>CM056593.1:28777358-29514858 GCA_029721435.1 Gymnothorax reevesii | reverse complement strand
TTTAGGGGCAATCATTACGAGACTCGACGGAGAAACCACAGCCAGCCCAGAAATCACTGTGTAAAATGTTGGACAATTTTTGGGACACAAACAGGCTCTTATCCATCTCAGCTGTACCTTTTTTCATGATTAAATTTTGGGTCGCCAGATTTTTTAAAATGTACTGATTATTTATATGATTTATTTGAGTTGGAAGAGTGTGTTTAAACAGCTCTTAATGGCTGCACAACATTGAGAGCGTTTTAGGACAGTTTTAAACTGTATTTGCAATTCCACCAGCCAAAAAATGTCAGGCGGTGCAACCAAAAGTTTCTTGAAAAAAAAAAAAAAACCAAACTTCCCTCTTTTTTTTCTAAGTGATTTTTTTAGTAAGTATACCTGAGAGCGTCTACTCTGCCTAAAACATTACTATTTTGTGACTGAACTGGGTATTAAAAGTAACTTATAGATTTTTTATTGTAGGGGGCGGTATTTTGGTTTTCCAAACAATTTAAGAACAATTAAACAATTAAACTTTGTGACTATAATACTTTGTTTATTTGAAAGGTTTTCAATGCCCCCATATGAATATTATATTAATTCATATTTCTAAATTATATTTATATTACATTTCACATAGTGTTAACCCGCTCAGACAGTTGCGCCACCTGACATTTTGAGGGTTTTAGATGGCAAAACATATAATATATATCACTTTTCTGATAAACTGGAAATATGTTCAAATTAAACAGGTTTTATAGAATAAAATGATGCTTATTATGAATCATTTAAAATGATTTTAAACCAAAGTAGTGCTCTCGGACAATGTCACGTCATTGACCCATGTATGCATGTCTGTCCTTCGCTTTTCTTCACAGCCGCTCGTTCAGTTGACTTCAGATTCGGCAGAGGTGTTACCCAAGGATTTAGAATGCGAAGCTGTTTGGAAGAGCGGCTCCTGAGGAATCTGCCAGCAGTAATACCTCAGTATTACTCAGTATTAGTATTAGTTCTGAGCCATCAGCCTGTTCCAAACAGGTGCATTTTGCATGGGCACTGCACTTGGGGAAAAAAACTTGATGAGTGTAAATAATCCTAAACAGGGTACCTGTAACCCCAGAGATATCTCAGTTGCCTTACTCTTGAAGTACAGGTGTAAAACAAGTGCCCATGAGTGGGATAATGGGTAACGACCCTGGGACTGTCACGCTCAGATTTAACGTGATGGACACATTGGTCTGAATACTGTGTGTGAGTTTATCAAAATCAAATGCCAAACCCTGACCCTGACAAACAGAATCAGCCCCAGAACAATCTGATGTCATCAGTGCCTCTGCTCGGTAAGGCCTGGAGTACCGCAGAGAGCGAGTGCTCAGCTCAGCTCGCCGTCGTAAGGGCAGCTTCGGCTAATTTCATTATTTCTTACAATGGTGTTTTGTAAGGGTTTATATGATTAAGAGATTATAGCACCTTTATGTTGCACCATTGTGGTTCTCCTGAAACCGAAACAAAGACCCTTAAGAGGCGAGGGAGGAAAAATTCAGGTGAAACTCCAATATAATCGGCCAAAACTGGTTCTTCATCTATTCAACATTGAAGCAGGAAACGTGAAACTGCTCATTTACCCAGAATGCTCAGAACTGATAATAACAGGATATGAAATACAGGAAAAAAACAGCTGCTCAATACAATGCAATTCGATAAACGTGAGCTCAGGAAATTGAGTGAGCGTATTTACTGTAGCCTGAGAGCTAATATTAGTACCATCACTGTGCTTCTCATCTGAATGCTCGGTAAATCACACCCAACGCTACATCTCATCAACTTTTAACTTGTGGAATCTCTGGCAGATCACTCACCAGCATATGTCTGAATGCGATCTGAAAACGTCCACATTTATAGTTGTTTCAGATATAAATAGTCAACAGACCATAAAGATAATGGTGACAGTATCTAACTTCAAGACACTGGGGCAGAATACCAAAAGCTTTGGCCCAAATGACCCAGCCGCCCGCACACGAATAAAACAAAAGAAATGATGGAATGATAGAGTAAACAGATGAGTGTCAGAGCTCAGAGAGAGAGAGTTGATCAGTGTAATCTGTTCTCTACACCCAAAGCCAACAAAAGCACACTCTCATTCCGCATCCCAAATTCCACCTGAGCGTCTGATCAGGGAACTATGTGCAAACATGTTCCCAAGAGACTCCAACAGCCATCTCACACACTAAGTGCTTTTTCTGTGAAACACCCTCCTGCCTGCACTTCTTCACAACCAAAACAGGACGAAGGCGGAGGAATCCCGACTATGTGCCTTTTCAAAGAGCAACCGACAGGGACTGAAATATAGCTCATAGGAGGCACTCGAGCAACAAACTATGCTGACCCAAACGGACCGTTTCCCTCCCATTTCCCTGAGCAGCACAAAGCCAATTAACTGCGTTTCTCCTGCGGCTGCTGGCTGCAGCGGACACTGGCACAGCCCGATTTAATCTGAGACGCTCACGCTGACAGCACTGCCTTCACATCGTGGGCCAAACTAGAGGCCCAAGAGGCACAACTTAAACTTCCAGGCAGATTCGTGACACATTCCAGGCGTATGTCCGGTCGTAATCAGCAGGCATTTCGGCACGCTGCCATAGCCATGCTACGGGAAAGGTTCTCTTTGCACAGTTTTCACAAAAAAGTCCAAAATTTGGCAGTGGAGTCTCGACAGACCCCGGATAAACCTTTCCTGTATCACCCCTGTTCCCTGCCACCCCTGACACTGAAATGGCACACTGGATGACCCTCCCTCCCCCGTCCCGGATCAAACAAGCAGTGTGTGAGAGGGACAGGAGTGTCCATCAAAGGGGACCCTGAGACGGGACCCCTCTGAGAAACCCCTCTTTCGTCCCACAGCCTTCAGTCCCTAAAGGGCCCGGACGCCCCCGGGGCCCCGTGTCACATCATAAGGAAATTCCTCAAACTCCTCTTCACTTCCGCCGACAGGGAGCTGTGCGGGCAGAGCCACACACCTACAGCTGAACAAAGGAGAAAAGCACTCGCCACACTCACTGCTTCATAAAACACTCAGAGGCTGCAAACCTATGATGGCCCCTGAGGGTCTGAGATCAAACTTACGATGCACTGAAGGGTCTGATATCAAACTTATGACAGGTCAGAAGGGTCTGTGATTTAAAAGTTCAGTTTGAAACCAGACCCCTATCCACAGCGCGGCACAGATAAACGAATCTCGGGTTCATTTGCTCACGGTGGTGTTGAAATGCTGCATCAGCTGTGGCTAAATCATTATTCCAGTAAACTGAAGTGCTGGGTCTGACACACTGCATCGGTCCTGAGAGAGAGGGACAGTCTGCAGACCAGGCGTGACGAGGCCTCGCGACACCGGAGGGCCACAGTCCCATCACTTCCCTCAGACTCCCGCTCTCATACTGCGGGTGAACAGGAATCGCTGCTCCCACTGACGACAAACAGAAATAGCCCAACAACACTGCTAATTCCAAACTGTCCCTTAGAAAAGCAGGTTTTTATGTTCATTTCCAGTTCGAGACCTCAGTCGCTCTCCGTCACTCCGAGTGTCTGTTCCATCAGCGTTAGAATTTTCACTTCAGTACACTCTAATCACGCATTAATGATTTTGCACCTTATACAGTTATTCACCTTCAGGGGCCACGTTTTACTCCCAAAGGTTTCTTTGACAAAGACTGAGGAAATCTGGAGAATAACAGGACTTTGCAGCGAGACTTTTTCACGCCTTTTGTGGGCGTATAATAAAGTATCCCACGTCAGTTCAGCTCTCAGTCAGGAATATAAAGAGCCGTATATACTGAGCTCACAAACCGCTGATGCACAGCACTACACAGCACGTCTGAGAAAACACAAACATGGTTAAAACTGCATTACTTACAAACATGTGCCAATGGCATCTCACGGGAACAGAGAACGTATCAGACTGAATTAAACGTACGTTAGGGGAACTCTCAGGGGACTGGCTTCACCGGGCTGCACAGGCCTGTGTTTGATTGGCTCAGGATTACATTTGTTTGAAAGATAACCGCCCATCTTCTTACGACACACGCGAGAGGACCCAGGATTTCATATGCAAACTGCAAACAGCTCAAAGAAAAGTAGCTACCGTTCAAACACAGAACACAACCACACTATCAAATGAAAGGACACCATGTTTCACAAAGTTCCCTCTCCACCAGATTTCTCAGGTTTGCACCAGATGCTTCCCGTTGTTCCTGTAACTGATCGAGTCGCAGCATTTTCTAGAAGTCAGGGAATAAAAGCCAATTCTCAAGTACAAACATCTGCATTTCTTTTAAAAGAATGATTCATCTCGAGAAAATCAAAGAAAGTTTTTGTTTAAAGCTAAACTGTGTATAATGAGTTTCAGGGCCAAGATTGATGTTCGCCATAACACTCGGTATTAATATATAACAGCCCGGTATTAATAAGTGATGTGTGCGGCACAGTCCAGTTATTTTTCAATCAGTGACATCATTTTGTTTTGCTGTTCACCTCTCTAACCCAAAACATTTTATTTGTGGTTATTTCACATTTGTGAACCCAAGACACCCGAAATATCAGTGAGTATTTATGAACACTGCATTAATGTCAGGTCTATTTTACGCATCATCCCTGTTCAAACCCCTGCAGACCGCAGCATTAATGACTGCGCACAAACACAAGTACTGATCGCCTCTGAAAGAGGTCTTCAAATGAAAGGTCCCAGAATTATTTGTGTGTGAAGGCGGGGGGGGGGAATATTAATGGTGGCCTGTGTGTGTGCACTGCTGGAAGATAAACTTTCCCGCTCTCCTTCATCTGACAGAGAGCCCAGATTACCCAAAATGCCACGGGGCAATAAACACTCAACATTTCCTCTAATTTATTAACTGGAGGACAAAATGTATGCAGGTATATGAAGGTAAATTAAAGACCTTTGTGTACGAACGTTTTGCAGACAATACTCATGCATATTCATGAGAACCTAACATTAAAGCGTAATATATTGTATTTTCAGGCATATTATGCTCCTGTGATAATTTAAACGCTCCACAAATAGCGGATAACGACTCCAGTCCGACAGTTCTGCTGACATCCTTGTTTTTAATAATTCTGCCCCTGTTTTAGGGTTTAACCCTTTCTGAGCTGGTTTTTGTTTCCTTTCCCTTCAGCGAGTCAGTGTAGCAGGACTGAGCCGCGATCAGTTCTCAGACATGATTATGCCTTCAGCATTACACAGCCCCAATCAGCACACACTGTTCACAGATTTGTCACCTCAACCCTGAAAGGGTTAAACAGAGTGTAGTCCCAACAGGCTGCACATTCAGGTCAGAACATAATTAGTGCACTGATCTAGAATCAGTTTCCCCTGACACTATCCTCACCCCTCAGGAGTTAAAATTCAAACCTGATCACAGATCAGGGCCTGAATTCATAATGTGTCTGAATGAAACAGGCTGCTGTACCAGGAACAGCACCCCCACATCAACTTCCAGGTCTTATCCACAATGAGGAAAAATTCTGAACTGATCCCAGATCAGAGCGCTGACAGGGGTGCTCGGCTGGATTGGGAGTTGGACGGTGGGTGGTGAAAGATCAGAGCAGATCTCCGCTCCACGCTGCTACAGAGGAGTTTGGCCCAGGCTTAATCTAATCATGTGCGGATCCCTTTAGATAAACGAAACAGCGAAACCGTTTTAATGTTAAGAGCCGGAACGGGAGATGCATTTAATTCACAAAAGCTCATGTGAGAAGTCTTCACAACGCACCAGATCCCAACAGCAGCGGGTACGTTACAGACGATACTGTGCCAGACGCAACGTACAGCCCTGATTTAAACAGGAGGGCGTGTCCATCCCTCCATAGCCAATCAGAGCTCAGAAGAACAGGAGGGAATGGAGGGGAAGTGCCGAGCAGCGAGCAGATCTTTTCCACCCTCCCCCATCTCCGATACTCGAGGCCCAGGGCACTCAAACGAGGCCAGATAAACCCACAGAAAACTCTCACTCGTCTCACAGTCCGTCCGTCTGTCCATCAGTCACATGACAAACACAGACTGTATGTGCCCTGCACATCATCCTGACCACCTTCAGTGAGATTAACACACACAAACACTTCAGGCATTAATTCAGTGTCCCTCTCGTCTCCTACGGCAACAGGCCTGTTCCTCCGCAGAGAAATACCCAGAGATTTGTTACGCCAGAGTCGCTCATTGGTATTCTGAGCGACTAGTGTCACTTAACAAACGCCTGCGCTTGGCACCAAACCAACACGGCGGCTTATAAATCGCCCCTGCATCGCCCACACCCAAAGCACTGCATCTCTCGTTCGGACTCCGAGGCACCCTCTAGAGAGGGTGAGAAGGGAGGGGAGAGTTTGGGGTCCTTCGGGTCTGCCTTCAGTAATGCCTGAGTGAGAACATTGGTGGGGGAGGGGGCTTTGACTTAAGACCTTCAGGACCATCTGTGTCTGTCGGAGGGGAATCGCAGCAGGTCCAAAATCTCACCCTGCTGCACACCTGCAAGGCTGTGCAAAGTGGGCACTGAGACGGTCACCAAAAGAGCATCGAATGAAGCTGCATCTTTCATTTCACTCGAGAAAATAGTAACACTACATTACAGTATAACCACAGCTTTCCACCCACACAGTGTTTTATAACACTAGAAAAGACACAGAGTGAATGGGGCCCTGTTTCACAGAGTAAAATCATAGAGTCACCTGGACAAGTGGACTGAATAAAACCTAGAATTCTCTCAAATCTTCTAAAATCTGGGTTTTAATAAGCTCACTTAACCAGCTAATCAAGCTGCAGAATCAGGAGAGCAGGCGCTCAGGGTATAGACTCATTACTCCCTTACAAACAGGACAGGAAGACTGCTTTGGTATGAGGGGATATGAGATCTGGAAGGTTCTGCAGGAAACCCCTCGGCAGCGCCCCACGCTGGCACTGCTCAGGTCATGCAGTCAGATCTCATTACCGTCTCACCCGGGGATCTCGCCGGTTGCACAGCGCCGGTAATTCGCTGAGCACAGCCACAGATCACAGAAGCTGCCCTGTGTGGTTCCTCAGCGCAGGGCAGGAAAGGCCGTTTCCCCACAGTAATTGTGTTTTCATGTCTAATATCAGGACCAGATAACCTCCCCAACTCTCCTGCAGGGAAAGCACAGCGAATGACCGTTTGTGATGGGTGAGGCGGGAGTGCGGGTGTACATCATCGTGTAAGGCATGGATAAACGCAAGCGCTGTCATTACTGCGAGAGGGCATTATCTCTGCAGGGAGTCAGCGTAGTTGGGCACCTGTGAACGCCTGTGCATCATAAATGCTTATCTGCCTTCATGTGTGTGAGAGTGTGTGTGTGCAATGTGTAAATGTTCACACTTTCCTGCATGCACAGATCTGTGTTTGTGGATACTCGTGTGTGTGTGTGCAGAGCATTTTCCCATCTCATTGGTTGCTTGACTTAAATCGAAATCATCACGTGCCATACTGGACTGCAGTACTTAAATGAGTCATCGGCCGAATGTGACATAAATCACCTTCCTTCTCCCAGTGCCCTCATTCATCGCAATAGAAGGCGATGAATAAATCTGATTAATTAGCCACTCAAAGCTTAAATTAACCTCAGCGAAACATTCTGAAACACAAAACTGCAAGAAAACATGATTTATTAATGGGAATATAATCCCTCGACGAGGAAAATTCCATTAAGTAAAATATCGAGGTTAATTTGAGAGCCGTTACAAGGTCAAAGAAGAGAATTCACAGCTTCAAATTGCTTAAACTAATCAGGGAATCCAAAACATTTACTAACCACTGATGAGACGTTTCCTTCTGGAGAAAAGCTATTAAACTTCTTTGGCAGGAAACAATAGAGAGCTGATATATACTCTGAAATGGTGTTATCTGGTCACTGAAATAACTGCACAGGCTGAGAGAAGCTGCGGCTCTTATCTTTGGGCCGCTTCACAGACCACTCTGGAGCCAAAATGGCTGACACTCGTTGACAGACTCATTTGATATGACTGAATCGCTCTCCTGGAACGGATTACCCAGAATGCACTTACAGGTTTTACACAAGAGGTTCTGCGCTACATTTCTGTCCCTCTGACCCCACCCTTCCTATGACCCCTCCTCCATAAACGAAGGACAAACCGTCTCCAAGAAACACGAGGCTAATAGAGCCCAGGGCCAGTTTTTATAAAACGCAGCTCTTGAAGGCAGAAAGGTTACCAAACGCCCCGTACCACACACGCTCAATGCCCAACATGTCCAGTATCAGACGCCCAACATTTAACACGCCCAGTATCAAACGCCCAGCATTTATCATGCCCAGGATCAAACACACCCGGTGGCAAACCTGTCCTTTACCAAACACACGTTATACCAAACACACCCAAGTGCCAAACACCGTGTTCCAAACACGCCAAGTACCAAACATGGCCAGTGGCAAGAACACCCAGTGCCCAGCACGCCCATCGTCAAACACACCCAGTATCTAACAAGACCAGCGCCAGGGCCTGACAGTTCTGCACAGGACGCATTTTCATGAGAAAAGCGACCAAAGTCAAGGAAACGCCTCAGCTTTCCTCAAACTGCATCAGTGTGAGGGAGGACTAACCAACTCTGTCCACGGGGATCTACCGTTCGGCTCAACTACAACGAGGCGCTCGAGGTTTCACCCAGCAGCCAGTGAGTACAGTCAGGTGTGGCTGATTAAGCTTCAGGAGGAGTTCTACGGGGCGGCTGCGCAGCACCGGTGTTGTCAGGCCTGTTAGAGAAAGCGTTTTCTACACGAGCTGTAACTCGCACAGCCCCACGCAGATTCCCTTGGGTGCGGGACGCACCTCACATCGACAGCCCCCCGTCTCTCATGTCAGGAGTCACAGTGGGGGGGCGGTGAGTACTACAGACGGCGAGTGAGACTCGTAACAGCTCGGGGAAGTTTGAGCGCAGGCCGATCGGGCGAAGTATAATGCGTGCTGACGCCTCACAGTGACAACGTCAGCCCTCCGCTGTCAGAGCTGGAGCCTGTTAATCTCTGCGACTGCAGCGGAGTCATTAAACCTGAGAATGACAGGCGATTGTACCCTTCGCCGATGAAGAAAGAAACGAAATGTTAGCGAGCGTTAGCAGGTTTTCTGCCAGTGTGAAAGGGGTTTGATATCCTCTAGAAGGGAAAACACGCCCACAGCACTGAGCATGCCCACTGTTCTCCGGCTGAGGGACTGGAACACGATACAAGACATTCTGGGGAAAATCCGTTGTTTGTGAGATCATGTCTGATTAGCACCCAGGAGCACTAGTGATAAAACAAGAGTTGTCAAAAAGACAACAAAGCTCGCCGGGGGGCAAGGTTAAAGTTTTTCTGCACGCGGAATGACGCGGACGTGGATGCCGGGGGTACGACAATAGCTCTCCGACGGCCATTCGTCCCAGCGAGCTAATGACCATCTCCAAGCTTCTCCTGTAAATGACACTGGATCACACACATTATGCCACTAAGAGCAACAGAACTGATCTAGGGTCAGTTTTCCTGGGTGCAGTACCCATCCTTTGCCAGATAAACTGACCTCAAGACAGCCTTATCACTTCAAACCCCTTCATAAACACAGGCCACTATCTCTCAAGCCACCGGGCTGCTCAAAAGAGCTGTAGTATATCTCACCCCAGTCAAACCGGCCCTGCTGAACACGGTCAGTGTGCTGGTGCGTCACATACAGAGTTTATAGCAATTCATTTTCATTTTCAAAATTTCAGGGTTGAGGCACAGAAAGATTAACCCCATACAGTACAGGCACAGCAGACAGTGCCATTTCTCCGCGAGATTATCGGGAGAAATACACGAGACATACACGAGAATATCGTGACGCAGCCTAAATGTACGAGTCACTTATATCGTGCGAAGGAAAAGTAATAGGCCTACTGCTGGTGACAAGTATACATGTGTATCACGATAAGTCTCGCATGAAACTGGTGTCAGTAAACAGCATTGTTAGCGAACGAGATTCCGGATGTCTAACATCCAGTTTTGAGGTTTCCTGTCTCGTGCGCGTATAAAATAAGGCTCCTGGACAGTGTCATTTATGTTTTTGATTCTCTTATGTATTGATAATATACACTCAATAAAATTTAAGAAAAACAGATTTGTTACGCCTTTTTAACAAATTAATTTGCTGATGCAACAGAATCCGATTTGTTCCTCAAACAAAAATCTTAACAAAATAGATTTTGTCCAGTCGTCTAAATGTGACAGTTGAAGGGTCCTGTCACTAGAATGTCTCCTAATAAGTGCTCGCCCTGACTTCCTTACCAACGAGCCTGGCTCTTTCAAACTTCAGGCTTATTTTACATTCTAGTGCGGATCCCAGAAACGACCAGTTGAATTTCAGGGAAATGCGTATAAAATGGTTCTCAAGATCGAGATATTTTTTCCATTTGATGTAACGCTGTGGTTGTATAAATATGGCGTCCAGGGTTTGACTATTTCTCTCTCTTCGAGTGTCATGTACCTTCAGTGAAGCTCTGCAACCAGCAGGTACAGTATATTTATGTGACGTTGTAAGTATGTATGTGACTACAATATAAAAAAATGCTTTTTCGGACCCTCATAGCTACTTAAGGGAAAAGTTATGAGTTTAAGGGGTTAACACCTTGCATTTCTACAAGGACAAAGTACTTCATATAATAGGAATGAACACGTATCACACATATTGTTGAATATCATAATATAATTCAAAATATCCGGAAAAATATTTTGATTTCATGGCCATGTATTTTTTCAAAAATTACACAGCAATCGCAACACCAAAGTTTTGGTCATTTTCATACTTATGGGATACAACAGGGTGAAATATTCAGTTAGTATTTTATGTCAATATATGCAGCACAAAATAATGCTTGATATGTTCTTTTACACTGCGCATGTCATAAACCCAGGTCACTCTAATCTCTGACTGAACACATTAATGTTATTAAGGGCCGCTCTATCGAGCTGTCAGTGCTCAGTGCTCAGCGAATGACGGCGAGAAGCCAGCAGGACTGTACCTGTGTGTCTGGGCACGACGCTCTTCCTCAAGCTGCGCTGCCTTCCACCGAGCTGAGACAACGAGGCTTCAACTCCTGAAAGAGAGGGCGATATTTAACAATAATCATGCACAAGGAACACAGGCGAAAGAAGAGAACTCTGTCTTTACAAACACTGGCCCGGGTTCAAACACTGTTAGTCGGCGAGGTCGTCCAGCCAAGAGGACCTTTAGCACTCGCCATGTCTTTTAAACGATCGGTGCGAAACAAACATTATGCCCAATCTTTGCTCATGTTATTGATTTTGCAAGACCTAAATAGATTTTCTCAGTCAGAGCAGAATATTTGGCGAGTTTCTCTATCAGTCATCGCGCCGATGTTGGATAACGAGAATTATTCAGTCTGAAGAATTGTAAGCAGAAGCCAGAACCTTCCAGAGAAATCTGCCCATGAACTGGGTCTGAATTCTGTCAGCATCCATGTTTGTGTTTGACCGAGATTCAATCAACATTTGACCTTCAGCCTTAAAAGGTCAGAGGTCACACATACGTGATCAGAATGTTCCTCGCTGAACATTCGAAAACCGAAGCAACAGTCACTTCTGGTGACAGAGAACAATGAAGTTTGGAACTGCAAAATAATTCATCTGACACTGAATTTTTGAAGAAAAAATATTTTTAGCCTGATTTCAAAGAACATCTGCCCATAACTTTGGTAAAAAACACAGATCCACCATGAAACTACACAGTTTGAGAGGACAGTGGGATTGTGATGTGAGAAACCTTACATCACTCAGTACTGTCGGGAGAAAGTGCAGGAGTATCGTCTTTCAGAGAGACAAGAGACAAAGAACTGGAGCACAAGGGTGAAGTTCAAGGGTCTGCAAAAGCAGCACCTCACTATAAACCATCTCCCATCATATATGCGGTAATTTATCATACTGCTGATATTGTGCAGGTTCTCCATGAAGCCACGATAAACACTGGGCATCAGGCACGAACCCCGCAGGAGACAGACCCAAACAAAATGTAAATGTAAACAGAGTATCCCCGTCAGGAAGAAAATCTGCACGGCACAACCCCACTGGATCTAAGGGGGTTCAGCCGGGCTTCAGAGAATCTCTGCTTTTTAAAAGGATTCGATTCGGTGAGGGGACGAGGGGACGCATCAACTTCACCGCGGTGGTGCGGAATCCCGAAAGAGCCCCTATTTACCAAAGGTTGTGCTCCAGATTTAGCAGGTCACCAGTTTAAACTGAGGGCCGTAACCTGTCTGGCTGAGAAAGGCATCTCTGAGAAACGGGCCCCAGGGGTCACCGCAGTATTCTCCTAAGATAATGCAATGAGGGCGATAATCTTCATCGCGACCCCGCCTCTTCCTCACCCCAAATCCACCAGCTCACTGAGCCCGGAATGTACCGTTTCCATGGCAATAACGCCGAGACACAGAAGCGCGCGACTCTGAGACCGCATTTATTACCGAGCCTCAAATCTATAAACGGTCCACTGGGAATATACCACGTGACATTCATATTTTATGAGACTTCTGCCGGATTAAAGGCTCGACTTGCTCACCGAGAGAAGACGAGGGACTGATCTTAAAGACACGCACTGTGAATTTATCGGGCACACGCGGCCGTCCATCCTACCCACACTGCAATACATTGCTTCTATAGACAGACGTAGGCCCTACATCTCATTCATGTCAGTTAACTGTGTCACACACGAGCATCTTCCTCTCTCTGGAGACATGAAGGATGGAGGCGTTTCACAGCGCTGCAGCCCCATTACAGCAGGGCAGCCCTGCGTATTCGAGACGGCCGACGGGCTGCACTAATTTGTCAAACGCTTCTTCTCCTTAAGGCGAAGTCTGAGAGTCCACAGCGGAAAATCGCCCGCCGAAGCCCCTGCTTAATTTCCCAGCCCTCAGGGAAATGACGAGCCCCCAGCCTGAAATACATGAATAATTACTTCGGGCCCATCTCCGGTCATACATAAATTATAGCCGTTCACACTGTTCCCCGTATTAAGGGAATGAAAAGGCACAATGCTAACTCTGTTCAGTCCACCTTCAGATCGATAAACGATTAAAGAGCTTACAACCGACACATCGCGGCAGTAATTCGAAGCCTGACGCGCGCAGAAACGGACTCAGGACTCGGAACAGAACACGACGGCGGAGGAAGGTGCGAATCAATAGCCAGTTCTATCATGCCTGCTGAGTAATATTTCAGAGGAGCGGCTGGTGCGTTATGTACTTGAGCCCTGAAGTCTGAAAAGCTTGATCAGCACGCGCACGAGCTCTCTGGAGCGGAGCCGTGTTTCCTAACGCAACGATCCGCCTGTGAGGGAGAGATTTTCCACGGGCCACGCAGGGCTCAGAGCCCGTCCGCACGCCTAACCCAGCTCGCTCTCTTTCCCTCCCTCCCCATGCAGCCTTTTATGACCAGCACAATGGGGAGGTTAAGTACTTCCTGGTCTGGTGTGTATTCAGTGGAAACCCAAAGTTAGGGGTGAGAAAAACACGGAAGGTTCTCCTGCTCAGGTCGAATCCCCCTCGGTCCCTCACAAACCAGCTCAGACGCGATACCATCACTTTCTTCCGTGACACTTTGCACAAACACTCCCATTCGCCAAACTCATGATTACGCCCTTTATAACAGGAAATAAAATTCACTAATTTTCAAGTCAGCCAAGAACTCAAGTTGATTGAATGCAGCTGCGCTTTAAGTGGTCACCTCATTTTGATTCTCACGGCCAGCGGTGATCAATCCTCAGCAGGGGCCAGAATATTTGGTGAACCGTACTGTCCCGTGGCAGGAGCCACTGCAGTACCGGTCCAGCTCCACTAGGGGACTAACCCGGGTGACTGAACGAGTGTCTCAAGATCTACAGTGAAATCTACACTGGCCTTGCACTGAGGTACGGTCTCAGAACCATGGACCACGGAGCTAGGCTGGGTAAAAACAATCTGTTCAGAACAATCATATCGTCGAGAATAAGATCTCGGTTATTTCTACTTCATTTTCCTCGGGTTTAGTTAAGTGTTTAGTTGAGTGTCACACTCCTTCAGTCATCCGGGCCAATACCCTAGTGGAGCAGGACAGTTACTGCAAGTGGCTCGTGCCACGGGACATTCTAGTACACAAAATGTTACAGCCCCCCCTCTCAATCCCGTATCTGGATATTTGTACTCTCCAGGAAGTGTTTAATCTTAACATGAATTCAATTGATTTGCTTCTGAGCAAAATCTCAAGCGACTGCATTAGCTCTGTTTCATCAGGGTTAGAGTAAAATCCCAAATAAAATAGGGCCAGTCGAGTGTATTTTGGGGACATGCTAAACAAATATGATCATGATATTTGAAGTTCATAAGCGATTTCTAAACCTGGACTAACAAATATTCTCATTCTCATTTAAAGACTTCACCGACTCGGAGCAGCTGCGCAGCATCTAATTTATTGTGGAACTCACACGAGCGTTATTGCAGTTTTAAAAAACGGTTGTACATCAGTAAACCAGGGCGGACAGTGTGACAATGGCACACACTCATCGAACTGAAAGCGTATCCATCCTCTTTCTTTGTCCGAATAATAGCGGTCCTCACAAAAGCACAGCCAAAGAAATACAACCTGCCTCGGAGGGCACGGTGCACCGGCGCGTCCGAGGAGCCATTATCTCTGCCACACAAGGTGCTTTTTTTCTGTTTTTGTTTTTTTTTCCCGCTTCCTTCGTTTTTTTCTTTTAAAGAAGATACTCCAAACCTTAAAGAAAATCACAGCGTAGACTTCATCCGTCAGGCTGGAATGATATTCGGCACAGGTCTCCGATATGAATTTGATTTTAGGCCTTGACAGATGACTTCATCGTGTTCGCTCCTTTCAGCTGGGCGTCGTGCACGCTCTTACCCTCTGGAACACGAGTCCCACTAGCAAGCCAGGCGGCGACTGCACCCGTTTCATCAGGTGAATAATATTACCACAGAGAGTTGCATATGCCATAACCCAACAGCACTGGATCACCAGCGAGGGTCAACGTGAACCCATTTTCTGAGCCGGCCTGCAGGACGGACCTGCTCCTCCGTGAATCCACTCTCTGAGCTGGCCTGCAGGATGGACCTGCTCCTCCGTGAATCCACTCTCTGAGACGGCCTGCAGGACAGACCCGCTCCTCCATGAACCCACTCTCAGAGACGGCCTGCAGGACAGACCGGCGCCTCCATGAACCCACTCTCAGAGACGGCCTGCAGGACGGACCAGCGCCTCCATGAACCCACTCTCTGAGCCGGCCTGCAGGACGGACCCGCTCCTCCACGAACCCACTCTCTGAACCGGCCTGCAGGACGGACCTGCTCCTCCATGAACCCACTCTCAGAGACGGCCTGCAGGACAGACCGGCGCCTCCATGAACCCACTCTCAGAGACGGCCTGCAGGACGGACCAGCGCCTCCATGAACCCACTCTCTGAACCGGCCTGCAGGACGGACCTGCTCCTCCACGAACCCACTCTCAGAGACGGCCTGCAGGACGGACCTGCTCCTCCACGAACCCACTCTCAGAGACGGCCTGCAGGACAGACCGGCGCCTCCATGAACCCACTCTCAGAGACGGCCTGCAGGACGGACCAGCGCCTCCATGAACCCACTCTCTGAGCTGGCCTGCAGGACAGACCTGTGCCTCCATGAACCTACTCTCAGAGACGGCCTGCAGGACGGACCTGCTCCTCCAGGCCATTGGTCTCCTTTATTAGTTCTTTCAGATCTAGAATCCAAAATATGTACCAGATCGCTTCCAAAACTGAATCAACTCATCCATGGACTACCATGAACCAAATTTTATGCCAGTCCGTTCATAACATTTGGAGTTATCCTGTTAACAGTCAGACAAACACACAAACAGGGGTGAAAGCATAACCTCCTTGGCAGACGTGATGAGGAAGTGGCACGAGCAGGGTAAAGGACAGAGGTAATGAGGAAGTGACACGAACAGGGTAAAGGGCAGAGGTAATGAGGGAGTGACACGAACAGGGTAAAGGACAGAGGTAATGAGGAAGTGACACGAACAGGGTAAAGGGCAGAGGTAGTGAGGAAGTGACAAGAACAGGGTAAAGGACAGAGGTAATGAGGAAGTGACACGAACAGGGTAAAGGACAGAGGTAATGAGGAAGTGACACGAACAGGGTAAAGGGCAGAGGTAATGAGGAAGTGACACGAACAGGGTAAAGGGCAGAGGTAATGAGGCAGTGACACGAACAGGGTAAAGGGGAGAGGTAATGAGGAAGTGACACGAACAGGGTAAAGGGCAGAGGTAATGAGGAAGTGACACGAACAGGGTAAAGGGCAGAGGTAATGAGGAAGTGACACGAACAGGGTAAAGGGCAGAGGTAATGAGGAAGTGACACGAACAGGGTAAAGGACAGAGGTAATGAGGAAGTGACACGAACAGGGTAAAGGACAGAGGTAATGAGGAAGTGACACGAACAGGGTAAAGGACAGAGGTAATGAGGAAGTGACACGAACAGGGTAAAGGGCAGAGGTAATGAGGAAGTGACACGAACAGGGTAAAGGGCAGAGGTAATGAGGAAGTGACACGAACAGGGTAAAGGACAGAGGTAATGAGGAAGTGACACGAACAGGGTAAAGGGCAGAGGTAATGAGGAAGTGACACGAACAGGGTAAAGGGCAGAGGTAATGAGGAAGTGACAGGAACAGGATAAAGGACAGAGGTAATGAGGAAGTGACACGAACAGGGTAAAGAGCAGAGGTAATGAGGAAGTGACACGAACAGGGTAAAGGACAGAGGTAATGAGGAAGTGACACGAACAGGGTAAAGGGCAGAGGTAATGAGGAAGTGACACGAACAGGGTAAAGGGCAGAGGTAACGAGGAAGTGACACGAACAGGGTAAAGGGCAGAGGTAATGAGGAAGTGACACGAACAGGGTAAAGGGCAGAGGTAATGAGGAAGTGACACGAACAGGGTAAAGGACAGAGGTAATGAGGAAGTGACACGAACAGGGTAAAGGGCAGAGGTAATGAGGAAGTGACACGAACAGGGTAAAGGACAGAGGTAATGAGGAAGTGACACGAGCAGGTTAAAGGGCAGAGGTAATGAGGAAGTGACACGAACAGGGTAAAGGACAGAGGGAATGAGGAAGAGACACAAACAGGGTAAAGGGCAGAGGTAATGAGGAAGTGACACGAACAGGGTAAAGAGCAGAGGTAATGAGGAAGTGACACGAACAGAGTAAAGGACAGAGGTAATGAGGAAGTGACACAAACAGGGTAAAGGACAGAGGTAATGAGGAAGTGACACGAACAGGGTAAAGGACAGAGGTAATGAGGGAGTGACACGAACAGGGTAAAGGGCAGAGGTAACGAGGAAGTGACATGAACAGGGTAAAGGGCAGAGGTAATGGGGAAGGGACACGAACAGGGTAAAGAGCAGAGGTAATGAGGAAGTGACACGAACAGGGTAAAGGACAGAGGTAATGAGGAAGTGACACGAACAGGGTAAAGGACAGAGGTAATGAGGAAGTGACACGAACAGGGTAAAGGGCAGAGGTAATGAGGGAGTGACACGAACAGGGTAAAGGGCAGAGGTAATGAGGAAGTGACACGAACAGGGTAAAGGGCAGAGGTAATGAGGAAGTGACACGAACAGGGTAAAGAGCAGAGGTAATGAGGAAGTGACACGAACAGGGTAAAGGACAGAGGTAATGAGAAAGTGACAGGAACAGGGTAAAGAACAGAGGTAGAGGAAGTGACACGAACAGGGTAAAGGGCAGAGGTAATAAGGGAGTGACACGAACAGGGTAGAGGACAGAGGTAATGAGGAAGTGACACGAACAGGGTAAAGGACAGAGGTAATGAGGAAGTGACACGAACAGGGTAAAGGGCAGAGGTAATGAGGAAGTGACACGAACAGGGTAAAGGACAGAGGTAATGAGGAAGTGACACGAACAGGGTAAAGGACAGAGGTAATGAGGAAGTGACACGAACAGGGTAAAGGACAGAGGTAGAGGAAGTGACACGAACAGGGTAAAGGGCAGAGGTAATGAGGAAGTGACACGAACAGGGTAAAGGACAGAGGTAATGAGGAAGTGACACGAACAGGGTAAAGGGCACAGGTAATGAGGAAGTGACACGAACAGGGTAAAGGACAGAGGTAATGAGGAAGTGACACGAACAGGGTAAAGGGCACAGGTAATGAGGAAGTGACACGAACAGGGTAAAGGACAGAGGTAATGAGGAAGTGACACGAACAGGGTAAAGGGCGCAGGGTGTGTGTACACAGAGGTCACATGTGTGCGGGCTCACGCAGGCCAGTCCCCTGCCTGGTTATTGATCAGGTTTAATGGGTGCTGGGCTGCAGGATTCGGCGGTCCCTAATGGTCAGTGTGGCATTTCGTAATGCAGTGTACAGGCTGAGAGACGGAGGCACCTTTTCAAATTCCCATGTGTCCAATCAACCCCGTCATCGCCCAGACAATTCAGGACAATCTGAAGGGTAATGTGACTTGAACCAACAACTTAAAACAGACAGGAATAGCAATCAATTATTAAAGTGTGTGAAATGCTAAGAGCCGAAGGTTAAGTGAATAAACACTCCAAACAGGTACAGTACAAATAACCGACTGCGACTGAACTAACTGCTGGGCCTCAGGACTCGGGCCAGCCAATGAGAGTCTGAGAAACAAACCTGTAAATCCCACAGCATTTTACAGCGCGTTCCTTTCACCTGTATTCTCAGTGAAGACGTGTTTTTAAACAGCCACTCTGAAGCTTGCAGCCGTCACAGGCTCCACCCTCAGAAATAAATGCACAGTGTAGGAGTGGAGTGATTTATATCGTTTTATCCTAGTCCGTGTGCTTTTTTCTAAGATGGATTAGCAGCCCGTTCCTCTTCATTCGTGAGAGTTTCACTCAGAAACTGCCGGAGATCAGTGGTAAAGTACACTTCATTGAGGGGTAAAATGACCCGCTCTGGCAGTGCCTGCAGAGGAAGGTCAGCCCCAGTTCCTTTTCACAGAGATGAATGGGGCTGAAACCCGATTCGCTGAGCTGCAGAATGGGGGGCGGAGCTCTCTCTGGGACTCCGGCAGCAGGGCCTTTGAGACGTTTCACAGGGGACGGCAGGGGGTCAGAGAGAAGGACTCATTATGGGGGGGTGTAATTAACAGCCTGAAAAAGGATGAAGGACTGGTTTTTCCTGCAGAGTTGAAGAGATCTGTGTGAACTCGAGTGCGGCCAAAGTAACCCACACCAGGGCCAAACGCGGCCGTTCCTCCTCCAGCGGGCAGGAGAAGACAAACTGATCCCCGGTAACAGACTTCGTCAAAGTCCTGTCATCTTAATGCTCTGGCTGCGCTTTTTAAAGCCTCGTGTTTACGTCCAGTTTTACGCCCCATCACAAGAGGACCGGCCTTTACAATATCACACAGGTGATACCGCCGTAACCCCGCGGGGCAGCCCTGTGTTGCATAGCGACAGTATCCGCCCCACCCACACCCACACACACACACACACAAGTACTCTGGGACTCAGAGGGCGGGGGGGGGGGTGGTTAGTGCACTCTGAACACAGTCTGAGGACTGGAGCACTGAAGCATGAGGAATATCTCCAGGACAGAGAGCCTGGGGAGTGTAGCTCCCACAAAGCTTAATGTTAGCGCACGTGCTAATCTCATCCAGCAATGCCTTGGGTGTGCAATTTAATCAATACGCAGCCGCCTCACTTCAGCACATATCCTGCAAATTGAGACCAGCTGGGCGCGGCGTTTATCGTTTGCTCACCCACGCGAGGTTATGACAGCCCCTTTATCGCACTCAATGTCCGGCGACGAAAGTCTGAATATTCTGTCAGGAGTATTTAGGTTATCCACGCTTCAGTGGTTCCACCTACATCTCACACAGACTTAAAAAAACATCATGAATCCAAGTGCTTGTTACCAACACATTTCAGCTTTCCACGGGTTTTAGGCTCGGGGTTCCAAGTAATGAGCCCAACCCCAGTGTGATGTAAAAAGGTGGAATGAGGTAAGACGATGGATAGCGATTTATACAAATACCAGCCACAAAAAGCCAAATCAATCCCTTTATTTACGGCCGCGGTGGACTGGTCCACCTCGAGCGGGTGACTGACTGTAGGACGGCCTGACCTTGAAGGTCACGGTTGGCACAACAGCTCGCTGAACTGATGATTCAGGCCTTTGTCATTTTATCATTTTACCTTATTGGTTAAAAAGTCAATGCGCAGCCACAGTACTCAACACACATGCTGCAGACATATTTAGCTAGAGAGATTGATTTTAAGCTCGGTCGGGCTACGCTTACATTGATCACTTATTGACTGATCACATGACGGAATGACAGCCAAAGAGAAGAGTTCTGCATAATGCAGCGACAATCAACTGCTTCCCAACTGTCACATTCAGCCACTTCCAGTTCGACACCAGGAGCTGCTCACTTAAGCACTTCCCCACATTGTTAGGAGATGCTGAGAGAGCAGAGGTACTGAATGATTCAGCAAACAGCCGGAGAAAACCTCGGAGTGCGCAGGTCATGTGATCACACTGGTCTATATTCAGTGTCAGTGCCTGATACAGTGATGGCACAGGACAGCCTATTCACTGAGATCACACATTTACTTCAGAGAAGCATATCACAGCCATCATGAAAACTGAATGAAAATATATTCAGAGAAATCTTTACATCTCACAGAGAGCACCATAATTCATTGGACAGTGATGCATTTTTGTCATTAGTTATCTTGCCTGAGTCAGTCACCAGATCTGAATCTAACTGTACATGTATTTTCCATGCTAAAGTAGAGACTGAAGGCCGAAGTTTGTATAACAAGCAGGAAGTGAAGATGCTGTAGTGCAGACCTGGCACCGCATCACCAGGGAATTATCCAGCGTTTGGTGTCTGTATGTCACACAATTCCAACAGTTACTGCATGGGAAGGATAGGCGATTCAAAATGGAAGATGATTAGCTCATTTTTTTATGTGAAACTGTCTCAGAAATGGACGGAATGCTTCCATTACGATACGGTTCATTCGATGTGGATTAAAACACCCTCCAATTAAAGCAGTTCACATATAAACCATGAACTCAAAGTTCTCGAGTTCAGAACCAAAATTAAAAAAGTGTCCCCGTCCAGTGAATCATGGTACTCGCTGCACGTCTTTAGCGCTGGCTTGCAAATGAACAAAAAGCGCCTTGTTTTGTTCACAAACATTTCCAGTTATTTGTCGCCCTCGTCAAACTTGACAGGTTTGTGAGCAGTACACCTGAACTTTATTAGCGAGCTTAAGCTTAAGACAAACATTAATTATTTTCCTTGTGCTATTAATCTACAGCTCAAATGCAGGAGATTAGATTTCCACTAATGATGCCTTGCGAGAGACTGATCCGCGTTCTCATCGACCACGTTTCACACAGAAGAAAGCGCCAAGCCGTAGCCGTTGCTGTAATGATTCTCAGCAGCGAATGATGAATGCGGCTGGATGTCGGGATTCGGCCTGACGGTTAAACATTACGGAGTAAATACCCTGCTAATGACATTTGCGATACAGTGATCAGAACCACAGTAAAACTCTACGGTGTGAGTGTAGCTGTGCTCTATATATGGGGCTGTGTGCGTGGGTGTGGCTGAGTGATGACATTATCAGTGATGATGTCACTGGCAGGGGCAGGTGCAGTCTGGATGGAGTGATGGTCTGTTGCCATGGCGCTGTAGGCACGTCTGACCTTCATTCACTGATGGCCGAGCGGCTCGCTTGTGGAAGGACAGGTGCTGCACACACTCTCACACACACACGCACACGCTCACACAAGCTCACTCACACACACACTAACACACACACACACACACACCCTCACACAAGCTCACTCACACACACACTAACACACACACACACACACACACTAACACACACACACACCCTCACACAAGCTCACTCACACACACACTAACACACACACACACACACACACACACTCACACTCTCTCACCCTCACATACAAGCACAAACATCTTCTCTATCCTTCACAAACTCAAACTGTCAAACTCACCCACACATTCAAACTTAGAAACACGTCCTTTCCAACACACACACACACACACACACACACACACACACACACACACACAAACATCCTACATTGAATCAGTCTGAAAACACGTCCACAGTTGAGTAAACTGTCACACCCTGTCCTCTCGAACAGATCCTTAGTCCCAAATGAGATCATGATTTCCATTTCCAAAGCAGCCCTGCTCCAAATCTGCCAACAGGTAACAGGAGCGTCTGTCTCACCGCCCTGCCTGCAGAGAGCGGACTGAGCATGTGCGGCTGAATCATCCCAGCAACTCATCCTATAGCTCATTACTACAACTAACCCCAACCGTGTCACCCATAACTATCCCTAACCCTGTAGCTCATAACTATAACTAAACCTAACCCTGTCGCTCATCACTATAACTAACCCTAACCCTGTCATTCATCACTATAACTAACTCTAACCCAGTCGCTCATCACTATAACTAACCCTAACCCTGTAACTCTTAACTATAACTAACCGTAACCCTGTCGCTCATAACTAGAACTCATAACCCCAATTAAAACAATTGGAATGAGGTCGATGCCCAATCAGGCATCTCCATTCACCCGCTGGGATCAGCCAATGGGAGCAGATCAGACAGGGAGACACGTTGAGCTGCAGCATCGATGTAACACACTCGAGTGCTCCGAGCGACACCAGACACGTCCATTAAATGAAAGTCATTCCTCTGTTTCACGCTGATAACACAAACCAGGGAATCGCAGCGCTGCTCATCTCCAGTGTGAAGATGCCAGAGCTCTGCTTCAGAGAAGCATGTTCACTGGCACATTCACATTAAACATTAGCACACTGTGGAAATACAGAAGAATTTTCACACATTTGATGTGTACTTGTAATCTCGCAGTGTGAACAAGCTACTCTAACTCCGCCTGAACTGGGAGCAGTAAATCATCGTGTGTAGCAGGGGCGCATATAGAGCGCGCTCAGTACACCACACTGTCTCACTGAAGGACACTCTGCTTAGCACTGGCCCCGCCCACTCATCCATGTCACAGAGGCTGTGTGATGACATCAGCAAAGACCCCTAACTTTATCCACAGAAGGGCGTGTGGCAGGCGACAGACAGTGCAGGTGAAGCTGCTGCGTTTACATGACACATGCAGACAGTGATGTATGAGCAAGTGGGAGGAGCTTTCTGTAGGAGCATGCATGCTGGGTGTACAAAAATTGCCACCTATCTCTCACACACACACACACACACACACACGCACACACGTGCACTTATACACATGTGCAAACCCACCTCATAAACTCATGCACTTATACATACACACACACACACACACACCCCCATATTCACTAATACACAAACACACACGTGCATACATGCACACACCCGTGCACTTTTACACATGTGCAAACACGCGCACACGCACAAGCATACACATGCATACACACATGTACTTATACACAAACACACAAGGGCACTTATACACTTGCAAACACGCTCACACACACAAACACACAGGCATACACACACATACTCACACGCACATGCATACATACACACACACACACACACAATGGCCAAAAAATATTTGGTCTGGTCTGTTTCTCATGGTTTAGTTCGACAGAAGGATAATGGAGATAGTTAACAGCAGGTAATGACACTGATGGCCCGTTGCGTGTGTGTTGTGGAAAGATCATTTCCATTCGTCCGTATGAATCAGTCCCTCCGCGCAGAGTACAGCCCACAGGGGCCTGGCCTCACCTCCGTCACACGCCGCAGCGCTGAGGGGAGGCCGGATCTGGTGCCAGACCCGCTGCTCCTGACTGCACTCGTTTCCTGCCCCCATCAGGGACATCAGTGCTCTGCCCCCGAACGATAATCAGGACTGACGGTGAGAGGTTCGCAATACACCGCCCAAAATGGGGTGAGCAATGGATTCTGTTCAGGGGCTATGTGAAGCGGACTCTGTGCCTCTCTCTCAAAGATCGTTCAGGAGCGTACATAACGATGGCAGGTCAGAGGGGGAGGGTCACGGATATCGCCACTATCAGGGCGGGTGTCGTACAGCAGTGAGCGCCACTCAGAATGTTCCGGCTCAAAGCTTCTTCCCGATCGATCGTCACAAAGCAGAGCCCTGAAGGCGCGATGGAGCCAGTGTCCCAGCACTGATAGGCGGCAGGGATCAATGCTCTCCCACCAGAGCCGTAATGGCTGGACCGACGGATCCATAGTGCCCCAGTTAGGTTTCACTCCTCTCTCTGAATCCTGTCCCACTGGAAAATGGGTAAAATGTGCAGAGGGGTCACGTGACCTGACTCGAACACTAACGTAGGGTCCATCATGTAATTTTTAAAAATTCTAAAGGATTATAACTCCCACATTGACGCATTATCGTCGCCCCGACGGTCTGACTAGTGACGGCGCACCATATTGTTTTGGAGCGGCAGGCTGGGGGCTCAGGACCTCATGAACATGCAGCCGCTGGAGTGGATATTTCCTCATTAATGTTGGTAAATGGTTTGGAAAATGTGTTAAAAGGGTTTCCCATTAAAGAGCACTGGACCAGGCACTGTGCGGCTCTGTGAACAGCAAAGGTTAATAGCTGAACCAGCGCTAGGATGCTACTCTTTAAAAGCTTCTCCAAAGACATATTCATTTCAGTTCAATCAGCCTTGTGTGTTCATTGATTAAATTTGTGCCTTGTGCCATTGACCCTAATCATACCCAGTGACCCCAGATATCGATGCTCCTCGCCCCTCATGAGATTCGGCCGTATCCCTCCACGCTAATAAAACAAACGCATTTTTCTGAGGCTTCTGCGCCTGACAGACTGCAATAGCTAACATGACTGTAAATGTAGTACATTTACATGAGAGTAAAATGTAGTACATCACAGGGAAACGCGCAGCACCAGGACAGTGTACTTTATCACCGTAAAATGTGCAGGATTACAGGACAATATACTCCCAGCTCATATTATTCCTCATTATATCTATTTTTAAAATTTTTTTTTATTGATTTCCTTTCATTTAAATTGCTGCGTATTAAATGCATTCTTTCATTTATTTATTCCTCTTTACATTTTGATTGGTATCAGTTCATTCTTTTATCTATTTATTAATTGCTCCAAACTCCTGAGCCAGAGTAAGAACAGCAGAAAGGACACTTCATCACGGGGACCCGTCCGTTCCCTGACCTTAACTTGGTTCCAAAATATTTGAAATATAGTATTAAAAACGTATTGGGCTTTACCAGGTGTACACCACGCCTGTAAAAAGTACTGTGCTTCGGCTAATACAACCATCAAGCACTGCGTAATTCTCCACGTCTAACTGACCAACATCGAGCAGCTCAGTCACATCGTCTGACGTTACCCTGTTTCACTATAACAGTAACCATCATCGGACATTTTAAAAATCCTTCCAGAGCATTTTAACAACTGTCTTAAGTTCTCGCCAAGTCATCTGACCTCTGTATCCGCTGATATTACTGCATTTTGCGAAGTTAGTTGCACCTCGGTGTGTTTACTAAAGAGCGGAGTAGAACAGCAGAAGTTAGAAACCATGTTCCTTTATGATGCCGCAGTAAATTATGGGAAAGGTCAGAGCATGTGAGAGTCTCTACAGTACTGCATATGCTGTCTGCTGGGTTGAGTCCAGTGAAGCTGACACCGTTTCTCACATTAAAGACTCCAACTCGCTCACCTGTGCCGTCCGCCTCTCTGCCTGACGCGGTTGGGCGCAGCTGGACAGCGTAGCAGCTGACAGGTATTTTTTAGCATCTGTCGCACTAAGTATAAATGGAAGGGGTTGCGATAATACAAAAGTATGACATGAGCACGATTACTTTACGCTTGAGGCAGTTCCAAACTTCTGTATGGTACTGTGTTGAAGTGTCAATACGATACCTGACTTATCTTTGGTCACCTGACAGCCTTAGGAAACCCCAGCAGACGAAGGCCTGAACAGTGTTGTCACAGATTCATTGTTGCGTCTGGCTCCAGACCTGCGTCCCGAATATGCTGACGGTCGGCGTGATCTCCGGGCTGCGGCCCAAAACGGGGCCTCAGCACTTTCCTATGGGATAAACACAATGGGCGCCAGCGGCCGGCCGCTAACCATGCTAATCTAACCCGTAACACGCGGGCATCATTGTGCCCGGACAATAGAAACACCCGCTCAGTCGTGTGCAAACATAACACTGCCCGCAGAGTACGGAGAGAAGGACCTAACGGACTGGGTCATGGTGACAGAGGGGTCCTCACTCACTCGCCTCCTGTTCACTGGTACTGCGCGCTTCAAACATCACTCTGGTGTAAAGAACAAGTGTGAAATATAACTACAACTCAACAGGACTTAGGTGTCCTCAGCACTGCCTGCAGAATAATCAGAGCTGAATAAGGGAGCCGTCGGGTCAACTCACTCGGTTAAGATGCCACGCTTGTGGAGCAGTAGTGACTACTACGGCACGGGCTCCATCCCCGGATGTAGCAACCGGCAGTGGTCGGCAGCTTTTCCAGAAGAGCGCACGTTTGGCTAAAGCGCTGTAGGGATGCAAATTGGGAAGGGGCTGCTGGGAAGGGAAAATAAAAATGATTGCCTTGTTCGTTGCTCATGCGCCTCCTGTTGGCCAGACGGGCGCTCATCAGTGAGATTCTGAGCTTGCTCATGTTCGGGTATCCTCCGCCCTCGTTCTGAACTTGCGATAGTCTCGACCAGTGAGCGTAAAGATGCGGGGGCTGACATGCGCGTGCTTCGGAGGGGGGCAGAAAACTGTCCCTCTCTCATGAGCTGGCAACAAGGGGTCGCATACGAGCAAGACTGTACATAGTTCTCTGATTGGACATTCCAGATTCGGGTGGGATTGGAGATGCCAAATAAAAAAAAAAAGAACTGAATAAGGGTGTCCTGTCCTGCATAAGGACCCTCAGCCAGCTGCCAGGGGGCTCGTTGGTTAAAGCACCAAGGATGAAACCTGAGGCTTCAAACTCACAAACCTCTGCAGGAGAGCGAGGCAGATCTCGCTGGAGGGTCATCAGTCATCAGTGATGGTGTTGCAGACGGAGGGAGAGAATAACAGCCCTTCTGAGGTGCACATTTCATCACTCTATAGTGACCCAGCCGGACAGACGGACAGACATCTTAAGCCTGCATCCTACAGCCCCAGGGGAAAGGTCTGCCTCGGACTCCATTCTACACAAGCTGAGCTGCGGTCTGAATAATCGGACATTGAGCAGGAGTGCTGTATGTGTCAGAGGATGGGCACACCCAAAGCACCACAACCCTTCCATACTCCAAAAGAGGAAACTTCAGACAGGACATAATAACTTTCTCTCGGTCCGCCTCAAACTGATGAGACCCATTAATTATTTGCTGGAAAAGGATAAATGAGAGAGATCAGAATAGCAGTCCCATCTGGGGCCGCGCTGATCTCTCACAGAGATTAAAAATAGAGGGGGAATTGGATTAATGAAATCTGATTTGATTGTGCTGCGCAGAGCAGCGTGCGGACGAGCGACTGCGGCTCACTGCAGCTGCGGTTCAGCACAGACCTGAGGGGAGGGCACATTATGCCCCAAAAAAACATTCACACTGCTCATCATTCCCAATTTTAATTTAAAACAAAACCACCATCTGTTACTTCCCTTTCCTACGCTCATTCATTTTTCCCATTTCACTTTAAACGCATCTTTGCCCTCTAATCCAGGTTTTGAAATCTGCGGCAGAAATCAAGTCTCCAAGCCTTATGTGTCACAGTAAAGGCTGTTCAGTATGTCTGCATGTATTTCACACCGCAGATCATTAATAAAACTGATGAAGGGCGATGAAACAGGTGCACAGGGGCTAAAATACGTCACCTTTAGTTTACCATGAGACACGGGGTGCAGTTCATGTGGTGAGAAAATATGGGGCAATATACTTCTCCAAAGAATTTCATCCTGGGCCTCAGAATTCATGGGCAGCTGCGCTGCTTCTTCTGAATATAAAAATAAAAGTCACCAATTCATGCACTGGAGATGTGAAATCAGTGCATTTTTTATTTTTCAGACCAGACTGACATATTTTCATCGTGTGAGGACAGGCATTGAATCCTTGGTTTTCTTTGAATTTAGCACAACAAAAGCACCACTGGGGCCGTCCGGTGACTGGAGCCGGACACAGATAAGCTCGGTGCTGGATGACTGTTGTCCCAGAGCAGAGGCGCTCGCCAGGCCAGGCAGTGGAAACAGACACACTGCAGATTTTCACCCCAAACTCCTGGTGCCGCACCAGGCAGTATCCTGTCCCGAAAGGTGAGGTACACTTTCGCGGTGACATAGGTGAGCTTTGTAGCTGACTGGTCCAACTGGCTCACTATGGTAGATTTTTTGTAGGCGTATGGAAAGGGACGTGTGTGAGTGTGTGTGTGTGTGTGCGCGTGTGAACCATATGAACCTTGTTGGGACTAAATGTCTCCATAAGACATGGAATTCCAGATTTCTTTGAACTTGTGGCAACATTTTCAGGTCCCCACTAAAAAAGTGAGCTATTCTAGGGTTAGGGTTAGGTTTAGGCTAAGCTTAGGGTGAGGGTTAGGTGTAGGGTTGGGGTTCGGTATGTACTGTTGAGGGTTAAAGTCAGGTAAAGGCATTAGCAAATGATAAGAAGTCTATGGAATGTCCCCACAAAACATGAAAACAAGCGTGTGTCACTCCAACTCCACACCAGATCCACACTGAGGACGTCTGGTGGGGGGGTAGACGTGCGATTCCTGTTCTCTTTGGGTTATTTCCGCTTTGGCTCCGGGCTTTATCTCCAACCCGTTACACATCTCAGCAGAGCTCCCTGCATTAGCGCAGAAACACACTTCCCTCTGACAGCTGCGTGATGCAGCCGCCGCCGCCGCCACAGAATGAAGCTCCTGCCTCTGCAGCGAGTGACGGAACATCTGAGGAAACAAACTGCTTCAAGAGCAAAGCCAAAAACCAGCTTCCTTTTAGCTCCCAAACGCCCGTCAAGAACCATCGCCATGACAACCTGTGCAGCCATGATCTGATTTCAGGGCTATAGAGAGCACTGGCCTATTTTACAAATCTAACTCAATTCGCCAAGGAGTGTCAACATTAAACGGTCATGCCGTGCAGAAATGTGTCATATCAACCAAAAAAAACTGTTTATTGACCAATTTGTCTATGTTTGGTAAAACAAGCCTGTTCAAATGGTCTTTTCCTTTCACAAAATCATGAAATGTCATTTTAATACACTCACCTCAAGAAAAGAACATGACGACTTGCACGTCTTGTTCAACTACATATTCAAGGCTCCCAATCGAATGTGCAGTCATGCAACTGAAAAGGAAAAAATACACTACTCCCCAAAAACTCAGAGTACACTGTACTCCCCAAAAAACTCACAGAGTACACTGTACTCCCAAAAAACTCACAGAGTACACTGTACTCCCCAAAAACTCACAGAGAACACTGTACTCTCCAAAACCTGAGTACGCTGTACTCCTTATAAACTCACAGAGTACGCTGTATTATCCAAAACTGAGAATGCTGAATTCTGCAAAATCTGATGCTGTTCCCTCCAAAAATTTGCAGAGTATGCTGTATTCTCCAAAATCTCAGAGTATGCTGTACTCTCCAAAATCTCACGTTGTATTCTCCAAAAACTCGCAGAGTATGCTGTACTCTCCAAGAACTAACAGAGTATGCTATATTATCCAAAAACTCAGAGTACGCTCAACTGTCTAAAAACTTGCATAGCATGCTGCACTCTCCAAAAAACTTGCAGAGTACGCTGTACTCTCCAAAAACTCGTAGAGTATGCTGTACTCTCTAAAAACTCATGCTGTACTCTCGAAAAACTCAGAATACGCTGAACTCTCCAAAATCTCAGAGTACACAATATAAAGCCTCACTGTGTCTCAAGTCATAACAGACTCCATTTATTCTGTGAAACTGGCCTATCACATCTCATAGGGCGGGACAGGCTTGTCTACATGCAGCGTCCTCTTCACAGAGGCATCGTATCTCAGATCGTCTCACAGAGCATTTCTCACCCATCCAACCCTTCCCAGAATCCACTGCTGCAGAGAGATCAGGAGCAGGGGCTCAGAGGGGGTTAAGGGGCCCTGCGCCATGGAAAGTGCCGGAGTCTCCAACAGCACCGCGGGCATCATCAAAGCCGCCCGTATTTCACACTCCTGCCACTCAGTCCCCGCAATACCAGGCCAATCCCGAGCCACCTCCTCCCTTTCGCTCTGCTGACCCCCTCAAAGAGCCGCTTCACTCCGGCCCATTCAGTACAATGCAGTTAAACAGGCTGGAGGAGAGATGGAGAGAGAGTCACACTCATGACTTTCTGTAGCTCTCATTGTTGTGACTGCACTCACTCCTGCTGCGCCCACAAATAAAGATGTAGAGCGCAGCCCGAGCGAGAGACCATCTGCTCCTCCGCCTGCGACAGGGGTCCAGCAGAGGCTTTGGCTGTGCTGTATTATCGAGGAAAAACTCTGTGCACATCTGTATCTGAGTTACGGCATTTATCACGTGACGCTTAAGGTTTGAGATCAGAGACTCATGAATCATGACACGGATACGATGATGCGCCCCGCACACTGAACTGCCATACGGTTCGGCCACACTAAAGATGGTCATAAAGATTCTAAAGAACAACTTTTCAAATGGATAATCAGCATTTTTAGAAAGAGAAATTTAACAGGTTCTGGCACAACATGAAGGGGAAAAAACAATTAATATCAGGTGAACAGAAATGAGTTTTGAATTGGTTTTGTTTTTTCTTATAAGTGGGTGTTTGGGTTAAAAATCCCAGCAGACAGTAATGAGTACAAACTGAAGAGTCACACACACCTCACCAACAGAGGGAACACGACCATATAACATGCATCACGGCAACACACAACATTTCAGGAACGCAAGCGGCCATGATGGTCAGATCCATACATTTAATTGGACACGGCCCTGAAGTGACATCAAAGTGAAGAGCCTTCTCACTGGAGCCAGTGACATCAGAGAACCTGCAGTGTTCAACAGTTCCACTGGATATTGTTCGTAGACGACAGTCAATCCGACTCTCCAGCAAGAAAATCAATCAAAACCAATGAAAAACATGCCGAAACGATGGCGTTCTATTCTGGAGTAGGTCTGGGGGCTTCTGAAGGTGCTGGACACATAACTGCCAAGAGCAATTATCAAAAACAAACGAGCCGATTGCTCACGATTTAATCATGCAGATGGGAACGTGTCGTGTTTCACCAGCAGAGCTGGCACTGCCTTCAAACAACTGCAGCACACTAAACGTGCAAAGAAAACTGTGTCATGCGTTTCCTGCAGGCGGCGGGGAGAGTGTAATCCCCTTTCCGAGGGGGTGTGTTCGCCCCTTTGATTCTATAAGCTCCAGGATCGGAGGGGAGATGTTTCTTACTCCAGAAAAACAGTATTTCAGCACTGCGGGAAAGGCGCAGGAGTTAAAAAGCAGAGCAGGGCTGTGTGGCAGGGCGATGAGGACAGGCTGTCAGCGCGAGGGGTCAGGAGGCCTCGCACCAGACCAGGGTCAGGGGTCAGAGTTCAGAGTTCAGCCAACACAAACCCTAACCCTCATCAGGGCCGAGCGTCACGTCAGCACCTCACTCCCTTTATCTGGGAGATGACAGAACAGGCCCAGATTTGGGGAGCACCGGTGTGTGAGTGTGTGAGATGGAGAGAATAACAGGCACGGTGAGAGGAGGAGAGAGTGTGAGAGAGCGAGGGATAGACGAGTGAGTGATGACAGAACACCGGAGGATGAGAGTTATAACAGCACAAAACACTAAATCAGCCCTTCATCTCATTACATTTTCACTCAATCTCTGCCTCAAACAGCAGGCTTAAACTATTCCACGACAACCCATGAAATCACACTGTGTTACCCATGATGCACTGAGTGAGCAGGGCAGGGTTTCCATCCTAAACTTGACACGCCCACATACAGAAGGTATGAAAACAGGTAGATGCAATGAAGAGCCCTGGAAACAGAGTTTCTGATTGGATAATGATGTGAAGGAAATTCACTGTTACTCTCTCAACAGCCCACAATGGGACAACCGCCGCCATTTTCCAAGCGCCATCTTCATTCTCTCCAAAATATCTAAGACATGGAAGTTGCTTGAAACGCAGAGATTCACATCAACTTTTGCTCAGAAACTGCGACTATTTGGAAATTTTCTCCCAAATTTGCTGCAAAGCAGTTGTATGGAAACTTAACCACTGAGTCAAACTGGTCTGGGCTCACTCCTATCCTGAATTTGGGCATTCAGGCGCGACGTGCCTCCGTTTCCTAGAAACAGTGCGGTGTCTTCAAGCTTTAAGGAGCGAAAAAAACCCAGCAATCCGAAGGGAGAATAAGAGGAATGTTTCCTGCAGGAGCTCCCGACAATCCGAAATTCAAACGAAGAATGACACAAGGGGCCACATTTTTTACGCGGAATCGCCCTGCCTGCACCCTGCTCTGTCTCAGAAGCCATTCAGTAACTCATCACAATACAGACCCCGCTATAAAAGTCTTGTATTTCGCTCAAGACGTCCATCGCAGGAGTCCTGCAGGAGTGGGAGGAATCGGCCCCTATCAAAGGGGCCCCGTCGCCATCATTCATTTTTAAGGAGGAAGTGAGGGGGGTCCCCGAGGGACGGCCCATTAGTGCTGCTTCATTTTATGCTCCTTTCAAATCAGTGGCCGGTGGGGGGCGGGGGGCATTATCGCCGCGGCGACCTCGTGGAGGGAGGTCTTTAATATGGGACCAATCAGGGACCCCAAAAATAAGCGACAGAGCAGAGAACCATGAGAATCGACAGAACTGTGACTCTGATCTAGTGAAAGCAACACCACCAAAACGGAAAATATTTCCCCAAATTTCACTCATACCCGAAAGCAGGGACGTTAACCTCTGAAGAACCTTCATGTGCATTCATGGGAAAACGGACAGCAACCACAGTTGATGAAGGGCTTAAGGGTGATGGGCAGCGGGATCATGGGTGTTGTAGTAACACGTAAGGATTAGCACTGCTATCATAAAAATTTCATGAAATTTGCATGATCGCAACAGAATTAATGAAGAGCAATCGATGCCATTTGGAATTTAATGAGGGTCAATTAATTCTGAGTACGCATTTTCCTGGCACTGTAGAAAACGCTGGAGTTTGTGACAGGGTTAGGTCCACTCGGCCGAGAGCCGCCATTTACAAGCACTGGCTTTAACACCAGTGTTAGTCTGAACAGCCGCAACTGTAAGGAATCATTCCGTTTATTGCGAGTGGCTGCACTGCTGATTATAGGTAATAATCCTACAAACCCAATTCCAAAATAGTTGGTGCAAAGTGTAAACTGTGAATAAAATCAAAACACAATGACTTTCAAATCACACCAGCCAGTATTTTATTCACAATAGAACAAAGACAAAATATCAAACGTTGAAAATGAGAAATTTTACAATTTTACCCACAAAATGAGCTCATTTCAAATTTGATAGCTGCTACAGGTCTCAAAGAAGTTGGGACAGGGGCCTGTTTACCATGGTGTAGCATCCCCTCTTCTTTTTATTGACAGAGTGGAGGCGTCTGGGCATTGAGGAGACAAGTTTTTTGAGTTTAGCCACTGGAATTTGATCCCACTCTTGTTTTAAAAAGGCTTCCAGCTGCTGGAGAGTTTTGGGTCTCATTTTACAGACTGTTCGTTTAATTATGCACCAAATGCTCTCAATTGGTGAAAGATCAGGACTGCAGGCAGGCCAGTTCAGCACACAGCCATGCTGTTGTAACAGCTGCAGTATGTGGTTTCGCATTGTCCTGCTGAAATACACAAGGCCTTCCCTGGAATAGATGTTGTCTGGAGGGGAACATGTGTTGCTCTAAAACCTTTATATGGGTCATTCCACTGAGGTGATGCACAATTTGTGACATGCAAGAAAAAATTAAGAACCTGAATCATTTTGTTGAAAATATGGTAGTTCAATTTCTTTGAAGTATACCAGTCACATTTAGTGGTTCACGGGATAAAAACATAGTTTGCTTTATTTGACCATTGGTCGCTTATAACATTGACTATAGATGTGGACTTGGAAAGCTGTTTATAGTATGAAAACCTTGGGAATTTTTTCACACAAATGCTAGGGTTAGAGTGGGTTCACAAACCAATTTATGTCCAACTTATTAATGCATGGCAGGGTATCAAGTCAAAAATGTACTTAGGGCAAATATAGATGTGTGTAACATTGACTGAAAGGACATCAAAGAAAGTGAAGAACCTAAATATTTACAGGTATAAATGAATGAATTCAGTGGATATCAGAACTTAATAAGACTAGTAAATTTTTCAATATCAGTATCTTTACTTATATGATATCCTTCACAGTTAGACCATCAACCTGAAGCTTGAATGTTGACATGTTCCATCACTCAGCAATTTTAGCATCTATTTCAATTATTTGGCCATTTTTATCTAGTTGTTTGTACATGACAAACATTGTAAAGTCAACGTTTTAGAGCCTAGGCAACAGTAACGTTGTTCATACTTTAATTCTAATTCAGGTTTAACGCTTGTAACTTTGACACAATGAAGTACTAACAAGATAAACTTCAACATTCTGCATCATTACAAATCTAAAATTCGTCCAAGAATGACTTGTACAACTGAGGGTGCTGTCATTATACAGATTCTACCAAAAATGCCTATCCAACTATGCAGAAACTCATAAAAGACATGTTAAGGGTAATTAGACGTGCGTAATTTTGACACCACAGTCTTTGGCAGTGCCCATGTCATGTGACAAGCACCAGTGACGATCCACAGTGCACCACACAATCGGCATTTTTATCAATAAGTGACTGATATGATACTGAATAGACAGTTGAAAACGTTCAAACGAGAGGCGGACCATCGGAACTGAATCCAAGTAGAATGATGAGGATTAGAATATGTGCGTACGTAACCAAGACCACATCCCCGACACTGCGGCGACTCGTCAAAATTACGAGCTGGAGATCAGTGCAGTCAGGGGACACAAACACGGCCTGTGCACTCGCGATAGAAAACGGTCTAAATTCAACAATCAATTATCCTTCAATGAGTCAAATAAGATGCCATTCAATTCTATACAATTCGCTTTTCATCATCACTCGTAACTTAACCGTTTGAGGGCTGAAGTTCGTAACATTTTGACATCCTTTTCCATAAAACTTACCTGGATCTCCCGCTGCCGCCAGGTTCTCTTCAAGGTCCAATGCTACCGTAAGCTGGTTGTGCAGAAGCTCAGAAGGTTTTGGGTGATCGATGTCGCAAAATAGTCGAACGTTTTTCTTATGCTTTCCATGACGCTCGAACGATAATTTGACCGACACTTAAAATATTAGTCAATATTGCCTCATTCTTCTTCTGAAACAATGGATTGAACCTTCTATAATTATTTTTGGGGAGTTATTGCATCAATTTCAAATAGCCATTGTAAAATGGTCGTTGTTTGTTTACAATTCTGAGCTCGAGTCGCCGTTCGCTTGTAACACGTTTTGACCGGCAAAGTTACGAGCACTAGGGCCATTTTTAATTAGTGCCTCTGAGAGGACTCGCCGAAAAATGGCATGAGCTTCTGTTGAGCGGTAGGTGCATCGTTTTTGCTGATATTGCCGAAGTATTTGCATGATTTTGGCCATTTTTTTCCCCCACACTGTGCCTATTTCCGTTGATGAGTGCTAAAATGTCACACTTCAGCACCGGTCAAAAACCACAAAAGTGCGTTTGACATGGTTTATTGCAAAATAACTGTGGGTGGAAAATTCTTGAAACAATATTATTTTATATCTACTTGATGATACTTTATTACTGACGAAATTGGCATGTGTTAATCAAGGATGCCTTTCGATATATTTTGCCTTATATAACTGCTTGTAACATTTCATCACCTCCGTGGAATGACCCATATACCTTTCATGGTGCTTTTTAAAACATGCAAGTGTCCCACACCATATGCACTAATGCCTCCCCATACCATCAGAGATGCAGGCTTTTGAACTGAACGCTGATAACAGGAGGGGTGGTCTTTCTCCTCTTTAGCCCGGAGGACACGACGCCCAGCATTTCCAACAAGAATTTCAAATTTGGACTGGTCTGACCACAGGACACTTTGCTACAGTCCATTTTAAATGAGCCTTGGCCCACAGAACACAGCGGTGCTTCTGGATCATGCTCAGCAATGGCTTCCTTTCTGCATGATAGAGTTTTAGGTGGCATCTGTGGATGGCACGGTGGAATGTGTTTACAGACAGTGGTTTCTTGAAGTATTCCTGGGCCCATTTAGTAATGTCAATGGCAGAATCATGCCGGCGAGTGATGCAGTGGCGTCTGAGGGCCCGAAGATCACAGGCATCCAGTAAAGGTCTTCGGCCTTGTCCCTCACGCAGATTTTTCCAATTTCTTTGAATCTTTTGATGATGTTATGCACTGTCGATGATGAGACCTTCAAAGCCTTTGCAATTTGAGGTTGAGGAACGTTGTTTTTAAAGTATTCCACAATTTTTTTTACGCAAACCTTCACAGGTTGGAGAGCCTCTGGCCATCTTCACTTCTGAGAGACTCAGCCTCTCTAAGACATCCCTTTTATAGCCAATCATGTTACACACCTGATGGCAGTTAACTTAATTACTTGCCAAATGTTCTTTCAGCTGATTCTCTTATATATTAATTGCTTTTTCTTCCGTTTTTTTGCCTGTGTCCCAACTTTTTTGAGACCAGTTGCAGCCAGAAAATATGAAATAAACATTTTGTGGATAAAAATGTAAAATGTCTCAGTTTCAACATTTGAAATGTTATCTATGTTCTATTGTAAATAACACATTGGCTCGTGATCTGAAAGTCATTGCATTTTATTTTATTCACAATTTACACTTCGTCCCAACTATTTTGGAATTGGGGTTGCACAAAGCAGATCTCATCCAATTCCCGTTCATAATAAAAACGGTTGACACATGATGACAAATATTTACCCAGCAAAACAGGCCGTAAGGACGAAGATTGATGTTTGGCGCAGAGACATCGTTCAACATCATCCGATGCCCACACAACTGAATGCAATTATGCAGTCACTCTGTTTGCTCTGACTAACCACTCTTGTATTGGCCCACATCGTCTCTGGTGCCGGCTGGCCATTTTTTCCAAACCATTAGCCAAGACCAGGCTGAACAAATCATTTCAGAGACAATATCAGTCATTCAGCCAATGGGATCACTTCCAACCCTTTTAGGTGTGATCTCACAAACGTGTTACCACAATTTCCCCAACCAAACAATCTCACACTGCTGTCACACGCTGACAGAAAATAAAGCAGTGAAGTTCTCGTACCTTCATGTAGAATAGTAGCAAACCTACTGTTCAGAGGGGATTTAAAAAGAACAAGAGCCTCTTTGTAAGCGCAGGCGTGTCGGAACAGCCGCTGGTGTGGGACCATTATAATCAAATTAAGTTCCCCCTCCACACTGATCTCATACCTTCAACAGTATCTCAGGGCTATAGAGGGGCTCAGGAACGGGACTCGGGCACTGAGAAATACAGCCGTCTCAGCCACTGCTCAGCTGCAGTCCGGAAGCTTCTGCCGCAGGTCAGACTCAGCATCACCATCATCCATTATCACTGCTTTAGAGAGTAATGACAGTACGTTCAGCAGGCAGTGCCAATGGATGCCAGTGTCCCCTGGTGACCTAACGCAAAACACCGTGGAGAAAGCTGCTTTGACACTGTGCGAAGCATCGCTCCGTAGGGCAGCCGAGCCACAGAGAGGATCACAGCTCACAGAACAAACCCCAGTCCTCACAAGCGCCCCAAACTCTCATTTTCTGGAGCTGGAACGCGATTGGTCCTTCATTCCTTCCCCTCAGAGAGGGATAAACTGGCTCAGAGCACTGACTGTTTTTTGTCCGAAATCCAAAATATTTACCTAAAACAAGTCCTCCATGACTCCGGCTTCCACTATAAAGATCCCAGTTGGATGGAAACGTTGTCCCTGTTGAATAACGTTTTACGGCACGGAGTAAGTGTGTCGTGTCTCTTCCTTTGCCATTGACGGTTTTTAACTGATAGCCTTGCACCTGTATGTGATATGGCTATAATTTATTCTCCTTACACTATGCTTTTACTAACGACATCACACTTATGTAGCTGACAGTTTGATTGGCAGTGACGGACAGCTGATGGTCTCAACAGTGACCACACCCCCTGTGTAACCAGGATAAAGGAGGCGGGGCCAAACCATGCACAGTCACATGGTACGTTCAGTTCATTACCTAAAAGAGATTAAAGCAGAACCAGACTTGGATTGGATGGCCAGATTTCAATGCCCCTCCATCACCAGCTTCATGAATTCCAGAGCAGATATTACTGATATGCGTCTCAAAACTGAGGAGAGAGACGCACCTCAGCTGACAAACTGCAGCCAAACACCGGTGCCTCTCGGAAAAAAGGGGACATACAAATATCCCTTAGTGGAGGGATGTTTCACTCTCTTCTCCAGCCCTGGCCCTCTGTTTGACTCTGGAGAAGACTGCGTCAAAATGTCACAATAAATCGCCCGTTATAACTGTGCGCTCAAGGACGCATTCCTTTGATGTCACTGATTTGTGCTCAGATAGAGGCGCCTTTTACGGAGGGTATGTGTCTGAAATCAGGGTGATTCTGCAAAAATGATCTGGAACACTGATACGACTTAAGGTCAATACTGTTAAGTGCACTAATGTAATCCACACCCAACACACCATCAAATCCCTATGACTGTAATCCACACCGTACACACCATCAAATCCCTCAAACTAACAACTGAGATTACGAATTAATGATTAATGTTTACATCTTGGTTTTATCTCCAGTCTCTGGGCAATGCGCCAAATTAAAGCTGATTTTCATGGCTGGACAGTGTGCACACTCTTCAGTTATTTTGGTCAGAAAATTGAAGGACATATTTAAGGTTGTCTCTTGAATTAGACTACATTATTGCAGAGATTCTGTCAAACGGACGGGTAGAATAGTCTCTGGAGTGTCTGACTTAAGTGATTGAGTGACTTATAAAGTTATCAAAGCAATAAAAGGCAGGGAATCAAATTTTAAGAAAACTACAGGGGCAAGGTTATGGGCCTGAAGGAGGGGCGGTGTTATGGATCAGCAGGAGGGGGCGGGGTTATGGGCCTGAAAGAGAGGCGGGGTCATGGATCAGCAGGAGGGGGCGGGGTTATTGGCCTGAAAGAGGGGTGGGGTTATGGATCAGTAGGAGGGGCGGGGTTATGGGCTTGTGGGAGGGGCAGGGTTATGCCACTGAAATTAAGTTCCAGGGGAACCCAGGTCACCGACAGTGATGCAAACCTCCCTAGTTCCGCAAGCTTCCAGAGGTTTCAGTCCCGACCTCCTCTTTGTGGGTCCGGAGTTCATGCACTCAGCTGAGGCTCGCGGGCGAAAGCGTCTCTCAGTCTCGATAACAGCAGGTCGGGTAACAGTTTGTTCGGAATCTAAAGGCTGTTCGGGCAGACTGAGGTGAAAATGATAAGCTAGCTGACTGGAATCATCTGTCCCATTAGCCCTGAACATTAGAAACGGAGAACTGTTGCCGGGAGGTGGGGTGTCGAGAGAGAGGCTCTGGGGGTGGGCGGGGTGTCCATACAGCAGTGCAATGTGGGAGCTCCTTTCGGGGGGGCCCAGAGCCCCCCCCTTTAGTGCTCGGGAGAGAAAGCCTGGAGAGAGAGGGAACATGGGGGACTGGGGACAAACAGGCCCTCTTTGTTCCCCGCCTCGCTTCACACTGGGGTACACAATCCCCCCGCTGGGGCCCTTTCAGTGTTCGGGACAATGCTGGGGCGACCAGTGAAACCAGCATTCCCAGACCCTCTGTGGAGGGGAACGCTCTCCGGAAAACCCACACCTGTCATTAACCACAGAAGAAGAACTGCGCATTGGGGACTTTGAGAAATTCCTTCAGTTTTGTCTGGTCCCTCTCGTCTCTGTGTCCTCCAGATTTCTCCCGCAGTCCAAAACATGCATGTCAGGCAAATACAGACCCCCCCCCCCTCCACTGGAGTGAGTCTCCACTCCAGCGTCCCCCGCGATCCTGTGCGGGAAGGGTTAATGTCGGCAGTGTCAAGGTCACCACAGGGGGCATCTTAAGAGCTCAGGGAAGAAACTGTACCACAAAACATTACTGCAACGTTTCTCCAATGTGATGGCAATCCCTCGTCACTGACAAAAACATTCCAGGAACATTGTGACAATGCTTTGAGTGAGCACTCACCACACGCATTTCCAAAACCAACATTCACACACTGAGCGTAGATCTGCAAAGCTCTAAATGAATGTTATGGTGCTGGCAGGAAGCGGGAGTTTTGAACTAAACACCTGTTTTTAAAACCATGGAGCCTTCAGCCAATCACAATCGTTTCATACAAGCACTGCCAGATAAGAAAAATAAATAAAACAGTAGAAGAAGAACAGTTGCAGCTGGGGAAAGTGCTGAGAGCCGGAGTCAGTGCCCATTAGCGCGAGACTCCAACACAGTGTGACACAAAGATTGCCGTCCCCGGGCTGCCAAGAATCTCACCATTAAGTAATGTGCCAAGATGAGCAATGTAGCGGCCCTCGAGGGCCTATCCGGCACGCCACGCAAACTGGGGCAATCGGGCATCGTGTGAGGACCAAACAGAGCTGAGGTTGGCACACATTTGCCGTGTCTCAAAGTGCAGGTTGCCTCCTACGAAGGCTGCATTTTTAAGGGTTGTCACTTATTGCCATCAACCAAACTAACATTTAGGGTTCGGGTCAAGTTTAAATTTAGGGTTAGTTTTCAGGGTTAGAGTTAAGGTTATGGTAAGGGAAACCAGTGACATTTCGCTAAAACCAAAGCTGTTTAACGGCGATGAAATGACAGCATGTCAGTTTGGTAGATGGCATTAAATGACGACGCCTAAAAATGCCGCCTTTGAAGGATACAGCCTACGCTTTCAGATGCACCCACAGAGCAGAGAGGCGCTACAAACCTGTGTTTCCTGTACCTATAATTCAGCACTCCTGATTCAGCCAATCAGCAGCCCATCATATCTCTAACTGGGAAATGAGGTTTGCTCAGCCCTGTTTGGCATGAAAACCTTCAGGACGGTAACCACAGGACTGTACTGCAGAGCCCTGCTCCACACATACCCAGAGAACTCAGTAATCAAGCATTTCGGACAGAGTGAGTGACTTTTCCGTCAAATCTAGGAAAAATTAATAGTTGTGCATGGCAAGTTAAGGGTAAAATGGGATGTTCCTATTGGGTCTCTCACGCCTGAGTAACGAGCGTCAGTACTTTCACACATGCGCAAACAGCAGTCAGAGAGTCTGGCTAAATCTAACAGCAGTCCTCCGGAGGGTCATGTGACAATGGAGGAAACAGAAGTGAGGCACTGCAGTGCTCTGCATTTCTGACAGATACTCACATCTAAAGCAGTGGTGAGTTAGCATTCCAATCATGAGTGATTCCGTACCGCAAAGGGTTAAAACAATAACAAAAATAACAATAGCAGGTGTCGGGGTGAGAAACTGACTAATTGAAAACAAGGCACACTGAGAAACAAGAGGCGTTTCCTTTATTTGGGCTGTGTGTGTTTCTGCTGCAAGACTTGCCCATTCCCACAGCCTTTGTGTGGATTAAGGTGAGCTGTGGTACACCACTGGAGCTCCAGTACCGGCTCCAGCCAATTAAAAGCCTCCCCGCCAAAGCTGTAAATTCTATGGTACTGATACTGACCACTCAGACAAGCCTCATGCAGGGAAATCCTAGCCAGGAAGTGTGAGATTCTCTCATTCTCATCCAGGTACACAACTGTCCGCTTAGCCAATCCAGGCCAATTACAATGACAGCAGGACGAACGATCACGTGACGTGGTTCGGCAACACCAGGTGACAGCAGCAAATCAGCATCACTCCTGACGCGAGGTAAGTGTCGCCATGACCTCTGCGCAGGTCAGACAGCACCAGCCGCCAATTACAGAGCATGTTCAGCTGAACTTCGGGAAAAACTGAAGGCAGTTTCCATGATGTGTGATGCCGGGGCAACATTATTAATGAGACGAGTTTGAGGCAGAATCTGGACCATGACAGAGCGCGTGAACTGTGCCTGGGTGTCCCGTGCAGGGGGAAGGACGGAGTGGAGAGGGCGGGGCTGCAGTAATATTTCAGGACTTACTTTACTGCCTCGCCTGCCATTAAAATGAATGCATTTCAGGTTTCCCCTTATACCCAATGCATCACACCTGACAACCCCGTGGTTTTGTTGCGCCTCCAGAACGACAGATGATCATTTTCCCCTCGCAATGAGCTCAGTTCAAAATCACACCGTGAAAGTGCTTGCTCAAAACATGTTATAATATCATGAGGAACACGCTGAAAATTGAGTCAGGGCAAGAATAACGGACATTTTGAATCGCAGAATAGATTTTCTCATGCGATACAAAGTTATTTCCAAAAATCATGGTATTATCTGACAGTGTGCGGGAAATTTCCATCACAGGACGGTGTGAAACAAACACCATGGGAGAGGGTTATATGAAACAACAGAAGAGGGAAATGACCGACTGTGCGCCCAATTCAAATACGTTAGCAAATTAGCTTTTGGAATGAATGACCCTATAAATGACAGCATTTATGCATTTCCCCTGAAGACGGACACCAATTTCGCAAGCAGCGCACATCATGTTCACAGAGTATATCAACATGACGGCATCAGACGGCTTCAAAGCAATGAAACGATTCCAGGGGATTATACACATCAAAGACCGCTACTGGCGTCCCTGCCTCCGCTGGGCTATTTTTGGGGAGCACGAATATTTGAATCCATGACTGACGGCTTTGAGAGACAGACTTGCTTGCTACCACGTCTCTCGGTACACCAGTCAGGAATGAGCGTGTCAACGGTGTTAAACCGATGCATGTCCATCACAACGCAGCCGAAATACGACGTTGGGAAATCGGTAGTGTGAGAATCGTTCATTGGAACGAGAAGGCACAAAAGCACACAGGGACAGTCCACCTGCACCATACACCGACCTGAACACACAGGGACAGTCCACCTGCACCACACACCGGCCTGAACACACAGGGACAGTCCACCTGCACCATACACCGACCTGAACACACAGGGACAGTCCACCTGCACCATACACCGACCTGAACACACAGGGACAGCCCACCTGCACCACACACCGACCTGAACACACAGGGACAGTCCACCTGCACCATACACCGACCTGAACACACAGGGACAGTCCACCTGCACCATACACCGGCCTGAACACACAGGGACAGTCCACCTGAACACACAGGAACAGTCCACCTGCACCACACACCTGCCTGAACACACAGGGACAGTCCACCTGCACCACACACCGGCCTGAACACACAGGGACAGTCTACCCACACCACACACCGGCCTGAACACACAGGGACAGTCTACCCACACCACACACCGGCCTGAACACACAGGGACAGTCCACCTGCACCACACACCAGCCTGAACACACGGGGACAGTCCACCTGCACCACACACCTGCCTGAACACACAGGGACAGTCTACCCACACCACACACCGGCCTGAACACACAGGGACAGTCTACCCACACCACACACCGGCCTGAACACACAGGGACAGTCCACCTGCACCACACACCAGCCTGAACACACGGGGACAGTCCACCTGCACCACACACCAGCCTGAACACACAGGGACAGTCCACCTGCACCACACACCAGCCTAAACACACAGGGACAGTCCACCTGCACCACAAACCGGCCTGAACACACAGGGACAGTCCACCCCCGTCAGCGAGGGCCACATCGCATACAGGCGTTTGTGATTTTCTTTAATTGATTGACCAACCAGCAGACCCTGCATACTGGAGCTTTCCATCCCCGTAACACACGTCATCGTGTTTCTTAAGTGTATTCAGGTGCGCCAGCGCAGCTGCGTGTCGTGCTCCTTTCGTCCAGCTCTGCGGCTTCTCGTTTACTTTCAGAGGGTATTACAGCCCTGCCTGACTGTAACGGCAGTTCTCCCGCAGCAGCTCAGGCCACCACTGCCGGCTCGACTCGATAAGACATTGCAATAAAACAGACGTAAAAATAATTGCAATTAATTTAATGACGCGCAGACGCGCGTGAGATATTGCTGCACACTTCATGCTGCCTCAGTGCCATTTTCTTAGGCTATATAGGAATATTTGCTTATCATATCAATAAAAACACAGCCTCCAGCCAACAGCGCTCAGATTCATCCAGAAGATGCTTTTAAAAGACGGGCAGCCAACGAGTGAGAAGGAAGAGAAACACGAAACGGAATAGAAGTCGGGTGACAATTTCACACACATTGCTCAACACGGGCAATTAACGCCGTCCGGCTATTGCTTCTCAATTAAATCAGCTGCGTATTTTTATTTGGCAATTTTATGTGAGACAACAGGGGGGGAAATAAGACAACATCACTGGTTGCTAAGAGGCACATCTGAAAATCCCCTCAGCATCTGCGGCACCGAACGCGCGCTGAGTGTCGGTGAAACGGCGTTTCAAACACAGACCCGCGGACACCGGCTTCAGAAGCTCGTCGGTAACACGTGAGGAATTAAAAAGGCACAAAAACTCACCGTCTCACGCGAAGCGGCGTTTTTCACACGGACACACGCGCGCGGACGTGCTCTGCCACCCAGCTCGCGACACTCATCGAGCGACTCTGATTCCTCGCGCTGTCTCTGATCTGACCCCGCTTCCTCGCCTCCGCACTGCGCAGGCGCTGTTGCAGCGACACCGTGTTGGACTGTGACAGCGAGCAAGCGGTCCAATTTTCGCCAAATGCTCATGATACCCGGCTCATCTTCTGGCTCCTTGTGCGTCAGTTAATTTCACACTCGTCAATGCAACTCCATATTGACGAGTGAGAAAATGATTTGACACAGAAGGGACCATGGCTAGAAGATAGGCTAAGCCCGGTATCAAAATGTAGATCAAAATGAGATCTTTCATATGACATAATTTGATTTGATAATCAGCCTATCCCACATGGTGATATGACCCCTTGAAGTTTTCCGAACAAGCACTTTTTCAAGTTCTCTCTGGTGAATAACAAGAAAACAAGTGACACATCCATGGTTCCAATATAGTTTTTACCACAGTAGGCTATATAAGTTATTAAATTGGTGCAGTGTTGCTTCTGAAACTTCCATTGTTCCCATGATATTGACGCTTGCAGTTAGTTACAGAACGAATCTCATTGAAAAAAAAATCCAGATTTTGCTTAAGATTGCAACACCAAGAACGGGCATACAGTTGCTTTACTTGCAGTTTTTAACAGTGCTCCAATACGTCATTCAGCTCTGAAAATTTTATTTAGCGATCTCTAATTCACATGAAGTTATGAGGGCTCAACAATGCTAGAAAAAAAATGGCTCAAAGAATTTCGACCAACCCCCGCGTAATTTTAGAGCCAGTAACTAAAAATTTCGCAATGATTCAATAAAAATACAGAAGTTACTGTGTGAGAAAAATCAGCTGATTCCAGAAGAGTCAGGTGGGAGGCACTTGTTGATTTGATGTGGAGTGACCCTGCTACTAAACTGCCCCTACTGTTTAGATGCATATTGCACCTTGTGTACCGTATGCGTCGCGTTAATTTTTGAGGACGCGCACAAGCAACACGCCAAACAAATTTAGGATACACATGGCAGCCTTCTGCTTTTAAATATGTGTACGCGGCCGCATGCAAGTATACTTCCGGCAATTATCTGCTCAAAGATCAAACGTCTGTAAAGTGAATAATCGCGCCTTATGTTGGGCACAGAGGAGCTGTTAAGAGAGCCAAACCTGAAACGATGCGTTACCTCATGGCGCAACCTAACGGAGGCGAACGGTTGAAGGTGGTGGCTCGCTCGGCAACCCATAGCAGAAAGGCACGGCTTTGTGCCTTTGACTGTAGTGTTTATAAAATAAATTGATAAAAACGCACTGTGGAGGCTCCAGCTTCAACCTACTCTCGCACATGAACAGAGCCATCGCCTTCATCTTTCAACTTTCTCATCTGCTGCATTGGGCCAAGTTGAAGGTTTTTTTGCAATGTGTGTTGGTGCAATGCCACACATAATATGGTCTATTTTGCATTCCATTAGTTCCAGGACCAGGATAAGCTGGACGCTGGCTTCCATGGTTGCCATGTTGCAAACGCTTGCCGCGAAGTGTGTCAAGTGGCAACCTCCATGAAAAGGGTGGGAGGGGCCGTGTGTTCGGCCTGTTTTCGGTTTATGGGCACATCGCCAAGTAACAAAGCCACTTGATTTGTCTCCAAAGAAACCACTTTATATTCCAGTGCACTCGACAGGGTGTGGTTAACCAGGTCGTCACTCATGAATTAATTGGCGACTTTCTTTGTGTAGAAATCAGAACTTAAGGCTTTTCAGGGAATTCAACCAATATTCTGTTTGTATTTAACTTACAATCTCCATCCAGTTGCCTGAGAGAGAAAAAAATACCCATTTCAAAAAAGCAGGTGTTTGAAAAACGGTGTTAAATACATCGAAAAATGCTGCTTCACGTCCACATAAAGAAACACCGTCTTGTGTTCACATTCAATTCTGAGCGAAACCTCTGCGTTCCATGATGAAGACGAGGCGAAGTACCCGTTTATTGACTCACCGTGAGAGCTGTGCACTACAGACAGCACTGTCGCGCCTGGTGGGATGAGGACGCTGGTGCTGGAGCAGTTTCTGACATCAGAGGCTGGCAGATGGTACATTATATTTTGTGAAATAAACCTTGAGTCATCGCGGCAGATGTGGATATGAGGAGCTTTCACTGAGCACTTGAAAATTCACTCAAGCATTCTCATCAATTTCCATGCTCAATGAGGGAAATTGGCCTTAAATTTTTTTCCAAACAAGAATCCTAGAGAAATACCCAAATGCTTTTTGAAGTGTCGTACATGCTTACATCAGATTTTTTTCCTCAGAGCAATTATCAGAAGACATGTTTGGCAACCCCATTTCTACAGAGCAAATAATAAATAAGGAATGGAATAAACCGAGCCGCAAGCAGCGAATCCTGGGTTCAATTCATCACAGACTGCGGTCAAGAGCTACAGTCTTGTGCAAATTAATTGGATTAAGCGGGCTGGAGTGGGAAAAACCAAATAACAAAGGTTTTCAGGCCTTATATTACTTTAACAGCATCTACATTCAGTACTCAGTACGAGATGTGTCCTCCACGGCTCTTGATAAGCCGTTCCACCCGTTTTGGCACGGACCTGACCTGGTTTTTGCAGGTTGCCTTGATTTCTTCGTCATATTGCCAAATCTGGGCAACTGCATCGATGACTCTGGCTTTTGTGTCCTTTTGCTGCAGCCTTGACTTGATAATGGACCAGAGATTCTCGGTGGGATTGAGGTCAGGTGAATCACCAGGCCAGTCAAACACAGTTACAGTGCTGTGTTGATGATGCAATCACATTAGTTGCAGCAGGTAAAGGAAATTAATGAAACCTGGCTAAAAGGTACTATGCAGTGATCTTTGAGGTGGTTACATGAAACGTACATCTCTTGGGACGGCTATTTGAACTCAATTCAGCTCATTCAATTGACAAGCACCTTTATCCAATTAATTTGCACTAGACTGTATTGATCTGGACCTGGGTCAAAGTTGTAAAAATAGAAAAAAAGTGGTGGAGAATTAGCTTTTTTTTTGCGTTTGTAGAGCTCACCAACATTCAATTTGAGTGAAACTTTCAGGGTATGTTTAAGGAACCTATGTGGACATATCCTGCAGGTTTTGTGATGATTGGCCCAATATATGTTGACAGTGGTTTGTGTATTTGGTGAGCCATGCCATTTGTCAATACAACTAAAGAAATCAGCACGCTTTATACATTTGATGAGCTAGGTCCAAAAATTATCAGCAGAAAATTTGTTAGCAATCGGACCTTCGGTTTTGGAGATGTCAAAAATGTGTTTTTCAAAAAATTCTAAATTGCGGAAAATTTTGCCATACCGGGATTACACACACAGCAAGTCTAAGAAATCAAAGGCAAAAACATGAAGTACCTTCAAGTATCACCAGTGGCGGCTCGTGAACTGGCAATAGGGGAGGCTCAAAACAATCCCTTAAAATTAATGATCTGTCACAACCTGTTTTCAATCATTCATTCAAATCACTATTACAAAAACTCAGATAACTCTCAACACAATCAGGTGTGGCCAGTTTTCCTTTATAACGCATATCGATTATGACTCCGGACTTCTTACGGTTTAACTTATCCAGGGGTTGGAAGCAATGCATGTTTTTCATGATCGTTTAAATTAAATGAGATCACTTGAAACGTCTTTATGCAATTACATCGCTTCCAACTCCTCCAGTGCACAAGGACTTCAGTTCTGCGCGAGAATCTCTTACATACGCGCTGATTGAATAATTCTTGACGACAGCAGAGGAACGTAAATATGCCCCTTAAACTCACACAGAATGTATGAGAGTGGACAGGTATGCGTTATAATTGAGTTATAAATCACTTATAAATGGAGTTTCTGTAATGGTAATTTAAATGAATGATTGAAAACAGGTTGTGACAAATCATTAATTTTAAGGGATTGTTTTGAGCCTCCCCTATCGCCAGTTCATCATCTGCGTCTGAGAAGTACCCAAGTCACTAAATATCACTTTTTTATACAGTATATATATATATAAATGCGTTTGCTATAGTGTCCCTGTCAGGCCGACTGAGGTCATATTCTTTGGAGAGCACTTGCACACTTGCAACCCAGATAATACACAGGGAATAAAACAGGCCCGCTTCAACCCCGGGTATACTGCGGGCTGGGAGTATACTCTGGGCTGGAGATATACTCTGAACTGGGGTTATACTCTGGGCTGGGGGTATACTCTGGGCCAGAAGTACAGGTATACTGTGGGCTGGAGGTATACTCTGGGCTGGGGCTATACTCTGGGCTGGAGTTATACACTGAGCAGGAGTTATACTCTGGGATGGAGTTATACTCTGGGCTGGGGGTATACTCTGGGCTGGGGGTATACTCTGTGCTGGAGGTCTACTCTGGGGAGGGGTTATACTCTGGGCGGGAGGTATACTGTGAGCTGGGGGTATACTCTGAGCTGGAGGTATACTCCGGGCTGGGGTTATACTCTGGGCTGGAGGTATACTCTGGGCTGGAGGTATACTGTGGGTTGGGGGTATACTCTGGGCTGGGGGTATACTTGGGGTTAGGGATATACTCTAAGCTGGAGGTATACTCGTGGGCTGAGGGTATACTCTGGGCTGGAGGTATACTCTGGGCTGGGGGTATACTTTGGCCTGTTACACTGGGATCAGCCTGACAGACCAGTGATCACCAACCATATTCTCAGAAATCTGCCATCCTGAAGGAAACCATTCTAACCCCATAGACTCTCAGCTCCCAGAGATCTCCAGCTGTGGAATGAGATGTGCTTTATCAGGGCTGGAGTTACTACTCAGGATGGTAGGTTTGCAGGAACAGGGCAGGTTCACCGCTGCAATAGATGATCAGCGGCAAAGATCAGCTCAGCCTAATTATGCTCTTGTAGGTTTTCCCTTCTACCAGAAAGACAAGCATGACTTATCCAACAGTTAGTGATCATAAAGGGCACCTACAGAGGGTACCGTATTTTTCAGCAGATCTCCTGAAGCAGGGCGGGGAAGCCCAGGTCGAGAGCTTCGGCGGATCATATGGTGGGAAAATAACTGCACACAGAGACCCAGTGCATAAATAACACAGGTTTTACTTTTTTTTCCCTTACAGAACATCTCACAAGCTTTTCTGATGAGGACAACACATGGTGTGAATAATTAGATTAAATTTCATCAAAAGCCTCATTCATTTATTCATCAGTCGAGTCAGTCATCCCCGCCCTCCTCACACATAATGAGATTCCTCTCCGGCTTTGTCCCGTCAGTGAAATGAGACTCTGTGAGTGGTGCACATTTCCAGCCAATCAAAACTCAGCTATAACAGTGTAGCACGATTGGAGTCAACAATAACGGTGTACAGTACTTTACCTGGCGAACGTGAAACACACTCCCGGTGTCCCTGGTATGCAGCGGCAACGTTAAACCCTTTCCAAACATTAACAAACATTGCAAGAATGTTTTGTGCCAGACCACAACCACGCGGCAGAGAAATCCTGAGTCACAACTAGCGCGTGCAAATCTTCCCCACCGCCTGGACTTTTAATGCAATGCAAAACTTTCAAATCATACCAATAAATTACCTACAGCAATCACATATAAATACTCCCCCCTCAAATCAAACAAAAAAATCCCTTACATAAAATCTCGTCCCCGCATCAAAATAGAAATATCTAACTGCACACAAATCCAAAATTAATGCATTAACCTTTATAAGTTATACAAAATAGCAAGTCGCATGCACAGTATGAATTATATTTGTCTTTTAAAAGCAATTATTAAATAATTAAAGGCAGGCAATGGAAGCGGATTCTTTACAATGGAGTGGCCTATTCGTTATGTGGACTGGGGGTTGGTCCTGGTCCTATTCTAAGCTTTCCACCATGTATGACCATCATAATTTCATTTTTCTAATAAATGTACAGTTCTAGCATAATTTGGATGATTTGGCAAGAAACGAACACGCCGCACTCGCCTCAAAGACTTGTGAGTTGTACGCCGTCCTACAGCTGCATTATGACTCAGAATGTTACAGTATCATTTGAAAAAAATCTATTCTTTAAAGAGATAAATCTATTTAAGCAAATATACATCCCGCACACGAGAAGGCGAGGTTGTAAGGAACAGGACGTACACTGGGGTACCCCGGAATCCTGGCCCAGAACCCCAAATTTACTCAGTTCGGCAAGTGCAACACTGTGCCTGTTGGTTCCCAGGGAGCGTCTGAATAGACAGACTGTGTGATCATTAGTTGTGTGTGAATACTGAGGGGTTTGGGCTTCACCCTGCCCTGCATACAGGACCGCCTCAGATTCTGCATCTCATATGAAGATAACCAAGTTAAGTGACATTTAAACTCAAGCCAAACAAACCAGGGGAAAACACTAATATTTAGGAACGCAATTAAAAATGAGGGGCAGGAGATGTTGCTTAAAATTAAACTTAAATTAAATAAAAGAACACAGTCACAAAAACAGACAGTTAGAGGTATTATTGTTATATAAGTGGCAAAATAGCTGATATCAAAATCATTGCTGCTAAGTGCTTCTGTTGGAAGAAAATACACTGTAGTTGAAATTCAGTTGAAGAATTGAGAATACCGGCTGTACTGTTCCACTTAGTGCAACTCCTATGCACTAGAGGGCGCTGTCAAAGACTCAAACAGCAGCCTGACAGGACATGAAATCGTGAAGACGGAGCTTTAAGTGCAACTATGCGGACTTTGCCTTCCTTTCCTCATCAGCTGATAGAAAGGGCCGTTCATTCACATTCTGAGGATTTATTCTCTGCGTCATCTGTGCGCACACCGTTTCCACAATTTCCTATATAACGGAAGGTCATTTCAGTGCTGGTTTACAGGACGTCCAATCAGAAGCCATGTAGATACACACCTTCCAGTCTGGATAATTCTGTCATAAGCGCAATGTGACATGTCGAGAGCAGCCACGGCGAAAGGAACATTTCAAAACACGCTAGTTTTTGATGGGAAATAATGCAGACATTACGGCAGGGAAATTAAAATCAGCAAAATCATGGTCACGATCGACTATGATGCGCTGTGTGTTCAGTGTGACACAAGGCTATGAAGTGCTATGTCATGTTTATATCAGTGGAACACAAGCTGGATGGTGTACAGGTGGAAGTGTTACGACTGCTCAGTGTAAACGAGTTAATTGCAGCTATTCGATGTGACACGTACAGCGATTCCGCGCTCGACAGAAATTGAAAGCGCTGTCTGCTGCCTGCAGCGCTGGCCTTTCTGAATCAGTCGACCCTGCAGATTGGACGGCCGGGAGCCCCCGACCACGGCTACCTCAGCAGACAGACAGGGATGGTGACGGGAATGTTGTGGGAATATCTGGAATTCGGGTCCGTGATGTGCGAGGATATTTGTGTACGCTGAGGGACCCTTGAATGGACCCTGTCGTGCAGAACTCATTGAACACGACGGGCGAGCTCTGAGCGACATGGGGCTCCACTCAGCTGTGACATCATGTCATAGCTGAGCGATGCTCAATAGTATCAAAACAGCAGCCGATTTAGCAAAATGGTCTGTGATTGGTGGACACTTCCCAGCCATTTCCAACACAGTCTGTGATTGGAGGACACGTCCCAGCCATTTCTTGCCTAAAACTGTGAACCGAGAAACACAAAACGTTCTGAAATGTAGGTGCCATTTTGTGGCAGTCTTACATCGCTGACATTCCAAGAAATAAGTGCGAAGACATTTCCCTGGTAGGGGCCATTTTTCAGCCTGCAAGGTGACAGAGACGGTTTCATCCGCAATATCTTACTCAAGGAATACGGTTCTGGAGACAAGAACTTGAGAGAACAGAGCAGGCAGGTCACAAAGGACAGGTGGGTGGAGCCGAGTGAGGGGCCATAGTTATTACAAGGGCTGAGTTATAGTTATAGCTCAGAAGGGGCGTGGTTACAGCGCAAAGAGAGGTGGGGTTACAGGTTACAGGTTACAGAGGGGCGGGGCTATATTTTAGAGAAGGGCAGGGTTGGAGTTTAGAGGGGGCGGGGTTAGAGATTACAGAGCGGTGGGGCTTGAGTTTAAAGAGGGGCGGGGTTAGAGTTTAGAGAAGGGCGGGGATAGGGGCGGGGTTACAGTTTGGAGAAGGGCAGGGTTGGAGTTTAAAGGGGGCAGGGTTAGAGTTTACAGAGCGGTGGGATTAGAGTTCAGAGAGGGGTGGGGTTAGAGTTCACAGGGGCGGGGTTAGAGTTCAGAGTTAGCGTTTCGAGAAGGCCGGGGTTTGGGTTAGAGTTTAGAGAAGGGCAGGCTGTCGTACATGTGCGCTTTGAGGCGCAGCCACTCGGCGAGCCTCTGGATGGCGCTCTTGTCCTGCTGCAGCACTTGGGCGGCTCGGCGAAGCTTCTCCTCGTTGCGCTCCAGGTACCGCTCCCCCTCCGTCTGCAGCAGGTTCAGCCGCTCGCGCCGGCTCTCGTCCAGCGGGATCTCCTCGTTCATGTAGGGGTTGAAGCGGAAGTAGGTGTCGGCAGGGAGCAGGGCGTCCAGCATGGTGTGCACCTCTGGGGAGAGAGGGGGAGGGGTGAGACGGACGGTGCATGGATCTTCATCAGCTCTTTATTTGTCAGAATTAGGTGTATTTCAGGTTAAAAGCAGTTATTGAGCTACAGTTTGACAAAAATATCCTGCGGACGCCGTGAAGAATCAAAGATCCTTGAACATGTTGTGTTTCTTTTTCTATACGCAAACAATTTCAGGGAACATTTCAGAATAGATGAAATTATAAACTGAGTAAATCAGCAGGCCTAAATTATCGTGCTAAATGCCGGTGTGTTGAGGTCTAATAATCATTTCTCACTTTGCCATTTATTTGCCAAGTAAACTGTTTGTTTTTGAGACCACATGTCCACAGTTTCACCAAATAGGAACCTTCTACTGACTTTTTAAAACTTTTTTCAGTAAATTTTTCCTCTTTTAATGCAGTTGTTTCCACCACAATCTAATTAATTTAATCAGTTGATAAAATTAGTTGAATCAGGTGTGCTTCTGCTCGGTTGGACTGAAAACCTGCAGCCCTGTGGCCCCTTCAGAAAGCAGTCTGACCCTCCTGCTCAAAGGCTCGTATGGATATCTGCCAAAATGTGGCTTAAAAGGGATATAAATAATTGGGTGCATTTATGCTGAGAGAAGTTAAGACAAATTAACTGCTTGTTAAAGTCCTCCAACTGCAGTTGTGATTGGTACAGCACCAGCGTCCTCAGGACCCGGCTGGAGGAATTACTGACGTGTACAAACACACACACACGCAGACATGCATACATGCACGCACGCCCTTGCATACGCACATGCTCAAGCAGACATATACATTCACAGACACACACACACACACACACGTAAACCCTTGCATACGCACATGCTCACACAGACACATACATTCACAGACAAAGACACGCAGATGCAGACGCAGATACAGACGCACGCAGACAGAGACACACACCCTCGGTGTCAGTAGCGCTGCTGATGACGTTGGTGAGTTTGGTCTTCAGACTGGTGTAGGCCGTGCTGCTCTTGGCAGGGCTCTCGTAGCGGCCGGTTCCCAGGGAGACGACGCACTGCAGAGGAGTGTTGGGCCACAGACACTTACACTCGTGAATCGCCAGCGCTGTGGGGTTATTGATCAGCAGACCGCCGTCCTGCCAGGGAGGGAGGGAGGGAGGGAGAACGTAAAGCAGTTTAAAGTTTTTCTCCACAAATCCACGCTCCACGCTAAGCAACTATTCTTCAATTAAATAACTTTACTACTCAGTGGGCTTTGTTATTAACGCACTTCCCACTGTCAAAACGTCAGATGTCTTAAGATAGCGATAAAACCGCCACAGGACAGGACACATAGGTGCTACAAACATCTGTCCGTTCCCCATCGACCTTCCACACCCTCACGGTAACATCTCAGAGCATACGCAAAACCACCGCCGCAACTGCAGATCAACGCAAAGGAGTAAAATGTATCAAACCGACTGAAGGATCGAGTGGATCCACCTGGATCTTTTCCGGAAAAATGATCAGCGTGGAGAACCTTTCCCCTGAAGGAAGTGAGCGATGCAGGGCTTATTTACCGAGCAGATGGCTCCTCCCACACACGCAAACAGGCCTATAGCCAAGTGGCTCCAGGGGAGTTTCGTGGCTCCGCCCACAGAAAGATCGGTGCAGCTGTCAAGCCCAAGATTTGGACTCTTAATCTCACGTCACTCTCGAGCGACCCGCCCCCAGCATCGTCCCGTTAACGGATTAAAAACTCCTCAGCAACATAAATAATGCAGGAAAGCCCTTTTAAATGACACAGCAATACTGGGCCCAACTCTTCACCGAAGCAAAACGAAATCACTCAGCGCGAATACAGTTACCGTCAAAACCATTTAATTAACGCCGCATTATGAAGAAGTCATGCTAACGAGCACAGGCCGCGTTCCTGCTATTCGCCAGCTTTTCAGAACAGCCAATTACCCAGAGCAAGCCGTGCGGCAAATTGGGATTGAGGAGGACCATCGCATCCTGAATGAGTTCAAGGCTGCCGGTTCAGAGGCTCCGCTGGGAACGAAAAATGTTTTGCCCACGTTATTAAAATGTTTTATCAATGTTATAAGGCTGCTACTATATTCATAGCTACATAGCGAGAGCGTTTTACTGTTGGCTGGTTGGGAGGGAAGAATGTTCCAGAGACTCGGGGACCCTCAGGTGCACAGCCATGTACTGGTGCTTCGGGGGGAACGCCGGCTAAACGGGGCGTCAGCTGACGGCAGAAACCCAAAACATCTTCAACAGAAAGTTCCGGGAGATGGCGGTGTCCCCGGGGAATGGCGAGTGAGTGCTGTGAACTGGAGGAGCGAGGAACCGCGAAATTAAATACGAGGGTTTCATATCTGCATGAGGGAAAAAAGGAGGTAAAAATGATTAGGCCTTGGATATGCCTATTGATTGCATGATAAAAGAAAGATGGCTTCATCCATGATAGGTAAATGTACACCTCTCGCCGACAGAGTCACCTATATGTACACCGCATTTTCAAACACCACAATATAATCATCTACCCTAACGTGCCCACACGCCGCAACATTCTTATACCTTCGAGATATTTTATATTGAGCCCCATTTCCATTCAGGTCAACAAAAACCAGCGGCTTCATCACCTGGCTAATATTCTGGTCTCATGGAAAAATGAAATTAGAAACGCTTCCACAAACCCCGAAATTAGCTTGAGCTCATTGATGAGGTCACAGTGGTACAGAACCAGCATTTTGCCGATGATGACTAACGGCCCTGTCCTCAAAGCAAGCGCGTCACGGTCGCAAATCAATTCTATTTTCCCCAAATTCCTGACTTAATTGGCGCTTCTCTCCCCTCTGCTAATCATCCCCCGCACTCCGAGCTCCGCAATTAAGCAGAGCAGCGCAGCAATTAAAAACACGCGGCACAATAACACCGGGACAAGGAGAGGCGCTGAAAACCAGTCAGTGCCCTACAGACCCAACGGATGCAATTACTGCTGCTGAGCAGGAACCTCCTGAGGGAGGGAGGGAGAGATGGAGAGAGAGAGAGAGAGAGAGAGAGAGAGAGAAAGACACTGCAATCACTAACGGAAAGTAAAGCTTGATGCTGATTGGCTGAATTGCATGCGACTCCTGTAGACCTCTCCCCATATTGACAGCGTCACGATTCTCCTCCAATTGTTTCTCTTCCAGTTGTTTTGCTTCAGTTTGTTTCTTTTCCATAATGGAACCTCTTCTTCTTCTGCAGTTTAAAGTTTGAGTGTCCTCTACCGCCATCTTGAGGCAAAACTGCTCTAATTTACTGGAGTTTATTCGCTCAAAGACAGAATTTTCTTTAAAGTGAACTTTCTAAAATTCGCTTGACATGATCAGCATCTGTGTTCGCACCATATGCCCCAGCAGCAGTGCTGACCCAGTAATCTCCACCCCTTTTCCCTGTTATGCATTAGATTTCACAGCCCGGCGCCTCTGCCTGACCCTTGAACTCCGGAGCAGGTACAGGAGCTTAATGCGCTCTAACATCCTGTCAGGAGCGGTGAGGGTCGAATGAGCCGTCTGCGTGTACGGGCGTTCTGTGAGCCCCTCTGAGGAAGTCCAGGGAAGTTTCCGTCTCTGAAATCTCTTCCATTCCCCGGAGCAATTCACTGCAGTCCGGATTTACGCAACTCTAATTTACGGAGGTCAAGTGCTGTGGTCCCGCAGTGGAGAGCCGGGTGTTATTCATGGACACAACCGCTGCTGTGCCCAGCTCCACGGGACGGGGCGGAGCGACAGAGGAGTCTCCGGGGTCCCGTCTCAGAATCGGGGGGGGCTGGGGGGGCGGCAGTGTGATTCGAAACCCCATTCAGGTCCTGCAAAGGGGGGCTGCAAACACGACCCCCCCAATTCTTCAACAGAGCCTCCGGGGACACCATGGCAACCATTGTACACACTCCATTCCAGGGCCCCGTTACAATTCATCTTCCTCTCCAGCGCTGCAGGCCAATGGGGAGACAGCATGCTAATGAGGCACGAATGGGTGGGCTGGTCTGTGAATATACTCCACACACACATTCTGTGGCTGGTCTGTGAATATACTCCAGATGCTCAGAGGCTGGTCAGTGAATATACTCCAGATGCTCAGAGGCTGGTCTGTGAATATACTCCAGATGCTCAGAGGCCGGTCTGTGAATCTACTCCAGATGCTCAGAGGCCGGTCGGTGATTATACTCCACACACACATTCTGTGGCCGGTCTGTGAATATACCCCACACGCTCTTTGGCTGTCCTGTGATTATTCTCCATACGTTCGGTGGCTCTGGTCCATTAATATACCCCATATTCTCTGCAGTTGGTCAGTGAAAATAATCCATATGTTCTGTGCTTGGTCTGTGAATATACTCCAGATGCTCACAGGCCGATCGGTGAATATACTCTAGATGCTCAGAGGCTGGTCGGTGAATATACTCTCCAGATGCACAGAGGCTGGTCTGTGAATATACTCTCCAGATGCTCAGAGGCTGGTCTGTGAATATACTCTCCAGATGCTCAGAGGCTGGTCTGTGAATATACTCCAGATCATGGCTCTTTTTTCTAATTGATCATTGTTTTTCTCAATTTTGATTTTCAGTGCTGAATTTTTAAAGGGACCTGAAGGTGTTGGCGCCAAAGGCACACATGGATCGTGTCGTCAGTCAGATAGTCGGCGTGAGGCAGTGGCAGGCACAGGCGCAGCAGCTGGTAATGCTGACGCGTGCGTTTGTGCATCGAGATGCTGCACGACAACCTCCTTCAGAATGAATCTCCAACGTTTTCTCACACTTCGATTTGTACAGCACTTTCCGCATGTACAGAAGGCACCATGCTTATCCAGGTTCATCTGCTTTGCGAAGCCAGGAATTTTCGCCATACGGAAATCCGCGCAGATACCGAAGATTTCTCACCTGTGCAGTGAGCACCGTACATCTCTCCCACTTACAGTGGCTGTGATTCAAATGTTCAATGAAGAAAAAGCCAATAACAAATCTGCGACTTCAACATCTGTGACCTCACAATCTGCAACCTCTGTGACCTCACAAGGACTGAGGGGTTACAACTCCCACTGCGTGGATGGAGAGGGGGCTGATGGGTAAAGGGTCACCCACCTGGTGCAAGTCGTTTCCCAGCACAAACTCCTGGAAGTAGCCCGGGGCCGCGGACGAGGCGCGGATGGCCTGCCACAGCTTGTGCTGGCAGCTGCCCAGATAGTGAGAGCGCACACCGGGCAGGAGGTTGTAGTTCCTGAACACGTAGGCCTTCAGAGGTGTGCCTCTGTTCACGATCGTGCTCACTGCTGACACCTAGTGGAGTGAAGGACAAAGCCACATTCATACCACTTGACTTCATACTTGCGAACTGGTTTTTGTTTTTTCCAGCAACACTGCAAGTTTCCTGAGCCAGAATTGCAGACACTTTTTTGCCAAAACAACAGTACAGAAATCTTACAAACTGAGGTTATTTGTCGATCTGAAAGATTAAACAACCTGAAATTTAATATGCAACACTCATTATTCAAGTTTTACAACCCCAATTCCGAAATAGTTGGGACAAAGTGTAAACTGTGAATAAAATCAAAACGCAATAACTTTCAAATCACACCAGCTGTAATTTATTCACAATAGAACAGAGATAACATAGCAAACGTTGAAACTGAAAAATTTTACAATTTTATCCAAAAAATTGAGCTCATTTCAAATTTGATGGCTGCTACAGGTCTCAAAAAAGTTGGAACAGGGGCCTGTTTACCATGGTGTAGCATCCCCTCTTCTTTTTAACACAGAGTGGAGGCGTCTGGGCATTGAGGAGACAAGTTTCTTGAGTTTAGCCATTGGAATTTGATCCCACTCTTGTTTAATTCAGGCTTCCAGCTGCTGGAGAGTTTTGGGTCTCCATTGACACACTTTTCGTTAAATTATGCGCCAAATGTTCTCAATCGGTGAAAGATCGGGACTGCAGGCAGGCCAGTTCAGCACCCGGACACTTCAACTATGAAGCCATGCTGTTGTAATAGCTGCAGTATGTGGTTTTGCATTGTCCTGCTGAAATACACAAGGCCTTCCCTGCAATAGATGTCCTCTGGAGGGGAGCATATGTTGCTCTAAAACCTTTTATTCCTTTCAGCATTCATGGTGCTTTTTAACACATCCAAGTGTCCCCCACCATATGCACTAATGCATCCCCATACCATCACAGATGCTAGCTTTTGAACTGAACGCTGATAACAGGAGGGGTGGTCTTTCTCCTCTTTAGCCGGGAGGACATGACGCCCATGATTTCCAACAAGAATGTCAAAATCGGACTCATCTGACCACAGGACACTTTGCCACTTTGCAACAGTCCATTTTAAATGAGCCTTGGCCCACAGAACACGGCGGCGCTTCTGGATCATGCTCAACAATGGCTTCCTTTTTGCATGATAGAGTTTTAGGTGGCATCTGTGGATGGCACGGCAGACTGTGTTTACAGGCAGTGGTTTCTTGAAGTATTCCAGGGCCCATTTAGTAATTTCAATGACAGAATCATGCCGGTGAGTGATGCAGTGGGGTCTGAGGGCCCGAAGATCACGGGCATCCAGTAAAGGTCTTCAGCCTTGTCCTTTACGCACAGAGAATTTTCCAGTTTCTCTGACTCTTTTGATGATGTTATGCACTGTCTATGATGAGACCTTCAAAGCCTTTGCAATTTGACATTGAGGAACATTTTTTTTAAATATTCCACAATTTTTTTAAGCAAGCCTTCACAGGTTGGAGAGCCTCTGGCCATCTTTACTTCTGAGAGACTCAGCCTCTCTAAGACGTCCCTTTTATAGCCAATCATGTTACACACCTGATGCCAGTTAACTTAATTACTTGCAAAATCTTCTTTCGGCTGATTCTCTTATATATTAATAGCATTTTCAGCCCTTTTTTGCCTGTGTCCCAACTTTTTTGAGGCCTCGTGCAGCCAAAAAATTTGAAATTTGCATAAAAATGTAAAATGTCTCCGTTTCAACATTTGAAACGATATCAATGTTCTATTGGAAACAACAAATTGGCTCATGTAATCTGAAAGTCATTGCATTTCGATTTTATTCACAATTCGCCCCAACTATTTTGGAATTGGGGTTGTAAATTTTACTTCTGGAAACTTGAGAAATTTGGCAGAATTTACAAAAATCAAAATTTTGTCACATCTGACCACCATGTCAAATGTAGATTATCTCAATACAACTGAATTAAGTCTCAATGCAAAAATACATGTTCAGTCTGTTCCAGAATTTTCTTGCATACTGCAATCACCAATCCAGAGGAGGCGGTGGTCCTCTCAGGGTTGCTCAGACAACAAACAGCCCTTCCATTTTACCGCTGTGTTCACGGGCAGCCTCCTGCTATCAAATCATCACAGTAGGCTCACCTTCGGGCATCTGGCGTTTCTCGCCGTTTCGATCATGAGGTCAGAGCCCATTCTTTCCCTGTTGAATGAGAAGATGAGCGTTATTATTGAGGACATGAGCATCCCTGCCACAGGCTCGCACTTCAGTGCGCAGGACGAGTTACCCGTCCATGACCAGGTGGTTGAAGTGAGAACTAACATCTCACAGATAAGACATGGCGCTTGTGGTATGGAGCAGGGTTATGAAGCAAAACTCCAGAGTAATTTTTGTCAGTGCAGTTACTAAACTTACCCAGAGCTCCTTCTTTATAATGCAGCTTTGTCTCGTGCAATCTATGGAAGTGATTTTTATGTGCAGTGGAAATAATTTCCCGAATTATGTTTACACTTGATTTATAAAAATAAATCAACGTAAAAAAAGACTGTATTGGTGCCTGAGGGCATCTGCGATTTATAAATCTCACATAAACACACTTCGCCATCATGCTTTAGTGAGAACACAGTTATTATCGGGCGTTTTGCCTGTTAGAAGGTAGCAGTATGAAGTGTGGGGAAATGGATAAATGGGGGTGGGGTCAGAGGCGGGAGAATAAGGCTAGGGGGCGGGGCCATACTTAAGGAGGGTCTCCCAGGCCTCGCTGTCATAGAAGGCGTGGCTCCAGCCCATCTTGACCGTGCCCACGATGACGTTCTGCTTGAACACGTCTGAGCCCAACTTCCTGTACATCTCCTCACACTCGTTCAGGGGGATCTGAAACACGCCCAACATGAAGGCCAGTATGGCCCCTACAGGAGGGAGGGAGGGCGGAGTCATCGACAGGTCCCACCCCCTCTCTGATGTCATTCAGGAAATAATGATCAAAGCTTTCAGGATATAAACAGTCAAAGAGGTTTCTCACAGCAAACAAATTAAGTCCACCTCATCCATGAGCTTGTGACCCACTAAAGTTAAGCAGCGAATCAGGGTCAGTTTATAACCTTGTAGCGAAAGTGCTTGACTGGGCTCTGGTGCTTAACCCCTCTGGGCAGAAGATAAATCTGGCAATTTATGCTTTACCCTATTTAAGACATAATAATTCAAGTTTTAATAATTCAAGATTTGAGCTTCAAAGAGAGTGGAAAGTGAAGTAGCGAAGCAAGACATTTACATCAGGCAAAAATAAAATTTATTTCCAGGTATTTTTGTTAATCTTTTATTTTTGGACAAAAAAAGCCAGCAACGCATGCAAACATCATGAAAATTCAACGCTGAAGTTGATTTGGACCGACTTTCTGAAAAACGAAGAAGAGCTCGGAGGTAAAACGATACACTTCCTGGATTATAAACTCAATGACCTGAGGTTAGCAAAATCTGACACAGTGCAAATAATAATCTGTGAGGCAAATTACAAGCTGAGCCCCACTTCTCCAGCCGCATAAGCCAGGCGGGCAGCTGATCAGCCTTTATGTGGAGACATTATTACTGCAATATTCATTTGACCAGTTTGAAAACTCCCGTCTTTTAAATAGTTCCATGGCGCCACCTCCTGGTGAATATTCAGTCTACAGTTACAAGCTTCACGTGACCAGTTAGGTGCTCAGAAGGTTGTCACCTCTGAGACGCCAGTGTTTATGGCTTGACACAATGGGGTTTAATCCCCAGTGTAGCCACAATAAGATCAGTGCAGCCGTTGGGCCCTTAAGACAGACCCCCCAACTCCACAAACTGCTCCAAGGGCGACTAGGCCCCGCTTCTCCAGAGCAACTGTTAGCCTCTATGGACAAAAACATCAGCTAAATGAGTCATAATTAATTTAAACAACACATTTGATGGACAAAATTGGGGTCCGAGTGCAATCCCACTGGACAATAGACCTCCACAAACACGGTTGGGTGAAATTTGGTTGCTGTTAGCTCATCTCTGATAGGACCGTAGTGCAACCCAGGGATTACAGCTCTTAATTACTCTGCATTGCATGAATTCAAAGTCTAATGTGCAATGATTTACCCAAATTAGGCAAAATTATTTCAGAAATAGCTCTGAGTGCCACAATAAAATGCTCACAGTATTCCACACACAGTATCCGCACTCATAGCACTATCATCTATCGGGCCATCATTCTTTTCCCTGAATGTCCTACATCGCAAATGATTCCGTTACAATGATCTCAACAAAAAAAAGAAGTTAATAGAGCGCATTTCTCATTTGTCTCTCAAAGGACAAATTAATGTAATTAACAAGTCATGGTCTGCATGGTCATGGTCAGACCTGCACTGATAAACAAATCATTGTTCTCATTCAAGACCACAACTAATAAACTAAACGCAGATGACAACTAAGATCACAATGAATCGACTGCGTATTTTTAAACATTTTCTGAGGCATAACAAGCCAATTGGACACTGACGCAGAAAAAAAAAATATTGTTTTATAAGCTACGGGAATTCAGTAGCTTTGAAAGACATGACATTTTATGACACCATTGATGTGGACAGGAAAATTCTTTATTACTATTGCAATGCAATGTCACTAATGTAAGCGGAGAGGAAATAAACAGTAATTCTACTGAGCGATCATTGCAACTGAATGCATAAATGCTTTGTTGCCATTAGAAAGGGTAAATGGGAAAGGGTTTTGAGAAGTAAGGTGCTTTAAGGCAAGCCGAGAGGCGGGCAATAGTCCCTCCGATGGCAAGTCCTGAGTCGAGGAGGCTAATCAATACCTCCTGCCGCCCAAACCCCGATCAACTTTCAAAGTGATCTCACACAAATATCCACAAATATAATCAAACAGCTGACTCACCTGTGCTGACTCCACAGATATAATCAAACAGCTGACTCACCTGTGCTGACTCCACAGATATAATCAAACAGCTGAGACTCACCTGTGCTGACTCCACAGATATAATCAAACAGCTGAGACTCACCTGTGCTGACTCCACAGATATAATCAAACAGCTGAGACTCACCTGTGCTGACTCCACAGATATAATCAAACAGCTGAGACTCACTTGTGCTGACTCCACAGATATAATCAAACAGCTGACTCACCTGTGCTGACTCCACAGATATAATCAAACAGCTGAGACTCACCTGTGCTGACTCCACAGATATAATCAAACAGCTGAGACTCACCTGTGCTGACTCCACAGATATAATCAAACAGCTGAGACTCACCTGTGCTGACTCCACAGATATAATCAAACAGCTGACTTACCTGTGCTGACTCCACAGATATAATCAAACAGCTGACTCACCTGTGCTGACTCCACAGATATAATCAAACAGCTGAGACTCACCTGTGCTGACTCCACAGATATAATCAAACAGCTGAGACTCACCTGTGCTGACTCCACAGATATAATCAAACAGCTGAGACTCACCTGTGCTGACTCCACAGATATAATCAAACAGCTGAGACTCACTTGTGCTGACTCCACAGATATAATCAAACAGCTGAGACTCACCTGTGCTGACTCCACAGATATAATCAAACAGCTGAGACTCACCTGTGCTGACTCCACAGATATAATCAAACAGCTGAGACTCACCTGTGCTGACTCCACAGATATAATCAAACAGCTGAGACTCACCTGTGCTGACTCCACAGATATAATCAAACAGCTGAGACTCACCTGTGCTGACTCCACAGATATAATCAAACAGCTGAGACTCACCTGCGCTGACTCCACAGATATAATCAAACAGCTGACTCACCTGTGCTGACTCCACAGATATAATCAAACAGCTGAGACTCACCTGTGCTGACTCCACAGATATAATCAAACAGCTGAGACTCACCTGTGCTGACTCCACAGATATAATCAAACAGCTGAGACTCACCTGTGCTGACTCCACAGATATAATCAAACAGCTGACTCACCTGTGCTGACTCCACAGATATAATCAAACAGCTGACTCACCTGTGCTGACTCCACAGATATAATCGAACAGCTGGTAGATGGGTTTTCCCGTCATGGCTTCGAGCCGGTGCAAAGTCTGGAGGGCGACTAGTCCCCTGAAATCACACACAAACACATGTGCGCGCGCGCACACACAGACACACACAGAGTGAAAAAAGACTGAGCTGCAAAATACAGCCATATTGAAAAGGACCCTCAGCAGAAGTAAATGCAGTTGCCTCAAGTCAACTAACCCTGCTACATTTTTCCAAATGCCCGTGTACGTGTGGCTTGGGCCTGTTCAGTCACTAATCCATTGAATCAGCTGCGTCACATTTGGGCAGAAATGAAACCCAGCGGTATGGTAGATCTTGAGGATAGGGTTGTTCGGTATCACTGTTGTCAGTAAAAATCAAAATCCCCAGCATCGTACCTGGTCCCTCCTCCGTCGATGGAAAGGACCCGGATGCCGCGCCCCTTGACGGGGTCGGTGTACCCCACCAGCCCCAGGGCCTCCCGCACAGCCGCCTGCAGCGAGGGGTCGCCAGCCTGCCTGAGACGCAGTAAGCAGGGGATCACCTTCTCCTGCAGGGGGCGCAGAAGAGTCAGGCACACGCAGCAACCCCACACAGGCTCTGAGAGTCGGGTTCGAGCTCTGAGGAGACATTCTTCACCAGCACCACCCACAAAAACAAATCATAGGGGTAAAGAAAGTCAAAGGCAACTATTCAATAGAAACAGAAAGTCAGTCATATTCTCCCGGTTCGTGTTATCCGTTGGCCGATCTGTAGAGCAGGACGTCTTTTGTCTTAACTTTTGTCTTAAATAGCAGCCCACTCATATCCATGACCATGCAGACAGGAGTAAACTTCTGCAACGATGACCAATATTAGATTTCTAGAAGTTGAGATTTAAACAAGTTCTACAAACGGGGGCAAACAAAATTCTGATCGCCTGCAATTCCTACATTTTTCATTTCCTCTCCTATCCCACACTTTCAAGAGCACCATCTTTTTAATTTCTTGGAAACTTTTTTTATCCCACGAGCGCCTAATATCTTCTTTCAAACTTTAACAAACTTTGGTGTTGGTCATTTGGAGAGTACCTGTGGTCTTTGGGAGACTGTGGTCCTCTGGAGAGGTCACCTGTTCATCGCTTACCCATCCCTGCTAATTGGATAGACCTGGAGGACCAGGGTAGGGCAGTCCGGCCAAAGGCCACTGATCAGCAACATTAAACAGCAGGAAAGCATTTCGCATGGAGCCGGGCGCACAGCCCAAACCTACCTTGACAGCGACACCGCGGGTCTCGGGGAACTCCAGCAGGTGGTAGCTGAGGTCCTCGACCCGTTTGATGTAGAGCTTCACGTCAGACGCTCTGTGGAGCGCCTGGACCAGGGCTCGGGTTCGATTATCCACACTCACCCTGGCAATGATCTGCAGTCAGAGACAGCGCAGTCAGAAAACTCCATCACTGAATCAACACCATTAATAACACTAATCCAGATGAGCTGTGCAGACCTGTATCATCTACAGCAGCACAGGAGAGCTGTGCAGACCTGTATCACCTCCAGCAGCGCAGGTGAGCTGTGCAGACCTGTATCATCTACAGCAGCACAGATGAGCTGTGCAGACCTGTATCATCTACAGCAGCACAGGTGAGCTGTGCAGACCTGTATCATCTACAGCTGCACAGATGAGCTGTGCAGACCTGTATCATCTACAGCAGCACAGGTGAGCTGTGCAGACCTGTATCATCTACAGCAGCACAGGTGAGCTGTGCAGACCTGTATCATCTACAGCAGCACAGGTGAGCTGTGCAGACCTGTATCATCTACAGCAGCGCAGGTGAGCTGTGCAGACCTGTATCATCTACAGCAGCACAGGAGAGCTGTGCAGACCTGTATCACCTCCAGCAGCGCAGGTGAGCTGTGCAGACCTGTATCATCTACAGCAGCACAGATGAGCTGTGCAGACCTGTATCATCTACAGCAGCACAGGTGAGCTGTGCAGACCTGTATCATCTACAGCTGCACAGATGAGCTGTGCAGACCTGTATCATCTACAGCAGCACAGGTGAGCTGTGCAGACCTGTATCATCTACAGCAGCACAGGTGAGCTGTGCAGACCTGTATCATCTACAGCAGCACAGGTGAGCTGTGCAGACCTGTATCATCTACAGCAGCACAGGTGAGCTGTGAATTAGGTGCGTCGCTATACGCAATAGCAGATACCGATATAACAGCTAACCAGTACCTGGTATTACCAGATATACCAGGAATTTTTGCAGAACCGCTACTTACCGCATTACCCGCACTACTCTAACACTGGTATGCATTAGACTAACTTAAACGTCCATTTTCTGTTTAATAACAGACGATTTTCTCATCTACATTTTTCTTCTTTTGCAGAAAAAACACAGAAAAAAATTGTGCAAATAAATAATGATAAAACCAATGTTGTTTACGTCTCTTTCGTTTCAAGTCGTTTACGGGTCTGTCATACCATAGGCACGACCCCTATCGGTAAATACACTGCCCTGTGTTATCGTGAGAGTGCCCGTCATCTGCGCCCGTGACTGGCTAATGAGGCTTGTATCATTTTTTTGGAGAAATGTGTGGGTGTCCCTTCGCTGACCTTTAGTCGGGAATGTCAGGTTAGGCTACCTACAATTCATGTATGATTTATGTACTGTGCGTAAATACTGAAGTATATGCTACAACATACCGACTGCTGTATGACACACACATAAATACCTGTAGTTGCAGTGGGAATATCAACACGTTCGCGTGGACTGTCTGGTTCGGCATTTTTATTGGGTATTACTTTTTTCAGGTAGTAAAGATTTGTCCGGGTATACCTGGTATTTTTGGTACATTCGATTACCGAATGTATTCCAATTCCGTCAGTATGGGTGAAAGTGAAATACCAGGTATATCGATATACCGACGCACCCCGACTGTGCAGACCTGTGTTATCGTCGGCAATGTAGATGAGCTGAACAGGCCTGTGTTATTCTCGGCCGCCTACCTTCTCCCTCTGCTGCAGCAGCCGTTTGGCTCGGTCCTCCGCCACTCTCTGCTCTTTGCTCTCCGCGTTCTCCGCCTGTTTCGCGACAGCCACCTCCGCCGTGGCGGTCTTGTCCTTCTCCAGGGCGATGCTCTTCTGGTCCGACCGGAATTTGGGCACCAGAGGGGCGATGTAGCTGCCTACAAACGCCTGGACACTCGGTCCGGGGTTGGGCAGGTATTGTCCAATCCTCTTCTTTGGGGAGGTGGGCGGGGTGGGGAGGGTGGAGCCAGTGTCGGGGGGCGGAGCCGGCTCTGGAAACGCCTTAGCAGAAACAAGCGAGGAAACGATGATGCCGTCGTCAGGTGGAGCGTGCTCCGGCCTCCCGCCTTCCGGCACGGAGGGTTTGGCCTCATCGTCAGAGTCCTCAGGCTTCTTCTCCTCCGCGGCGCTTGCGGTCCCGAAATACGTGTTCACGTGGTGAGCCAGGTAGCTGTAAGTCTCGCCCAAGTTCACGGTAAAGTAGCTGGGGTGGAAAAGGTGGGCAGTCGGTTTGGTCGCCGTGGCTATCGCATCGGATGTGCCTGCCCCCTGCTGGCTGGGAGGAGCCGCCAGCTTCTCAGTGTCCTGGGCATCCATCTCCACTCGCCGATGCCCTTCCTCAACCAGGGGCGTGTCTACCACAACAGGGGGCGGGGCTTCCCCAGACACGCCTCCTCCGCTCACACCCCCGAGTGCCGGCCCCACCTCCCCTCCTCTCCCGCCAGGTTTCAGTCGCGAAATCTTCGAAAGAAAGTCCGTGTGCGTCCCGCTAACAGCCTTCGTCACAGAGTCCAGGGTGCTCCTGATCCGCGACATGTGACGGCTCAGACCTCTCCACCCACCCGGGGTGGAGGAGCTAGCATGAGCGCTGCTGGTGCACAGCAACACTACCCCCCCTCTGGAGCTCTTGGTCCGTCTCCAGCTCCGACTGCCAGCCTCGCTGCACAGGTGTCGTCTGAAATGCAGCCTGGAGGGCAGGTAACGAATCGATGGCAGCTGAGACCACACAAGCCTTTGACTTCTAATCTTCCACAGGTCACCCAGCCAACAGAAAGTGAACGAACACGTGTCCAGAACCCATCGAATGCTCATTCCTCTGCCTGGCTTTTCGTGGGGACACCCTCTTCTGTCCTCCCTTCAGACCTGCCTTTGTTCCCCTGTGAGATAATATCTGGAATGTAAAAAAAAAAAAAAAACACTGAGGTAATGATAATATTGCACACCCTCCAAAGACAGAATGAACAGTCATACAGGCATCAGGTGAGCACACAGCATTTAGTAGGCGCTTATAACTGCCTTTGTATCAAAAACTAAGGCAGATATCACCTGCATTTCTTCAGGATATCTTTATTTTATCTCAGACACTTGCTACATGGTACTTAAACTCACATTAACCCTTTGTGGGCTGCGCAATCGACAACCAAAGGTGTCAAATTTGAATGAAGCAAACCGAAAATGAGCCTGTTTGAGGGAGGAGTTTCACATAATTCTCAACGACTGTGAGAATTTGAAGTTGATTTTGGCTAAAGTACACACGAAGGGCTATCTAACAGTGAATCGAGAATTTAAATGGCATACAGACATTTTGAGCAAAATTAACCCTTTTCAGGCCAGTCATATTGGTGTGGCCCTTTTCTACCCAAAAATTGACAAGGTGGGTACCCTTTATTTTCAAAAACAAATGTTACATTACATTACCTAACCTCAAACAGACAATTGATTTGCTATTTCATGCACACATGACGGAAATAAAGGCTACATTGTAATTTGAAATGAACATGTAGATGTGCACCCGAGAAAACACGGAGTGAGTACTTTTATTTATTGAATAAATGATTGTTCTTTTTCACAATTTGCCATTTCATGCACAGACACCTTCATCTTTCTCAATGCTGTGTATTCAATATTTTTTAAAATACATTTTACTAAATCGCATCCTCTTTAAAATATTTTGGGTAAGAAGTGTAGCATTAAGGAACTAGACCTTCATATACAATGTCAAAACTTGGATGAACAACAATTTTCTTCAATTAAATGAGGGAAAAACAGAAGTTATTATTTTTGGGCCCCCTGGCTTGTCTGAAATCACTAAGGGAAAACTCGGTCCCCTCTCTGTCAGCACACACTCTGTAATAAAAAATCTCGGTGTCTTCTTTGATTCTTCTCTCAATTTTGAGAGTCAAATTAGTGCAGTGGTTAAGAGCAGCTTTTTTCAACTCCGACGTATTTCTAAATTAAAACCTCTGCTCTCCTAAGCAGACCTGGAGACTGTTATCCATGATTTTATTACATGTCGGTTGGATTATTGTAATTCTCTATACTTGGGTATCTCACAGTCCTGCCTCTCCCGACTTCAGTTGGTTCAGAACGCTGGAGCTCGGCTCTTAACTGGGTCAAGAAAGAGGGACCACATCTCCCCTGTGTTGGCAGCCCTGCATTGGCTACCAGTTAAATTTAGCGTTGATTTCAAAGTTTTATTATTTGTTTATAAAGCTCTCCATGGCTTGGCTCCAGGGTATATATCAGATCTTGTCTCGCCCTACTCCACTGCACGGTCCCTAAGATCATCCAATAAACTGCTCTTGTCGGTTCCTCGGTCAAACCTGAAAACCAAAGGTGACTCCTCAACTGTGGAATAAACTACCTCTAGACATCAGGTCTTCACCTTCTCTTGCCATTTTTAAATCACGCCTGAAAACTTATTTCTATTCTCTTTCATTTTAATCCGCTTGTTCATCTGTCTTTGTCATGTCAAGTTTTTTACTTGTACCATTTTCCTGTTGCAGTTTTATGCTTGTCTTTTGACTGTCCCATTAATTGTGTGCATTTTTATCTTTCTTTATTAATTTATCTGCTTCTGTCTGTTTTATATGTGTATTCTTTTATGTTGACTTCGTTTAACTGTTTTATTGATTTTTACAATTGTTTTAGTTTTCCCATTTTATTTTTTATTTTTATTCTTTTTGCCAATTGTCTCTGAACAGCACTTTGGTTCAACTTCTGTCGTTTTAAATGTGCTTTATAAATAAACTTGACTTGACAATGCAACGCATATGGCGGTAGGCATGGTGATTACTATCCACCGGCAATCGGAGATAAAGGGCAACCCAAACACATATTTACACCCTCCCCATTGATGAAGTTCCCTCCATAGCTGAGAGGGAGACTTCACACGGAGTGACACTCGGTAGCGAAGTGCTAGTGGTGAGGGAGCGTTTTGAGAAAGGTCTACTGGGTCTTTGCTTGGTAGTTCCCGTTGTGATCTTCATTTCGACGTCAGTTTCTTTCCAAAACTAGATGAAAGTGAAATAATTGTTCTAACAGGAAAGACTCGACAAAAGCATGATCACATTAAGCGTCAACATTAGTGAAAAACGTTAACTATATCTTCCGTATAATCACATAGAAACCTACATCTTTAACCATTCCTCTACCTTCACCTATGCATGTTCACGGAGTGGTGTATTAACTCATTTATTTTTGAGGTCAATCTAAATAAAAAAAAAAAAAAAACAAAAAAAAAAAAAAACAGAGGCCAGGTTGGCCTTGCGACAAACAACTAGGGTAAGTGCCCTGCTGACCACTGCACCCTCACTTCGCCATCAGTCATCAATCACTGTTTGGCAGCGAAAAGTGATGATGACCTTATCAGTAAATAAGATGAATATTTCCGGTAAGCACGCGACACGTGATTGCGTCATCTACGACGAAGTGACACCCAATTAAAACAAGGCAGTTTCCAACCGCAGATATACCGTACACATACATCACATACATCATATTTATATATTTTTGGTCCCAAGGTCGGACGTGCTGAACTGCGACCGAGCAACGACCCTTCCTAGAAACAGGCGCGAGTGGGTCGCAGCTCGACCGAAAGTTGGGTCTTAAGGCCGTCGTTGAATTAGCAGCTAAAGCTAACTTACCCGAACCGCGTCCCGCAGACGCGCCCGCAGAAACGCTAACAAATAACGGTCAGCAGCTGTCAGGTGAGCCTGCTGACCCGAAACGCGGGAGCGAGCGTCAGCGCCCGCGGCTCGTCACCGAACATGACCGAAAACCTCGCAGAACATTCGCGCGCTGAGCATAAGGTGACGTTACGCTGGTGAAGCCAGTATGACACTGGTGTAGGTAGCTAACTAGCTAGCAAAGCTAACGAGCCAAAGCATAGAAACAGCGGGCGACCCACAGGGCGAAAGCTTGTGCCATCCAGGCGGATTTACCTTAAGACATGTTAATGCGAACTCAAGATTCTGCCGCACAATATTTCATTTCATGGGCAAACTTAGCTACGTTAGCGGCTAATGTTAGCAACAAGCTGCAGAGCGAGGACCGACAAACGAGTGCAGCCAGCGAGAATAGCGCCGGTGTTCATGCGGGTCTTGAGTATTCATACGCCCGAATGAACGAGACATTCGCACAGTTTAAATGGGAAAGCGGGTCACTCACGTCTCGGACGGTTGGGTGACGGCGGCTGAAGCGAACTCACCGCTCCCCTCTCGGGAGGAAGGGACGGAAGATGTTAAAACAAAACAGACTGGCGTGGCCTCTGTGAGCTCTCCGATAGGCTCGGTGTGTTTGACCTCCGAAACCGATATCGCGATTGGCTGTTGACGGAGATCCTCCAGCGGCCCTTCACTGGATAAACAAGGGCCGTTTCGCGAAGCGTCGGCTGCAGCCTTCGAAGGCTGCACTTGTAGGGGCCATCACTAAATTCCATCCGGCAAACTGAAGTGATGCCATTTTATCTCTGTGAAACAGCTTTGGTTTAAGCAAGCCGCCACTGGTTACCTTGCCCTAACCTTAACTCTGACCCATAAAGCTAAAACTAGCCCAGAAAATACCATTAAATTCTACCTTGCCCTCAGCCCTAAAAGGTAGTTAGACAAAAGAAATTATATGACGATCTCTTATAATACTGTCTTCGAGGAATGCAAGGGGTGCATCTCAAAGCGTAGGCTGCATCCTACGAAGGCTGTATGCTTAGGGATCGTCACCCAATTCCATCTGCCTAACTAACATGACTTCATTTCATCTCTGTTAAACAGCTTTGGTTTAAGCGAGTCGTCATTGATTTCCCTAACTGTAACCTAAACTTTATCTCCTAACTTTAAAGCTAGCCCCAAACCCAACTCTAACCCTAAATTTGACCAAATATATTCGTTTGGTGGATTGAAGTAAGTGACAACCCCTAAAAATGCAGCCTTCTCCATTTTAGGGGTTGTCACTTACTTCCATTCATCAAACTAACATTTGGGTTCGGGATAAGGTTAAATTTCTGGTTAGGGTCAGGTTTGGGGCTGGGTTAGGGGTTAGAGTTGACGTTATGGCTCTCGAAACCAGAGACGACTCGCTTAAGCCAATCCAGCCTTTGAAGGCTGCAGCCTATGCCTTGAGATGCACCCACTAATGCTGAGCTGTATTGCAATAGTAACTGAGTGCATCTCAAAGCGTAAACTTCAAAGGCTGCATTTTAAGGGGTCGTCATATACTCTTGTTGTTATAAGGATAAATTTCGGCTTAGGGTTAGGTTTGGGGCTTGGTTTATGGTTAGAGTTAAGGTTAGCATTAGGGAAACCACAGACAACTAGTTTCGACCAAAGCTGGTTTAACAGAGATGAAATGTTGTTGTGTCAGTTTGGCGGGTGGAATTTAGTGATGACCCCTAAAGGTGCAGCTTTCAGGCTGCAGCCGGATTTGAGATCAACATCAACTCTAACCACCAAACTTCCATTGAAATGAATGGGCAGCCATGATCGAATATAAACCATCCTTGGAGGGAACCATATAAACTGTACTCCTCGGTATGCGCTTCCGGTTACCAGAACCTTTTTTTTCCTAAAACTTTATCGCAATTATATAGTCTTACAAAGACAAGAACAAGTCTTACAAGATAAAGTATATTCATGAGTACAAACAAACGAGTCCATTTTAAAAAAAGACAATAATAATAAATTCAAATGAAAATTTCGTAAAGCTTACAGAGGTTGAGAATTTTAACAGCCTTTTCGTTGTTACTGTCAGAAATGGAGAGAATTAATTGCTTGAAGAGGATGTTAAATTCCAAGTAATTAGGTGGGTTTTTTTTTTTCAAAAATTTAGATTTATGGATGTAAAATTTGGTCTGAATATTGAGGAGGTTAATTATAAAGAACTGGAAACGAAGATAACTGTCATATTCTGTGAATCCAAAAAATACATTCTTCCAAAGCAGTACTGATTGAGGGTAAATATGGTGTGCAACAAATTGCGACAGTTTGCCCCAGAGTTTTTTAGTGGGGGGGCCGTGCCAAAATAGATGGATAGATAAATAATAAAATAAAAAATAAAATAAATAGATAAGTTTCATTATTTCCACCGCAAAAGGAACAACTACCATCAATATCCTTCTTCAGTCTTTGCAAGTCGGTGTTAGTTGGATAAAACCTGTGGATCATTTTACCAGTTATCAGAGCCTACAGCTGATAGGACGATACCAAATACGTCATTGAAAAAGGTGAATCTCGCTTTCGTCGAAAAGAACATGAACATGTGTCCAAAAGTACAGGGACACGTGTTCATTCATCTCGTAAATCATTTGGTAATTGGTCCTCTCCGCTCCGCCGCTTAGCATATATGACAACCTGGAGAGGCTTTCAATGATATAGTTCATCAGAAAATTGCTGAAGGGATTTGTTTCCATTCCAGTCAGAAATGCATTAGTCAGTGATGCTTGGGGAGTCTGCTCGAAGTGGGCTTTCCAGTTCACCACAAAAGGGTTTGATGATCTGGAGGTCAGGGCTCAGTCCAGGTCAGTTAAGTTCCATATAGATCTCAGCAAACCATGTGCTGACCTGGCCCTGGGTACAGAGGCTTTGCTGAGCTGAAAGAGCTTTTCTCCAAGCAGAGTAAGCTGGAGTGTCTCGGTACACCATAGGGTCAGGATTACAGTTCGAGAATCCTCTGTTGAGCCCTATCAGTGAGAAACAGCCCCTGACCCTGGGGTTTCCACATACTTCTGGCCATACAGTGTGTGCTTTGGCAAATAACATTACACACGTGCCCGTTCATCACAAACATTTAACACACAGCATTTACCTTTATGTGGATCATTCTGAGATTGAATATTGCCAAGATGCTCCATTCTATCAAAGTTCTAATGAGCCATTTCTCATTTCTCAGTTGGAGAATGTTTCTCTCAAGAAATCTCAGACCTATTGAAATGTTTGGAACATTTCGCTGGCTGATGTGATTCAATAATAATAAATAATGCATCAATTTTATAAAGCACTTTTCTGCTTTCTGGGTTCTCAAAAGTGCTTCACAATGGATACATTATTCATTCACGCTCTGATGGTGGTAAACTAAGATTTTGTAGCCACAGCTGCCCTGGGTCAGACTGACGGAAGCATGGCTGCCAGTACGCGCGTACGGCCCCTCCGACCACCACCAGACATTCACACACAGCCATACAGGAGTATTCCTATATTGCATGTTTTGTGGGTGGGGGAAACCGAAGAACCACACAAACACGGGGGGAACATACAAACTCCACACAGAAATTCCCCAGGCCGGATTCAAACCCACAACCTTCTTGCTGTGAGGCAGCAGTGCTAACCACTGTGCCACCCAAGTTTGACAGTGATTGCGTTTTAACTTTATTCACAATTTACACTTTGTCCCAACTATTTTGGAATTGGGGTTGCATGTTTTTTCCTGTATCAATCTGAGTAAATTTTTTTGAAAATGTTATTTATGGTTTTTTGATCAATGAAGTTATTCCCGGCCGGTGTTAAAAAGTTGTGATGAATGTTTTTTTCTAACTGCATTTAAATTGATTTGCTAAATGATGCTGTGGATTTTTTAAACGTACTGTGCATCACTGTCTTATGTTAATTAAGACATTTTGTGATTTTTTTTTTAAATTAATTAATTTTTTAATTCTCTGTCTGTGGTTAGGTTTGGATTGTCTTGTTGTATTCCGAATGTTCTATGTCAACCTGATTTCCTTTTTGATTGAGGTATTTGTATATGTTGTGCTTATGGTGAAAATAAAAAACTATTAATAATAATAAAAAAAAAATTGATTTGCTAAATATTTTCCAGATTTATCGCCATATTCATAGTGGTTTTAATAGTTTTTATTATTTCAGTCAGGAGAGATTCGAGTGAAATCAGGAAAAATTTATTATGTGTTCAGCATAAGAAGAATTCAATTCAATTTTATTTATTTTGCACTTTTCATAGTCAGGGTATCACAAAGGTGCTTTACAGAGAGAAGAGTGCAGAGCCCAGACTAATTTCTAATCCCCGAATAGCAGGCAAAAAACTCCCTGTAGGGAGAAAAAGCCCGGAACGGTGGTGAGAAAAACTCCTCAGTGAGAAGAAATCTCAGGAGGAACCAGGCTATTCTGGGGAAGCCCATCCTCCGCTGGCTGAATAATAAATTGATGGTAAATTAGGGATGAGAGGATCAGGACAGCAGGAAGACAGCAGTCAGAATTAACAGGCTTAAATAACACAAGTCTTTGGCACTTGGACTCTTCGGGAGACCCGTGGAGCAGGAGCGCGGCTCAGAGCAGCAGCTGGATAATCCCCCGAAGAGTCCAGACACTGGTGGCGGTGGTGGCTGAAGGCTGGTGGAGCTGGAGCTGCAGTACGGAGGGTCTCATGGAGCAGGGTGGTGTTGGGGAGGAGGAGGAGGGCCAGCGAACGGCAGCATGAACCAACAACAGCTGAGAAAAATGACATTTTTTAAAAAGACAGCAACATAATGATTGGCTAGCGATGCAACTGAGGTGTGCTGCGGTTGGATGGAGGAGATCAGCTGCTGCACCCGCTGACTGCTCAACTGACAGCCCCAGACACTGACTGCAGGGGTTTATGGGCGAGCATGAGGGTGAATGAAAAGAGAATAAATGGAGTTGAAGTGCGCGAGAGAGTCATCCTGACTGAACTTTTGCTAAGCTTCATTTAATTTAAAGATTTATAATTTGATTTTTTCTTCTAATTTGATTTCTAATTCTTCTTGTTTGGCGACGAGTAGAGATGCACTGAATTTTTTCGGCCACCAAAAACTTTCGGCCGAAAAAGGCAAAAAAATGCATTTTCGGCCGAAAGACTTAACACGAAACATTACAGCCGAAACAGAATATTGTGATGACGCAAACAAAAACTGCGGCCAGCACGCGCCTGTCTTTATATTTTAAATCATGGGACGCGCACCACCGTCACCACCTTATGGCACTCAAGTCTGCCAGTGCTGAATTGCAATTTCTGTTTGACACTGTCATGATGCATAGGACAGCAGCTGGTGTTGTGTCCGATTCGGTTGCACATTAAATACGTACCACATAAAAACGCAAAGCAATGATATCCGTAATAGGTATAGAGTATACATAGACAATGGCAATATATCCTCAAGGCATTTGTCTACCATCAGTATTCCATAATGTATCTACAACCCCAGGAAAAATATGGAATCACCACACGGATGTTAATTGACCTTTTTTTCATTCATAACAAAGAAGCAAATAACACATATGATATAACAATTATTGTTTATTAGCTTGACATGCAGACGTCATTTAACATTTCACTTTGAATGCAAAACACGTGGCAAACGCGCAAATCGCGGGAGATGGCAGAATAATAGAATTTATCGCTTTACGATGCGTCATCTCATCTGTGATACATTTCCCTTTCCTGAGAACAAAATGCTTCCTCGGCACCCGTGAAGTTCTTCTCCGCGCAATTTTCGTAGAATAGGGGTAGCATAATAACCTTCTCCCTTCTCAAGGGGAATTGGGGGAACAGAATTTGGACGCAACGCCGTTGCTTCTAATCTCGCTGCAAAACAGGATCACGGACAAAGAAACGCATTTCATAAATGCAGCAGCTTCGGTGAATATACGCAACCTTGTTTGAAAGGTAAGGCAACGCACAGTATATTTATCAAGCTGCCTAAAACAACACACGTTTCAAAACCACAATCTGAAGACCTGTTTCAGTGAAGGAAAGTGAAGCCTGTTTCCAAACGATAATGCGGAAGCGAGTTGTCTATCGCAGCCAATTCTCTCTGACCAATCAGTGGGCAGCTGCTGTCGTCACGTAACATATTTTACAATTTTTCAGCAGCCAGTAATAGGCCAGTAAGTTATAAGCCTGTAGGTTATTCTTGAGTGGGGCCAAGTTAAAAATTTTATTTATAATTGTATTTTATTTTATATTGTGCTTTGTTGGAATGTCAGTACTAAATAAATATTTTCATAATTTTGTAATAGATTTATTTTTTGAAGCGTGAATATTAATTTATGCCATTGCAATACCTTGACTTTAGTTAGGTAAGTACACAGTCATAACCATAAATGCAATGGTACTAAAAATTGGCATAATTTCTTTCGGTGTTTCGGTTTTCGGTCAAGTGTTTCTCATTTTCGGTTTTCGGTTTCGGTCAAAAATTTTCATTTCGGTGCATCCCTAGTGACGAGAGTTAAACTAATAGGGGCGTGGTCAGAAATAACAATTGGATGTATGGTAGTGTGTACAATGTCTTTTATCGTTGAGTTGCTTGTAAGGAAATAATCAATATGCGAGATGGATTGGTGAACTGTGGAATGGCAGGCAAATTCTTTTGATGTTGGATTTTGTAATCTCAACTCTCACCAAGACCCAGATCTGTCATGTTTTGTTGAATGATCCTTGTTGAGTGCCAGATTTTGGTATGACGTTTGGTTGTCGAGCCATCTTGTGTTGGGTTAATGACAATGTTAAAATCTCCTCCGATGATAAAAAGTGATGTGGTGAGGTCCTGCAATGTTGTAAAAAATGTTTGAAAGAATGCTGGGTTGTCTGTATTAGGACTATACAGATACTTGCTATTATTATATTTTGCACCGCTGATAATTATACCTTCCTTCAGGATCAGATATTGCATGGTTCTGTGTATATCGTGCATCTTTATTGATTAAAATTGAGACACCTTTTTTTGAGTTAAATGAGGAAAAAAACAACTGACTGACAATTTACATATTGTACATCAAAAAGAAAGGGATTAAACTTCTGGTCAAATTCCATTTGCCCTTGAGTTCAAGGTTTCATCACAGTTGGGTGCAGTGGCGTAGCCAGAAAAATGACACTGGGTGTACCTTGGAAAAATGGAGTGTGCCGCTTTAATTTTCTCAAACACAAAAGGGTACGCACCTTCACAAAAATAAAACAACCCATTACTCACAACCACATAGCGATTAGTTATGTGGTAGTGATTGCCTAAAGGCAACAATCAGGCAGAAAATATATTGATAACTGAAGCCTTAGTCTCTGCAAGTAGGATAGGCCTACAGTTAATGCACCTGTACCACAGCCTTCACAGAAATACACCTATCCATTACTCTCCATACAGCTACAACGCTGCCATAACACAGTTAGCTTATAAAAAGTGCTTTGGTCATTCTTTGGTCGTGAATTAAACAGCACAATCGTCATTTAAGCTTACCAAAAGTAATAAAGTAGGCCTTCTACAGATAACAGCAGAAAAGATAACAATTTGACCTTTGTCCTTGCAAATGTGAAACAGAACCATTGGCAATAAAATCACAAAAACACAACCAGTGCGATCAATCTTATATGCCTTCTATGACAACTAGGCAGAAAGGGTAACTAGGCCAATTACAACACAGACTAGCCTCGCCTCATCTGGACCACTTTCACCAATTAGCACCACGACTACATCAGGCTAGAACAATTCAAACCTATGATTTTTAGTATATACCCACTTGAGGGTAAGTAGCCTGCCCTGTTATAGCTATATTTCAGTGATTTTTCGTTATGACTGCTAGATAACACTGTGACAGTATTACATGTTTAACATGCATAATTACACCCTAAAGGGATGCGTTGCCAAAAAAACTGCAGTCTCTGGTCGTGTGTGCAAAAGGTCAAAAGTGCTGTTTCAGGCTGTGCTTATCAGGAGTCAGGCAAGGATCTGAGACAATCTGCTTTCCTCCGCTTATCGTAGGCTTGCTTAACACACACACACACACATGCACGCACACGCACGCACACACTGTATCTAACAGTTGTCCAATAGGGCTGTTGGCTGTGTATCAACCTGACTTCTGCACAACACAACTGATGGTCCCAACCCCATTGATAAGGCAAGAAATTCCCCAAATTAACCGTGACAAGGCACACATGTGAAGTGAAACCATTTCAGGTGACGACCTCTTGAAGCTACTTTGAAGAGACAAGAATATAAGGCGTTTTCAGATACAGGTATTTCACACTTTTTTGTTAAGTACATAATTCCACGAGTTCATTCATAGTTTTGATGCCTTCAGTGAGAATCTACAATGTAAATAGTCATGAAAATAAAGGAAGCACATTGAATGAGAGGGTGAGCCCAAACTTTTGGCTTGTACTGTACATGACCGCCGTTTACCAACAGCACTTTGTGACACTTGTAAAACAAAAGGTTTATAAGATGAGGCAAGGTAATATTGACCAAAAATTCAACGGTCTGTACCAACTGGAAAAGGTCATTGAAGGCCAGCGTTGGATCAGCCCCAGAGTTCAGTCTTGTGACTGTTTGATTTGCCAAGTGGCCAAAGCCAATGGATTCAAGGCCAAGCAGATACAAGGCAGCCTCAAAAGAGGGTGTCCAAAAGACTCAGAAGAGCAGGACACCTCTTTTAGGGTGTGTGGGCTCTGTTTTAGCAGAATATACAGAGGCTGCGAACACAGTGGATGGAAAGACCATGTTGCCAACTTCTGCGAGGCCTATGCGAAACTTCTCGATCACACCCAAATTCCACATCATCAGAGACCATTTGTGAGAGTTCTGTAAGTGCCATGGTTGTGGATTGGCTAGATATTCTGAGCAAGCTTTCGAAGCAGTTCATGCTGACCCCTCAACATTCTGGGAGAGGCATTAGATAAAGGACAGCAGCAACAAACTATTTGGTCCGCGCTTACATCAGCCGTCAAAGAGTACAATAGCGCTCATGTCTAAGCATTACATTTAGCTAGATAGAACATTTTTGCCACTTGAGGGTAAAAGAAAGGAGATGGACTACTATTGCAATTTTCCACATTCTTTTGATTGACAACCCTGCAAAGGAGACTTTCAGAAATAAATCACCAAAGCGCAGAAGTTTTTTAACCCTTTAAAAAGGGTTTAAAAAAAATTTCTAGTCAGGTGCTGATGAAAAAGTGGATTTTCTCCAAAAGTTCCCAACAGATTCTTTTTTTTTTGCAATTTCTTTATCTGTTCATTCAGACCTCACCGCAGTCCAGGTTGGAATATCCCACTTGGGTTGAAAAGGAGGTGAACAATAATTCAGATACGATTATTTAAGTACAAATAAAATTAATTTATTTAAAATAGTAGTTTTGCCACCCCACTTTTCAAAGTGAGGGGGCATTTGCCTGAGTTGCCTATAGGCGTAGGCGCCTGTGCCTATCACGACTATGAAAATTAAATCCAAAGCTGCAAGTTAAAAGCCGAAATAACCTCAGCACTGAACTGAAGCGGAGATCAAGGCAATGCGGGACCTTTTCGGGCTGGACCGAGCAGCGGCCGGGCCCCTACAAACGAGTGTGTCGCGGAGTCAGTGAGTGATCAAGTTCAACGATTGGCTGGCCGGCGGGGAAGAGGTTCAGCGATTGGTCGGCCGGCGACTGGACTGTGCATTATAAATAGACTACATGGGTGTCAGATTTCGGGGGTAGGATTTGTAGTGCTAAATGATGGTCGGCCAACATGGTTTCAAGTGAGTCGGGGGGCAGAATCATGCGTAGATTTGACATTCACATCAGCAGAGCTTGCTTTAGTTGGGGATGGGATGTAATGAAGAGACACACAATGGGAAGTGACCACGTTCCGATAGTAACCAGGTTTGGGTGAAGGCGAGTAAGTCAGCAGGATGAAAGGCCAAGAAAGTTCAATTATCAGAGGGCAAGATGGGATGAATTCACTGCAGAGACTCAGCAAGAGGTTGGAAATGTGTGCTGTGAAGATGTGGACAGGTGGAACACATCAATCTCCAAAATGCTGATGGTGGCTGCAGAGGAGTTCATTCCAAAAACTCAAAATCCAGAAGAGCGCCAGATTGTGCCATGGTGGAATGATGCACGCAATCATGCCATTCATGCTCGGAATAAAGCTTATTGGCAGTTGAGACACAATCCAGTGGAAAGCAATGCGATTGAATATATAACAAAAAAAAACTCAGGGTAAAAGCTACAAGGGTTATAAAGACTGTAAAAAAGGGAAGCTGGCAGAGATTCTGCAGCACCTCAGGACCACAGACAGAGGTGAGGAAACGATGGGCTTTGGTGCACGAGGTGACAGGAGTGTACAGGACGTCTGCAGTGCCAGTGTTACAGGCAGAGGGGCAGGAGGCTGTTAAAGACAAGGCAGATCATTCATGGAAGTGCACAGCTCAGAAAACCTGAGTTCGGCAGGCAAAAGGAACAGAGAGGAAAAGCTGAAGAAAGAGGGGTTCAAACTTGTGTAATATAGTAGAGATAATACAAGTGAAGGTAATGCAAGAACTTAAACAAGCCATTCAGAAAGGGGGAGACACAGCACCGGGGAGGGACGGGTTGGGGTACCAGATTCTCTCACGTGGATGATGTGGTATTAGAGATCCTTGCGTAAATCAACACAATATGGGAAGGACAGCTGCCAGAGAAATGGAAACATGCAGTTGTCCCCATACAAAAACCCGGTAAAGCAGCTCAGGAGCCTGGATCCTACCGTCCAATGGCACTCACAGCTGTACAATGTAAAGTAATAGAACGAATGGTTATGGACAGACTGACATACACTGTCCGGCCAAAAAAAAAAGTCACCATTTGGAAATAAATGAACAAATTTTATAATTGGATCATTCTTGTGGTTATTAATATGTTTCAGCTGGCAATAATCTTTTTTACCCTGACTGATGAAACGCGTCGCAACTCATTTCTTTAAAAATCATGTCGGAAGACACATCCCCTGATGGTGGAAAAGATGTTTCAGTATTTCAGACCAGGCAGGTTATTGGCCTGTATTTAGCGAAGAAAACCATGAATGACAAAAACAAGTGTGAGGAATCATTTTCACACACAAATTTGCCACCACAAAGTCCTGACCTTAAACACATCAATATTTATTGGGATGTGCTCAAGAAAGACCACCGAGTGCTTCAACCATTATGTCGAGAAGACAAGATCTCGGCCAAAAATGATGGCATTTCTGATTGAAAATAAATGTTCTGGCATTGCATATAGTTGTAAAAACAACGACGAGACGAATATGCACTGTAATCAAAGCTCCAGGGGTTCCAACTAAGTAATTGAGTGTGCGACTATTTTTTTGGCCGGGCAGTGTATATTCTTGAGAAACAAGAATTCTTTGCTCCATATCAGAACGGATTTAGGGCTGGACGTTCCACAATGGACTCTGTTTTGGTGCTTGATCTAGACATCAGGAAGGCTCTTGCAAACAAAGAAGCAGTTGTGGGTGTTTTTCTGGACATTGAGAAGGCACATGATATGCTGTGGAGGGAAGGGTCAGGGATAAAATTGCATGATGCTGGGAGAAGAGGCAGAATGTTAAACTGGATTCACAGTTTTTTAAAGGAGCGCGCTATCCGAGAAAGAATAGGTGGGACACTATCAACTGAAGAAAGGGTGGCCAACGGGACTCCGCAAGGAAGTGTTATCAGTCCGGTACTGTTTAATATTATGATCAATGACATCTTCAGTAAAATCGAAACTGGATTCGGAATGTCATTATTTGCAGAGGATAGGGCCATTTGGAAAAGAGGTCGAAATTTGGATTACATCCATAAGCAGCTTCAGCAGGCATTGGAGCAGGTAACAGAATGGGCAGAAGAATGGGGTTTCAAAATTTGATTTTGCAACTGAAATTATGTGGTTTTTGGAAATAAAAAGAAGGCGTCACAGCAGGTCCTCGGATTATACAACAAACCTATCGAAAGAGTTAAAGCAGTCAAGTTTCTGGGCATGTGGTTTGAGGATAGAATGACATGGAGAGTTCATACACAAAAAAAGAGTTAAAGTGTCAGAAGGTCATTAATGTCATGTGGAGTCTGGTTGGAACGGACTGGGGAGCAGACAGGGAAACACTAATGATGGTTTACAGAGCAGTCATAAGATCTGCGATTGATTATGGGTCTATGGCATATGGAGCAGCAGCCCCCGCTGTTCTTTAGGAGCTGGATGCGGTGCAGGCCAGAGCACTTAGAATATGTGGTGGGGCTTTTAGAACAACACCCACAAGGGCTCTTTTAATTGAAATGGGAGAGACTTCGTTAGAGATGAGGCGCAAACTGGCTCTAAATTACTAGGCTCAGGTGAAGAGCCATGGAGCACAAGCACCTGCTGGATGACCGCTGGGGGAGCTCTGGGAGCTTCAGGGGAAGGGCAGGAGAGGAACGGGGGGCCCTTCAATTTGTACTATGGGTAACGAAGCACAGGAAATGGGAATTTGTCACTGGGTCCGGTCGTGTGTTTGCCACCTAACCCACCATGGCTATTACCAGAACCAGATGTGGACTGACATGTATTCAACAGAATCAAGACAAGAAATCCAGGTGACCCGATGACCTGAGTCAGCAAACATCTAGAAGAGGAATGGGCAGATTATTTACGGATCTACACTGATGGCTCCAAGAATCTAAACGATAAAGCAACAATAGGAATGAGTTTTCCACAATTACAGATATAGGAAGGAAAGTGTCTATCAGACCGAGTGTCAGTCTTTACTACAGAGCTGGTGGCAGTTTTGTGGGCACTTGGGTGGGTGGAGGAAGTCAAACCTGGAGATGTAGTCATCTGTTTGGATTCTGCAGCAGCACTGATGGCACTAAAGGGGGGGGGGAAATGGGGCTCCAGGCTGGGCTTAACAAAAAAAGGTCAATACTGCCACCTAGTGGCTTTTTTTTTCTACATTGCAACTGCCAACAGAGCTGGAAACAGTAAGAGAGTTGATTTGCAAGTACTGTGCGGACGGACTGAGAGCAAAAGTTTAATACAGCAAGGGATTGCAAAATTATGGCAAAGGGAGTGGGAGGAGGAAAGTAAGGGCAGGTTTTATTTTTCAGTGCAACCAAGAACAAAACTAACAGCAAGTATAAGAATGGGCAGGAGGGACAGAGTGGTGATCGCTAGGCTGAGACTGGGTCACTGCGCACTTAATCATGGACTGGCACTGGTAGGCAAACACCCAGATGGAAACTGTACCTGCGGGGAGGCAGAGACTGAGAGCCATGCTTTACTGGAGTGTAGCAACTACCATGCAGAGAGAGCTGTCATGGAAGGTGAGTTGGTAGAGAGTGGAGTAGCAGATCTGTCGCTGAAATCGATCCTCAGCACAGAAGACTCTGAAAAGGCAAAAGCTGTGATTAAGTTCCTGCACCTCTCAGGACTCGAAGGATCTGAGGCACTCAAGGGAGTGATATACGAATGACCTGTGGAGGGCAGCAATACGGCTTTTCTGCGTCTAGTGTACCGCAAATAGAAAAGAAGAAGACAGATTTTCGACAGACTGCCGTTGGTGGATTTCGGGTTTGAAACGGATCACCTACTTTGCTGTTGCTGGATTTTGGGTTTGATCGGAGTTACTTGCCGTTGGTGGATTTTGGATTTGTTTCTAGAAGGTCAGTGAAATGTTCACTTTGCTAACTTACGAATGTGTGCCTAGGTGAAGTCAGACCATTTGAGATTCATGGCTTGAAAAAAAATTCAGAGTTCCGTCAGGAAAGGAAAGTCTGCGCCTTGATCAAATCTGGGCTGAATGGGTGCGTCGGTAAAAAATGATAGAAACAGCACAAGTACTCGCACTCCAAAAGGTGTTTTTCAAAAAGCCGAAAAGCTGATGCAAAAATTAATTCGGACAAGAGTATTAATGTGCAAGATGAAAACTGTTTAAAACCTCAAACGTTTCGGTGCTCACACCATCCTCGGTGCAAATGACTAAGTGGCAGGAAAAAACCATTTAAATAGACATCACATGAGTGAAAAAGACTATTGATTCTCGTCAATCTCCCAGAATACAATTGACACGTCAATTATTCAGTTACAAGGGAGTATTATCATAGATGACGAGTGAAGCGAGCATTACGGCTAGCATTTTAGCTGAGTCTCTCACAATACTATCTTAAACGTCCACGTCTTCAAAGCTCACACGTTTTCAGACTTTATGAAAACAACAAATGCAGTATATTTACCAAGCAACTGTTCACTTCAATATCGCCTTTAACCCTCTCCAGGCTCATGTTGCGAATTTGCAACAATAAATTAATTGATGACTGATGATAAAATATAAAGACCACACGGGAAATGGTTTGATAAAGTTACTCTTCCAGCTCAGTATTGCAAAAATACAACATTAGTTCCACCTGCAGCCACTAGTGTATAAGATCTATTCTCCACGAATGAAAGATTTTTCATATCTCAATATAATATATTGGGCTGGAGGGGGTTAAACCAAAGTTTCGGCTGATCAGTTCTCTCACACACTCTCCCAAAGCGTCCTCAACGTTCTTCACATTTTTTCTAATTGCACAATCACCAACAAAAGGCTTCTTCTTGGTAAAAGGTGCGATTCCGCATGGCTCAGTTTAGGTTTTTTTATTTTGAAGTTCCCAACGAGTCGAGCACCGCCTCCGTCCAGTCAGGAGTCTCCCCGAAACCATCCGGTGGCCGAGCCGGGTCACATTATCAGTAACGGAGTGGTCACTTCGTCCTCGCTGAAAACACTTCAGCTGTCAAAAAGACAGCGAACTAAACCGAGACAAAGCAAACGAACATTCGATAACTTTCATTCAATTACTAATAATTATACAATTTTCGTCCCGGGAAGTTTTGGGGACATGGTTTACTGGATGTTTCAGGCCGGGCGATCATGTTAGTCCGCTATTTGTCAGTTCGGTCCGTGGTCATCCTGGTGCCCGCGCCTCGTTCCGCTTGCGCTGAAACTGAGGCCCTGAGGCATGTTCAGAATCGCGGGCGCCCGCGACTTAACTGGAGACCGCCATTGGGTCATTGTTACATCGCGGGGATGCTCGCGTATGGCAAGCCGATAGTGCCATGATTCGTCGGCGAAAAATACGCGCATTCTCATCCCAAAAAGCGTTGTATACAGACGAATTGGTGCGAATTAGTATACAGACGATAGTGCCAATCGGCTTGCCATACGCGAGCGCCCGCGATGTAACAATGACCCAATGGCGGTCTCCAGTGAAGTAAATCCAACATGGCGGACCAGGTAGGTTTATCATTGAAATGTCTTCGTTTTGATATTTCTAGGAGGTGTCATCAAACGTCATTGTGGTTATAAATACATTTCGATATACCATGTTGATTACCGATCTCTACACATTTTTAGAACAAAGGGATAATTTTATTTTGGCATGTGTACTTGCCAACAGTGGTGTGGCCAGCTGGGGTGCTGAGACACGTCACTTTCTGACTGCAATTAGTAGGCTAGTTCTCAATCATTTTCATTCATTAACGCATTTTCCAATCATCGTAATTGGCAACCGAAGACACGGTTTCTCTCCGCATGCGATCTAACAGCGATTAAATCATGGGCTAAATTCATTCCAGTTGCGGAACACGCCCCCCCATCCCCCCCACTAATAACGCCTGTGTCCTCTTTACTACTCTGGGGTGGTGACCTGCAATGATTTGCTGAAAAGGAAACTGAAAAGTAAGTGGGGAACAAAGGCCCAGCAGCTCATTGGTGCTTTCACTACAGCCGAGAGAGTCTTGCTGAGGTACTGGATGGGGGATTTGGGGGGGGGGGGGAGATACCCTACAGCAGTGCTTCTCAAACCTCTCCTGGAGTACCACCTGTCCTGCTTGTTTTAGATCTCTCCCTACTCCTGCTCAGGGTACTCAAATGATCAGCTCATTAATCACCCTCTAAAGCTGATTGATGACAACCTGATCATTTGAATCACCTGTGCTGGAGTAGGGAGAGATCTAAAACAAGCAGGACAGGTGGTACTCCAGGAGAGGTTTGAGAAGCACTGCCCGACAGTGAATGGTTCACGGCCCTTTCAGAAACTGCCCCTTATGAACATCTGAGATGTACAAAAAAATAATAAAAAATGAACACTCATGCAAAAATGGAACCATCTCTGACAGAGATCACTGAAATGTAAATATGTTGGATGCATTTGTAATTTAACCCTCCTGTCATCCTCAATATTGAAAATGCATTTTATCCTTGGGGGTCAATTTGACTCCAGGAATACATGCCTCAAGAAAATGATTTAATTGAAATTGTTAACCAAATTTCTCATGGCACTTTTTTTGTTGAATACCTAAATATCCCTTAGAATAAAACATACTATTACAACAACACAGTCCCATATTTTACTCTTTACTCTCTCTCTCGGTCACATTAATGAAACCTGTAATGTGAAAAGAAGCCACTAGATGGCAGTATTGACTTTTTTTGTTAAGCCCAGTCGAGCTGGGTTTGGGCTTGTCCTGGGCATGTCTGAGACTGAAAGTCCCAGAGAATAAAAAAAAAAGGCTAAAAGGTGGTCGGGGTCTGCAAAAGAGTATATAAGGAGGAAAATTGAGAGAGTAAAGGAGTAGGATTAATTGCAAGGAGAAGGATACATTTGACCAGACCTGTCACTCTTTTCAAGACCTGTGAAGCTTTTGTGGAGTTTTGCCTGTATTGGAGCATTTTCCTCACCCGGAACATCACCCCATCTCAAGGGACTGTAGATATTTTTTTTTCTCGTATTTATCAATCTTGGTCAGTTGAGTAGAAGGTAGATTAGTTAAGTGTTTGTTTAATTAAATCTGTTTAAGTTTTAAAATTGTCTGTCATCCCTTGCTGTCATAAATGTCAAGACAAACCAAATTCAGGAAAATCCCGTTACTCACCAGCTCCCTCTCACGTTAGCTTCACTTACATTATTTGCTGTTATGTGATTACTTGCAGCTTGTGGCTCTGAGCGCTTGATCGATGCAACTGCTTCAGGTTTGTGTGGAATTATCCTTTATTGACAAAGCTGTCTTTGGTGAAATGCTGAGCACAAACAAAAAAACGTCGGCATTCGACTTTGTTGAATACGTTATACATTCCAAAACAAAAGTAGCAGCCTTACCTATTTCATTGAACCCCTCCAGAAACCGTTGTGTCCAGTAGAAGCAACCATCCAGTCCTGTTTAATTCGAAATAATTCCCATAGACCATGTCCTTATCTCATTTTAATCCCGTAAATGTAACTGAAAACTTCAAGGCCAGTTTTGCGAGTCTTTTTTTTTCTTCTATAAATCGCATCTTTCTGCCACGCAATGTGCGCAACGTAGGCTATCAACACCAGTACTTTGGGTGGATATAAGGAAGCGCTGAATTTTTCAATGAAGGAATCTCCACGTAAATCCAAGGTAGGTAGCTACACATTTTTTTTATGTGGTGACTTTAATTGACAGTGAAATGTGAGAGAATCGATACCATGTGGAATTTTTTGCTTCAGAAAACTGATTTTTCTGAAGCACTAATTGGAATACCATTGGCTCACTGTAGCTAAATTGGTTGCTACAGAGGACAACATTTTTTTTTTTTCCCCCCCTGTCGGAAGAGAATTTTTTAAAAACTGCTGGATAGATCCTATGGGCAAGGATATTGAGCAGTTTGTACATCAGACTTAGCTGAACAGTTGAATTCATGGGACTCCTGAAAAACAGGGATAGGAGTGAACTTCCCCGTATTCAAAACCGCGTTCGAACTCTGCTTGCTTGTGAATATTCAATAACTGATCTGGGGGTGCCATCAGTAGTGCAACTGCGTCCATAAAAAGAGCTGCTTTGTCTGCAGAAAGGCGTTAATATTACTTCCTGTCACTTTAAGTTACATTACTTTTTGTAATGCCAAGCACTGACTTGCAGGTGTAATTGGAATGACGCAGTCCTTCAGTTGAAAGTGAAAATTGCAGTTACTCAATACAATGCATGGTTATATACCTGTATAACCATTATAATTCATTGTGTTTAGTCCCTTTTTGCCTGCTGGAACTTTAATCATACTCCCATTGTGTAGTACAAAGTCTGTAAATATCCTTCTCTGGTATGATTCGATGCAAATGGTTATAACAAGCGTGGGCAATTCCGGTCCTGGAGGTCCGGTGTGCATGCAGGATTTTATTTCTACCCAGACTAACTGAGTTAACTGATTACATACATAAATATAGATTTGTGCAATGGTAAGGTGAAAGAAAAATGTTTATGAAGGGAACAAGAACGGTCTTTGATGGTCATTCATGATAATTCAAAGAAATTCACCAGAAATGTCAGATTTCATAAATGGTTTGGCTAATTTAGATACTCAACTAATTAAAGGCCAGAAGGTGGTGTGAAAACCAGGGGCAGATACGACCCTCGCTGCCCACCTGAGTTATACTATTGAGCCGTTCTGGTGTAGCAATTTAGTGAGCCGTTATGGAATTCTTTATTTTGGTTTAGGTTGACAAATGAGAGAAAAAGTAAAAGATTAGATTGCTGGAATCATCCAAAATCTGTGGAGAAAGTATTTCTTTCATCTCGATTGTCCAGTTTAAAGTTAAAATCCCTTCCTCCATTTCCCCACAGGAGCTGCACTTCTGAATACATCAGATCAGCTGAATGATGCAGGCAGGAGCCCGTCTGAGACAGGACACTGAGACGACCCTACCAGAGCTCCCCGCGCAGCACAGGATCAGAGAGAAAGAAGAGGACCTACATGGACTGGAGTCTGTCCACATGGCAGAGTCAGAGACAAAATGCACTGCACCAGGACTAGAGTCACTGGAGCCAGAGTGTGTTACTGCAAACAGCAGGGTCAGTGATTTACATCACACACAAGCATCACTGATAAAAACAGAAGCTGATCTGAGCCCCAGCAACACTGGGGATCTAAAGACCGAGAGCCTAGACTTAACAGAACTGGCCTATGAAACCCATCTGCATCCTGACCAGATCAAAATTGAAACAGATTATGGAGACTACATTAAGGTTGAACACGTTAATGTCTTGCAAGATGTTATGTGTGTTGATATTAAATGTGATGAAGTGAAGTTTGAATCCAGTGAAGGTACAGTTAGTGATCTCATGAATACTGCACTTAATGTAGCCAGTGTTGATGGAAAATGCCAGAGAGAACCATGGCAGTGTGCAGGAGAGCCCAAGATAAACAACAAAAAATCAGAGAAAAAGCAGTCGGAATTAATCCAAGGTGTGGGAATAGATATAATGGAAATCACCCAGTCCTGCTATCAGCATGAGAAGTGTTTTATGAATAAATCTCATTTAAATGACCTACAAAGAATACATGCAGATGAAGAGCCCTACAAATGTGATCAGTGTGAGAAGAGTTTTTCAAAGAAAAGCCATTTAAAAGCCCACCAGAGAATTCATACAGGTGAAAAGCCCTACAAATGTGATCAGTGTGAGAAACGCTTTTCACAGAAATCTGTTTTAAATTCCCACCAGAGAATTCATACAGGTGAAAAGCCCTACAAATGTGATCAGTGTGAGAAGAATTTTTCACAGAAAACCCATTTAAACTCCCACCAGAGAATTCATTCAGGTGAAAAGCCCTACAAATGTGATCAGTGTGAGAAAAGCTTTTCACAGAAATCTAAATTAAATTCCCACCAAAGAATTCATACAGGTGAAAAGCCCTACAAATGTGATAAGTGTGAGAAGAGCTTTACACAGAAATTTGATTTAAAATCCCACCAGAGCATTCATACAGGTGAAAAGCCCTACAAATGTGATCAATGTGAGAAGAGTTATTCCAAGAAAAGCCATTTAAATTCCCACCAGAGCATTCATACAGGTGAAAAGCCCTACAAATGTGATCAGTGTGAGAAAAGGTTTTCAGAGAAATCTATTTTAAAATCCCACCAGAGAATTCATACAGGTGAAAAGCCCTACAAATGTGACCAGTGTGAGAAGAGCTTTTCTCAGAAATGCCATTTAAATTGCCACCAGAAATTTCATACACGTGAAAAGCTCTACAATTGTGATCAGTGTGAGAAGAGTTATTCCCAGAAAAGCCATTTAAAATGCCACCTGAGAATTCATACAGGTGAAAAGCCCTACAAATGTGATCAGTGTGAGAAAAGCTTTTCCCTGAAATCTGTTTTCAAATACCACCAGAGAATTCATACAGGTGAAAAGCCCTACAAGTGTGATCAGTGTGAGCAGAGTTATTCTAAGAAAAGCGATTTAAATTCCCACCAGAGAATTCATACAGGTGAAAAGCCCTACAAATGTGATCAGTGTGAGAAGAGCTATACATGGAAATCCGATTTCAAATCCCACCACAGAATTCATACAGGTGAAAAGCCTTACGAATGTGATCAGTGCGAGAAGAGCTTTACATGGAGATCTGATTTAAAAACCCACCAGATACTTCATACAGGTGAAAGGCCCTACGAATGTGATCAGTGTGAGAAGAGCTTTTTATGGAAATCTGCATTAAAAACCCACCAGAGAATTCATACAGGAGAAAAGCCCTACAAATGTGATCAGTGTGAGAAGAGCTTTACATGGAAATCTGATTTCAAATCCCACCAGAGAATTCATACAGGTGAAAAGCCCTACGAATGTGGTCAGTGTAAGAAGAGCTTTACATGGAAATCTGCTTTAAACACCCACCAGAGAATTCATACAGGTGAAAAGCCCTACGAATGTGATCAGTGTGAGAAGATCTTTTTATGGAAATCTGCATTAAAAACCCACCAGAGAATTCATACAGGAGAAAAGCCCTACAAATGTAATCAATGTGAGAAGAGCTTTCCATGGAAATCTGTTTTAAAAACCCACCAGAGAATTCATACAGGTGAAACATACAATGATGACGGCTCTCCATTGCCACTAAGTCATGGCCTTTACTAAACTACTGAAAGGAGAAGAAAAATCCCCTGAATGGCTAACCACTGGTAATACCAATCTGATACCGAAGAGTAATGATACGCAGCTGCATAATATAGTACCCCCAGGAATCTGCGGAGAAAAAGTGTTGATTCCGCGGAGAACATTCCTGATTCTGCAGAGAGCAATTCTTGATTCCGCGGCTTGAAAGTTGATTTTCCGCGGGCATTAAAAAAAACCTAAAATGACCAGTTATAAAGCAAATTTATGGAATAATGAAGCAAAAATTCTCTTATGAAATTATTTGCAATACCAAAACACTGTGAAACATTGTGGTTATAAAATAAGCAGCATCAATATTCCCTTTTTGTCCCTCTTGAGCAGATTTATTTGCATAACTTATAAAGTGCAAAACATTTCACCAAACTATGGGTGAACGAGGCTTGGTAACTGAACAAGTGCCAAAGATCAAAGTAAAGATTTAAACAAAGTGTACACTATTCACTGTATCCTCAGGATATTGTCAACGTTACTGCATACCATAGACTGTATAAAAAGATGGATGAAGCTACCGTGATGTCACCCATTGGTTTGAAGATGAAGAAGTGAATGGAAGATCCGGGGAGGAACTGGCTCTGGATCTGCCCGTATCGGACGAGGACCAGAGGATAGCCACGCCCCAGAAGCATATTCTGGCTTTATACTTTATTCTAGTTTATTTGGGACCATAATTCACGAAAATGAATGTCATGATATATCGAAGGAGACCTGAAACTTGCTATAGCTAGCATAAAATGATGTGAAAAATCATTATTTAAATTAAAAATCAGGTCGGAAAGTAGGATCATTTTCTCATAGACTTCTATTGCATTGAACTTCTGCAACCACTGACGTTGCCATCTGCTGGCCATTAAATAGAATGCCATTCTACGGTACTTCCACATGGGCTTCTTTTTTCAAATCAGGGCGCTGCGTCCATCTTTTTATATAGTTTATGCTGCATACAGCAGAAAAAAATCAGTTTCCGTAACTGGCAGCACCAGCTGTGAGTCTTAGATCCCGTTTATCTGACCGCAACATCTAGCGGCCAGGATGAAAAATGCATGTAAAATATAAAATTCTGCACCTCGCCCTATATTCCGCGGACTGCTTTGATTTCCGCGGAGGGCTTTGAAATCTGCGGTAAATTCCGCGATCGCAGATTCCTGGGGGGACTAATAATAAATACAGACCAATTTGCTGTCTGACAACTCCATACAAGTGGCTGACAGGGATCATAGCTGATGCAATCAATGAACATCTTCATGAGGGAAACTACCTGGAAAATGAACAAAAGGGATGCATAAGAAAAAGGCTCGGAACGAAGGACCAACTCTTGATCAATAAGGTTATTCTTGATGACTGCAGAAGACAGCGAAACCTTAGCATGGCATGGATTGACTATCAAAAGGTATTTGACACTGTGCCGCATTCTTGGATACTGAGATGCCTGGAACTATATAAAATCAATAAAGAGATGAGATCCTTCCTTGGGACCCAAATGACCAAGTGGAAAACCACCATTACCCTAAAACACTCAGAGGGACACATAATAATCCCAGATGTTCAAGTTCAGAGAGGAATCTTCCAAGGAGACAGCCGGTCAGCGCTCTTATTCTGCCTCACCATGGACCCGCTCAGCAAGCTTCTGAAGAGCTACGACATCAGGTTCGACCACAGCAGAGGTAGAAGCAGAAAAGGTCACAAAAGAGTGAATCAGGTTCGACCACAGCAGAGGTAGAAGCAGAAAAGGCCATAAAAGAGTGAACCATCATCTATTCATGGATGACCTGAAGCTCTATGCAGAGTCAGAACAAAAACTTATAAACTGCTCCAACAAACTGGCTAAGTTCTCCAAGGACATTAGTATGGAATTTGGCATGGAAAAGTGCTCTAAATGTACAATCAGGAAAGGTAAGAAGGTAGTGGCAGAAAATATCCAAGTAGGGGAGGAGAGTTGTATTGCAGATCTGGCCAAGACACTCACACAAAGTGACCTACAGAAACCAGTGTATGGATAGGATACATCTCCCTCGCAGAGAAGGCGGATTAGGCCTCACAGTGATAAATCAGGCCTATAGAGCAACAGTCATCGGTACGGGAGGAATTATGAGAATAGTTGCCCAACATCATGCTGAGATTCTGCCCCAGCAGACGTCTCTCATAAAACTGGCTGAAAACTTTGCTGGAGACATCTTTGAAGAGAGACAAGGAAACAAACTGACACAGGCAACCAAGCTAGCAAGAAATGCACGGGCAAAATTCAGCAAAATGGAACAGAATCTCAGAATGGACAGATGGAAGCAGCATCGTAGGGCTGGACGCTTCCAAGAAGAATTGGAAAAGGATTTCATAGACAAAGAGGGATCAATACAGTGGCTGAAGAATGGAGAGCTGGGATTCGACGGAGAGAGAATTATAGTTGAAGCCCAAGATCAGGGGCTTTTCACGAAAGGTTTCAAGAAGATGGCAGGAATATCACAAAACGATCTATGTAGATTCTGTCATGTAACAGTTGAAAGTGTGAACCATTTAGTATCAGGCTGCCAAATCCTCCTGGCAGATGGATCTTATACCTCCCGCCGTAATAAAATCTGCAAATGGCTACACTGGAAAATATGCAAAAAGATGGGAATGGAAGTTAAGGAGAAAATATGGGACCATGAACCAACACCAGTGATCTCTAACGGGAAAGTAACGATCTCCTATGACAAAATCATTCCAACTGGAAGGTTCATAGAGGGAGGTGCAATAAAACCAGACATCGTCATCTGGAATAGGCAGGAGAAAAGTGCCAAAATTATAGATGTCACTGTCCCCAATGACTATGGACTTAATACAGCAGAAAGAGAAAAGATAATAAAATACCAAGATCTGAAAAATGACCTAAAAACAACTTGGTCATTGAAAGAAATTGATATAATACCAGTGGTGGTCGGTGCAACGGGGCTTATGAAGAAAAACCTGAAGAACTACATGGAGGCCATCCTCGGTTGTCCTAGTACCCAGGAAGTACAGCTATCCGCAATCAAAGGAACGGTTACCATCTTGAAAAGAACCCTTGGATACAGAGCCAAAAATGCTTAGGGTGTAACTATAGACCCCAGGAAAGGGGCCCATTACACACTATAAGAAGAGAAATAAGGAAAATGAAAAGTGACAAGCCCTACAAACGTGATCAGTGTGAGAAGAGCTTTTTATGGAAATCTGATTTCAAATCCCACCAGAGAATTCATCCAGGTGAAAAGCCCTACAAATGTGATCAGTGTGAGGAGAGTTTTTCTCAGAAATCTGCTTTAAAATACCACCACAGAATTCATACAGGTAAAGGAAAAAATATGGGAACTAGAACCAGCACCAGTCGTTTCCAATGGGAAAGAAAAATCATCTACGATCTAAGTGATTCCAACTGGAAGGTTTATAGAGGGAGGTGTGATAAAACTGGACATTTTCTCCTGCCTATTCCAGATGACAAGTGCCAGAATTACAGATGTCACTGTCCCTAATGATTATGTATGGAGGCCCAAAGTGGACAATATTCAAATGAAAATGTAATCCCACTATTGCATTATATTTTTCCTCTTATGAATGTGTTATTTGAGACAATGTTAACCCCTTAAGACCTACACCCCGATACCGGGGGCCTGTTGTTACGCATTATGAATACAGCATGTTTTCAAATAGCGACATTGACATGCGGCATATCCACATTTCGGGAAGAAACTCGGCCAAAAGCTCATGTAAACCATTTTTACCTCAACCGAACACAATTCAAGCACCAAGCAAGTAAATAAGCATGCATCAAAACTTAGGATAAAATCCTATCAGTGCTGAATCACCAGAATTTCTCCTGAATAAGTGCTATGCATAAAAACGATACTTCAAAGAAAAGAGGAAAGCCCACAGAATCCAACGATATGAGCCCTGTCATTATAAACCAACAGCACATTCAAAGAACAGCAGGCAGACACTTTACAGTCTACAGAGATGAACAGAAAAAAATTCTTACCTTTGATATTTTGCAATAAATAACTGCTCGAGGGGAAATCTGCGCTTGCCATTGTGAGCCTAATGTGTTCTGCCGGTATCCTAGCATTTTCTTTCCCAAGGCTTGGCTTCAAAGATCTCAGCTCCGTAGCATTCAGCTTGCTTGCAATGCATTTTCCTCTCTGCAATCGGCTTGTGATGCTGTCAGTAAGACTATGCCGGTAGGAATTTGATTGTATGAATCCCAATGTTTCTAACAAACTCTAAACAACCTGAATCGCAGAAACCTAACCTGAACTACAGCCTTGCGTTCCCAGTGCGTCAAACTGAGTCCATTGGACATATGTATGTTCTTGAAAAGCACGACAAAATGCATAACTAGTTTGTTTGAGGTATTGTCCGAATAATTATCCACTAACTATTCAACATACATTTCATTTTCAAAGTCGTTTTCTGACAGAATCTTTGCACTATTCCGCACAAATACTAAGACCACAACAGTACAGTACATATTTTCTTTACCCACTTGTTGAATGGGCAGTTTGACCGTAGACTGTTGTCAAGTGGTGTAGCCTATTGGATAAAATGTCATGTTGCACAGGAATTTGAGAAGGTTCGATTCCTGATCAGGGTACTTTTTTTTTGGTTTTTGGAAATAATTGCAGTTTCCATCTACAAATAATTGCTGGGGTTTTTGTTTTTCTTACTTTTCTTTAACATTTTTTCACATTGCTTTTGTATTTATCATTTTATTTATTTGTTTTTTAATAAATATGCTCCAGTGGAGTCAAACTTAATTTGCATTGTATGCATTATCTTTGAATGGGAAATTGTATAAGTGACAAAACTGGCAGAAATAATTTTTTTTTTATTCTAAAAATTAAAAAATGCTGTATTTGGATGGAATGGATGCCTGTAGTGATATATACTACTCAAAATATGACATGCCAATTTGGTAACTGCCACTGATGAACAATATATTGGATAAATGATTTGCAGTCAGACACGAAACACATTTGCACGTGCATTTCATGACATTAAATGAGCGTGCAGCCTCATATTTGGCTTTGACTAACACTTCACCATTTCAACTCGGACGTGTGTGTTGCTTGTTGGTGAAAATTTGGAAGTTCCCAAATTTTTTGCATTACATTTAGCAATAACAATGTCTCCTCAACCAGATGTCGATTGACTTCAGAGAAATTGGGAAGATGCATCCGAATGCTTAACTCTGGCTTCTCACAAACGTCACGTTGCAAATGCACTTAACGTCAGCCAAAGCGTTGTGAGATATGGGCCGGACAAACTCATGTTTACAGACAGACAGACAGACCGATGGCAAAAGACACATCTACACATCATGATTGACGTGTGTCAAGTTTGGTGAAGCTAGCACATATAGTTTCCAAAATATGGGCCGGACAAAGTCATGTTTACAAACGGGAGAGACAGACTGACGGACAGAGCGATCGCAAAAGGCACATCTACACTTGACTGACATTTATGTCAAGTTTGGTGAAGCTAGCACACACAGTTTCCGAGATATGGGCCGGACAAACTCATGTTTACAGACGGACAGACAGACCGATGGCAAAAGGCACATCTACACATCATGATTGACATGTGTGTCAAGGTTGGAGAAGCTAGCACATTTAGTCTCCGAGATATGGCCTGGACAAACTCATGTTTACAGATGGACAAACGGACGGACAGAGCAATAGCTATATCCCCCCGCATATTGCTGTTCACCGAGAATTTGGTGTTTAGCCATTAAATAATTTCACCTTTTGCAAATACCTTTTCCAAAATTTGTGAGAATTGTGGAAACAGTGAGATTGACCTGATGTTTGAAAAGACATGTTTGTCACCATATTTGATCACTTTGGCCATTTTCATTTTTGAAGGAAATTTCCCAGTCATTAGTGACAGGTTATAAATATAATTTAAGGGTGTAACAATACAATCAAAAATACTCTTTCTCAAAAACAACTCAAAATTATAACTGTCAGTTGATTTTTTTTTTTCCTTTTTGATCGATGAACTATGTCAATTATTCCTTTTCCATCAGTTTTTTTCTTTTTATTAATAAACATTGAATCTGAATTTATATTGGTTGTTTTGTTATTATCCCAGGAAAACATTCTTGGGGATACAAATAAATTGGCAAAATTTTTACCCACATCAACAAAGTACTCATTGAAATGGTCTGCTACAGGTTTATTTTCCTTAGTGATCGTGTCAGTGTTTGCATAAAAGTAAGCTGGGTAGTCTTGAACAACTCATTTCTTTTTTATGATTTCATTTAAAATCTTCCAGGTGCATTTGATGTTGGTTCTATTTTTTTCTAGTAATTCACTGCAATACTGCTTCTTGCAAGATCTCAATGCTGGTTAATTTATTTTTGTATATCTTATACTTTCAGCATCCTTAGTTCTAAATTTTAAAAATTGCTTTTACAATAGATTTTTCTTTTTACATGAATTCCATAGGCCCTTTGTTATCCGCGGTTTGTCTACATACCGTTTGTTACCTACTTTGGCCACGAGTGGGCAGTGTTTATCGTATAACTTGTATATAAAACAGATAAACGATTCATATGGTTTGTCAATATCCTCAACATAAATGTCGTTCCAGTCTTGATGCAAAAAGTCCATTCCCAGATTTTCAATATTAACATCTGTTATTTTCCTTGTTAAATTTCTAGTTTCATAATGATCATTTTTATCAACAGGGGATTCAAAGGCAGCAAAAGGCAAATTATCACTGACATGACTGAGAAGTAAACCACCAGTTAAGTTCCCTTCAGTAACGTTTGTTAATATATTACCAATAAGTGTCGCTGCTTGGATGTGTAATTGTTGGATACAGTCCCATACAAAACAGAGTTAATGAATTTTGAATTTGTGATTGACTAGATGGATTTTAAAAGTCTCCACAAACAAGTAGAAGCTTATTGCGATCAATTGTGTTATACATTTCTGTCAGTTTATTCTCAAAAATATTAATGTCTGATCCAGGAGCTCTAGATACACAGCTTTTGTTATATCATTTATGTTTCACATTTAATCTCAACTGTTACACATTCCATTATATTTTCTATGGAAAAGGACATATTTTTGACAATTTCACATTGATGAATTGATTTAACATAAAGGGCAATGCCCCCGCCCCGTTTATTCATCCTGTTTATTGAGACAAAATCAAATCACTCCAGCTGGACGGCATCCTCTTGGTCATCTTTTTCTGTGGAAAATCCAAATGTAGAAATGGAACTTTAATTAAAAATGCTAGGAATTGAAAGGGAGGAAAAAGAAAAACAAAGAGAATTTGAGTTACAAAAATTAGCAAGACAGAGATTTCGATTTACAGAAATTTGATAGAAAAGAAAGGCTCCAAATGGAGCAACTAAAAATTAAAATGGAAGCGGAGAACAAAGGAGGTAAAGCTGGTGCCTCCATTCTCAGAGGAGGAGGTTGACAAGTATTTCCAGTGTTTTGAAAAGGTAGCTAAGAGTTGCCAGTGGCCAAAGGAACACTGGCCTCTGATGTTGCAAACTGTCCTCAAGGGTAAAGCTCAGCAAGCCTATTCGGCTTTGTCTGCAGATGATTCCTCTGATTATGAGGTTGTCAAAAAGGTTATTTTGAGAGCTTATGAGTTGGTTCCAGAGGCTTACCGACAGAAATTCAGAGGTCTGAAGAAATCTGACAATCACACTAACGTGGAATTTGCTAACGAGAAAAAGGTTTGCTTTGAGCGCTGGTGTACTTCTATGGAGGTCAAGGATGATTTCAACTCACTAAAAGAGATGGTGTTAGTTGAAGAATTCAAGAACTGTGTTCAGGATGATATTAAGACCTACCTTAATGAGAAGCAAGCACCTGCCAAATTTGCAGACGAATATGTTCTCACACATAAGTCCAAATTTCAGTCTTGCAGTAACAATAGATGGTCCCAATTTCAGAAGTAAGGTAACGGTGATACTCAAGATTCCTCACCCAAAGACAAATCTGGTGATGGTGCTCAGAAATCCAGTCACAGGTCTGATCAAAGTGTAAAAGCTGACAGTGACAAAAGTGGTCTAGTTTGCAGTTATTGCAAGAAATCTGGTCATGTTATGACTAACTGTTTTTTTCCCAGTGGATATTCTAGTTACAACATGATTGAACTAGCAAAGCAGTTTTGTGTTGCTATGTGAGGTAATTATTCAGTTTTGGGAAATCACGTTGTCTAGAAAACATAAGCCCAAGTTGGCAGGCTGACAAGGGCTAATTAACGTCAGATCTCATGTATTTCCTTGGAAATGGAGAGAATACTAGCAAAAAAAAAAACTTATATTTTGAGAGCGAAATGCCCATAGCATGAATATATTTTGATTATACAACCATTACCAACAAAATAAAATGTATAATCGCATTACTACACTCGAGGGTGTGCTTGACCGTCATTCTTGTCACTTCAGTGCACACCCCTCACTGTCACTTCAAGCACACCCTCTCGTGTAATAATGCTTAATTCACCAGCAAGCCCAATTTAAGAATATTTAGTCAGTGTTCTCTTCGCTGAGAAGTGAAATTCCGTGACAGAAATGTACTTATGCCTCTCCAAGCTCACAGAAAGTCTCGAGGTCGTCTTTGCTGTCCAAAGCCAAGCGTCTCTCTGTTTCTTCCCTTTCCCTGAAAAGGCCCTGAAGAACTGGATGCGATCATAGAGGCTGAGACGCGATTGGTCTTGCACACCCACCATGCCGCCAGCAGACACCCAGCCGTTGTCATACAAAGTCCTGACTCTGATGTTGCATTGATCACAATAGCTCATATGTCCGTGTTTCCTGATCATTCTGTTGTAATGTTCCACACTGGCTTGGCTTTGGAGGGCAATGACTACCTCGAGACTTTCTGCAAGCTTGGAGAGAGCATGACAGATGAAATTAGGGTTGGACTGGAAGGGTTTGTGTACCATCTTTTCTGAGTAAATGTTACATCTATCAATGATGCATGGTACAGACTATTCTGTTCTAAATCACTGAGCGAGCAGAGACTACCCCCTTACCAAGATGCTTTGCAGCAGCATATTCTCCGCACAAACTACCAAACATATCTAAACAGACAGTTCCTCTGTCAGATTATGAACATGCCTGACCCTGCTGAGCACGGATGGGTGGTATGTGATGGCATGGTCGCTCCGAGGTGGTACACTGGAGATTTGGCACCACAGGCCCTCCTGGAACACAAATCCTGTCACTGTGCAACGTCCAGGTGCACAACAAATCAGTGCAGGGGTCACAAGAGTGCAGTCAGATGTGCTGACCTCTGTTCTTGTGTTTTTCGCGTGAAAACACGGAGGAGTGAAGTGAAATATAAAATATATATGGTTGCTTGCAGGTGATACTGGACTGGTCCTTCTCTTTGCATTGATCAATTTAGCAACCCATCACAACAGAATTTTATTCTGAATCAGAAATAAATTAAACAACAATTTCTTTATATCAGGCTTCCTTGTTTTTCTTCCAGTGAGGATCCTATTGTCACTGTTTTGCTTTATGCTGCATGCATATGAAATGTTACCTGGAATACTGTTGTGGTACTGGGAGCCAAAGAAAAATAACTGAAGACACTGAAGTGAGAAGAGACTCCATTCGACTGAAACTTGGTTAAACTTTAGGACGTGTTTTATAAATTTAAAAAAAAAAAAGAAAAAGCACTCGCACGTCCGAACTCAAGTCATAAAAACAAACGTTGAAACCAGTGGTCACAAAAATCGCGAAACTGTACAAATCTTATTTCAATTGCATTTCATTGTGATTCCACATTAGTTCTTTTTCCTCGACGCAAATAAAATTACTTCGGTTCATTTTTTCATTCACTCATTATTCTTCGAAAATTATGTACGGCACGAAAGGCTATTTGATTTGTCAATATGATTTTTTTTTTTTTTTTTTATCTGGTCGCAGGGGAGGAGAGGGGAAGACTGCTGAGGTCTCTTTCCAGTCGTAGCCTCGCCAAGTTCACTTCCGGGGCACGCAATTTAAATAGAGTTGTGGGCAAAATTTCGAAATGGGATGAAGGATGAGTGCTTAATGCGACACCTGAATATAAAACAAGGTACCTATTCGGGAATAGATGAATGGTCAGAACGGGAAGAGAATTCGCCATGTTGGATCGCCGTACTATGGTTTAGTGCGGAGTTTGTTGGTCGATAAGAAACTTGAGTTGCTGACGGAAAGAAAACAGGCGAATTAACGAGTCTTTTAACTAATTGGGAGAAGATGGAGTGGGAAGAGGAGGAAGGAGGGAAAAAGGAAAGATAAAAAGAAATAGAAAAAGGAGATAAGGAGGAAATATATGTTGTCGGAATGAAATTAGTGGGAGCGTATCAACAAACAAATCGTGCTTTCAGTTACAGCCATTTCATATGTAGATTTATCAAGCAAGAAGTGGGTGATGCTAAATCAGTGAGGGTTTGCAGGAGTGGTCTGGTAATAATTGAGTGTAAATAAAAGCGTCAAAGGGACAGGGCTCTGAAAATCAAAGACTTTGAGTTAAATGAAGTAACGTTTTTAAAATGCGCAATCAGCCAACTGTTAAAGGAGTTATTAGCGGCGTTGTTCACTCGGTGAAAGCTGATTCATTTATGGAGGCAGATGGTGTCTGTGGCGCTAGACGCTTAAAATGTTATCGAGACGGCAAAGAAACTGATGGCTTATCAGTTTTATTAGAGTTTGAGGGGGAACTACCGGAACGAGTATATTTGCATATGTTAGTTATAGAGTAAGGGCTTATGGACGGACTCCATTAAGATGCTTTAGGAGTCAAGATTACGGTCATGTGGCGCCAGTTTGTTGGAGACGGAAGGATGGGTGTAATTAGGACGAATGCAAATTGACAAAGGAAAGAGCTGAATGCCTTCACTGTGGGGAAATCATGAAGCGGGTGTAAAACAATGCGAGCGAAGTAAATTTGAGGGTGAGATTGCACGGAAACGCGGAGAAAGTAAAATATCGTGTGCAGAGGCTGTTTAGAGAGTGAGTGAAGGATCGACTGGCGAAGGTAGATGAAGTCCGATACACTGAGGAGATGGCGGGGGGTTTGGATAAACAGCGTATATGTATAGAAAAGAAAAGGTTTCTAGCATTCATAGCAATGGTAATTAACTGTGCAAGTGAAATAGAGTCTAAAGCAGCGCATAAAGATGGTTATTTGCGCAGCTAGTGAGTTCTTTGGAGTTAGGAAAGTTAAGGGAGAAAAAATCCAGGAAATGTTAGAAAAAGGGTCTGGAGGAGGTAGAGCGGGACCCAATACATAGGTTTAACATTCCAAGATGGGTAGTTGACTTGCTTGAGAATAGCCTTGGGGAGTGTAAGTTTTGGGAGTGTTTTTTTTTTTTTTTTGAGATTTGGGATGTTAGAATCCCAGAGTCATACTCCAGTATAGATGGTGGCGGTAATGCTCCAATCTGGCAGCGCCATAAAACAAAAAGAAGAAGAAGAAATGGGATGAAACGCCCGTTGTCCGTATTATCCATTTTTCATTTGTGCACAAAATCGGAAATGGGAAAAGCGAGTCGTTCTCCGTTTTTTGAGTTGGAAATGAATACTGAGCAAACAACAAGTCGTTTTTTTTTTTTGAAAAACGAATGATACACGTATTGTTAACGCACATACACTTTTCCCTCCAACTTTGAGGGTTACACAGTTGGTTCTTCAGAGAAACATTCCTCTAAAGACTTTTTCCATTTAGTAACCTTTTAACTGTGAAGTATAAGCTGGGAAAATGGGCGTTTTTAATTGGTGGTTTATTTCGTATCAGCGAATAACTTACCGTGACAAGTTCTGCTGTTGAGTCAGTGCAGCGACTGCTCTGTGCTCACCGCAGTCCAGGTTGGAATATCCCACTTGGGTTGAAAAGGAGGTGAACAATAATTCAGATGCGATTATTTAAGAACAAATAAAATTAATTTATTTAAAATAGTAGTTTTGCCACCCCACTTTTCCAAGTGAGGGGGTATTTGCCGGAGTTGCCTATAGGCGTAGGCGCCTGTACCTATCTCGACTACGAAAAAGAAATCCCAAGCTGCAAGTTAAAAGCCGAAATAACCTCAGCTCTGAACTGAAGCGGAGATCGAGGCAATGCGGCACCTTTTCGGGCTGGACCGAGCAGCGGCCAGGCCCCAACAAACGAGTGTGTCGCTGAGTGAGTGAGTGAGTGATCAAGTTCAACGATTGGCTGGCCGGCGGGGAAGAGGTTCAGCGATTGGTCAGCCGGCGGGGAAGAAGTTATGCGATTGCTCGGCCGGCGACTGGACTGTGCTTTATAAATGGGCTACATGGGACTCTGATTCGGGCATTGACGTTTTGCACCAGGAAGGGAATAGACTGCCGTTGGTGGATTTCGGATTTGAAACGGAGCGCCTACTTTGCTGTTGCTGGATTTTGGGTCTGATTGGAGTTCTTTGCCGTTGGTGGATTTCGGATTTCTCTCTAAGGTCAGTGAAATTTTCACTTTGCTGACTTGCGAATGTGTGCCTAGGTGAAGTCAGACCATTTGAGATTCATGGCTTGAAAAAAGTTAAAATTAATTATTGAAAACCATCCAACTGTCGGACGTGGAGACACTTCGAAGCAGTGTCTTCGTGTCCGAAAGTCGGACAGGGTTTTAATATAACTTCGCGTCCGACAGTCTGATGGTTTCAATATAAACTAGAAAAGCACTGGGAGCGCAGACCTCCGCCAGGGGGCAGCAAACCCAAAAGCACGACGATTGGAACTCTGGCCCATTGGAAAGACTTGAAATCTTGATCTTTGGCGTATATCTCAGCTGCACTTTGGCCTCGATTATCCAAAATTTAATCACATGTTCCTTCACCTAATAGCGACCCACCTTCTCTGAAAATGTCATCAAAATCGGTGCATCGAACTGACAAACAAACGCCTGCCTGAAACATAACCTCTTGGCGGAGGTAATCATAATATAGCGGATGCATATTTTTGCGCTCGTCCAAGCCTGCATCCCGGTCTTTTGAAAAGTTCCGTTCGATTTTTCGTTATGAGCACAATCAGACCATTATTAGGCTAATCTTCTTTCACTCTACATTGATTCGGTTTGTTTCAGTCGTCCGTGCTTATTTTCTTTGGCATCGGTTGTGAGCTTCTATAGAGAGAGAGGAATGTGTCACATCGTTCCAATCTAGCGTGAAAGAATCCTAACAATGGTCGTAATGTGTTTTTAATTTCCCTATTCAATCTCGCAACCGATACGACAGTTAACAAGCGTGGAGGGAAATTAAAAACGCATTCCGACCATTGTTAAGATTCTATTACGTTCGATTGGTACGATGCGTTACATTCCTCCGTTTGAATTTCGCAGCCGGTACCAGAATCATTTCCTTAATCTTCCTATTTATAATCTCGCAACCGATACGAGAGAAAACGGGCATAATGAAGGATTTTGGAGACATTACCATAGGGAGGTGTTCGTTTCAATACTGAAGCATATTTTACTTTTTTGGAGTAGGCCTATTTGTGGGACATTCTGAAACGCTTAACGTGAAAAGCTTAATGTGGCTTAATGCACCAAAACGGCGACCAATAAGCGCCAAATTCCTCTCGGGCATTTCTGGTTAGGAGCACTTTCTCCGATAAAAAAAAAACTTAAAACCGAAGACTGAGGAATATGGTAGTTATATCACGTTAAAAGTTTTCCCTTCCATTGACTTGCATTATGAGGAAAAAGCTTGACGTGGTTTAATGTGCCAAAACAGCGACCAATAAGCACCCAATTCCTCTAATTTCTTGTCAGGAGTACTTTCTTTTTGCAAGAAATTAGAACCGAAGTCCAAGGAATATGGTAGTTGTATCACGTTAAGCGTTTTCAACTCAATTTACGCACATTACAAGGAAAAAGCTTAACGTGATTTAATGTTCCAAAACAGCGACGAATTGTCTCCAAATAATCCATTGGCATGTCTAATCGGGAACACTTCCTGTCAATCAAAACCGAAGTCTTAAGAACATAGACATTATATCACATTAAGCCTTTTCTTCCTCCATTGACGCACATTTTAAGGAAAAGGCTGAACGTGGCAAATTATGAGATGTATCAATTCGTGCCTCATTTTATCAAGGAGTGCTTTTATTTTTTATATTTTGGGTCCATTTTATGACATTATTTTTGGAATCTTTCATTTTTTATTTAAGCAGCTTTGTTCTTCTTTACTACTCTGGGGTGGTGACCTGCAATGATTTGCTGAAAAGGAAATTGAAAAGTAAGTGGGGAACAAAGGCCCAGCAGCTCATCGATGCTTTCACTACAGCCGAGAGAGTCTTGCTGAGGTACAGGGTGGTGGGGTGGAACACCCTGCAGTGAATGGTTCACGACCCTTTCAGAAACTGCCCCTAATGAACATCTGAGATGTACAAAAAAATAATTAACAAGAGTTGTCAGTGTAATGTGAATATAGGCCACTAGATGGCAGTATTTACCTTTTTTTTTTGTTAAGCTCAGAATGGAGTCATGTTTAGACATGTCCTGGACATGTCTGGGGCAAGTCTCAGAAAATAAAAAAAAGAGGTCTAAATGTGGGTGGGGTCTGCAAAAGAGTATATAAGGAAAAGAATTGAGACAGTAAAGTAGTAGGAGAAATTGCAAGAAGATGACCAGACCTGCCATTCTGTTCAAGACCTGTGACGTTTCTTTTGTGGATTTCTTTGACTGTGTTTGAGCATTTTCTTCATCCAGGACATCACCAAGCCACCCCACTAAAAAGGGACTGTAATTATTTCTGTTTTTTCTTATTTATCAATCTTGGTCTTTAGTTGTAGGTTGTTATCAGTCTTTGTCTTTGTTAAAAATTAAATGTGTTTTAGTTGTTAAAACTGTGTTTGTCATCCCTTGCTGTTGCTGTTGTGTTACCTGTATAAATGTAATAACAAATTGGGGCCATAACAAATTGGGGGCTCGTCCGGGAGGTAAAACTGGTGCCTCCATTTTCGGAAAAGGATGTTGACAACTATTTCCAATGTTTTGAAAAGGTAGCAAAGAGTTGCCAGTGGCCAAAGGAACACTGGCCTCTGATGTTGCAAACTGTCCTCAAGGGTAAAGCTCAACAAGCCTATTCGGCTTTGTCTGCAGATGATTCCTCTGATTATGAGGTTGTCAAAAAGGTTATTTTGAGAGCTTATGAGTTGGTTCCAGAGGCTTACCGACAGAAATTCAGAGGTCTGAAGAAATCTGAAAATCAGACTTATGTTGAATTTGCTAATGAGAAGCAGGTTTGCTTTGAGCGCTGGTGTACTTCTATGGAGGTCAAGGATGATTTCAACTCACTAAAAGAGATGGTGTTAGTTGAAGAATTCAAGAACTGTGTTAAGGATGATGTTAAGACCTACCTTAATGAGAAGCAAGCACTGAACTTGCAATCAGCTGCCAAATTTGCAGATGAATATGTTCTCACACATAAGTCCAAATTTCAGTCTAGCAGTAACAATAAATGGTCCCAATTTCAGAAAAAGGGTTACGGTGATACCCAAGATTCCTCACCCAAAGACAAAGACAAATCTGGTGATGGTGCTCAGAAATCCAGTAATAGGTCTGATCAAAGTGTGAAAGCTGACAGTGACAAAAGTGGTCTAGTTTGCAGTTATTGCAAGAAATCTGGTCATGTTACAACTAACTGTTGGTTCCTTAAAGCTAAGAAAGAAAAAGAAAAGGATACCAAACCAAATGCTTTTGTGAAAACAAGGTTAGAAACCCCTGTAGTAGATAACCAATCTGCTAAATTGCCTGCTTCTTGTGGGGCTAAAAAGCCTAATACAGCTGACTTTGTGAGGGAGGAATTTCTTCCATTTGTGTCAGAGGGATTTGTGGCTCTGAATGAGCATACTACTCCTGTCCCCATATATATCCTAAGGGATACCGGAGCTTCTCAGTCACTTTTGTTGATGGACTCCTTGGAGTTACGTGATGAGACCGCTTCAGGGGATTTCATACTTGTACAAGGTATTGAAGGGAGGACTGTATCTGTACCCCTGCGCTCTATATTCTTGAAGTCAGATTTAGTTACAGGACAGGTAAAGGTGGGACTTATGTCAAGTCTACCTATAAAGGGTGTTTCTCTGTTGCTAGGCAATGACCTGGCTGGGGGCAAAGTAGTTCCCCCTGTACATCTTACTTCACAGCCGAGCACTGAAAATGGGGATGAGGACCCATCTCTGTATCCTTCTTGCGCAGTGACTCGTGCTATGGCCAAGAAGGCTAAAGAAGATGATGTTGTGGTGCCGTCCAGTACATTGAATAGTCAGGACTCAGGTGGTTCGCCTCATGACTCTGATTGGCCTACTATGGTTTCTCCGTTTGAGGACTTATCAGATACTTTTATCAGTTCTCTATTCAGCCAGCCGGATGGGTCTGGTGATTCTGATGTGTCTGGAGACTTGTCTCTGTCCAGAAAGCGGTTGATTGAGGAGCAAACTAATGATCCTGAAATTGGTGTACTAAAGAGGAGAGCCCTTCCTGAAAAAGAAATAGATGCAGTTCCAGTTGGGTATTATCTCAAGGATGGTGTGTTGATGCGGAAGTGGCGCCCTCCTGATATCCCTGCCAATGCAGATTGGGCAGTGGTCAGGCAAATTGTTGTTCCGAAGGTCTATAGGAAGGAGATCTTAACAATGGCTCATAGTTTACCTTTAGGAGGTCATCTTGGTGTTAACAAGACTGTTGATAAGATCATGAAACACTTCTTTTGGCCTGGGCTTCGGAAAGACGTTTCCAACTTTTGCAAAACCTGTCACACTTGTCAGGTAGTTGGAAAACACCAGTTAGACCCACCTGTAGCTCCATTGCAGCCTATCCCAGCATTTGGGGAGCCATTCTCTAGGGTCATTGTTGATTGCGTTGGTCCATTACCCAAGACTAGATCTGGAAATCAGTACTTGTTGACAATCATGTGTGCATCTACCAGATTCCCTGAAGCCATACCTCTACGTAACATCAAGGCAACTGCAATCTCGAAGGCTTTGATAAAGTTCTTCACGTTGTTTGGTCTTCCCAGGGAAATTCAGTCAGACCAAGGTAGCAATTTCACTTCAGGATTGTTTCAGCAGGTTGTGTATGAACTAGGTGCAAAACAGATTCTTTCTAGTGCCTATCATCCAGAAAGTCAGGGTGCCTTAGAGCGGTTTCATTCCACTCTCAAGACAATGATGAGGACTTATTGTTATGACCATGAGAAAGACTGGGATGAAGGTGTTCATTTGCTGTTGTTTGCAGCTAGAGAAGCAGTGCAGGAGTCTACTGGATTCAGTCCATTTGAGCTAGTGTTTGGTCATGAAGTGAGAGGACCTTTGCTATTATTGAGTGAACAATGGCAAGAGAAAGAGCCGCATATCAGTCTGTTAGACTATGTTAGCAAGTTCAAGGAAAGATTGCGTGCAGCTTGTGACCTTGCCAAAGAGAACTTGAAATCAAGTCAGGGAAAAATGAAAACTTGGTATGATCATAAGGCTAGAAGCCGTGAGTTTAAACCAGGAGAAAAGGTCCTTGTGTTGTTTCCCTTGCAGTCCAATCCATTGCAGGCTAGATTTCATGGTCCTTATGAAATTCTGACAAAACTCAATGATCTCAATTACATTGTGAAGACTCCAGATAGGAGAAAACCAAAACAATTGTGTCATATAAACATGCTAAAGCCTTATCATGACAGAAATGCTAGGGTTGCAGCTGTCACTTCAGATTCTCCAATGGTCGAAACGTGTGAAGATGAGGGGGAGTTTCAAGATGATGAACCAAGAATTAAAGCTGAAGTTCTTTCATGTAAATTGTCAAACACTGAAGTGTTGCAAAATCTTGATGTAAAACTCCAGCACTTAGAACCCTCACAGAGAGATCAGTTTGAGAGGTTGATCAAGAAATATGAGGATTTGTTTCCTGATGTTCCAAAGAGAGTTACTATAGCCTCTCATGATGTAGATGTTGGTGATGCCAAACCAATAAAACAGCGTCCATACCAGATGAATCCTGAAAAGAGAAAGATTGCTGAGAAAGAGGTTGAGTACATGTTAAAACATGATATTATCAGACCCTCCAACTCCGATTGGAGTTCACCCTGTGTGCTAGTTCCAAAACCTGATGGAAGTACTAGATTCTGTACAGATTATCGCAAAGTCAATGCTGTAACTAGAACTGATGTGTTTCCAATACCTAGGATTGATGATTGTATTGATAGTGTAGGGCAAGCAAAGTTTCTGACCAAGATTGATTTATTGAAGGGTTATTGGTGTGTGACTTTAACTGAGAGGGCCAAGAGCATCTCTGCTTTTGCCACACCATCTGGATTGTACCAGTATGAAGTCCTACCCTTTGGCATGAAAAATGCCCCAACCACGTTCCAAAGGATGATACAGTCTACAATCGCCGGATTGCCACACACGGGTGCATACATCGATGACCTGATCACATGGAGTGACTCCTGGGAAGAACATCTAAAAGATGTAGAGACGTTGTTCCAGCGCCTGACCCAGGCTAACCTGACTGTTAACCTGAGCAAGAGTGACTTTGGTTGTGCTACTGTCACCTATCTTGGCTACGTCATAGGCCAGGGTAAGGTGGCACCCATAAATGCTAAAGTCCAAGCCATCATGGACTTTCCAGTTCCTGACAACAAAAAAGCTTTGCGCCGCTTCCTTGGAATGATCGGGTACTACCGCAAGTTCTGCAAGAACTTTGCTGAGATTGCTCTCAGTCTAACTAACCAACTGAAGAAAGGCGTAAAGTTCATCTGGGATGATGCATGCCAGAGAGCCTTCGATCGCCTGAAGTCTCTGCTGTGTCACTTCCCCGTGCTCAAATCTCCTGACTTCAACAAACCGTTCTCCATCGCGATCGATGCCAGCGACCAAGCTTGTGGATCTGTGCTCCTACAGAGAAGTGACTCTGATGACATTGAGCATCCCGTGGCATACTTCTCCAGGAAGTTCAATCGCCACCAAAGGAACTATTCCACAATAGAGAAGGAACTGTTGGCTGTGGTCCTTTCTTTACAACACTTTGAGGTTTATGTTTGTACAGGACAAAAGCCAATGATTGTGTACACTGACCACAATCCGTTAATGTTTTTGAGTAAGATGAAAAACAAGAATCGGAGATTGTTGAATTGGAGTTTGATTTTACAGGAGTTTGACTTGGAAATTAAGCATGTGAAGGGTACAGACAATGTAACTGCTGATTGCTTATCCCGTGTTTGAATGTGTATATCATGTGTTTGAATATTGTATGATATGTATATATAGACAAGTGTTCACTTAACCATTTTGTATTGAAAAGAAAAATTTTGCCTTTATGAGTCAAAATTTTTCCCTTTTGGAATGGAGGTGTAATGTGAATATAGGCCACTAGATGGCAGTATTTACCTTTTTTTTTGTTAAGCTCAGAATGGAGTCATGTTTAGACATGTCCTGGACATGTCTGGGGCAAGTCTCAGAAAATAAAAAAAAGAGGTCTAAATGTGGGTGGGGTCTGCAAAAGAGTATATAAGGAAAAGAATTGAGACAGTAAAGTAGTAGGAGAAATTGCAAGAAGATGACCAGACCTGCCATTCTGTTCAAGACCTGTGACGTTTCTTTTGTGGATTTCTTTGACTGTGTTTGAGCATTTTCTTCATCCAGGACATCACCAAGCCACCCCACTAAAAAGGGACTGTAATTATTTCTGTTTTTTCTTATTTATCAATCTTGGTCTTTAGTTGTAGGTTGTTATCAGTCTTTGTCTTTGTTAAAAATTAAATGTGTTTTAGTTGTTAAAACTGTGTTTGTCATCCCTTGCTGTTGCTGTTGTGTTACCTGTATAAATGTAATAACAAATTGGGGCCATAACATCAGAAAGACAACAAAGCTCGCCGGGGCAAGGTTAAAGTTTTTCTGCCCGCGGACGGACGCCGACGCCGGGGGTACGACAATAGCTATCCGGACGTTATTCGTCCCGGCGAGCTAAAAATGAACACTTAAGCAAAAATGGAACCATATCTGGCAGGGATCACTCAAGCAGTGGTTCCCAAAGTGGGGGGCGCAGAGCAATTGCAGGGGGGGCGCGGGGTGCGGGAGTTCCGGACACCAACAGAAAATGATTTGCATTCAGTCCATTCGCTGCCCAGAATTCTGCGATTACATCGTAAATGCCTGCCTTACTCTCAGCATAACTGTTCGCCAAATCATTTATCTACCCTGCCATTTTCATAAATAATTTATGAATGTAGTTGTTCAAATATTTGAAGCCGGTAATGTAGTCTCTCCAGACCCAACTCGCCGCTTTTTATCCTGCACTGATCTGGCATATTGATAATAAAATGGTAAGTGACACCGAACAAAATCCTATGAATATAAAGCAGAAATAACCGAGATTGCGTCATCTTATTCTCGATAATATGAATGCTCTGTATGCCGACAGATTATTTTTATCTAGCCCAGCAACTGAACGTTACAAACATATCGGCAGGTTCGGCAAGTGGTGTTCGTGAATTTTTTTTCGCACTTCGCTGTCGGCTGTTAATATAGGTTGATTATGGTGCTTTCTTTCTGCATCATAGAAACATAATTTTAAGTAGACGGCTATACTCAGGCAGAGGAGTGTGATACAGCCTAATGATTTTATACTTTAAAAGAGATTTTGCATTTTGCGAGGCTGGACAAAAATCATCTGTGCAGAGCATTCATATTTTCTAGAATAAGCTGACGCGATCTCGGTTAACGTATTTTAACTTAAAAGTGCGAGGCCAGTGAAGAGAGGAAAATGTAACTGTCTCGAGACACTCCTTCAGCGGTCCGCACAAGGTTGCTGATTGGCTGTGTGCAAGTAAGTTTCTGTTGGTGTCCGGAAAATGCATAAATAGCAATGTTGTTTAATATGAAAAAATAAACCTGTTACACTGAACATAATTACACAGTTAAGGTGTTTGAAAACAGTTACACTTCAAATAATTACACCGTGGTTGTTTGTTATTTTCCCATTTCCAATTCTAAAAGTAGCCTAGTTTTAGTTTATGACAATCTACAGTTTATGACCGTTTACTTACATTTTTTCCAAAAAGGCTGAGGTTTATATAAATTACAATGAGTGAAATAAACTGCAATGGTCTCTGAAAACAAAATGTGCGTATGTATTACCTATTTTTTTTGGGGGGGGGGCGCAAAAAATTTATGTACCGAAGTGGGGCCCAGCTGAAAAAGTTTGGGAACCACTGCACTAAAGTGTAAATATGTTGGATGCATTTGTAATTTAACCCTCCTGTCATTCTCAACATTGAAAATGCGTTTTATCCTTGGGGTCAATTTGACTCTAGGAATACATGCCTCAAGAAAATGATTTAATTGAAATTGTTAACCAAATTTTGCCAGGCACTCTATTTGTTGAATACCTAAATATCCCTTCGAATAAAACATACTGTTACAACACAATCCCATATTTTAGTCTTTACTCTCTGTGTCACATTAATGAAACCAAATTCAGGCAAATCCCGTCACTCACCAGCTCCCTCTCACAGACTGGAGAATTCCACCCTCCCGGCCTCCGTCCACATTCAAAGAGCTGCACAAACGCTCGGTTTTTTTCACATATCAGTCGGCGCTGATTCTTCAGGGAGGTGCAGGTGAGATATTGGAATTCCAGACCGAGCCACCAATGTTGTAGGAATTTTGATATTGTATTCCTGTTAGAAATCACATTGAGACAAAGTGAGTAAATAGGATCCGTTACTCCTTGCAAATAGGGTCTTCGTGACAAGCAAAAACAAAGGCAAGGGAATCTCTCCTTTGCTTTGGATATATGTAAAAGCAGAACGTCATGATGTATACCCTCTGCGTCAGCTGCGTGTGCGCGCATCCCACCTAAGTTTGGCTCCAGTAATCCTAAAACGTTTCTCCCACTGCAGAAATTTACGTTTCCTTGGGTCTTATCTAGAACACTCCAGGCTTCAGAAGGAACACACTGTTTCAGTTACACACTCATGACGCTTCTACATGGGAACAAGCTAGATTATAAAAGCTGCAGTCACGCATGGCCTAGGTCACCTCAGCCACTCTAGAACAAGCAAGGATAAACACTTAATGACTGAATGAACAAGTAAATCAAGGGCAAGCAAGGATAAACAATTAATAACCAAATAAGCAATAATAAGGAATTTACGACTGAATTCCACCAACTCAATTTCAATTAAATCATTTTCTTGGGGCAGGTATCCCTGGGGTCAAATTGAACCATAAGGATTAAATGAATTTGCAATGTTGAGAATGACAGGAGGGTTAAATTACAAATGCATCCGACATTTTTACATTTCAGTGATCACTGCTAGAGATGGTTCCATTTTCGCATAAGTGTTAATTTTCTTCTTCTTTTTTTTTAAATACATCTCAGATGTTCATAAGGGGCAGTTTCTGAAAGGGCTGTGAACCATTCACTATTTAGAACAGGAATGGGTTTGACTAGATTCTCTAGGCAACAAGCAAACCTGCAAAGACACAATAATTAGCAGTGCTTTCGCCAAGCAGCGCGATTCTAGGTCGCTACATATATCCGCATAGAGCCTGTTCTTGAAAAATGAAATTGACAAGAACGGAAGGCGACACTTTGGAAACCGGAATCGTACACTCTTAAATTAAAGACTGGCATTGACAGCATGAAAAAAAAATCATTAACATGCAAGCCATCTCCCCATTATAGAAATTATTCACTTGATTTGAAGCAAGTCCGGTGAATGAACATTTTAAAGAATAGACAACTGGTGCAGACGGCGCAAACCTTGTCCCCAAGGCGAAAATATATACAGCGCTGGGCAGGCTAGTGATTACCATGTCTGAAATTAGGGACGACGTTGGGCATGAAGATGTACAGCCACTGCCCTGATTGCAGTGTTGCGCAACGAAAGGGGAGATTCGAGATCATTTGCGCCAACAGCAAGGCAGAAAACGTACCCAGTGATTGGCTAGTTACACTGAATGTCCAATCTGTTCAGATTTTGTGGGCGTGAATGAACGTGCGAGTCGAGCAGTACTTGTATAGGAACTGTAAAGCCGCTTGCACACTGGACGCTAAATGAATTTTTCGCACGACAGATTACATTGACTTTTAACGTAATCTGTCATGCGAAAAATTCTTTTCGCGTCCGGTGTGAAAGCATCTTGAAACGGGGCAATGGAGTCAGATTCAGAGACACCGGTTGGTGAAAACTAACCAACAGTAATTACATAATATTCAATTCTATATTCGGTATATGCCCTCGTAACGTCTGACAAACTACCATTAACTTTATTGTTGTAATTATTGTTTACAGTCAGATGTGTTGTTTTTCGGCAGAATTCATACATATTTTCTTGCAAAACTGCTGTCATAACGTCTTACCTCACCAGAATTATCCCGGCAACGTTAGTCATTAAAATGAAGAGCAGTTGCAGCTGCTTTGTTTGCAGGCTAAACTTCGTTGCGCAGCTGCCTGTTCTGTTTCTACCGCTCTGCTGCTCTGCCAGAGAGGCGAGCGACGCGCAAGCGGTGACAGCGGTAGGTAACTGGAAGGGGCGCAGCAACGGACTGACACGAAGCTCGGCAAATCATTTTATTCGGACCGAAGAAAATGATTGGTCAGGCTTTTATCAGAAATATATGAGAATTTAATATCGATGAGTTTCAACTCCTGGTGGATTTCGTTTACATTTTAGTGTGCCATACGCTTATTAGGAGCATTTTAAGATTACAAAAGAAAAGTGTAAAAATTCCAGAAAGGTAAGAATAGCTTTAAAAGTTGGCTTCAAATGAGGTTTATGTTCACACACCTTCTGTAGAATTTCTCCTGATATCACACTTGCATATTTAGGACACAAAATTTAGCAACAGTAACTTGGCTACGTTAGCCAGTTGATTGTGGCTGTCGCACAGCGACTATCACGTCAGATGGCTTATGCAGTAAACGCAACTTACAGCTTCTGTGTCTGTGAGTCACGGACAGTCACGACCGATACAGGCTTTACCGTCAGATATTTCACAAAGCCTGCGTTTGAGGCCAGTTGTTAGTGCTAACTATCGCTAACGGTCCTGCTAGCCACCCGTAACACGTTAACTTCACTTACATTATTTGCTGTTATGTGGTTACTTGCAGCTTGTGGCTCCGAGCGCTTGATCGATGCGGCTGCTCGAGGTTTGAGAAGCAGCTGAAACGTTTATCCTGTGTCGAATTATCCTTTATTGACAAAGCTGTCTTTGGCGAAATGCTGAGCGCAAGTAGCAAACATTCCCTTTGGCCATGGCTGTTTGCTGCCAGCAAATAAAAAAATAAAAAAAAACTACCCATTGATTTCTAGTGGCATGGTCTTTTGGAAGAGAAATATTTGTTGTTCTTCGCGTCCAAAAGTAAACAGACAATTAGCTTTGGGAGAGATATTGACAAAATTGCACCTCAAATGATCTGTGGTTCTTTTGTATTTCCAAAAGTGTAGACACTACTAAGGCATAGTATGATCTGCCGTTGTTAGTGCTTGCTAGAATAGTTTCCGGTGTGGGCAGGTCCAGCGCAGTAGTTGGCTCTGGCAAGGTCTGTACTAACTGTACGGCACAACCTGACGTCAGGTTTTGCCCAGATCTCGTGAAGATCTCATGAGGAGCTGTTCAGAGAGGAAATCACAATCATAAAATTGCAGTGTTGGATTTCGGCATATGTATTAAATTAAATTAAATTAAATATGTATTAAAAGTTTCTTATCAAGGCTACAGATGTGTTTGCGCGTGGCTTTCTGCTATGTTTGACAATTGCACCCGGTTTTCCCTAGTGTACAGTAATGGATGGGGAAAAAGTAGTCAAAAATATCAGGGTACTTCATTCAAAGAAGCCGGCCTACTTCACCATTTGCGCGTAATTAGATCTCGTAACTAGGCTTATGCCGTCGGAGGCGACGGCTGGGGGTATATCCCCGAACGCCCCCAATCCTCCACTTCCCCAATCCTTGAATAAACCTTAAATAGACTTAAATAGACAGGTCAATCGGACAAGTGGTTCTGAAGATATGGCCAAAGTGGTAATTTTTCCACCAAAAAGGGCCACCTGGTGGCAAAATATTGAACCATACAGGTATGATGTCATCATGTGACACGTTGTGAGGTCATGACCTTGTAGTTACACATAGTTTTATGTCAATTGGACAAATGGTTCCAAAGATATTGCAAAAATGGTTAATTTTATGTGACAAAGCTCCACCTTGTGTCAAAATTTTGAACCTAACAGGTATAATGTCATCGTGGGACACATCCTCAGGTCATGACCTTTCATTTGCACTTGATTTGAGGTCAATCGGACAAATATTTCCAGAGATATGATGAAAACAGTGATTTTTTTTCCAGTTTTTGGCCCCTGGTGGCCAATCTAGAAATCGTAAATTGTCCAAAATCGAATCAGTTCTTCCTCTTTATGATACTTACTTATTTCAATTACAAATTTCAAGTTTTGCACATATTACTGAAGTTATTGCGGTACAGTGATTTTTTTTTTTCCAGTTTTTGGCCCCTGGTGGCCAATTTAGAAATTGTAATTTGTCCAAAATCGAATCAGACGGCGGTCAGACCAAAAACATTATATCCCCCGGAAAGCCATTCGACGTTCGGGGATATAAATAATTACATCCTATTTCACTTTATTTTCATGCTTTTGGGAGAGAAAATTGGCTGCAAACATCAATCTTCATGAGAAATCACCATTAAAATTGCAAAAAAAAAAAAAATAATAATAATACTGAGAATAGAGAAACTGCTGGGGCTTAAATTTGTACATTTCTGAGATCATAAACTCCTTGACCACAAGTAGAATTCATCTTCAACATTACATACTAGATTACCTACATGCTATCAGCCAAATAATACAGATATCCAAGTGGCTCCCCAAAGTCTGAGATCCCTCAAAATGGTGCACTGTCAAATCAAAACTAATCATGTATTTACAAATAAATAAAATAAAAAACAAAGTTCTGAGGCATGAAATTTAATATGAACTAATGATTTTCTGGTTGAGCTTAGCATCAATTTATCAATATCAGTGCAGTTGAACATCAGTGGTCACCAGTAATCTCTCCAAACACAAAACATTTCTTTACTCCATAATAAAATGTATAGTTTTGTCCATTTTTCCACGACACACACACTCATTAAATTAACTACTGATTAAATGATCAGAACATTCACCCTGCAACGAAAGCTACCAGTTCCCACTTCAGAGCTCACAAACTCATTCCATCACTTATAAGGAACAAATACAACTTACTAACTCCGTAATATCTGAATTCTGAAATATACCTTATTTTATCAGACCAGACATTCCACTTTCAGGGAAGATGAAACAATATATGCCTCCCTAGAATCAACAGAACGGTGCAATGAACGTACCAGGGGGTCCTCCCAAATGCATGGGCAGTTCACGTTTTAAACAGGAAAAAAACGTCGGCATTAGACTTTGTTGAATACGTTATACATTCCAAAACAAAAAGCAAAAGTAGCAGCCTCACCTATTTCATTGAACCCCTCCAGAAACCGTTGTGTCCAGTAGAAGGAACCATCCAGTCCTGTTTACTTCGAAATAATTCCCATTGACCATGTCCTTATCTCATTTTAATCCCGTAAATGTAACTGAAAACTTCAAGGCCAGTTTTTCGAGTCTTTTTTTTTTCTTCTATAAATCGCATCTTTCTGCCGCGCAATGTGCGCAACGTAGGCTATCAACTCCAGTACTTTGGGTGGAAATAAGGAAGCGCTGAATTTGTCAATGAAGGAATCTACACGTAAATCCACGGTAGGGAACTACTCATTTTTTGTATGTGGTGACTTTAATTGACAGTAAAATGTGAGAGAATCAATACCATGTGGAATTTTACCATGTGGACACTAATTGGAATATCGTTGACTCACGGTAGCTAAATTGGTTGCTACAGAGGACAACATTTTTATGCCTCCATAAACGAAGTTTCGGGGGCATATAGTTTTTCACCGGTCCGTCTGTCTGTCCGCAGTTTAACATGGCCATAACTTTTGATCCGCTCATGATAGGACTCTGATACTTGGCAGATGCATTGCATGTGAGAAGGCATTTCAGATTTCGGGGCCATACACTCTTTCGCCTGTCCGTCTGTCTGTCCGCACCTTCACATGGCTATAACTTCTGATCGGCTCATGACAGGCCTTTGACACTTGGCATATGCATTGGTTGTGAGAAGGCATTTCACATTTCTGGGGCTTATAGTTTCTCGCCTGGCCGTCTGTCCATCTGTCTGTCTGTCCGCACTTCAGCATGGCTATAACTTTTGAACGGCTCATGATAGGACTTCGATACTTGGCATATGCATTGCTTGTGAGAAGGCATTTCACATTTCTGGGGCTTATAGTTTCTCGCCTGGCCGTCTGTCCATCTGTCTGTCTGTCCGCACTTCAGCATGGCTATAACTTTTGAACAGCTCATGATAGGACTTCGATACTTGGCATATGCTTTGCTTGTGATAAGCCATTTCAGATGGGGTCATGACTTTTAACCTTGTGACCTTGACCTTGGAGCATGACGCTTGGTGCCACTGATGGCCACGGGGGCATCAGTGTTTCACAAACAGATCTTTTTTTTTTTTCCTGCCGCAAGAGATCATTTTTTTAAACTGCTGGATAGATCCTATGGGCAAGGATATTGAGCAGTTTGCACATCAGACTTAGCTGAAGAGTTGAATTTATGCAACTCCTGAAAAACAGGGATTGGAGCATAGATATATATATTTAGAACACTAGATTGCTGATGTTGTCATATGTACATTATCCAAAGTGAAGCACCCGGCCGCCTTATTGATACACCCAACTTCTTCATAAAAATGAATGGTTTCCTATGAGGCCAATTTCAAATAAGTCGATACAAGCGAGAAAATGCCGAGATGTGCGGCTGCCTTTTACAGCAATATTTATTTGAAGAGCTGTAATAAAACGTTTCAAGCGTAAGTCAACGTATGAACGCAAAGTTGTCACTTTAATGGTAAAAAATCGCGTTTCGTGCTAGCTAGCTAATTAGCCGTCCCATTGACTTGAACAGACCGCTGACTGAAAGCGAACGCTAGCGATTGATAACGGTCACCAGCGAGCTACCTTGGCGTCGCGGGGACTGCATTGACTTAGCCACCTTTTTAAATTTATTTACCACTAACAAGCTAGCTAGCTACTTGTAATTGACATTCAACAACAATACTTCTTACCCGCATAATATTTAAAACAGCGGACAAGTCGCTTTGTCTGTTATACAGACCTCCAAAAGACAAGGAGGGGAGAAAGGCTTCACCTCCTTTTATCAACGTGGACATGAGCCTTATGATTCAATATAAACAATTCGGGTGGTTTCAAATAGTCAACCAGGGTACAATGAAGAGAGGAAACCAGAGTGTAATTTGATAAAGTATACGGACATTCATCGACGTTTCTAATGTCGGCGATAACTTCCAAGCAATTATCTCATCAGAGGTAAAAGCCTCGGTCGCGTTGACACTTCTCTGCTTCACGTCAACGTTAACAGCGAGTCACATTTTGATCTTCGCTTTATAAAGTGTGCCGCTTTCCATCCTCCGAAAAGCATATATTTAGGGAGACAAAATGTTGCTCTGCTCAGCGATACCAAAATAACAGACTCACACGCAAGTGTTTTTGAAATTGTAATTTTAAAGTAGGCGAAAATGAATGGGAGTCTATGAGCGAATTTTACTTCCGGGTGTACAGGCTCTTAGAACAGATGCTTCACTTGAGTGCACCCTATCAGCAATCTAATGTTCTATATATGTATGGATAGGAGTGAACTTCCCCGTATTCAAAACCGCGTTCGAACTCTGCTTGCTTGGGAATATTCAATAACTGATCCGGGGGTGCCATCTAGTGATAGAGTTGTGCAACTGCGTCCATAAAAAGAGCTGCTTTGTCTGCAGAAAGGCGTTAATATTACTTCCTGTCATTTTAAGTTACATTACTTTTTGTAATGCCAAGCACTTATTTGCGGGTGTAAGTGGAATGACGCAGTACTTCAGTAGAAAGAGAAAATTGCAGTTACTCAATACAATGCATGGTTATATACCTGTATAACCATTATAATTCATTGTGTTTAGTCTCTTTTTGCCTGCTGGAACTTTAATCATACTCCCATTGTGTAGTACAAAGTCTGTAAATATCCTTCTCTGGTATGATTCGATGCAAATAGTTATAACAAGCGTGGGCAATTCCGGTCCTGGAGGTCCGGTGTGCATGCAGGATTTTATTTCCACCCAGACTAACTGAGTTAACTGATTACATACATAAATATAGATTTGTGCAAAGGTTAGATGAAAGAAAAATGTTTATGAAGGGAACAAGAACAGTCTTTGATGATCATTCATGATAATTCAAAGAAATTCACCAGAAATGTCAGATTTCATAAATGGTTTGGCTAATTTAGATACTCAACTAATTAAAGGCCAGAAGGTGGTGTGAAAACCAGGGGCAGATACGACCCTCGCTGCCCACCTGAGTTATACTATTGAGCCGTTCTGGTGTAGCAATTTAGTGAGCCGTTATGGAATTCTTTATTTTGGTTTAGGTTGACAAATGAGAGAAAAAGTAAAAGATTAGACTGCTGGAATCATCCAAAATCTGTGGAGAAAGTATTTCTTTCATCTCGATTGTCCAGTTTAAAGTTAAAATCCCTTCCTCCATTTCCCCACAGGAGCTGCACTTCTGAACTCATCAGATCAGCAGAATGATGCAGGCAGGAGCCCGTCTGAGACAGGACACTGAGACGACCCTACCAGAGCTCCCCGCGCAGCACAGGATCAGAGAGAAAGAAGAGGACCTACATGGACTGGAGTCTGTCCACATGGCAGAGTCAGAGATAAAATGCACTGCACCAGGACTAGAGTCACTGGAGCCAGAGTGTGTTACTGCAAACAGCAGGGTCAGTGATTTACATCACACAAAAGCATCACTGATAAAAACAGAAGCTGATCTGAGCCCCAGCAACACTGGGGATCTAAAGACCGAGAGCCTAGACTTAACAGAACTAGCCAATGAAACCCATCTGCATCCTGACCAGATCAAAATTGAAAGAGATTATGGAGACTATATTAAGGTTGAACATGTTAATGTCTGGCAAGACGTTGTGTGTGTTGATATTAAATGTGATGAAGTGAAGTTTGAATCCAGTGAAGGTACAGTGAGTGATCTCATGAATACTGAGCTTAATGTAGCCGGTGTTGATGGAAAAGGCCAGAAAGAACCATGGCAGTGTGCAGGAGAGCCCAACACAAACAACAAAAAATCAGGGAAGAAACAGTCGGAATTAATCCAAGCTGTGGGAATAGATATAATGGAAATAACCCGGCCCTGCTATCAGCATAAGAAGTGTTTTATGAATAAATCTCATTTAAATGACCTGCAAAGAATACATGCAGATGAAGAGCCCTACAAATGTGATCAGTGTGAGAAAAGCTTTTCACAGAAATCTGTTTTAAAATCCCACCAGAGAATTCATACGGGTGAAAAGCCCTACAAATGTGATCAATGTGAGAAAAGCTTTTCACAGAAATCTGTTTTAAAATCCCACCAGAGAATTCATAAAGGTGAAAAGCCCTACAAATGTGATCAGTGTGAGAAGAGTTTTTCTCAGAAAACCCATTTAAAATCCCACCAGAGAATTCATACAGGTGAAAAGCCCTACGAATGTGATCAGTGTGAGAAGAGTTTTTCTCAGAAAATCCATTTAAAATGCCACCAGAGAATTCATACAGGTGAAAAGCCCTACCAATGTGATCGCTGTAAGCAGAGTTATTCTAGGAAAAGCAATTTAAATTCCCACCAGAGAATTCATACAGGTGAAAAGCCCTACGAATGTGATCAGTGTGAGCAGAGTTATTCTAAGAAAAGCAATTTAAATTCCCACCAGAGAATTCATACAGGTGAAAAGCCCTACAAATGTGATCAGTGTGAGAAGCGTTTTTCTCATAAAACCCATTTAAAATGCCACCAGAGAATTCATACAGGTGAAAAGCCCTACAAATGTGATCAGTGTGAGAAAAGCTTTTCACGGAAATCTGTTTTAAAATCCCACCAGAGAATTCATACAGGTGAAAAGCCCTACAAATGTGATCAATGTGAGAAAAGCTTTTCACAGAAATATGTTTTAAAATCCCACCAGAGAATTCATACAGGTGAAAAGCCCTACGAATGTGATCAGTGTGAGCAGAGTTATTCTAAGAAAAGCGATTTTAATTCCCACCAGAGAATTCATACAGGTGAAAAGCCCTACAAATGTGATCAGTGTGAGAAAAGCTTTTCACGGAAATCTGTTTTAAAATCCCACCAGAGAATTCATACTGGTGAAAAGCCCTACGAATGTGATCCGTGTGAGCAGAGTTATTCGAAGAAAAGTGATTTTAATTCCCACCAGGGAATTCATAGAGGTGAAAAGCCCTACAAATGTGATCAGTGTGAGAAGAGTTTTTCTCAGAAAACCCATTTAAAATGCCACCAGAGAATTCATACAGGTGAAAAGCCCTACAAATGTGATCAGTGTGAGAAAAGCTTTTCACAGAAATCTGTTTTAAAATCCCACCAGAGAATTCATACGGGTGAAAAGCCCTACAAATGTGATCAATGTCAGAAAAGCTTTTCACAGAAATATGTTTTAAAATCCCACCAGAGAATTCATACAGGTGAAAAGCCCTACAAATGTGATCAATGTGAGAAGAGCTTTACATGGAAATCTGATTTCAAATCCCACCACAGAATTCATACAGGTGAAAAGCCCTACGAATGTGATCAGTGTGAGAAAAGCTTTTCACAGAAATCTGTTTTAAAATCCCACCAGAGAATTCATTCAGGTGAAAAGCCCTACAAATGTGATCAGTGTGAGAAGAGCTTTACATGGAAATGTGATTTCAGATCCCACCACAGAATTCATACAGGTGAAAAGCCCTACGAATGTGATCAGTGTGAGAAGAGCTTTACATGGAAATCTGACTTCAAATCCCACCACAGAATTCATACAGGTGAAAAGCCCTACGAATGTGATCAATGTGAGAAAAGCTTTTCACATAAATCTGTTTTAAAATCCCACCAGAGAATTCATACAGGTGAAAAGCCCTACAAATGTGATCAGTGTCAGAAGAGTTTTTCTCAGAAAACCCATTTAAAATCCCACCAGAGAATTCATACGGGTGAAAAGCCCTACAAATGTGATCAGTGTGAGAAAAGCTTTTCACAGAAATCTGTTTTAAAATACCACCAGGGAATTCATACAGGTGAAAAGCCATACAAATGTGATCAGTGTGAGCAGAGTTATTCTAAGAAAAGCTATTTAAATTCCCACCAGAGAATTCATACAGGTGAAAAGCCCTACAAATGTGATCAATGTGAGAAGAGCTTTACATGGAAATCTGATTTCAAATCCCACCACAGAATTCATACAGGTGAAACAGATCAATAAGCAGTTTACTGAAAACCCAAGAACAGTCTATAGAACTATAGTGAAAGACTCCATAGAAGTGCGAGAACCACCAACGAGGGAACAAATCGAAGGATACTGGAGGCCACTATTTGAAGACTCAAAACTACATCAGATGAACCAGTGGGCTGAAATCACTAAAGAAAAAAACTGAGACAAACAACAAATGCCCGCAATTGTACTAACAGAAGAAGAAATAACGAAGAAAATCAACAAATATTGTAACTTTTAAGATGCCAGGAATAGACAAAATCCCAAATTTTTAGTTGAAGAAGATGACGGCTCTACATTGCCACTATGTCATGGCCTTTACTAAACAACTGAAAGGAGAAGAAGAATCTCCTGAATGGCTAACCACTGGTAATACCAACCTGATACCGAAGAGTAATGATACGCAGCTGCCTAATAAATACAGACCAATTTGCTGTCTCACAACCACATACACGTGGCTGACAGGGATCATAGCTGATGCCATCTAAGAACATCTTCATGAGGGAAACTACCTGGAAAATGAACAAAAGGGATGCATAAGAAAAAGGCTCGGAACTAAGGACCAACTCTTGATCAATAAGGCTATTCTTGATGACTGCAAAAGAAGACAGCGAAACCTTAGCATGGCATGGATTGACTATCAAAAGGCGTTCGACAGTGTGCCGCATTCTTGGAAACTGAGATGCCTGGAACTATATAAAATCAATAAAGAGATGAGATCCTTCCTTGGAACCCAAATGACTAAGTGGAAAACCACCATCACCCTAAAACACTCAGAGGGACACATAATAATCCCAGATGTTCAAGTTCAGAGAGGAATCTTCCAAGGAGACAGCCGGTCAGCGCTTCTATTCTGCCTCACCATGGACCCGCTCAGCAAGCTACTGAAGAGCTATGACATCGGGTACGACCACAGCAGAGGTAGAAGCAGAGAAGGTCACAAAAGAGTGAACCATCTTCTATTCATGGATGACCTGAAGCTCTATGCAGAGTCCGAACAAAAACTTGGCCAACTTGTTGGAGCAGTCCATAAGTTCTCCAAGGACATTAATATGGAACTTGGTCTGGAAAAATGCTCTAAATGTACAATCAGGAAAGGTAAGAAGGTAGTGGCAGAAAATATTCTAGTAGGGGAAGAAAGTTGTATTGCAGATCTGGCCAAGGACTCCACATACAAATATCTGGGAACAGAAGAAAATGCAACATTAGAACATAAGAAAATGAGGGAAGGAGTCAAGAAAGAATACTTAAAGCGCCTAAAAAATATTTGCAAATCAGAATTAACACCAAATAACAAGATCACTGCCATAAACCAATTTGCAATCCCTGTGGTGACCTACGGTTTTGGCATAATAGACTGGCCGCAAGGTGAACTGGACAAGTTAGATATTAAGACCAGGAAGACTCTCACCTTACACAAAGTGACTTACAGAAACCAGTGTATGGAAAGGATATATCACCCTAGCAGAGAAGGCGGATTAGGCCTTACAGAGATCAACCACACTTACAGAGCAACAGTTGTTAGTATGGGACAGTACCTAAAGAGCTCTGAGGAGGATGTGATGAAAATGGTTGCACAACAACATGCTGAGACTTTACCCCAGCAGACATCTCTCATAAATCTGGCTGAAAACTTTGCTGGAGACACCTTTGAAGAGAGACAAGGAAACAAACTGACAAAGGCAACCAAGCTAGCAAGAAATGCACGGGCAAAATTCAGCAAAATGGAACAGAATCTCAGAATGGACTGATGGAAGCAGCATCGTAGGGCTGATTTGGGCCATCTGGGCGGCCTGATCAAAGGCGCCACCAACCTTAAATCAATGAGAGACGACCTAGTCGGGGAAGTTCGCATTCGACTTCCCATACTTTCGTCCGTGCGTATCTTTAGCTACGTGAAGTTTTGCAATTCGGACTTTGCACGACGGCATAGTGTGTAGCCTTTTCGCCAGGTATGACCTTTCTCTCATTCCCTGTGTGTGTGACTTGTAATTTGCTTAAAGTTGACTTGTTTGATCTAAGCTTTTGCCTACCTGGTGAATAAATTATTGTTATTCCTTTTCCAGCTTGCGTGTTCTCATTGTACATTCTTTCTAGCCTTGTTACGACCGGGACTTAAGGGGAAACTCCTACCAAGACATGTGTTGGTAGCGACACTTCTAAGTTAGATTTGAGATTATGTTCTACCCCTTCAGGGTTTATGTAATACCGGCTCTTAAGATTTAGCTATTAAAGATACCCTTGGGCGTATATTTTATTTATATGCCGGTATCCGGTTGATCTTTGTAAGGAGCCCTTGGGTATATATATAAATCTGGGTTCTTGATACGTTCATGCTCAGTGCTATTTATCTGCCTCGATGCTGCTATCAAGGTAGTCTCGTTTAACCAATGGACTTATCGTCAAATTTCAAATCCCATACAGGTAAAGGAAAAAATATGGGAACTAGAACCAGCACCAGTGATTTCCAACGGGAAAGTAACAATCTTCTATGGTCTAAGTGATTCCAACTGGAAGGTTTATAGAGGGAGGTGTGATAAAACTGGACATTTTCTCCTGCCTATTCCAGATGACAAGTGCCAGAATTACAGATGTCACTGTCCCTAATGATTATGTATGGAGGCCCAAAGTGGACAATATTCAAATGAAAATGTAATCCCACTACTGCATTATAATTTTCCACTAATAAATGAGTTATTTGAGACAATATCAACCCCTTAAGACTTTTGCCCCGATACCGGGGGCCGGTTGTTACGCATTATGAATACAGCATGTTTACAAATCGCGACAGTGTCACGCGGCATATCCACATTTCGGGAAGAAACTCGGCCAAAAGCTCATGTAAACCATTTTTACCTCAACCGAACACAATTCAAGCACCAAGCAAGTAAATAAGCATGCAGCAAAACATAGGATAAAATCATATCAGCGCTGAATTGCCAGAATTTCTCCTGAATAAGTGCTATGCGTAAAAACGATACTTCAAATAAAAGAGGAAAGCCCACAGAATCCAACGATATGAGCCCTGTCATTATAAACCGACAGCACATTCACAGAACAGCAGGCATACACTTTAGAGTCCACAGAGATGAGCAGAAAAAAATTCTTACCTTTGATATTTTGCAATATAAAAACTGCTCGAGGGTAAATCTGCGCTTGGCATTGTTAGCCCAATGTGTTCGTGTTGTTACAAAACTAGATCTGCCAAGATCCTAGCATGTTCTTTCCCAGGGCTTTGCTTCAAATATCTCAGCTCCGTTGCATTCAGCTCGCTTGCAATGCATTTTCCTCTGCGATCGGCTTGTGATGCTGTCAGTAAGACTATGCCGGTAGGAATTTGATTGTATGAATCCCAATGTTTCTAACAAACTATAAACAACCTTAATCGCAGACACCAAACCTGAACTACAGCCTTGCGTTCCCAGTGCGTCAAACTGAGTCAATGGGACATATGCATGTTCTTGAATAGCGCGACAAAACGCAGAACTAGTTTGTTTGAGGTATTGTCCGAATAATTATCCGCGAAATATTCAACATTCATTTCATTTTCAAAGTCGTTTTCTGACAGAATTTTTGCACTATTCCGCACAAATACTGAGACCACAACAGTACAGTACATATTTTCTTTACCCACTCATTGAATGGGCAATTTGACCATAGACTGTTGTCAAGTGGCATAGCCTATTGGAAAAAATGTCATGCTGCAAAGGAATTTGAGAAAGTTCAATTCCTGATCAGGGTACTTTGTCGGTTTTTTTGTTTTTGGAAATAATCGCAGTTTCCTTCTACAAATAATTGCTGGGGTTTTTGTCATTCTTAGTTTTCTTTAACATTTTTTCACATTGCCTTGTTATTTATCATTTTATTGTTTTGTTTAGTTTTTTAATAAATATGCTCCAGTGGAGTCAAACTTAATTTGCATTGTATGTATTATCTTTGAATGGGAAATTGTATAGGTGACAAAACTGGCAGAAATAATTAATTTTTTTTTTTTTTCTAAAAATTAAAAAATGCTGTATTTGGATGGAATGGATGCCTGAAGTGATATATACTACTCAAAATATTATTGGGATCACAGGAATTTTTTGTGAAATGACATGCAAATTTGGGAACTGCCACTGACGAACACAATATATTCATGTTCATGAAAGCCAAAATTATGAGGCTGCAAGCTCATTCAATGTCATTAAATGCACGTGCAAATGTGTTTTGTGTCTGACTGCATGTAATTTATCCAATATTGTTCATTAGTGGCCGTTACCAAATTTGCATGTCATTTCACCAAAAAAATTCCTATGATCCCTCTCAAATTTTGAGTAGTATATACGTGTAATTTCATGGGTTTTACAGTTTGGTATCTGAGAAATCTGAAATGGAACACAAGGTACCTAAACTGCCAAATTGGAGAAGCCACCTAGGCATTCCTCTCTAATTTTGCTCTGATTGACCTGATCAGAATAAACTTTGGCACAGAAAATAATGAGATTCTGTGGTGTAATTTTTGAGAGGTTTCAGACTGCAACTCAACAAATTTACAAGGGATCGAAGTAAAACTTTGTTAGGTGCAAAATGAGATCTTTCATTTACACTGTGTTCCATCTCCATTTACTCTGACTCTGTGACATATATTGTTATTTTTACACCAGGGCTGAAATCCCAAATGGTTTTACCTTTATTATGATACCAAGATTATTCAAATGGACCAAGCAGTCGCAGAGATATTCTCATTTCATTTTGGGCTTGCCATTTTCAAAAAAAAGGTTCGGGGCTTAAGGGGTCAAAAATAATAAGGGGTTAATAAATAATAGTTCCTCGCCTTAAAACTCCCAGAAGAGTATTTAGCCAAGAAATAGCGGACGAATATTCCAACCACAAAAAAGACTTGAGCCGCTTCCACACGAGATGCAAAACGAATTTTTCGCACGACCGATTACAGTCAAAGTCAATGCAAAGACGCGAATATACACGATTCGCGTGTATCCGCGTCTTTGCATTAACTTGGAATGAAAATCTGTTGCAGGAAAAATTTGTTTTGCAACAGCCGGCGGAACATAGCTGAGCACCTTAACTGGCTCAGGCTCACTGCCTCCTCTTCCCCCCACAGATAACATTATTGGGGAAAAAAATTAGGAAGGAAGGCGGAGGAAGTCGAAGCTAAATGGCTGGTGTGTTCCGTCAAACCAAAGAGAATGCATCGTCGACAGCGTTCAGAGTGCAGAGTGCTCGTAGTCTTGGAAGTGCACTCTTCCTAGAACGACTTGCGAGAATGTTCTTCCCAAGAATGCAAGTCCGTTCTTAGCATTCTTGGTATTGAGAAATGGCCATATACTGCTTTGCCGGTTTATGTCATAGACTGTCGGTTGGCTCCGCAGTCAGGAGCCCCCTGCTGTCCACAAGATGCCACTGCACTCGGCCGGTTCATACCGTGCCCCCGACCTCTGGGCCACACCTCCTTATTTGCATACAGGTTGAAAAGCCAAAAGGAAAATGGAAAAGGCAAATGAGAAATTCAAATGGAGAAGCAAAACGGCAAATGCAAAATGGTAACTGAAAAATGCAAACAAAAAATTAAATGATAAAATTATCTTTTCCATTTAAGCTTTTGATTTAAGCATTTCCATTTAAGCCTTTCCATTTCCCATTTTGAGTGTGGTAACGCCTCACACAGGGTACCAATGTTGGCGTAATGCCTCAAAAGGTGCCACCTTTGTGGTGATAATGCCCAAGCAGTGGCGACGTTGTTGTGTGAGCAATGGCACGTCACACAAGGGTGCCGGGGTTACACCTCACAAGTGGACCCCATGTGTTGAGGCAATTTGCCGCGTCTTATAATTAATTTGACAACCAAAAAAGTATATGATTTTGTAATATTAATACCTTGGGGCACCACCCCTCCTCAGTGAAGGGAAAACAATAGCCAATTAATAAAACATCAGTCTCAATATCCACTGAGCTATTAATATGGAAATTGATTAATAATTTAATTAATAATTGTCACCAACTTACCATATAGTTAAGATTGAAGGATTTTGAGTTCTACATAGACGCGGTTGGCAATTTCTATCACTCTAGTACAACATTAATAACCACAGCATGTCTTTTCGGAATATTTATTTAAATGAAACAAAACACAACCTAGACTACACTAGCACTGTTCACAATGAAGGAAGGGGTGTGTGCGTGTGTGTGTGCGCGTGTGTGTGTGTGAGAGAGGGAACAGAGGGATGATCCGAGGTGTGATTGGAGGTGCCTTACTGACCATGTGGAAGTAATGGAAGCTGCCCAACTGTAACAAAGATGAAGGAAGAGTGTTTAAAGTCAGTTTAAATGACTTAAAATGCCGTATTGTGTTTCAGTATGTATTGAGTTAAAGTGAAGAGATGTGTGTGTTGCACAGGAAAGACGCGACATTCGCATACAGGAGGTTATTTGCATGCAAGACCCAGTCTGCTACACATGAATACCATCCTGACCTAAAACACAATCCTAAAAACACTCACAGCACCGGTCATCTTACTAATACACACAGTTTGTCTTGGTCATAAAAGAAGGTTTGGATGCCCAGTCGTTACCAGTCCTTAGAACAGGAAGGAGGTTTGGTAGTTGCTGCTCGGTGGAGGATCCGCTGCTGGACGATGCTGCTCCGGCTAGGAAGAGTGGTTCTGGTGCTGCAAAGGTCCGTGTCTTTGTTGTGGAAGGAGGAGGGAGGCTGGCCGCTCCTCAAAGAGTTGGGGGAGGGGTACCCCAAATTGAGCAGTCCCCAGGGGTCCAGGAGCCTCACTGATGGGGAAGAGAGAGGCCCAGAGGTGGGAGAGGGGTGCCCCAAACTGTGCAGTCCCCAGGGGTCCAGGAGCCTCACCGAGGGGGGAGAGAGAGGCCCAGGGGTGGGGGAGGGGTACCCCAAACTGAGCAGTCCCCAGGGGTCCAGGAGCCTCACCTAGGGGGGAGAGAGAGGCCCAGGGGTGGGGGAGGGGTACCCCAAACTGAGCAGTCCCCAGGGGTCCAGGAGCCTCACCGAGGGGGGAGAGAGAGGCCCAGGGGGGGGGGAGGGGTGCCCCAAACTGTGCAGTCCCCAGGGGTCCAGGAGCCTCACCGAGGGGGGAGAGAGAGGCCCAGGGGTGGGGGAGGGGTACCCCAAACTGAGCAGTCCCCAGGGGTCCAGGTGTTTCACTAAGGGGGGAGAGCAGAGCCAAAAGAGAGAGCCAGAAGAGTCCAAACAGCCAAGAGAGGAGCTGGTGGGAGAGGCTCACAGGCAGCAAGTGGTCATGGGAAATCCTGGGGTCCATTTTGAATTTCCACACATATGAAAGTTTCCACTGTGTGACCCGAATAAAGCTGAAATCTAAGTTCATTTTACATGTGTCTGCAGTTTTTCCTCTTTACCTTAATCATTCATATTTTATAATAACATTAATTACATCCACAACCTCATTGCATCCTGTAAATATTTGCTCTGTCCAAAAAACATTATGTACTATTATGTTTTTTGATTGTGTTTGGTGTATACTGGGTGTGCTTTTGCAACTTTGTTATTATTATTTTAGAATAAAAATGCCTGAGTGCTGTTTCATCCATATTAAATACATTTGAATTGCGCCACTGTTTCAAAGCTCCGCCTATCAAACCAAGCGAGCTCCGACACCGCGCTTCAGAAAAATGCTCCGTCGAGTTTGAAGCGCGCTTCGGAGCATCGGTATCAGCGGAAACATCACTAGCGAGCTCAATTTGTGGACCAAAATATGAATAAATCGCAAAGCTCCCGTGCATCGAGTGCGAGATTCAGTGGTGGTTCTAGACAAATTTTAGTGGGGGGCCCCAGGTGGGGCCAGTGTTTAATTAGGGGGGCACATTAAAAACAACAATGGTGGCCCTAGACATGGGCCTGCAGCTGAGACGCTGCAACACCACTCACTCCCTGCCTCTCTAAACTCTCCTGTGTGAATAAAGGCAAAAAGCCCAAAAATACTTTCAAATTGCAACAAAAATGATATTAAAGCATTAAAAAACTTCTATTTTTCTTTAGCCTATAAAGTCATGCTGAAGAAAAAATGCATTGACTGATGGCCATCAAAAATGGAAAATAAAATACAACATAATAAAGTGTGAAGTATCATACAAATCAAATAGCCAGTTCCCCTTAAGAATGGGCGACTCGTTCGTAGAAAACAAAACTACTCATCTGTTATTGGGCCAATCAGAACCACAGCACACAAGTAACATTTGTACAAACCCCTCTGTATTCATGGCCACTGACTTGAGAGTCCAGTCTTCACACTTATTTACAAAATATGCTGCCAGAGCCTGAATACAGCAGCTCACACAGGTGTGCAGGTCATGCTGACTTTAATTAGTGACGGACAGAGCTATGGTACTGAGAAGGATCTGCTAATTGAGAAGTGATAGTTCTTCAAACATGAATCAAAATTACAAATATACAGTACACAGTAGGCTATCTGTAAATTGAAGCTAGTTTTGAAAAGGTGTTTATTCATACAAATGTAACAAAATAGTACTAACACAACAACTGGTTCTAGTTACTGTAATCACAATGAAATAAGTAATCAACATAATCATAAAACATACATATATATATACCCTCTCCTCTCTCAGACACAATGTGCCATTTCCATTTATGGAAGCCAGTATAACTGTGGATTGATTGAAAATATGAATTGGAAAAATTCTGCAGTCAACTGAAATATAATCATAGGTTGGTGAATTGCATAAACTTGCCACAACCTTAACTAACAGCTGCAAACCATCTCAGCGCAAACCCACTCAGATCTAGTTACCTGGACATTGATACCAAGTGAGTGGATATATAACCACCTTAGCAAGCCAGCTGGCAATCCTCTCTATTAAGCATCTTAATATGCGGAAATGTAACTGCAACCAGGATAAACACCTCAAAATGGACCACCGACGATGTATTGGACAAGACACAAACCTAGCGTTAATCGGACTGGATCATGTTAGATTTACGATTACGTGTTTCTTTCAGTTCCCCCACTGAGCCAAAGTTGGTTCGGACATTTGACTTTCAAAAGGTTATATTTGCTGCGCATCATGAGACTAACTTTAACACTTTCCCTTTAATTCCACAGAGCAAGTCATAATTATGACCTCACCTGAAGCCCTGATACACCTGTATCCCCAACAGCATGCGCCGTTCCTCTAGTTCTCGCATATGTAATTAATAATGGCACCTTCATGGGATTTCTCCCCTGAAATTCACCTCATAACTTGACATATCCACCTGGCTTATATTTACTAGGCCTACCGCTAGCAGCCCGATTACTAACCAACATGTGACAGAAACCAGGTTTACTTCGCTGGTCAACAAGCAAACATGTTTAATTATCATCCGTTGACATCTTTTTCAGATAAAACAAGTGTTTGCCACGAACATGGCAATATCCCCGGCCACCTCAATTTTATGTGTCTGTACGGACGGACAGATGGACGGAGCCCAATGCTCCACCCCACGCTTCGCGCTAATCGCACGGCGGGGGATAACTAACTTAAGGCTGCAAGCAAGTTTTCACTTTGAATAACTATCTGTTTCTGACTAGTTAGATCACTTATTCAACCAACATTACACTTGGCATTCAGTGGCGAACTATTAGCAGCACGATTTAACATGGAGCGACTTTTTCCCCTCACGCTCTCAGACAATTAAAAATTTCCACAAAAGTGATACGTACCTGAGGTAATATCAATGCATGTGATGAGTTGGGCCCTGGGGAAAGTGCTGTAGTTATGCGATGGAGAAAAATCTGGAACAAATGCCAAATTACAGTTCTCTTCTACGGGTAAGACATTTCAAACACATCATCAAAGCTGGCGATCCAGTTCCGCGTCTCATGACCTGAATAGAGTGGTCAATTAACTTCTGACTTTTCGCCTTCAGATCGCCCCGCCCTTTCAACTAATGAAATGCAAATTACATAATTAGGTTGCCTTGGAGATGTTGCCTCCACAGTTGGGTCTGTTATGGCTTGTCTGGAAAGACGACAAGGAGTTTGCTGAAATATTGGTCGGGACAATCTGGCTTCCCAAAATATTGGTGATGCAGTCGTTTAGCTAACCTTCGTCTTCTTGCTGGTTGCTGCGCTCATATTCAAATCCCAGCCAACGTATTGAGATCAGTGAAAGCAAACGCAGATAGCCAACACAATGGTGCGTCGTACAGTGTACAGTGAACGAATGGCCACTATCATAGACCACGTAATCAATCATGTCCTGTCCATCAGAGAGGCAGGACACCACGTTCAGCCAGTTCTGAGGCAGAGCACTGCTGCTTCCATCGTTCGAATTTTTCTAAATCAGAACCGGTAAGTTACAGTAGTAATGTAACATTACTGTACACATACAATACTGCAAACATCCGCGATCACGGAATTTACCGCAGATTTCAAAGCCCTCCGCGGAAATCAAAGCAGTCCGCGGAATATAGGGCGAGGTGCACAATTTTATATTTTACATGTATTTTTCATCCCGGCCGCTAGATATTGCGGTCAGATAAACGGGATCTAAGACTCACAGCTGGTGCTGCCGGTTACGGAAACTGTTTTTTTTCCGCTGTATGCAGCATAAACTATATAAAAAGATGGACGCAGCACCCTCGTCTGAAAAAAGAAGCCCATGTGGAAGTACCGTAGAATGGCATTCTATTTAATGGCCAGCAGATGGCGACGTCAGTGGTTGCAGAAAGAAGTTCAGCGCAATAGAAGTCTATGAGAAAATGATCCTACTTTCCCACCTGATTTTCATTTAAATAATGATTTTTCACATCATTATATGTTAGCTATAGCAAGTTTCAGGTCTCCTTCGATATATCATGACGTTCAGGTTTGTGAATTATGGTCCCAAATAAACTGGAATAAAGTATAAAGCCAGAATATGCTTCTAGGGCGTGGCTATCCTCTGGTCCTCATGCGATCTGGTCAGATCCAGGGCCACGTTCCTCCCCGGATCTTCGATTCACTTCTTCATCTTCGAACCAATGGGTGACATCACGGTAGCTTCATCCATCTTTTTATACAGTCTATGGCAGGGATACTCACTCTTTTCCAGAATGAGCCGCAGTGGGTGCAGGCTTTCATTCTAACCATGCAGTTACACACCTGATTCTACTTATCAAGGGTCTATGGCAAAAGCTTTAAGGGTTCATTTGTAGAATCAGGTGTGGGACAGGTTGGATAGAGCGAAAGCCTGCACCCACTGTGGCTCATTCTGGAAAAGAGTGAGTATCACTGGTCTATGGTATGCAGTAACGTTGACAATATCCAGAGGATACAGCGAATAGTTTACACTTTGTTTAAATCTTTACTTTAATCTTTGCCACTTGTTCTGTTACTAAGCCTTGTTCACCCATAGTTTGGTGAAATGTTTTGCACTTTATAAGTTATGCAAATAAATCTGCCAAGAGGGACAAAATGAATATTGATGTTGATTATTTTATAACCACAATGTTTTGCAGTGTTTTGGTATTGCAAATAATTTCATAAGAAAATTCTTGCTTCATCATTACATAAATTTGCTTTATAACTGGTCATTTTCGGGGTTTTTTTTTAATGCCCGCGGAAAATCAACTTTAAAGCCACAGAATCAAGAATTGCTCTCCGCAGAATCAGGAATGTTCTCCGCAGAATCAACACTTTTTCTCCGCAGATTCCTGGGGGGACTAGTTACAATACAGGACTGTAACTGTCTTTACAGAAGTACTGAGATTGTTCTCTCATCTGTCTTCATAGAATCAATTTTGATGTCAGTATGTACAGTATAGCTGGGCTTCTAAAGACACCATATGGCAATGAAGCGATTATACAGGGTTCCCTTCCAGAGGAATGAAGCCAATGTGAAGGAGGTCAGAGACCGTTATGTGCAGGTAAGAACTGTAGCATTGTAATGCTTTGTGATACTACAGCGTACTTTCTGACATTCAAACTGAATAATCATTATGCATGTGTGTGTGTGTGTGTGTGTGTGCGTGCGCTCTTTATAGAGAATCATGGAACTTAAAGCTGAAGGGGACCGTATTCTCATTTATGTTGATGAGGCCGGGTTCAGTCTGAACAGAGTGAGGAGGCGCAGGAGGAGTGTGATTGGGCGCAGGGCGACCATAACAGCACCAGGACAGAGGGGAGCGAACATCACAGTGCGTGCACCGGCGATATCAGCAGGCGCTGTCCTGCGCTCTATTCCAGCTGTCGGCCCATAAAACTCAGAGCAGCTCATCACTGTCCTCACTGCACTGCATGAGAGGCTGATCTCCCCAGAGGAGAGAGCTGCAGAAGCCGGGCAGGTTCCTCCTCATCTGGGATCATGTGCCCTTCCATCAGGCTCGCATTGTGAATCAATGGTTCGCCCAACATCCCCAACTGATGGTGAAATTCTTACCAGCCGACTCCCCATTTCTCAGAGCTGTTGAGGGATTCTTCAGTGCGTGGCGACGGAAAGTGTACGACCATCACCCCGATATCCGAATGGGTTTGATGGAAGCCATGATTGCTGCTGCCCAGCAAACTGGAGCTGACGACTGCCAGGGATGGATAAGGCACTCGAAGGGGTTTCCCTCCTGTTGTATTTGTTGGGAAGACGTACAGTGTCATGTGGATGAAAACATGTGGCCCTTTCGCCGTGAGCGCATGTACCCTAGTGACTACAGTCGGGCCTATAAATTGTATCCATTGAGTTTTTCTGTGTAAAACTGTCTGTCAATTACAGTATTTAAGTTTTTGTCAGCAATACAGCAAAATTTCACTTCAGTCTTTCTGAGTTTGGATGCAATTCTTTCCTGTAAGTTCACATTTGAATGTGTAGCTCACAGGAGAACCTTGTTCACACTGATCGCTGTATTTTGATTGAAGGAATCTACTCATTTGGGCATAAGTTGAGTTGTTTGAGAGAAATATTGGCTTTTGCTACTTGCTTTACAATGTGTAACTATGTAAATTGACAAAAAAAATATGACTGCAGTACATACAGGAAAAAGTAAGGTAGAGCCTGCTCAGACTGAAAAGGGTGTGTTGCGTTTTGGTGATGAGTACGACGTGAGTGAGTGACTGGATTAACTCACTTGATTGCAGGTTGTACTGGGCGGTTACAGACTGCTTTTGCTGCATGTTTGAAATGTTTTGCCAGGGAAGAGCCTTTTGCAAACAAAATGTGTTATTTTGGGCAGAGTGCCTCTCATTTGGCAAATGTATGTACTGTTTTGATACCATGGTTTCTGACAGAGGAGGTAATGCGATTGAAAAAAACTGTGAAGAGAGAGATGGAGAGAGAGAGAGAGAGCGAGGGGTAGAAGGGCGGGGCTCATTAACAACAGTGAAACAGTAATAATTGTGAAATTGAATGTGTTTTTTCCTTCAAACGTCAGTTCAAAGTGACTTCAGTTTCTCTCAGGGCAGATGTGTGACCAGTCGTGAGTCAGTCACTCATGAGTCACGTGTTCCAGGGAATAATACTGCTGTAAAGGGTGTTCAACTTTATCAATGCTGACAGTGTCTTCTGGGAAATGTTGAATTCCTGTTTCCTAACAGACTGGAATCTCTGATCTGATGGTGGAACTCAATGCATTTCCAGTTTAGGATTAAAGTAGGAAGGATGTGATGTGTAAGTGCTTGCAATGAGCTCTGGAATAAAGAAGGAAAAGTTATATGGTGAGGAAATGGGTTTCTTACATGTAAATGCTGAAGATAAGTACTTGCGGTGCGGTTCTGCTCCGGAACATGTTATTCTCGCTCGATTTTGTTAAAGCCTGTGCGGTCGGGCTACGCTAACGTTGCTCATTGGGTTTAAAATATGAGGAGGAAGGTTCAGTGAAATTATCGCTCTCACGCTGCGCTTGCAGATCGACTCGATGCACGCCTCAGTGGAGCAGTGCTGCCCCCTGCAGGAATTGGTATTTATGGCACTTGGGCGCGTCTCTCAGGAACAGAACACTTTATTTCACCGGGGATCCAATTAATGGATACAAAGTGTAGATTTAAAAAATGATACAAGAATATTGAATGAGGGAAAACACATTGAAAAGACAAGACATTTGAGGGTTAATACTGATTCAAAGGCAGTCATTTTTACTGTCAGTTCGTGGAGCTGCTGTAAGTAAAAGTGAAACTAAACTACAGATTGCGCAGAAGCCATTACTGAGCTGAGAACAGACGGAGACGGAATGGCGTCTGGATCGTCTCTCCTGGAAGAGGAGCTCTCCTGTCCTGTGTGCTCTGACATCTTCAAGAATCCTGTTCTCCTAAGCTGCAGTCACAGCTTCTGTAAGGACTGTGTGCTGCAGTACTGGGAACAGAAGGGATCTCAGGAGTGTCCATTTTGCAGGAGAAGATTTTCTAAGGATGAGCCACCCTGTAACCTGGCTCTGAGGAATACGTGTGAGGCGTTCTTAAAGGAGAGAAGTCAGAGAGATAAAGCAGGATCTGAAGAGCTCTGCAGTCTGCACAGTGAGAAACTCAAACTCTTCTGTGTGGAGGATCAGATTCCCATCTGTCATATCTGCCAAACTTCAAAAAAACATAAAAACCACGATGTGCTGCCAGTACAGGAGGCTGCGGAGGAGTATAAGGTAACAGACTAGAGACAAAATATAGACTTTTATCATTTATTTTCTTAATGTAATACTGAATGTCATTTTGTGTATCAATTTTGTGTGTAGTTTGCACATCTCATCTGTGAATTCTCAGGGACCGACTGTGTCACATGACTGAGAGAGAGACAGGAGGGAGGGGCAGGTGTGTGGAGACATTCTCAGAGCTGTGTTAGAGTGCCATGCTCAGCATGGCCAGCAGGGGTCAAAGTTCAGGGCTCTGATATACGTGACACAATGTGGACTCAAAGAACAAATTACTGTAACTTAGTAACTAAACTTACTGCACATTAAAACTTGTCGTGTCATGTCCCAGACAGAGTTAATGCCCTGATATGTGTCTCAGTGACACACTGTTTTTGCAGAAACTGTAACCCGAGTCTCTATTCTGGCTCCCTGTATCTGAGCAGGGCTCTTGTGCTGTCTGTGTACACAGTGCAGTTTACTGTCCCTCTGTTTCCTCAGTAAAGTGGGACTCTGTCATGTCTTTACAGGAGAGACTCAGGACTGCACTGGCTCCACTGCAGAAGAAGCTAAAAGCCTTTAATGAAGTGAAACTGATCTGCGATCGAACAGCAGAGCACATCAAGGTACTGAACTGAGGCCTTTAAATCACAGTGTTGGAGATGCGGCGCTGGATTGTGCTGAAATGATGGTGAATAATGTTTATTCCAGAGTCAGGCCCAGCGCACAGAGAGACAGATAAAGATGGAGTTTGAGAAACTTCAGCAGTTCCTGAGAGATGAAGAGGCAGCCAGGATCACTGCACTGCGGGAAGAAGAGGAGAAGAAGAGTCAGATGATGAAGGAGAAGATTGAGAAGATGACAGGAGAGATGTCATCCCTTTCAGAACAAATCAGAGCCATAGAACAGAAGCTGAGAGCTGAAGACGCCTCATTCCTGCAGGTAAGAGCTGCTCCCTGTGTGTCTGTAGGACTCAGTACAGACGCTGTTAGAGCTCACAGACACTCATGTAGAGCCCAGTCTTCTCTAAACTGCCTTTTCATGGAGACCTGCTGATGTCACCAGATCTCTCCAAAGCCTCATCAAACAGAATTACTGTCTTGTTCTGATGAAAAAGTGCTTTTCTCCTTTGTAACAGTTTATGTTCATTCTACATCCAGAGACCGTAAACTGAGTGAATATATTATAGCAGAATATTTAGATTTCCTGTGTTTTCATATGTAATGCTTGTTCACTAATAAGCAGATATACAGTTGTGGTTTCTAACACAGTTTAAATACACTCAGCATTGGCTACAGTAACAATAATTCGCTCTTCTTATTTCAGAAATACAAGGAAACACAAGACAGGTAAGGAAACTCTGTCCTCTCTCATCAGGTTAAATATCAAAAGTAGTTTATTCGACTGAAATGTTCTATCAGTGAGTGACTGTGTTTGAAATTCATCTCTTTCATAATAATCACTGCAGTTGTGTTATGAGTACTGAGGCAGTTCCCTGAAATACTAAATAAAAGAGAATATTTCCTCTAAAATAACCCCCTGGAGCCCCTGTGAGTGTCCGTCAGTGAGGTCATGTGGCAGGACACAGGGAGGGATGGAGCCGTTTTCTTATAGAGTGAAGATCTGATGCTGCTGATGATCTTCTATGGTCCTGAAGCCGAGGCCTCAGCACAAGTGACTCCTGAATGTTCTTACAGAGCCCAGCACACACTGGCAGATCCAGAGACGGCCTCAGGAGCGCTGATCGATGTGGCCAAGCACCTGAGCAGCCTGAAGTACAGAGTGTGTGAGAAGATGCTGGGGACTGTAGAGTACAGTAAGTGCTGAAAATACCGAGCGATTCTCGAGATTAACCCCCCATCCCTGTTCAGACATCTGCAAACTTCATATTGGTCAAAACGCACCAACAATTGTTGGAGTGGTCTTTCTACTATAAAAGAGGAATCAGTTTAAAAAAAAAATCCAAGGCAAGCCCCTGGAGATACGGGGGTTTGAACAGTCGGCATTTTAGCGTTTTTTTTTTTTACATTTGGCAAGGTACTGACTGCAGTTGGTGATGAATTTATGGTAAATTCAGCTTGATTAATATTCAGCAGACACAAATGAATGGAAATAATGCCAGAGAGCCTATGCCAGGGTTTATATTGGGGGGGGTTTGGGGACCTAAACATGGAACTGCCTGAACAAAAGGCACATTTGGTGTCCTTATAGCTCAACAACCAAGATGGATAAAGTAAAATGGACTGCATTTTCTGATGAAGCAGTATAACATGAGCTTAGATGCAAAGTTTCAAAGATATAGGTGTAATAATAAAAAAGTTAAGCAACGTTAAATACGTACAAGAAAAATGTCAATTGACAAAAAAACTGACCGACAGTACCCTTAAGAAATAATTCACCAAAAATACATTTTTGAGCCAAATAAGCGAAAAATTTTAATTTGTTCATTACGAAGACATATTTATCTAATGAGTAAATATGAAAGCAATCAATGAATACATAGTGCCAAATGTGTTGTATATCTGATGATTTGACATGGAATGACCCTGCTGTAAGAGTGATGCTGTATTTTAAAGGGGACCTATAATGCTGATCCTTCTTTCAATACATATTAGTAATGTTATAATGTTAGTTGCCCATACTCATACTCGGCTCCTCCCGAGATCTTCACGAGATCTGGGCAAAACCTGACGTCAGGTTGTGCCGTTCAATTAGTACAGACCTAGCCAGAGCCAATCACGGCGCTGGACCTGCCCACACCAGAAACTATTCTGGCAGGCACTAACAACGGCAGATCATACAATGCCTTAGTAGCGTCTACACTTTTGGAAATACAAAAGAAGAACCGCGGATCATTTGAGGTGCAGTTTTGTCAGTATCAATCCAAAAGCTGCTTGTCCATTTACTTTTGGACGTGAGGAAAAACACTTATTTCTCTTCCAAAAGACGATGCCACCAAAAATCAGTGGGTAGCTTCTTTGTTTGTTGGCGGCAAACAGCCACGGCCAAAGGGAACGTTAGCTGTTTGTGCTCAGCATTTCACCAAAGACAGCTTTATAAACTAGAAAAGCACTCAGAGAGCGCAGAATCTCCGCCAGGGGGCAGCAAAGCCAAAAGCACGGAGATTGGAACTCCGGCCCATTGGAAAGACTTGAAATCTTGAACTTTGGCGTATATCTCAGCAGTACTTTGGCCTAGATATGCCAAAATTTAATCACCTCTTCCTTGAGTTAATACCTACCTACCCTGAAAATTTTGTCAAAATCCGGCCATAGTTTTTGAGTTATGTTGTACACAAACAAACCAACAAACAAACGGCACCGAAAACATATACCTCCTGGCGGAGGTTAATAAAGGATAATTCGACACAGGATAAGCGTTTCAGCTGCTTCTCAAACCTGAAGCAGCCGCATCGATCAAGCGCTCGGAGCCACAAGCTGTAAGTAACGATATAACAGTCGATAATGTAAGTGTAATGTAAGTGAATCTAACGTGTTACGAGTGGCTAGCAGGACCACTAGCGATAGTTAGCACTAACAATGTAATTTCATGCCCCTTTGGAGATTGTTGTGGGTAATAAAAAGGCGGAGATTAAACAGGTAATTCTTTCCTGTACAAGTGATCAATTGGCTGGCTCCACATAAGCAACTTGTCCACGCTAACAGAACTAACAGTCTTCAAAACCTGGATTATTTTCATAACATAACCGAGCTCTCTCTAGCTGTCGTGAACTATCCTTTAAGCTGCTTTCACATCGGACGCAAAACAAATTTTTCGTGGGACAGATTGCATTCAAAGTCAATGCAAAGACTTGAATTCACAAGTTATGAGCGCGTTAAACAGCTTTCACACTGGACGCGAAACTAACAGATTACATTCAAAGTCAATGCAAAGACTCAAATACACAAGTTATGGGCATGTCAAGCCGCTTTCACACCGGATGCGAAACAAATTTTTCACGCTACAGATGAGCTACATTCAAAGTCAATGCAAAGATGTGAATATACGCGCTATGGGTGCATGAAGCAGCTTTCACACCGGAAGCGAAACTAATTTTTCGCGCAAGAGATTACATTCAAAGTAAATGCAAAGACAATGCATTGACTTTCAATGAAATCTGTCGTGCGAAAAATTCATTTCGCGTCCGGTGTGATACTGGCTTATCGCGCCCATGTTCTCCGACCAAATGCTGATCTTTCCAACACAATAAGTAAACCAATACCAGGGGCAATTTTTGAAAAGGCCGTTTAGCCTGGAGCTTTCGCCCCTTCGTCATACACCAGCGCAGAAGCTGTTCGTTACGCCACGCTAACGACATACCACAGCTATGCACACGAACCAACAGGTCCTTATACACACTGAAGCAGTCCATAAGCTGTTAGTCCACTTTCAGCTGCTACTCACTGTCCATGTTTCCCTCTAAACTCAGACCCACCGGATTTCTATGGTCTCCGGTCTACACTTGGGCATGTCGACCCGTTCTACAAATGTGTCTATATGGGATGGATTATAACTTTCCTTCAATCATAGCATGAGTAGAAAAACCGGTGAACTCACCATAGTAGCCGTAGGTAGACAGCAAATTCGCGCTTGATCCGCCAGACATTCGCACTGCCTCCTCCACTTTCGCCGTTGTGTTTATTAGAATAAGTTGACTTCATTAGATCTATACACATGTACTGTGTTTGACAGCAGAATATGCCCATCGATTCCTTCGGGAGACGCGTCAGTTTCACACTGTGGAGCCGGACCCAGAAAACTGCGTTCTGCTGCCTCGTCCCACCTAGATCCGCCCTCCTCAGAGCTGGCCAGTCAGAAGAAAGTGGGCACACGGGGAGTGGGGGACATCGCGGAAGAGCCACCCCAATGAGGCGTTTCAGGCAGAGACTACAATGGACTACAAATGGAGTTTTTTGAGGATGGTAGTATGAGGAAAATAAGAACCCTTTTTTTACTTTACGTGATCAGGAGTGCTCTAGGGGAGTCAAAGACCAAAATATAAACTTGGAAAAACAGCATTTTCGGTCACCTTTAAAGGCTTCAGGTGGCAGCCCTTCACTTTGCTTTAACGCCATAGTTGTATCGGCAGGCAGGGTCGCTATCCTCTCCTTCCACTTGTTGAGTCGAGCAACGCCAGATGATGTTAGTGGGCTGACATTTGACAAGAAACTCTTTCTTGATTTAAGGCGATTGGTGGCCGGAGTTTGGTTGTAAAGAGGATGTTGTTTGTCTTCCACCTGGCGTTTCCTTTCCTTCATGCTTGCTACGCAGCGTCTAATGTCTGGAGGGGCTATACCAGCTATAATGTATTGCTTGTCTGTTAGTGTTTGTCGCAGACAGCCTGTTATCTGACGGCAGCAAGCATTCAGGGCGGGGTCGATCTTCTTTGCATGTGTCGATCTTTCCCATACAAGACATGCATATTCAGCAGTGGAGTAGCAGAGAGCTATAGCAGTTGTCTTAAGCGTTTGAGGGCTGGCTCCCCAGGTAGTGCCACTGAGTTTGCTCAAGATGTTATTCCTAGAGCACACCTTCCTTTTGGTCTTCTCAATATGGTTCTTGAAAGAGAGAGTGCGATCCTGTGTGACGCTAAGGTAAACTGGGTTATCACAGTGCTCCAGAGTTGTACCTGACTAGGCAACCTTCAGATGTCGTTTTGCTTCTCGGTTGCGTAGATGGAAGGCACACACCTGTGTCTTTGATGGATTAGCACGAAGGTGGTTTGCTTCATAATATGGAGTGAGCTCATCCAAGGTTTTGGAGAGTCTTGCTTCTACTACCTCCAAGTCGACATGCTGAGCGCTAACGCCTAGGTCGTCTGCGTAGATGAAGCGAGAGGTACCTTCAGTTTTGGGTTGGTCATTGGTATAGATGTTGAATAGGAGTGGAGCAAGTACACTTCCCTGTGGGAGACCATTCTTGAGTCTGCGCCATCTGCTCTTGTTACTGCCCAGTTCCACAGAGAATAGCCTGTTCTCCAGCATGCTTTCGATGAGTTCAGTCAGTCGGATGTCTTTTGTAATTTCCAGGATCTTGGCCAGGAGGCATCTATGGTTGACTGTGTCGTAAGCTGCCGAGAGGTCGACGAAGACAGTGCCTGTCACTTTTCCTTCCTCAAAACCGTTCTCGATGTGCTGGGTGAGGTTGAGTACTTGGCTAGTGGTAGATTTGCCTGGACGGAAGCCTGCTTGTTCAGGAATGATGTGCTCATCTATCGCAGGGCTAACTCTATTGAGGATGAGGCGTTCAAAGAGCTTGTACGTATGACTGAGTATCGATATTAGTCGATAGCTCTTGGGCACTGATGGATTTTTCCCCGGCTTCAGAAGTGCAATCACATGGGCTTTCTTCCAGATGTTAGGACGTTTGTGTGTTGCTAGGCAGTCATTGTAGAGTGAGAGTAACCATCGCTTAACTTCAGGTCCAAAGTGCTTGATCTGCTCGGTTGCGATCTTATCCAAACCAATTGCTTTCCCGGGCTTAAGGGTCATTATACCTTCTCCCAGCTCCTCCAAGGTAAGAGGTCTTGTTAAACCTGGGTCTGCGCTGGGCTTCTTGTGGTCCAACTTGATCTTGTGTTGTTTCTTTGTTCCGCTTTTGCCATTCAGAAGCAGTTGGTGGGCAACCTGGTTTGCAGTGACTTTGGGCTGGGTGGGAGCTGCTTTTGGATCTCCGCGGAGCTTTCCAATGGTTGACCATGCTTTCTTGCTGTTCTTAGTCATATCTGTTGATTCGATATGGGCATGCTATGCTTTTCGCCGTTCCTCGGTAATGTTTTCCATAACCTTTCCTCCTTTAGCAGTTGTTTCTTTGGAAAAGGGGTCAGCTTTAAACATGGTAACATACTCTTGGTATTCCTCAGCGGTGTCATCTGAGAAGCCTGGTATGTATGGTACACTGCAGCCCCGTGGAATGTGCCTACGAGCACATTTCTTGACCAGGTCAGTAAAGGTGTTATAGTTCTTAGCAGTAGGCACTATGCTCTTCACCTTCTTATCCAGCTCTTCGGTAAAGCCTTCCCACTTTGCTTTTTTGTAGTTGAAGCGCCTCTTGAATGGGACACTATTTGGTGTTATGGCTGCACTGATTTGTATACCGATTGGCCTATGTTGGCTCTGTGGGACTGGGTCCAGCACAACCTTCTTGCACACGTTGCTGATGTTGTTGCTCACAATTGCTAGGTCAGGATTGTAGCCCCGTTCCCAACGAGCGCTATGGAAGGATGGGGGTAGTTTGGAATCATGGATGAGGCTTAGTTGGTTGTTTTCTATCCATTCCTCTACTGCAACGCCATCCTTATTGGTTTCATTGTAACCCCACTGTGAGCTGTGGCTGTTGAAGTCACCAATGATGATCCGAGGCTTATTTATGTGAGAAGCAGTTGGTGGGAAGTTGAAGTCTATCATTGGTGATTTATAGACGAATGTTATTTCAACGCTGCTTAGCTCGACTGTCAAAACCTCAATGTTGTTAGCCTCTGACTTAGAAGTGGCCTCTATGATGGTACCCTGCTTCACAAAAATGATGCTGCCATACTGTGGGTGTGGTCGCTCAATAGCAAGGAACATACCGGGGATGACTGGGCGGTGATTATTGCTTCCTCTGTGAGTCTCCTGGAGACAGAGAACGTCACAATGGAGATTGCCGCACAGCTCTGCTAAGACATGTTGCTCAGCAGTTGAGAACCCCTCGACGTTGGATGATATTATTGTCATCGCTGGTTCTAGGAAGGACCCTCGTTGACAATTACGTCTGTTTCCACTTTTCTTAGTCCTGATAATCTAGAAGCTGCGATCTTGGTCGATGCTTGCGGTGTTGTCAGGATTAGTTAGGCTTGTAAAGCTTTATCCAGGGCCGCGTGTACATGGAAATACGGACGCTCCTGACATAGCCCCAGGACAGGAGCTACACTGATGTTCATGGTAAAATGCAGCTGTAAGAATGATGCTGTATTTAAGGACAGGAGCTACACTGATGCTCATAGTAAAATGCAGCTGTAAGAGTGATGCTGTATTTAAGGACAGGAGTTACACTGATGCTCATAGTAAAATGCTGCTGTAAGAGTGATGCTGTATTTAAGGACAGGAGCTACACTGATGCTCAAAGTAAAATGCAGCTGTAAGAGTGATGCTGTATTTAAGGACAGGAGCTACACCGATGCTCATAGTAAAATGCTGCTGTAAGAGTGATGCTGTATTTAAGGACAGGAGCTGCACTGATGCTCATAGTAAAATGCAGCTGTAAGAGTGATGCTGTATTTAAGGACAGGAGCTACACTGATGCTCAAAGTAAAATGCAGCTGTAAGAGTGATGCTGTATTTAAGGACAGGAGTTACACTGATGCTCATAGTAAAATGCTGCTGTAAGAGTGATGCTGTATTTAAGAACAGGAGCTACACTGATGCTCATAGTAAAATGCAGCTGTAAGAGTGATGCTGTATTTAAGGACAGGAGCTACACTGATGCTCATAGTAAAATGCAGCTGTAAGAGTGATGCTGTATTTAAGGACAGGAGCTACACTGGTGCTCATAGTAAAATGCAGCTGTAAGAGTGATGCTGTATTTAAGGACAGGAGCTACACTGGTGCTCATAGTAAAATGCAGCTGTAAGAGTGATGCTGTATTTAAGGACAGGAGCTACACCGATGCTCATAGTAAAATGCAGCTGTAAGAGTGATGCTGTATTTAAGGACAGGTGCTACACTGATGCTCATAGTAAAATGCAGCTGTAAGAGTGATGCTGTATTTAAGGACAGGAGGTATACTGATGCTCATAGTAAAATGCTGCTGTAAGAGTGATGCTGTATTTAAGGACAGGAGCTACACCGATGCTCATAGTAAAATGCAGCTGTAAGAGTGATGCTGTATTTAAGGACAGGAGCTGCACTGATGCTCATAGTAAAATGCAGCTGTAAGAGTGATGCTGTATTTAAGGACAGGAGCTACACTGGTGCTCATAGTAAAATGCAGCTGTAAGAGTGATGCTGTATTTAAGGACTGGAGCTACACTGATGCTCATAGTAAAATGCAGCTGTAAGAGTGATGCTGTGTTTAAGGACAGGAGCTGCACTGATGCTCATAGTAAAATGCTGCTGTAAGAGTGATGCTGTATTTAAGGACAGGAGCTACACTGGTGCTCATAGTAAAATGCAGCTGTAAGAGTGATGCTGTATTTAAGGACAGGTGCAACACTGATGCTCATAGTAAAATGCAGCTGTAAGAGTGATGCTGTATTTAAGGACAGGAGCTACACTGGTGCTCATAGTAAAATGCAGCTGTAAGAGTGATGCTGTATTTAAGGACAGGAGCTACACTGATGCTCATAGTAAAATGCAGCTGTAAGAGTGATGCTGTATTTAAGGACAGGAGCTGCACTGATGCTCATAGTAAAATGCAGCTGTAAGAGTGATGCTGTATTTAAGGACAGGAGGTATACTGATGCTCATAGTAAAATGCAGCTGTAAGAGTGATGCTGTATTTAAGGACAGGAGCTACACTGATGCTCAAAGTAAAATGCAGCTGTAAGAGTGATGCTGTATTTAAGGACAGGAGTTACACTGATGCTCATAGTAAAATGCTGCTGTAAGAGTGATGCTGTATTTAAGAACAGGAGCTACACTGATGCTCATAGTAAAATGCAGCTGTAAGAGTGATGCTGTATTTAAGGACAGGAGCTACACTGATGCTCATAGTAAAATGCAGCTGTAAGAGTGATGCTGTATTTAAGGACAGGAGCTACACTGGAGCTCATAGTAAAATGCAGCTGTAAGAGTGATGCTGTATTTAAGGACAGGAGCTATACCGATGCTCATAGTAAAATGCAGCTGTAAGAGTGATGCTGTATTTAAGGACAGGTGCTACACTGATGCTCATAGTAAAATGCAGCTGTAAGAGTGATGCTGTATTTAAGGACAGGAGGTATACTGATGCTCATAGTAAAATGCTGCTGTAAGAGTGATGCTGTATTTAAGGACAGGAGCTACACCGATGCTCATAGTAAAATGCAGCTGTAAGAGTGATGCTGTATTTAAGGACAGGAGCTACACTGGTGCTCATAGTAAAATGCAGCTGTAAGAGTGATGCTGTGTTTAAGGACAGGAGCTACACTGATGCTCATAGTAAAATGCTGCTGTAAGAGTGATGCTGTATTTAAGGACAGGAGCTACACTGGTGCTCATAGTAAAATGCAGCTGTTAGAGTGATGCTGTATTTAAGGACAGGTGCAACACTGATGCTCATAGTAAAATGCAGCTGTAAGAGTGATGCCGTATTTAAGGACAGGAGCTACACTGGTGCTCATAGTAAAATGCAGCTGTAAGAGTGATGCTGTATTTAAGGACAGGAGCTACACTGATGCTCATAGTAAAATGCAGCTGTAAGAGTGATGCTGTATTTAAGGACAGGAGCTGCACTGATGCTCATAGTAAAATGCAGCTGTAAGAGTGATGCTGTATTTAAGGACAGGAGGTATACTGATGCTCATAGTAAAATGCAGCTGTAAGAGTGATGCTGTATTTAAGGACAGGAGCTGCACTGATGCTCATAGTAAAATGCAGCTGTAAGAGTGATGCTGTATTTAAGGACAGGAGCTGCACTTATGCTCATAGTAAAATGCTGCTGTAAGAGTGATGCTGTATTTAAGGACAGGAGGTATACTGATGCTCATAGTAAAATGCAGCTGTAAGAGTGATGCTGTATTTAAGGACAGGAGCTGCACTGATGCTCATAGTAAAATGCAACTCTAAGAGTGATGCTGTATTTAAGGACAGGAGCTACACTGATGCTCATAGTAAAATGCTGCTGTAAGAGTGATGCTGTATTTAAGGACAGGAGCTGCACTGATGCTCATAGTAAAATGCAGCTGTAAGAGTGATGCTGTATTTAAGGACAGGAGCTGCACTGATGCTCATAGTAAAATGCTGCTGTAAGAGTGATGCTGTATTTAAGGACAGGAGCTACACTGGTGCTCATAGTAAAATGCTGCTGTAAGAGTGATGCTGTATTTAAGGACAGGAGTTACACTGATGCTCATCGTAAAATGCAGCTGTAAGAGTGATGCTGTATTTAAGGACAGGAGCTACACTGATGCTCATAGTAAAATGCAGCTGTAAGAGTGATGCTGTATTTAAGGACAGGAGCTACACTGGTGCTCATAGTAAAATGCTGCTGTAAGAGTGATGCTGTATTTAAGGACAGGAGCTACACTGATGCTCATAGTAAAATGCAGCTGTAAGAGTGATGCTGTATTTAAGGACAGGAGCTACACTGATGCTCATAGTAAAATGCTGCTGTAAGAGTGATGCTGTATTTAAGGACAGGAGCTACACTGGTGCTCATAGTAAAATGCTGCTGTAAGAGTGATGCTGTATTTAAGGACTGGAGCTACACCGATGCTCATAGTAAAATGCAGCTGTAAGAGTGATGCTGTATTTAAGGACAGGAGCTGCACTGATGCTCATAGTAAAATGCAGCTGTAAGAGTGATGCTGTATTTAAGGACAGGAGCTACACTGATGCTCATAGTAAAATGCTGCTGTAAGAGTGATGCTGTATTTAAGGACAGGAGCTGCACTGATGCTCATAGTAAAATGCAGCTGTAAGAGTGATGCTGTATTTAAGGACAGGAGCTGCACTGATGCTCATAGTAAAATGCTGCTGTAAGAGTGATGCTGTATTTAAGGACAGGAGCTACACTGGTGCTCATAGTAAAATGCTGCTGTAAGAGTGATGCTGTATTTAAGGACAGGAGTTACACTGATGCTCATCGTAAAATGCAGCTGTAAGAGTGATGCTGTATTTAAGGACAGGAGCTACACTGATGCTCATAGTAAAATGCAGCTGTAAGAGTGATGCTGTATTTAAGGACAGGAGCTACACTGATGCTCATAGTAAAATGCAGCTGTAAGAGTGATGCTGTATTTAAGGACAGGAGCTACACTGGTGCTCATAGTAAAATGCTGCTGTAAGAGTGATGCTGTATTTAAGGACAGGAGCTACACTGGTGCTCATAGTAAAATGCTGCTGTAAGAGTGATGCTGTATTTAAGGACAGGAGCTACACTGGTGCTCATAGTAAAATGCTGCTGTAAGAGTGATGCTGTATTTAAGGACAGGAGCTACACTGATGCTCATAGTAAAATGCTGCTGTAAGAGTGATGCTGTATTTAAGGACAGGAGCTACACCGATGCTCATAGTAAAATGCAGCTGTAAGAGTGATGCTGTATTTATGGACAGGAGCTACACTGATGCTCATAGTAAAATGCTGCTGTAAGAGTGATGCTGTATTTAAGGACAGGAGCTACACCGATGCTCATAGTAAAATGCAGCTGTAAGAGTGATGCTGTATTTAAGGACAGGAGCTGCACTGATGCTCATAGTAAAATGCTGCTGTAAGAGTGATGCTGTATTTAAGGACAGGAGCTGCACTGATGCTCATAGTAAAATGCAGCTGTAAGAGTGATGCTGTATTTAAGGACAGGTGCAACACTGATGCTCATAGCAAAATGCTGCTGTAAGAGTGATGCTGTATTTAAGGACAGGAGCTACACTGATGCTCATAGTAAAATGCTGCTGTAAGAGTGATGCTGTATTTAAGGACTGGAGCTACACTGATGCTCATAGTAAAATGCAGCTGTAAGAGTGATGCTGTATTTAAGGACAGGAGCTACACTGGTGCTCATAGTAAAATGCTGCTGTAAGAGTGATGCTGTATTTAAGGACAGGAGCTACACTGATGCTCATAGTAAAATGCAGCTGTAAGAGTGATGCTGTATTTAAGGACAGGAGCTGCACTGATGCTCATAGTAAAATGCAGCTGTAAGAGTGATGCTGTATTTAAGGACAGGAGCTACACTGGTGCTCATAGTAAAATGCAGCTGTAAGAGTGATGCTGTATTTAAGGACTGGAGCTACACTGATGCTCATAGTAAAATGCTGCTGTAAGAGTGATGCTGTATTTAAGGACAGGAGCTACACTGATGCTCATAGTAAAATGCAGCTGTAAGAGTGATGCTGTATTTAAGGACAGGAGCTGCACTGATGCTCATAGTAAAATGCAGCTGTAAGAGTGATGCTGTATTTAAGGACAGGAGCTACACTGGTGCTCATAGTAAAATGCAGCTGTAAGAGTGATGCTGTATTTAAGGACAGGAGCTACACTGGTGCTCATAGTAAAATGCTGCTGTAAGAGTGATGCTGTATTTAAGGACTGGAGCTACACTGATGCTCATAGTAAAATGCAGCTGTAAGAGTGATGCTGTATTTAAGGACAGGAGCTACACTGGTGCTCATAGTAAAATGCTGCTGTAAGAGTGATGCTGTATTTAAGGACAGGAGCTACACTGATGCTCATAGTAAAATGCTGCTGTAAGAGTGATGCTGTATTTAAGGACAGGAGCTACACTGATGCTCATAGTAAAATGCTGCTGTAAGAGTGATGCTGTATTTAAGGACAGGAGCTACACAAACACTGACAGGCTTTGCTCCCTCTTACAGTGATTATACAATGTGTGATATATGAAATATTATCACATTTTAGTTCTGGTGTTTCTGTCTCTCACATGTATTTGAGACCATAATGATTATTGCTGTGAAACCCAGTTTGTATCATCAGGTGCCCTTTGTGTCAGACGGTTTCTCTTTGTGCAGATCAGTGCTGACATCTCATTCTCTGTCCCGACAGCTCCTGTGACTCTGGACCCAAACACTGCACATCTGCGCCTCTCACTGTCTGAGGATCTGACCTGCGTGAGACGCAGTGATGGGAAACAGCAGGTCCCTGATAATCCAGAGAGATTTGATGAGTTGGGGCGGTGGTGTGTGCTGGGCTCTGAGGGATTCAGCTCAGGGACACACAGCTGGGATGTAGATGTGGAGGGTTCAGAGGTCTGGCGGGTGGGTGTGGCTAAAGAGTCTATGAGCAGGAAAGGGCCTGTGGATCTGAGCCCAGCCGCAGGAGTATGGGGTATAGGGCTGTATTGGGGAAAATTCACAGCCCTGACCTCCCCTCCTACACCCCTCACTGTGCCGAGGAAACCCCAGAGGGTCAGAGTTCAGCTGGACTGGGATAGGGGGGAGGTGTCATTCACTGACCCCACTAACAACACTCCTCTCTACACTTTCACTCACTCCTTCACTGACACACTCTTTCCATTCTTCAGTGTTTCTTGGGATTCTGTGAAGATCTGTCCTCTGAAGGTGTCTGTAAGAGTGGAGTAACACTGTGGGATTGTGGGTAATGATCTGTCCTTCAAGATTTAGAATTTGCTGACAGTAGTAACATATTATTTTTGTAAAGAGATGTACATATATTTCAGATTCAGATACAGATTCAGAAAAGGGCAGTAAAGTTCTGGAAACACCTAAAAATCAGAGACCCTCACTCTCATCATTATAAAGCCCTGCAGAGCCCAGAGAACAGTCCCCTCCACCGCTGGTCCCGAGGCTCGGTTCACCAACACTAACACCAGCCAACACCATCCAGCCTCAGGCAGCCCCACACCAAACCAACCGAATTATACAGCAACAAAAACACAATCATATTACCTACTGGAATGCACAAACAAAAGTCCCAAAGGAGAATGTTCTTGGGGCTCTAAAGTGACAGTACAGAGAGGCAGAATATCTGACCACTGTGAAAAATGATAAACTGCAGACTGAGCCATCACAGCCTCGCTATAGAGAGCAGCTGGTGGAGGCAGACCTGGCCGCCCCAGAAAAAGGCACTGTGCTCCCTCTGCAGCCAACAGCGAGCGGGGACAGAGCTGCACTTCCTCACTCAGTGCCACAGACGCTTGTGTCCAATGAGCTGAAGAAGGAAGAATCGTGGCGTTCACCACAAACACTGAGGCCAGACTTTTCTGATTCCTTGGTCCTCGGGCTTTTTCCACAGACAACAAGAGAGGAGGGCGAAATAAAAAAAATAAGATTTTATTTTTCCATTTCTTAAAAATGTTAACTGGCAGGTACAAGAGAAGAGGTAGAAAAAAATTAATTTCTAAAATAAAGATATTATTTTTCATAATGCACTTTTTTGCTGCCTCACTTCATCCCACAGGATTCATTACTCTAGTGGGATTACCCTGGGGGAATGATTTTGTAAATTGTGTGAATCATTTCTTTTTAGTAGGGCCAATTTATGTTGTTGTTGCCTGCATGTACCTGCATTATTGTTAAGAATTCTTTGGTCATTTCTGTCAATGTTATATTTATATTTTATTATTATTATTTATATTATTATTTATGTTATTTTTTAAAATTATATTTCAATATTCCTCATCAGATTCATCAGTAAATCAATAACCATATTGAATAACCATAATCAATAATCATGATCAGTAACCATATTATGTAAGCAGCAGTAACACACACACACATGAGCAGCGCACACAGACACATGTTCACACACACACACACGCAGTTCAGTTCACACTTGCATGAGCAGCTCACACACACATAAGCAGCAGCTTCTGTAACTTTGATTAGTAAGCAGCTTCTGTTTAGTTGATTTGAAAACATAATCAGGTGAGACATTTAAATGTGTTTGATTTCTGTAGCTTGGATCAATATTTGTTCAGTATTACCATCAGTTGTTACTGGAAAAAAAACATTTGAAAACAATTGAATCATTTATGTATCTACTTGTATCCTATTGACTGTAATTTTCCTCTCCTTTTTAGTGTCTATTCTTTGACTACTTCATAAAACCAGTACTTCTGGATTCCACCAATAATTACAAGAGAATCCCATAGAGAGCTGCAAACCAATAGGGGAAGGAAAAAACTTGAGAGATAATCAGTGTACGACCCATGTGTTTATTATAGCCTGGACTAGTGTCTTAAACGCCAAACTTTTCCAGTTTAATGTGCACACATTAAGACACAAGCACACGCGTTGATCGCCATCAAACAAGTCCGCTTTACTGGCGCATGTGCTCAACCATGCAAACCTGCCATTACATTTATCACGTTTACGCACAAACGTGTAATACGCTGCTATACAACATTCCTCCCTTCTAGCTAATACACACATAAAGCTTCAATAATAAACTGTGTGTAGGCATCTGTTTACAACAGGGTACAAATCAAAATGACACCTTCATACAGTTACACTACATCATTCATGGGGGCTTCATCGTTCTTCATTTCGACTTGAATACACACTATATATATATTTTAAGTTAAGCCGTTTTTGTGGATTTACAATACGACTGGACGTTCTCAAAACAGGCTCTGGTGACACATTTTCAGAGAGACAGGATTTTGCTGGACAAACAGTATGTGTGAGACCACTGGCTCCTGTATGGGCTGATTGGAACGTGCTGTCTCACTTGGAAGAGTGATGACAGGTTTCTGTACAACAGGCTCATCAACCCGAATTTGCGAATTGGTCAACAATGGCTCGGGCAGTTGTTCAACTTCAACAGAGTTATCTGCAATTCTAGAATCATCAGGAATTAAATGGTCAACATGTACAAATCATCTTGTTTCCTGGTATGCGAACAAGATACAGCGCCCTCCATAATTATTGGCACCCCTGGTGAAGATGTGTTAAAAGCCTCAAAATAAATTCAATTTTTATTGCAGAAGTATACTCTCACACTGAAAATTGTAGAAAAATGTAACCCTCAACTCAAGTGAATTTTAAGGGGAAAAAAACTCGCTGACTAAGAAATAATTATTTTTCATAAAATCACCTGTTCCACAATTATTGGCACCCCTAACAATTCCGAGGAATTAAATGTAATTGAAGTAGCAGCTAGTTTACCGGCCCTATAATAGTTCGTTTACCTCATGGACCTATAAGGGTTTACCTGAACCAGTTGTTGCTAGACGTAGCCTACTTCACGACTAACTGGAGCAAAGTAAAATTCCGCTGCTGCTGAGAAACTAGTCTCTCAAAATGCAAAGAATCATGAGATGCAAGGTCAGTTTTATTTCAAACATTGTTCTATCAACACAGACATATACATCGATAGCCTGGGGTTATAACCGATTTGCTTCGGGTGCACAGTGAAGTGGGTAAGACTGTTTTTATTGGTAGGCTAACTAAAAACCGTTGACTTGCGCTAGCCTAGCACCAGCGAACTCTGCAAATAGAAGGAATAAATGAGATTTTTTGAAAACTGTCTCCACATATCTCAAACACTGTGGCTCACTTGTAAATGAGGCCCTATGTCCAAAATCCTGAACTACTCCTTTAAGGGGGCTTCATGGACTTCCTGAACTGAGAAAAGTACAAAGTTGAAAGTTTGACCAGTGTACGTTGGGAGACCTGTGCAGCGTTTCATAGATACAGATCCTACAGAGTCAAACAAAGAGCCAGAAGATCGAAAATGCTTGTTAAAACAATTCAACGCCTCCATCCTATCGTAGACAGGTACAGAATCTTTTAAAACATGAGTAGGTAGAGCCTGAGGGTTTGTACTAACAGGAAGAGACTTCATAAATTTCCAAAATTTCTGTAAGTTATTTAGTTTATCAGTGGTGATAGACAAATAATATTCTGATCTGGCTTTCTTTACAAAAGAAGAGCATTTGTTTCGTGGTTTTCTAAAAATAAGCCAATCAGTGGTAGAACCGGTTTTCCTAGCCTTGGCCGAAGCCAGGTTATGTTCATGAATAGATCTGCCAGCTCTGCGGAGAACCAAGGGTTATCTCGCCCCTAAACACATTGTTTGATGTACTCTCCCAAGAACAATCCCTTACTCCCAAGTCCCACACAGTCAGTAGACATAATAAAATCATCAGCAGTGCCATTGTTCACAGCTCTCAGCACTTGACAATGCAGAGTGAATAGGTATTAGTGAGCTGCACAGACCCCAAAATGGTGAAACAGGCCCCAGCAAAACAGCACCAGCCCTAGTGGGGGGTAGATGGCACACAGTTCTATGCCAACGTAGCTGAAAACCTGCTGCAGTTCTAGGCTAAGGTCATATTTAGAATCCATCATTATCAGATTTATCCTTATTCCACAAGTTGAGACTTCCATCAGTGAAAAAAATGAGCAGTGCTGTATGAAGTAGGTTGCCGTGTTTCAGCGCGGTCTTAAATCGCTGCGGTAACCCCCTATCTACAGCACTGCTGCTACTTTTCTCCGTCTTTATTCAGACTGCAATGGGTAAGGTAGAGTCGTTGCCAGATGCTGCGTTCCATTTGTCCTCAGATGTCAGAATTTCCGAGTTCCGAGTCGGAAGTTTCAACTGGAACGCCCCCCAAGGTCGGACAAATGCTAGAACAGCTTTCGTAGACGTGACCATCTTGTTTTACTACTCTTCTTCCTGGTTTTGGCGATTGGCTACTTTTTTCCGTCTTGGTAACTGGAACGCTGATAACTCGGCTGTGATGTCATTCCCAGCTCTGACCTCTGACCTCCGAGGTAAATGGAACGCAGCATTATTGCTGGACACAAGTGCAATGTCGCTTGCTTCACGATAGGCTACGCACGCAATTTTTCCTCTTTTAAACAGTCGTTGCCATTTGTTACGGTCAATGCCATATCTGAGCGCCCGATCTTGCATTCTGAATGCTTGTGAACGTTTTGTCATATTTCGGAACAAAGTGGCCACACATAAGAACGAATAACACCGGCCATTTCGGAATTCTCTGAATTTTAGCAAATCACAATTCTCGTAATCAAAATTCTCGAAAAACATGGCAGACGAAGAAGCTGCTCAGTTGGTGGACGAAGAAGCTGTTCAATTGGCGGATGAAGAAGCTGCTCAGTTGGTGGACGAAGACGCTGTTCAATTGGCAGACGAAGAAGCTGCTCAGTTGGTGGACGAAGAAGCTGTTCAATTGGCGGATGAAGAAGCTGCTCAGTTAGCGGACGAAGGAGAGCCAGGAGGCTCGGTAGGAATCCATGCAGAAACCAAATGGCTGGAACACGTTTTTAAGCTCAGTTGCGTTGAGTTTACCTTGCAGTAGGAGATATTTTCATTAATACTGTAGCACAATTAGGGTGAATAGGAATGAAAGAGGGTGAAAGGGGGACTGCCTTTGCTGTCAGCTGAAGTTACCCCTTCTGAGTTTATTCTGTTTATTCTGTAGTTATGGATGGAATTAGCCTGTGTTGCACAATCTCCCGCTGTCCTGGGCTTGAGAGCCCCACTCCGAGCTGTGAGGGGGCTGCAAGAAGCGCTATTTATTCAGGCTATGCATGGAAGGGGTAAAATTTCCAGTATTTACTTTGCATCAGAACACAGCACTTGGAAATTCACTCTACATGTGAAATATGAAACCTTTGATACAAGGAGTCAGAACAGCATGGTGGAAAAATTTAGGTTTTGGTTGAAGCCTCCTTGCTTATCAATAACAATGATGAATAGTTTTATATTCAATCTTATTGCTGCACAGTTGGCGGGTGAAGGAGAACCTACCTGACCATTCGCTGGGCTGAGGTAGAAAACTGAAAGAAACTGTATGACCACAACGATTTTGACACGGAAATGTTCCTTGAAACTTTGCCTGACAATTGCTCTTACAAGATCACAAGTCTTCATGGCAATTGAACTTTGTAAATTTCTTGCAAGGATCTCAGGTAAAGACCTGACCAAAGAAAATGACAAAGACTGGTTAGCAGAGTAAGATGCCATAAACAACACTTGCATTGGGATGAAAACCACCAAAGGGTCAGACGTCTGGTTATTTGGTGCAGAAATATTACAGATGCCAGCACAACACACGGAAGTGGCGTCCGAGTAAAGATCCTCAGCGCAAGCGAAGAACGAATCCAACTGCCAGGGTCAAGAACACGAACTGCCCCTTCCAGCTAACGCTGAAGATTTCTACAGAAGGTGGCATCACTGTTGATATTCATAGGGAGCACTCAATCATTCAGTTTGCACATTGGAAGCTTCCAACTTTAAAGATCTGTCCAAAGAAACTATTGGAAAAGTCAATAAGCTTTTTGAATCAATCAGGCCATACACCATCCACTGCCAGACAGCAGTTTCTGAAAGACCTGAAATCTGAATGCAAAGATGATATCACTTATCATCAGAGAAAGGCGGATCGCTCCATCACACCAAGGACAAGAGATTTCAATGATCTCCACACACAGTTTGGAAAGGAAAACTATGGAGGGAAAGACAGTCAGATGTTGACAAAGCTGGTGGAAAAAATTGAATCAGATAAAGAACAGAATCCAGAGGCCAGTACCAAGTACCAACTTCATGAGGGTGACGGTAAACCTCTTATATTTGCACTAGTAACTCCGTTGATGAAGAGGGTTCACAAAGTCGTCCTTGCTTTTGGCAAGAAAAAGCAAGAAGAACTTGCTTTTATGGGAGCAACTTCTAATACTGAAGAACACAACTTAAAGGTCATCATGTGACGCACACATCATTGTGCTAGTGTGTTGCCATTGGGGATCTTGAAAACTAGTGATGAGAAAGAGTACTTTATGTCAGGGTTTTCAGACACTGCAGTCAATTCTCCTATGCATTTTATGGGCATGGACCTGAAGTAGGTCCTAAAGTAATACTTACTGATAATTGCGATGAGGAGCACAATGCTCTTAGCCAAGGATGGCTAGGGGCCAACCTTCTGCTGTGCACTTTCCATATTCTACAACAAGTATGGAGATGGCTTCACCACAAGAATCACATCATCCAACAAGATCGTCCCTGCTTGTTAAGAAGTGTCTTTATGCTGAAACCGTAGAAACTTCAATCACGAAGACTTTTGATTTAAGGAAAGGAGATTTATTAACAATGCAATGTCATGAAAGAAATTTCGTATTTGGCGATGACTCCGTCCTCGAGGACCCTCAAGTGAGGTGGGGCGCTGATCTGCCTGGGTAGCAGGCAGGGGCGAAGCCATCCCTCGTTGGACAGAAGGGTCACACGGATGTAGTAGATGCTGAAGAGGCCAGAGTCGAGAAGTTGGTGGCGGTGGGGAGGCGGTGGGCGATGCGGAATCTGTGCAACAGCAGACAGGAACACGTCAGAAGCAGATATAGAGAAGACCGAAGGCGCTGATTGGGTAAGTGTAATTGCATGAGAATCCTACATCTCGTGATTGAACTTTCATTTACACTTCCATATTTCAGAATTGCTGTACGCAGATGTCTCATGGTGGCAGGTGTAAACAATATGCTAATTTTATGAGTTACGTTTCAAACCTACGTGAGAAAAGACAGGCGTTTGCTCTTTGTTTCCGCAGTCACTTGCCTGTGAGAGGGAACCACACAAACAACTTTGTGGGAGCACAGTTTCTTGTTCTGAAAGACACTGTCTTAAGAAGAGCAAAGGAGTACAATGTAGTGGGTCTTTTAGGGAAGATTACATCTGACTTAGAAGACCCCTACAAAACAAAGTTTCTGTTGCTAGCAGATGGAAGCTTTGATGGTCATTACAGACACCGATTCATGGGAAAACGCAAAGATGGAGTAACAGGATTCCCTATCCCTACACCTGACCAACAGAGCACCCATCTCTCGTCTGTGCAACAATTCCACAATGATATCTTCACGATTGCAAGTGGGTCTAGTCCAGAACAAAGGTACTATTAATTTCTTATTGCCACCATTACCCTTATGCCCTTATAAGGCCCTTGATGGCCCCAAGATTTCCTGTGGGTGGAATTCTGTCATGGTTGCCCCACAGCCTTAGAATTTGAAGTATTCTGCGGTGCATCCTCTAGAAATTCTGTATTCCAGGTTAATAAATTAATTTTCAGGGTGGGTATAGATGAATATGCATTGCATGAAAAATATTACAGTAACTTATTGAGATAAAGAGATGAATGACCAAAATTTCACAAAAGTTGCTGCCATGCTGATGGAGATGTTGATATTTGAAACCTCATGTTCAGTCCTAGTTTGTAAAGAAATGTCTGGAAACAAAGCTGCTGCTTAATGGCACCAATGCTGTCTGCCTTAAAACTTTCTTTTGCAAATACTTTTTTGGTACAAATTCATATCTTTGTCCATTTGCAAGTAATCTTTACTATAAGAAATTTTGCGTCATTAGTATCATTGTATGTAACCCTGTATGTGACACATTTTATACTGTGCTCTTATTTCTAAATGCATGATTTTCATGATTAAAGGGGAACTCAACTCCAGACACAGGTGCTCGGTTTCTTCAGACACTATTTTTCAGAGTACAGAAAAAATGATAGTAATATCAGCCGTTGCATAATAGAGCAACAATGTTCTGATAACCCCCAGAGTACCTTAAAGATACAAATTTTAAAAAATTTGGTTGATTTTGTATTCATATTAACGTAGTCTTTTTAAAAAACAACTGGCTCTGGAGTTTAGTTCCCCTTAAGTTAGCAATTCAAATAACTGACATACGGTACCATGCATATCTATTTTAGTGTATTTTTATGACTCATTTCACCCTTGTTGTTTTTTTCAGCTAAACAGTAGACATGACAGTGGGAGTTTGTAGCTGCTCATTTGGAAAAGATGGTAGTCCCTGCAAGCATCAGTACATATTATGGGCAGCAAAGAAGGCATGTTGCCCTAATTTTGTTTCTGTCACCAATTCAGAAGAAAGACAGAAACTGCCATAGGGGAAACATTGCCACTATCCTTCTACAACAATTTGCGAACTGTTGTTGACCAAAGTATTCCAGTCACGTCAGCAATTGTAAATGATGATAATGAGCTCTCCACAGTAATGGCTGTGGAGCAAGACTGCGAAGGACAGGAATTAGATGATGACTCATGTATTGAATCAGCATCAAATTTATGAAACAACTCATTTGAGCAAATTGCAGAGAAACTTAAATCAACCAATGATACAAATCTAGCGAGAGCTATTATCAAATTTTCCAAGCGAGCCACGAGTCTAACCGGACCTACCAGAATGCATTCAGATCTTATAGCAGCTCTTCATAATTTTGGGACAAATGAGTTGAAAAAAAAGACAGAGGAAAAAAAAATCAGGGTCCAGCCCAATAGAAAAAGGAAGTCTGGAAATTGCAGCCACCAGGCTGTCACGAAAGGAAGGCCTTTAAAACTACAGTCAACACAACCAAACTTGGAAGTGCGTCTGAAGAGGAGAAGGCAAACTCACAATCTGGCTAAAGCTGTTCAGGCAAACACAAATCCCAGCAAAAAGTCAGGGTCTCATGTAATGAAACCGAATACAAAACATGTCCAAAGAAATAAGAGGAAAACAGACTCTTCTTAAAAGAACTTACCTGTATTTGCAACATTTTGACTCTTCACTGGGCCATATTAGATTTTACCATGACTATAAGGAAGAGGAAAAAGGTTGCGATAAAGAGGAATATGAAAATGAGTAAAAGACAGACAACAATAACAAGACTATTGTTAGAATGACACGTAGCAACTAAAGCTGGGACAGTGGAACCCAGAAATGTGTGTAGAGATTTCTCATATAAACGATACTACAGAAATATGAACATTGGGATCTATATGAATATTTCTCTGATGTCTGCTACTATGTTTATGTGGGAGGCAAAAAGTGGTAGGCTGGCTGAAATTCTCTTGAATATTAGACTAGTATTGAAATGCTCCCTCCATGGGTCTTTTCTCTGGTGTTATCTCATTATTGTTCCTTGTTTTATCTTGCCACGTTTCCTCCTTGAAAATCACATGTTGTTTCATCAATTGCTGACAATGTGTGTACAGTTTTCTACTTACTAAGCTAAAGGCATGATCCAGGACAAAAAAACTGATTTCATGCAACTGCCTGAAGAATTGTCCCAGTTGTGTCAACTTCACACTGTGGGGCTCCTCATATGTAGAAGATGAATTGATGTGCTACAAAGGTTTATAGTACAATGTAGAACAATTGTGTGTAAGCGTTTTGGAGAATCGCTATTACTACACAAAGGATATAAAGAAAATTTTGACTTACAATTAGAAGTAAACTGTATTTTATTTTATTTTTTTGCATTATGTCAAGATGCCTTGTCTGTACATGTATAAATTGTCATTCAGGGATTGGTAACAAAGCAAGTTTGAAATGATCTTGCCTTTTTTTGGCACGTCCTCCTTGGAGTCATTTTGTATTTAGCTTTTAATGTATACTGTCCAATAGAGAAAAGCTACTCCATATGCTTGTGCTTTTGCAGTTTTCATACTGCGTAAGAAAGCATTCTGAAGAGGGCTGCACACAGTACACATGCAGTATGCTGACCCAGTGTGTGTGGATTTTTGTTTGCAGTATTAATTGTTAACACCAGTGAAATGTGAAATATAGGCATGAAATGGTTTCTAAACAGCTCCTTGCAGGATCCAAACAATGTTCTACATAACATCTACTATTTGAAGGAATCATTTCCAAAATAGGTAGAAAATACATTTAGAATCATTAGTGAGTGGCCCAACATTGCCCAGCATCCTTCTATACAGCAGATTACAAAACTTAAAATTTACCACGGCCTCCTGCACAATGTTGTATTTGATGGGCTGAAAGCGAAAAAATATATGGGGCAGGGAAAATTTGTCCAGTGCAGGTAATTCTGAATGTTACCTGCACCAGTGTAGGTAGGCAGAAAATAGTATTTCGAGCCTTGCAATGGCATATTAAAGTGTACAGTATTCAGTATTTCGATTGTACCGTACCAGAAAAAAACAGCAAAGCAGAATCCAGGAAAGTCATTCTTTATTCTGTGGGATATCAGGAGCCCTCCCATCATTCTCTGCTTTTTGAAAGTTCTGTGTAACATTTTGCCCTATATTTTCTGTCATTTGGTATTCAAGGAATTCTCAGGGCATAACGCCCATTATTTTGTCACTTGTATGTTCCTGGCATATTTACACTGTACATGGCTTATGCACATATCAGGGAATACAAATGATTAATCAAAATAAAACATGTTCAGAAAATTTGAAGATCCAGTTTCCAATTGTGAGGAGGTAATACATACAGGTGTCAATTTCCACTGATGGCTTCAGATAACATGAACAGTTCAAAATTCCCTCAGGCAGATGTATGATCCATTAAAAACTTACAGTGTTAAATTGTACTAAATCCTGTTGTTTTTCCATTACTACTGAATAGCATGTTTCCTTAATAACTGTTTTACAGGTTAAATGTCTGCACTATAATCGCATTAAATTTATCTCATTACTGCTTCAAGTAGGCTATCTAATTGCCAACACTCTACATTTTCTCATGTTTTCCTCTATTTTACAGAATGAAAAGGTGAAGCAATATATGTTGCAAGTACGAAAGTTCCATCCGAAAAAACACTCCCACTAACAACACCCATGCAGTTCTAGAAAGGCTGCTTGGGGCCCAAACTTACTCTTAGGCCAGACCAATTTAATTTCTCGGTTCTTGTATTTTTGGAGGAACTGATGAACTTCGGGGTTACCGTGAACGAGATAAGCCGTCGCTGTCAGACAGATGTAATATTGAGCGAGGCTATACCCTATAGTCCTCTTGTGTGGAATGTGTATGATATCCATGCAGCTATACAAAAACCAATAGGCTGTAGAAGTGTGTGAACCATGAATGCCTAACAATTTAGCTCCAAGCCCTTTTTTGACCTAAACAAGTTGAATTGATAGGCTGATCTAGCAGACATTTTCAGATTACTTGAGTTTACATTCTGCTTTTAATCACCTCTGATGGAGACATACTCAAGTTAAAAAGGAAAATGTTAACATCAGAAAATAACGTCGTGGAGCCTCCAGAAAATGATTGATTCCAGTATCGCGAAGCGAGCGACACTGCACTCGTGCCCAGCTCTAAGGCAACGACTCTACCTTACCCGTTGCAGTCTGACGGAGAAAAGTAGCAGCAGTGCTGTAGATAGGGGGTTACCGCAGCGATTTAAGACCGCGCTGAAACACGGTCACCTACTTCATCCAGCACTGCTCATTTTCTACTCTGATGGAAGTCTCAACTTGTGGAATAAGGACAAATCTGATAATGATGGGTTCTAAATATGGTTAAAATGTGACATGGAAGGGGACTAATTGAACTGTGATGGTCACCGTCACTTGGATACTTGAATATAATGATCGAATATTGCCTTTTTTACTGACATCAGTGGTCACAAGTTTCTAAGATAAGTACGCGGGGCCTACGATAATTGAGATAGCAATGTGTAGTGGACAATTCAGAACGACTGTTCAGGACATTGATTTTCAATTTGGGTGACTGCTGAATGAGGTGAGGTGAAATTGGCTGGAGACAGGAGCTTAGCTAGTTCGTAAGCCTGTTCCGGAGCTGGCTAGCTCCACAGACTTTGTTTCCATAGTAACTAGTGCCATGGCTTAGCTCACACGCTCTGTGCAACCGAAATGGGGGCTTGAGATCAGGCTAATCCCGTGCTGATCCTGGGCTAATCCCTTATTCCGCCTTAGTGCAATAGGCCCCAGGACTAGAAAAAGAGAAGAAGATCTTGTATTGAAGATCTTGTCAGGCAATGTAGTGATTGTGTTGAGTCGCAGAGATCACCAAAATCTGGACCAATAATATTCTGGCCATGGGCAACTCAGCCTTGGCAGCTTATTCGCACAGATTTTGCAGAAATTAAGGGAGAAAAACTTTCTTATCAGTTCAGATAGCCATTCTAAATGGCTAGAAGTTTTTCCAATGAAGTCTACAAATAGTGCAGCAACAGTCAATGTTTTGAGATCTTTATTTGCTAGATATGGCTTGGTTCAGCAATGTGTTCCTGATAATGGACCACAGTTTGGTTCTGAAAAATTCATGAAACTCTGATACTGACATTCATCACATTTTGTGTCCACCTTACCATCCTGCCACGAATGGCCTGACAGAAAGAAATGTTCAAACGCGCAAACGTATGTACAAGAAGTTTGACAAATCCGTCTTCGCCACTTAGATTAGCTAATGTGATGATCACATACCGTAACACTCCTCATACTACCACAGGTATTACACCTGCTGAATTGTTTCTCAAACGCAGTCCTTGAACACGGTTGTCTTTGATTAAACCCAGTGTGAAGAGAAAGGTTGAACGTCGTCAGGTTTCTTTTAAAGTTTCAATTGGAGGGTCCACATCCAAAATTGAGAACATTTGATTTGAATCAGTCTGTTAGAGTTCGGAATGTGAGAGTAGGGAAAAGAGAAATGGATTCCTGGTGCAATAGTAGCAATCATAGCACCACTCACATATCTTATTCGCATACCAGGGAACAACAGACGATTTGTACATGTTGACCATTTAATTCCTGATGATTCTAGAATTGCAGATAACTCTGTTGAAGTTGAACAATTGCCAGAGCCATTGTTGACCAATTCGCAAATTCGGGTTGATGAGTCTATTGTACAGAAACCTGTCATCACTCTTCCAAGTGAGACAGCGCGTTCGAATCAGCCCATACAGGAGCCAGTGGTCTCACACATACTGTTTGTCCAGCAAAATCCTGTCTCTCTGAAAATGTGTCACCAGAGCCTGTTTTGAGAAAGTCCAGTCGTATTGTAAATCCACAAAAACGGCTCAACTTAAAATATATATATAGTGTGTATTCAAGTCGAAATGAAGAACGATGAAGCCCCCATGAATGATGTAGTGTAATTGTATGAAGGTGTCATTTTGATTAGTGCCCTGTTGTAAACTGTGTTAGTGACGGATATTTCCCTGATTCTGCCCTGGATGCGTAGTTCAGTTTTCCGATGGACCGTCAGGATGTTCTTACAGGAGTCTGCATGCAGGGTTTCAGTCGGTGTTTGTCCCACTGATCAAAATCCTGTTTTGTAAACGGACCCCCCACTTCACTGCCATACAGGGCAACTGGGTCAACAACAGATTCATTTAATTTTATCCCAGTTCTATAATGCAGATTTTTCTCTTTATGGTATAAAATGGTCTGAGTGCTCCCTCTTACAGATCATTTACTGCCAGAGGAAACATCCGGAACATCTGATCTGCAGCCTAAATAGTTATAATTAGTGCAGGTGGTGCACCTGATTCCTCCCTATTGTGAGATTAAATGTGTTTCCCTGAGATCTGAATCTTCTGTAAAATCATCATATTAGACTTTCAATGTTTACTGTCAGGGTAAACTATCTCTCTCACACACACACACACACACACACACACACACACACACAATGGTACGAAACAAACGCTGATACAAAACAAAGACCCCACCCTGAAATATATGTACATCTCTTTACAAAAATAACACCTGCATGTTACTACTGTCAGCAAATATTAAATCATTTAGAGCTGATCATTACCCACAATCCCACAGTGTTACTCCACTCTTACAGACACCTTCTGAGGACAGACTTTCAGAGAACCACCATAAATCCTGAAGAATGGAGAGAGTGTGTCAGTGAAGGAGTGAGTGAAAGTGTAGAGATGAGTGTTATTCGTGAGGTCAGTGAATGACACCTCCCCCCTGTCCCAGTCTAGCTGAACTCTGACCCTCTGGGGTTTCCTCCACACAGTGAGGGGTGTAGGAGGGGAGGTCAGGGCGTAGTATTCACCACTGTACTGCTCTATACCCCACACTCCTGCTGCTGGGGTCAGATCCACCGGCCCTCTTCTGCGCACAGACTCTTTAGCCACACCCACCCTCCACCAGCCCTCTGCACCCCCCACATCTACATCCCAGCTGTGTGTCCCAGAGCTGAATCCCTCAGAGCCCAACACACACCCCAACCCCCACCCCAGCTCATCAAATCTCTCTGGATTATCAGGGACATGCTGTTTCCCATCACTGTATCTCACACAGGTCAGATCCTCAGACAGTGAGAGGCGGAGACCTGCAGTGTTTGGGTCCAGAGTCACAGGAGCTGTAGGGACAGAGAATGGGACTCAGCATTGATCTACACAAAGAGAAACCGTCTGGGTCATTCCATGCTATTTGAACAATTGGCTTACACCACACCATCTCAGATTTACTTGAAATTTTATTGTGGTAATCAACATGGTATCAGATGAATAATCCCCAAATTTTAGCCTCCTACTCCAATAATTTCCCATGTTGATAGCAATTTTAGTGTTTGGAAATAAAAGTTAAATTGATCATTTAAATCCTGTTGAAATTTTCCAGAAATCAAATGTTAATAACTCAGCAATGAAACATGATTGAGACTCGAAAGTTCACTTGCTGACTCAGAATTTTGTGTAGATTCCAAATCTCCAACATAATTTGTTCCCTGGTGATTATATAGAGTGCCATGAATGTCTAAAATTGAAGAAAATATCAATCTCGCCCATGTTTAGAAGTACAAAAAACCAAGAAAATATTCAAACACAGATCCGTTCTTTATTGTGCTTGCACATTTATAGGTGTATTTTCAAAAAATATAACAAAGATAATTATAAACCCAGTCATGCTGAACAGATGGAAGTTCAAAAATGGAAAAAGTGTAAATCACGCACAATCAAATCAGGTGAATTTCAGCAGGTAGCAGAGGTGCTGTGGTAATGATATTTGGTGTGTACATTACTAACATCATAAACAACAAATGTATGAAATTTCAGATTTCTGTTCCTCTTGTAACCATTTTTATAGTGTGTGACATTTCTACATATTTTCGAGTGCAGAAAAATCTAACAAACTAGCTGTATGTACATTAACCTCAATAAGAAGTCATAATCACTTAAATATGTAAGCAAAATCATTATTAAATGATTATACAAACGATCACTATCTGAAATGTAAATAAAATGAGCAAGATATTTGGTTTCAATGCACATATTGGGATACTTCGGCCTATAAATCAAGTATTATTCTTCATGAATGCCTCACCAGGACTCTGTTACTTCATTCACATTTGAGGTGTTGATGTTGGGCACAATTTCTGTCCCGGTTTAACTGACTTCCCAAAGCGGTCCTGTATGTGTATGGCAAAATTAGTTTGAATAGTTCTCAAAGATCCTTCTTATGGACAGAGAAAGGATCACAACAGTTAACTTGTAACGAAGTGTAAAAAAAAAACGCTAAAATGGCACCTGTTCAAACCCCCGTATCTCCAGGGGCACTCCTTGGATTTTCTTCTATTTTTTTTTAAACTGATTCCTCTTTTATAGTAGAAAGACCACTCCAAAAATTGTTAGTGTGTTTTGACCAATATGAAGTTTGCAGATGTCTGAACAGGGATGGGGGGGTTAATCTCGAGAATCGCCCGGTATTTTCAGCCAACTGCTGCAGCACTTACTGTACTCTACAGTCCCCAGCATCTTCTCACACACTCTGTACTTCAGGCTGCTCAGGTGCTTGGCCACATCGATCAGCGCTCCTGAGACCGTCTCTGGATCTGCCCGTGTGCGCTGGGCTCTGTAAGAACATTCAGGAGTCAGGAGTTTAGAGGAAATATTCACTTTTATTTAGTATTTCAGAGAACTGCCTCAATTTTCATACACAACTGCTGTGATTATTATTGAAGAGATGAATTTCAAACACAGTCACTCACTGGTAGAACATTTCAGTCTAATAAACTACATTTGATATTTAACCTGATGAGAGAGGATGGCGTTTCCTTACTTGTCTTGTGTTTCCTTGTATTTCTGAAATAAGAAGAGCAAATTATTGTCACTGTAGCCAATGCTGAGTGTATTTAAACAGAGTAAAAAACCACAACTGTATATCTGCTTATTACTGAACAAGCATTACATATGAAAACACAGGAAATCTAAATATTCTGCTATCACATATTCACTCAGTTTACGGTCTCTGGATGTAGAATGAAAATAAACCTTTAAAAAGGAGAAAAACACTTTTTCATCAGAACAAGACAGTAATTCTGTTTGATGAGGCTTTGCAGAGATTTGATGACATCAGCAGGCCTAATGAAAACTTGAAAAGGCAGTTTAGGGTCAGTCCATGTCAAATGTCCGTATTTCAGAAAAACATCCCTCTCTACCATCTCAGATTTGGCTGAAAACAAATCCAGTGGGTGCATTCATTTCCAAATTGGATAAATCCAAAATTTTAGCTCTCAACTCCTTATAATTTTGTGATAAAAAAATACTTTTGCAACTGCGATTCGGTCGGCCAATTTAGATTATGCAATGGTGAAACACTATATTGATGCCAACCATGGTTCCCCTTCTTCTCTTAGATTCGTTGGAATCGAGAGAATCATTCCATGTCCAAGAGGAAGAGATATTCTCTTGAAGTTAGCTCAAAGAGAAATGTATTGGATTTACACTTTAAAATCAATGACTCCTAGTGGTCTAAATGAAGACTTTAGTCTGAAATGTTTTTTGTAATTGTATGCATTACTCTTATATTCTGTGTTATTATAATAATGTTTTTCTAAGTGCATTCATGTGTATCCAATGCCTGAGTGACTTTTCTATATATGGTCTGATTGAACAATGGAATGATTGAACCATTTGGATTTGTATAATTACCTGCAACTGCAATTTGTGTATTGTGGAAATTATATATCCTAGCCATGTTTCATTCATTCTTACGCTCTGACGAAGGCTTGATTTAGCCGAAACGCGTTAGCGCTTTTTAGTGTTTGCCGACAATAAAGGTATATCGAAATTCCGTCTTGATTTGTTTATTTGGATGTGCGACCATTCTCAACGTTGAGATTATCACATTACTTTTGCAACTCCGTTTCGGCCCTTTAAACAGGGATTTCGGAGGAGCCGCTTTCACATGGCTATATCTAGAAAAGTATTTCAGCTAAGTCCTTCACATTTTCAGGGGTGAAAATCTACTCTTACATGAGGAATACGGATTTATGAATGTGTCCCTTTAGTTCATCATATATTTCTGGGTGCTTAAAATTGCTGAAAAATTTTACGGCGGTAGCATATTTGAAGGACTGTAAAAAACAGGGATTTGGTTTTGCACATACAGATCCCCATATGTGTCGCGTATTTTGTTTTCTAATTCTGCCCCTCTCTTATGAATAATCTTGAAAATATTAAGGCTGAAAAAAATTATGTGTACTATTTTTTGCATTTTATTAAAAAAAATGACAATATCCAACAACATTAAAATTGACTGTTTTAGAAAGACTAGATGCCCGTTATTAACACATCCAAAATTTGTGATCGTGTTCTGCTTTAGTTTCTCAAAATAAATTTTTGAAAATATGGTATTTTTGTGGATACACAGCATTTAATGGCATCAAAGGCATATTCAAACATTATTTTATAAAATGCACATAGTTAATGATAGAAAACTTAAACTCAACAAAGTGCTTTATTTCATAAATGTTGAATTACATTTGAAGAATAACCCATTTGCAGTGTTTAGATATTGAAATTTTACAACCTTAACAGGGCCAATAAATTCAAGTTTGTTTTGAATTTGTAAGTGTTACAATAATGACTTATCAAATACAATATAGCTATCATACAGAGGATGTGTTAATAATGCCACTTTATTTGATCAGAGATTAAATGATTCATCATATATATGCACTTTGGATTAATTTATTAATTAATAAATCAACCTATAAAATAAAAATTAATTATAACATTTTTTAAGCTGTTAGTTTAGGAACGTGCTTGGTCACGTTGAAGCTATAAGTTGTCTGAACAGTTCATGAATCAAAAAAAGTTTCATCTGGCCCAGGAGAGAAGACCTCTGCTGGGTACCTGTGCAACACATCATTGCCAAGATTGAAATCCCAAGAACTACAACTGGATGTAGATATGCACTCAAGGAGCAGGACACCAAGTGGCTGAAAACTTCATTAAAGAGTTCAAATAATTTGTGTAGAATAGAATTCTATTGTTAAAAATTCCATTATTTACAATTCTGCAGGACTGTCTAAACTCTTTTTAACACTGGTTATTACAAATTGAAGCAAACAGGTAAATTTTTTCTCCTTGGATGTAAATGTGCATTGATACAATCATTTTAAGCGATGATTTATAACACGACTTGGTGCAACCTAGTATTCGACTGGGCCACCAAGTGCTGTATGAGAATGTGGGCCCAAGAAAAGGGTGCTAAATGAGGCAAAGCTCACGCAATTATATGAAGTGCAAGTTTAGTAATGAGCTGGAGCTGATAAATTATTTAAAAAGTAGGTGGGGAGAGTGTGAGAGTGTGTGAGTGAGAGAGTGGGAGGTGGGGGGGGTCTTGAGTTAGGAAAACATATCAAAAGCAAGTTATACATTTGAATAGACAAGGAGCTAAGGGTAAGGGTAGCAGTTATTGATTTAGTGAATGTGAATTTGAGAGAGGCAGCAGCAGCAGATGTAGATGGCTGTGAAATTATGTTTGTATGTTCCTGAATCATAATGAACAATAAAGTTATCATTACAGTTGTGCTAATAGGGGACGTGACGTCACTTTTGTGAACACATGGCAGTTCCTCTACAGTGAGGGTGTAAGAATGAATGTCAAAGTTTCCTTTTTTTCCCCATGTTTCATCTTAGGGTGTGTTATGGACAAAGAACCCACAGTTTAGAGTGAATATGTTTGAGTGAAGGAGTTGCTATGTGTTTATATAAAGCGTTAAACGATATTGGAGATGGTTTAATATGGATAAATATGTGACCAAAAAAATTGAAATGCAATGAATTTTTATGAATTTATGACCTATTGAAAGCTCTCGGTGTCAGCTACAAGGCCTTTTCAAGATCATGAGAATTGGCCGAGAAATAAGAAAGTTTTGGAATTTTATAGTGCCCCCAAATAGCAAATTGTTTGGTATATATATCAGTCACTGCGGATTAAAAAAGTATGGTGAAGCGAGCAATTTAGGTGAGTTTTACCTCAAATATGGTAGACAACAAAAAAAATTATATAATCAATGTTTAAAGAAATTAAATAAAATACAAGAATTCAGGAAAGAAGGCATGAATGATTTTCAAGAGTGACAGTTACAGCCTGACTGAGTATTGCACTTTGTCACATAGCTAATATGATAATCATAGGTGTATAAAGTACTGGAAAAAATAACTAAGTAAAAGTAGAAGTATCATTACTGAAAGTTGCTCTGGTAAAAGTTGAAGTCACCCATAAGAAAATTACTTGAGTAAAAGTCTTAAAGTTGCTCACATGAAATGTACTGAGGTACCAAAATATTTTGTGAAAGAATATACTCAAGTATCAAAAGTGCGACTAGAAGTACAAAGTATTTTTCATAGTACGTATAGACAGAAGCAAAGCAACCACTCTTTGTTCTCTCCTTGTGCTCTTTAGTCAGTTTTCAGGTGAATGAAAAATACAGTACTCAAAACAAACAAGCAGTCTCTCCTTAATATACTTCTTCTTCTTAGAGTTCACTGGCAGTTTTAAAAACCACTATAATTAATAGAATTACATAGTATCAATACCATGCCGAATTTTTGCTTCAGAAAACTGATTTTTCTTAACTACTAATTGGGATACCATTTGCTTACTGTAGCTGAAGTGGTTGCTGCAGAGGACAATGATTATTTCTGTAGCAAGAGATTATTTTTTTTAACTGCTGGATAGATACTATGGGCAAGTATATTGAGCAGTTTGCACATCAGGCTTAGCTGAGGAGTTTTATTCAGGCAACTCCTGAAAAACATGGATTAGAGTGAACATATGCCATATTCTAAACAGTGTTCGAACTCATGAACTCACCCTTGTGAATATTCAGTAATAACTGATCCGAGATGGTGAATTGCATTCATCTTTTAATTTGTAAAAAGTAAAAAAGTAGTCAGTGTCAAAGTAACGAAGTGAAAGTATTCTTTTTATCTTTTAAACATAGTAGAGTAAAGGTCCAGGTTTAAAGGAAAACTCAAATATAAATCCTCAAACTATTTAAGTACTGTAACGAAGTGCATGTACTTCATTACTATACACCTCTGATGATAGTGTATCCCAAGTCCGGGTGAGGAAAATGCTCCAACACAGGCAAAAATCCACAAAAAGCTTCACAGGTCTTGAAAAGAGTGACAGGTCTGGTCAAATGTATCCTTCTCCTTGCAATTTCTCCTGCTACTTTACTCTCTCAATTTTCCTCTTGATATACTCTCTTGCAGACCCCTCCCACATTTAGACCTCTTTTTTTATTCTCTGGGACTTGTCCCAGACATGCCCAAAACATGCCCAAACCTAGCTCCAGTCTGGGCTTAACATAAGAAAGATCAATACTGCCATCTAGTGGCTTCTATTCGCATTACAGTTATAATTCAAGTGTAGGTTAACAATTATGAAATAAAGCATTTATTTGAGTTTGAGCTTTCTATTGTTAACTGTGTGCTTTTTATAAAGTGATGTTTGAATATGCCTTTGATGCCATTTAATGCTGTGTCCACAAAAATACCACATATTCAAAAATTACTTTTGAGAAAATAAAGCAGAACACCATCACAAAATTTGGATGTGTTAATAACAAGCATATAATCTTTTAAAAACAGTCAATTTGATGTTGGTGGATGGTGTAATGTTCTTGGAATAAAATGCAAAAAATGGCACAAATTTTATTTTTTTCATTTTCAAGCCTTAATATTTTCTAGATGATTCATAAAAGAGGGGCAGAATTATAATTGAAAATACACAACATATTTAGGATGCTGTTTGTGCAAAACCAAATCTCTGTCTCTGAAATTAGGCTTTTTTTTTGCTGCAGTGTACAGACTGTTCCATAAAAACTAGTTAATTGTTTGTCGGACATGAGTTTATTATCCTCACTCAATATATCCCTTATAAAAATAATGCCTTTATCAAACATGTGTTTCCAGAAAATCTTCATTCTATCAACAAGTATATTAGAATTTAACCATATTAATTAGGCTTTTTACAGTCCTTCAAATATGCTACCACAGAGCGCAAAATTTTTCGAAAAAACTTGAAGCACTCAAAAAAAATATACGAGAAACTAAAGGGACACCCTTTATAAGTCCATATTCCGTAAGCTATAGTGCTATAGTAGCAGATTTTCACTGCCAGGGATGAGAATTTTCTTGGATTTCATTGCTCCAAGGGTTGATTTTCTGAAATGTGATGAGAAATTTTTTTTTGGGGGGGGGGGTGATAATTCAAATCTTATCCATTCACCAAACATAACAGTGATCAGATTAGGCAGATTCGCATCGCTCTATGCGAATCAAATCTCAGCATTTTTGACGAAATGCTGATCATCATTACAATCCCTTCACAAAAAATAAGATTCAAAAAATCTTAATGATATTTCGTTGATCCCGATTCATTGGCCTACGAACTTCCGAATTCCCGAGCCATAGAAGAAGCTTTTACCACTTTGCTTAGCTGGAAAATGGTGTTAATTTGCATACCAACCAATCAGCTTCTGGGGAGCGTACGCATGCGCTAGGGAGGCTTTCTGGTATCGTCATGATGTCTACACTGCAGTCTGAGCAACAGCGTACTAAGTTATGTTGCTCTTCGGACATAGCCACCTATTTAACTCAGGAAAATCTTTGTAAATGATCATCATATTTAGATGATATGATTTGTTTCTTGCCCCAACTTTACTAATTTTGCCAGCTGTCATAGGCATGAATGTATCTGAGGTTTCGCGGCAGTTTCGTCCGACCCAAGTGAATTTTTACAATTTCAAGGATGTTCGCTAGTTTGGTCGCCAGCTCAGAAGCAATCGCTTACGTACAGCTAGCTGACTAGTGACCCCATGGTACCTATGATGCTTATTGGAGAGGTTTTTAAAGCTCTGATTTGTCACTTTCAATGCTATCGCACACACCTCTCAACGCTGATGGCCCGCTTATTTTACCTAAAGAGCAAACGGATAGTTCGGGCCTGAGACGTGTTATTTCATGGCTAGTTTCAGCTGCGTGATCTTGTTACACGTGCTATCACGTATTACGTTACTCTTCAGATTATAAAGCTAGCCATCTTCCTACCTACCTGACGCTAGTCAATGGAAATCTTTGTAATCATTGTTATATTAAAGCAATGTGATTTAGTTTTTGCCCTGATGGAAAAAATTCTGTGTCCGACCTTCAATTGTTTCAGCTTTAACTCTGAATCGCCTTGACTGGATGTACGCTTTACGTTTTTACACATCCGAATGTTCTTCTAGTTACCAAGCATCACGGTTAGCCGATCAAAGTCATCAAAAGTTCCCTCTTTGCTATCTGGTTTAGGGAATCGCAAGTTCACCATTGGCGTCTCCCGAAACATGCACAATGATCTCTGATCATTCAAATACATGATGATGTGATGTCAAGATGTGACTGAAGTTGGAGAGTGCCTTGTGCGACTGGATTTTAATGGGTATGGATCCTTTCACATGTCTTATCAGGTGCTAAACAACATCATATGCTACAGCAGGGGCATTGTTAGGACTTGAAAACATTGGGGGCTTCAGCCCCCTTAATCCAACCATTTTTGGGGGGTCCCGGGGTTTCTCCCACGGGAAAATTTTGAAAATCTCTCTTTTAAAGACGCAAATTTAACGTAGCTGGACAAGGATTGAGAACAATCCAGTACATCACTGTGCCTTTCTCTGCTTCCTCGTCTTGTTATCTCGGTTGCTGTGGGTGCTATGAAGAAGACCTAGTAATTGTAAATTGTCAGTTATTGTTATTTTATGACACACATGCAAAGTTAATGAAGAACCTCTATAACAATGGGTTGGTTAAATCGAGATGCATGTATAATCAATTTTTCATGAGATTGACCGAAACTGTTCTTGCAGGTACTGAAAAACATTCATATGAATCCTCCTTGTGCACCCAACAAAGGTGAAGCCGACTGCTTGCTTCACCTCTGTTGGGTGCAGACGGTTGATTCATGTGAATGTCTCCCAGTGCCAGCAAGAATTGTTTGTTTATTTAACAAACGACCACGAGAGGGGGACTGTGCACAGGTTATTCACACCATAGGTTGTAGCAAAGTTCAGCGTATGCAGCGGCGAGGTCATTCGTTGTAGGCTGGTGGCCCTGCTCTCTCCTAACTACGGCACCGTGCATGTAGGTGGTCCAAGCGCTGCGGGGGACACCGTTTGCCGAAATGTTATGTTTTCTTGTTCGTTGTCCGCCTTTTTTGGAGTGACGGTCTGATTTCATGGAGTGGCCTTAACAGTGGTCATCAGTTGCTACTTAAATAAACCTCCATTAGTGACATTCTTGTCTGATGCCTGAACTGAATGTTGACAACATTACAATATGATCAAATGATATCGACTCCATCCCACAATATGGAGTTTGATAATTATTTAAGGTGGCACACTAATACTGTGACTCGTAAGAACCATCGGTTAATAAATGACTGCTTCATGCTTTTGTTCAGTTTTCAGCTTGCAAAGCTTAATTCAGTGTTAGCCTTGGCTTCCAAAGATACATAGGCTAGCTACCAGAGGAGGTAAAAGCCAGGTCTGAGTGCTAGTGGAACAATTTCATGGAAAGGAGTTATTGCTGACTGAGTAGAGCTCATAGACTGATAGAGCTCAAGAAAGAGGTTCTATTCTGTTCCATTCTACAGAGGCATCAAAATCAGAGAGATGTCCATGCTAGAAGCTGGGGATTACATCATTAAGCACACACATAATCACTCTGTATGACAGAGGCTAACTAGAAGCCAGTCCAGCATGTCACAAGCTACCTAGCTTGCCATGTGCTTTTCAAGAAACTGAGCTAGTGGAAGCATTATCTAAGGTTTGGGGGGAGAGTCGGGGGGATGATAACTCCTCGACTGCATCTGACGACCTTGCCTTGTCCTTTCTCCCAAAGGACCGCCTGATACCCATGTCAGTGAGAAGTATTAATTTGATTGAAATCACTAGCAAGTCATACAACCCTCGTTTCCAGCATGCAACTACTGAACTGCCCACGAATGTAACGTTGAGCGGTAAAGACCACCTGACAGGGCCGGTTTTAACCTGTTATATTAGGGGTGGGCTGGTAGAAATAATGGGTGGGCAACTTTGGCTGTCGGCAGCCCAAAGGTTAGGCATGAAAAGTAGTACACCTTGGGTTTCCAGTTCAAATCCCTGGCCAGATGACACAAAAATCTAGCAAAATGACAGTCAGCAACTGGAGGATGAGATGCAGGCCCCTGCCACGGAGAACACAGGCCTCTCCAGTTTGCAGCTGTGTGTTCAGGCGAGTTTAATACAGATTAATTTGCCTGTGGGGATTAATGCAGCACGATTCTAATTTGAAACAGGGACATTGGGAGGCAGTGAAGCAGCATTTTTAAGTTTTCTGCAGCACCATGAATTGAGTCATAGGCCAGTTTTGCTCGCCATAGAAAAAAAAAAAAAAAAATCCTTCATCCAGATTTTAACAGAACACCAATATCATATCATGCCTGGACCTGCATTGCCAGGAACTATGTAGTATCCTTCAAAACATGAACAAAAATGCCAAAGTTTGAAGATGGAAACTTTGGCCAAAAATAAATCAAAACTTCAAAAGAGGAGGTGCACATCACCAGTATATGTTCAATAGTTCTGTCAAAACTGAACTAAATTAAACCAAAACTGAGGAAGGTAGACATTACACAAACTGTGTAGCATGCTGTAAACCACATCCAAAAATGATAAAGCTCAATAAATGGAAACTTGTTGTAAAAGTACACCAAACCTTGATGCAAATTTTAAGTAACCCGATCATATGCTCCTCTGGCATAGAAGAGTGCTGCTTTCCAGTAGGTAAAACCATGCAAGATAAAAACAGCATCCCTCTCACCGGCAGTAACATAATTCCTGCAGAGAAAGCAAACGCATGCTTCCCGCTGAACTGAATACTCCAGCCACGGTCGTGTTCAATACCAGGCTGGATTGAATGTTTGCCATAAAGCACCGAATGCACGCTTTGGGTAGCTAGCTAATATTGGCTGGGATGGAGCATCGCCATTCATGTCGCCAACCGTGTGAGATGGAGCTGAGGCAGCAGAGAGGGGGAACTGGTTTGGGGCAGTGCCTGTGGAGGGCACTGGAGCTGGAGCCATAGCCGTAGCTTCTGGTGTGGCAGCTATGGCATCGCTTGAGGTTGAAGCAGCACAAGGCTTGCTAATCGGCTTTAAAAAAATGACACATGGCTCTGAACTCGTTTGAATGAATAAAACGAAATTTCGGTTAAATTGTGAGTCTCTGCGCACTGCTCAACGCACACCGATGAAGAGAATGGCTTCACTGCCTGGTGAAGTATCCCTACTTTCAACTTGAACAGTGGGACTTCGGTTTGGAGGCGGACTTTAAGCCATGCACCAAATCAGGCGTTAGGAACTGAACTTGGAAATTGTACCAAATGATCCACATGATTATGCGCCTCTGCCCATATATGGGCATGCCCCCTCTGGCTGGCCTTTGTGATCATGCCTCGCATTTATTCCTGCTGCTGCTACTACAGCGTCAGTGCGTCAGCCATCCAAAGTGGTTTGAAACTAGTAGGCGAGGCTACTGTTGTTGATTGCAGGGGGGGGGGGGCTTCGGGAGATCCGAGGCTATTGGGCCAATCATTCGGGGCTTCAGCCGGGAATGCCCGGGGCTATCGACGCCCCTGTGCGACAGTAAGGTACAGATAAAACAGCTGTACTGCAGGCTACAAGTAGTTTACAGAAATTCCACCGGGAAACAGGAGTGTGCTTTATTTAATGAAGATTGTACAGGGTAAAATTGATGCCTTTTGGAAATAATTTGTTTTGCTTTCAGAGTGGAGTGGTTTTTATCTTGTAATTGTAATTTGTACACATTACCATCAGTTGAATCAGCTGTGGACTTAGATGACTTCTGATGACATTTTTGTATTATATTGTGTATACAATGTATATATTACTGGATGAACAGGAGGACTTTTGTTTCTCATTTGTATATGTAAGTACTTACACAAGTATTTTTAATTGTTACAAACCAAAACTAAATGTATATTTTAGAAGTTTTGTTAGAAATGTCTATTTTCAAATGGATACATAATGCATCTACTTGAAATGATGCGTTCATTTTTGGTTTGTAACATTTAAAAAATACCTTAAAACTGTTCTTTAACATAATTTTACTGCAGTTTACTAGCAGCTTTGTGAAGTTAAAATGCTTTGGCTTCAGGGGGGCTTTGACCCTCTGAATCCCCTGAGCAGGGCTCCGCCCTTCACCTGGCCAGGGGCTGCCGGCTATTTTCCTCTGAAATTGCAATTTCCCATTCTCATCCCTGCACCCCCGAAAAAGGACTTAGCTGATATACTTTTCTCGATACAGCCCTGTGAAAGTGGCTCCGCAAAAATCATTGTTCAAAAAGGGCCTGAATTTAGTTGCAAAAATATTTTTTTATGACTAAACAATTTGGAGTTCAGAGCTAAAATTTTGGATTTCTCCTGTTAGGAGGCGAGTGCACTCACTGGAATTTTTTCAGCCAAATCTGAGATGGTCAAGTGGGAGCCATTGGGACATTTCATATGGAATGACCCGTTAGAGAAGACTGGGCCCTACACATGAGTGTCTGTGAGCTCTAACAGCGTCTGTACTGAGTCCTACAGACACACAGGGAGCAGCTCTTACCTGCAGGAATGAGGCGTCTTCAGCTCCCAGCTTCTGTTCTATGGCTCTGATTTGTTCTGAAAGGGATGACATCTCTCCTGTCATCTTCTCAATCTTCTCCTTCATCATCTGACTCTTCTTCTCTTTTTCTTCCCGCAGTGCAGTGATCCTGGCTGCCTCTTCATCTCTCAGGAACTGCTGCAGTCTCCCAAACTCCATCTTTATCTGTCTCTCTGTGCGCTTTGCCTGACTCTGGAATAAACATTATTCACCATCATTTCAGCACAATCCAGCGCTGCATCTCCAACACTGTGATTTAAAGGCCTCAGTACAGTACCTTGATGTGCCCTGCTGTTCGATCGCAGATTAGTTTCACTTCATTAAAGGCTTTTAGCTTCTTCTGCAGTGGAGCCAGTGCAATCCTGAGTCTCTCCTGTAAAGACATGTGTAATGTGAACAAATGCCACTAGATGGCAGTATTGACCTTTTTTTTTTGTTAAGCCCAGACTGGAGCTAGGTTTGGGCATGTCCTGGGCATGTCTGAGACGGAAAGTCCCAGAGAATTATGTAATGCGAAGAGAAGCCACTAGATGGCAGTATTGACCTTTCTTATGTTAAGCCCAGACTGGAGCTAGGTTTGGGCATGTCTTGGGCATGTCTGGGACAAGTCCCAGAGAAAAAACAAAGAGGTCTAAATGTGGGAGGGGTCTGCAAAAGAGTGTATAAAAGAAAATTGAGAGAGTAAAGTTGTAGGAGAAATTGCAAGGAGAAGGATACATTTGACCAGACACTGTCACTCTTTTCAAGACCTGTGTAGCTTTTCGTGGATTTTTGCCTGTGTTGGAGCATTTTCCTCACCCGGAACATCACCAAGCAACCCCATCTCAAGGCACTGTAAATAATTTTTTTCTTGTTAATATCAATCTTGGTCAGTAGTATAAATTGTAGGTTAGTGGTTGGTCTTTGTTTAATTAAATCTGTTTGAGTTTTAAAATTTTGTCTGTCATCCCTTGCTGTCGAAAATGTCATAACAAATTGGGGCCAACACACATGACAGAGTCGACACTTTACTGAGGAAACAGAGGGACAGTAAACTGCACTGTTCACACTGAAGCACAAGAGCCCTGCTCAGATACAGGGAGCCAGAATGGAGACTCAGGTAACAGTTTCTGAAAAAACACTGTGTCCTTGAGACACATATCAGGGCATTAACTCTGTCTGGGACATGACACGACAAGTTTTAATGTGCAGTAAGTTTAGTTACTAAGTTACAGTAATTTGTTCTTTGAGTCCACATTGTGTCACGTATATCAGAGCCCTGAACTTTGACCCCTGCTGGCCATGCTGAGCACTGCACTCTAACACAGCTCTGAGAATGTCTCCACGCACCTGCCCCTCCCTCCTGTCTCTCTCTCAGTCATGTGACACAGTCAGTCCCTGAGAATTCACAGATGAGATGTGCAAACTACACACAAAATTGATACACAAAATGACATTCAGTATTACATTAAGAAGATAAATGATAAAAGTGTAAATTTTGTCTCTAGTCTGTTACCTTATACTTCTCTGCAGCCTCCTGTACTGGCAGCACATCGTGGTTTTTATGTTTTTTTGAAGTTTGACAGACAAGACAGATGGGAATCTGATCCTCCACACAGAAGAGTTTGAGTTTCTCACTGTGCAGACTGCAGAGCTCTTCAGATCCTGCTTTATCTCTCTGACTTCTCTCCTTTAAGAACGCCTCACACATATTCCTCAGAGCCAGGTTACAGGGTGGTACTTCCTTAGAAAATCTTCTCCTGCAAAATGGACACTCCTGAGATCCCTTGTGTTCCCAGTACTGCTGCACACAGTCCTGACAGAAGCTGTGACTGCAGCTCAGGGTAACAGGATTCTTGAAGATGTCAGAGCACATAGGACAGGAGAGCTCCTCTTCCAGGAGAGACGATACAGACGCCATTCCGTCTCCGTCTGTTCTCAGCTCAGTAATGGCTTCTGCGCAATCTGAAGTTAAGTTTCACTTTTACTTTCAGCAGCTCCACGAACTGACAGTAAAAATGACTGCCTTTGAATCAGTATTAACCCTCAAATCTCTGCTCTTCTCAATGTGTTTTCACATTCAATATTCTTGTATCATTTTTTAAATCTACACTTTGTATCCATTCATTGGATCCCCGGTTAAATAAACTGATCTGCTCACGACAATCTGTCCTTCCTCCTTCCTGTGAGACGCGCCCAAGTACCATAAATATCAATTCCTGCAGGGGGCAGCACTGCTCCATTGAGGGGTGCATAGAGTTGATCTGCAAGTGCAGCGTGAGAGTGATAATTTCACTAAACCTTCCTCCTCACATTTTAAACCCAATGAGCAACGTTAGCGTAGCCCGACCGCACAGGCTTTAAAAAAATCGAGCGAGACTAACATGTTCCGGAGCAGAACCGCACCGCAAGCACTTATCTTCAGCATTTACATGTAAGAAACCCATTTCCTCACCATATAACTTTTCTTTCTTTATTCCAGAGCTCATTGCAATCACTTACTCATCACATCCTTCCTACTTTAATCCTAAACTGGAAATGCATTGAGTTCCACCGTCAGAACAGAGATTCCAGTCTGTTAGGAAACAGGAATTCAACATTTCCCAGAAGTCACTGTCAGCATTGATAAAGTTGACCACCCTTTCCAGCAGTATTATTCCCTGGAACACGTGACTCATGAGTGACTGACTTGTCACGACTGGCCACACATCTGCCCTGAGAGTAACTGAATGTAATGATCCTGTTCTGCCTGACCATGTTTTTGTTGTGATTCTGCCTGACTGCCATGTTTGATTATGATTCTGCCTTGTCTGACCATGCTCTGTATTTGTGATTCGGATTCTATGCCATGTTTCGTTTTGCCTTGTTTCTGTATGTCCTGCCATATTCCACTCCTGCAGTTATATTCCGGTCCTTGTTTTGTGTCATACCATGCATTGCACTTTGTCTCCCCCTGTCTGGTCTTTTGTCATGTGTTTGCACACTGCCCCAGTATTGTGTGCCACACTTTTGGGTAATTTCATGTTTTCTGGGATTTCAACCATTTCTTCCAATCTCGTTTACTTCCTTCGCCTAGCTTTTCTATATTACAAATACTAACAGTTTGTTAGTCTTGGTTAGTAAGTTTAACTAAAATAACATTGTTTAAAGTACTAACTTACTAACAAGAATTAGGGACTGTATGGCTGCACATTACTAATTGACTAACGAGCTCTCAGCATTCGCTCTGCTCTAGTCTCCACCCCTTGCCTTCACTCAATGTCTTTGCTGTGTTTCAGCAGATTCTCTGCACCTTGTTAATCACTGTTCTGCCTCTCACTCTGTGTACGGTAGAACTCCCTAACTGGAGCCGTGTGTTTGTCAATAGGCTGTCTTCATGAACCCTGTCCGTGTTTTGGCTTCTGCCATTTTCTTGTAATTAGGAACTTCCTCATGTTCATTCCTTTGTAAATTAGTCTGATCCAGTTCACTTGTTTTCCTTTGTAGCATGCAACGTCCCGTTAGTCTATTTAAGCATTCTTTTCACAACCTGCTCCTTGTCGGAACGTTTCCCTTGGTTTGCTTGTGCTACGCTTGTTTTCGCCTTGTATTCTTTGTGATTCACTTCTGACTGGACCGTCCCTGTTTTGCAATTTTGGCTCTGTTTTGGATTACTGTCTGCATCTGTGTATCAAACCCTTTTTTGCCCGACTACGAGTACTGTGATTGCTGCCCTGTCAGATTTCGCCCTCTGGATTTTGATTTTTGGATTGTGGACTCTGTACTGTTGCCCCCTGCTCTGCGGGGGTTCTACCCCTTCCTTAATAAAATCCAGATTTACTGCACTGGCTGGTTCTCGCAACTGGTTCCTGAATGATACCTCACAGATTATTACACAATTCAAGGCTGGGAATAAAGATGGCTTCGGAAGATTCTCTCCCTCTCTCTCTCTCTCTCTCTCTCTCTCTCCAAGTGTTCACGAACAAGGCGACCTCAAAAGTAAACATCTAGTCTAGAAACCACAACATTAGCTATATAGCGAGTTAGGTAGCCTTTCTATTTACAATACCGTTCAGTGATCACACTGAAAATTGAACGAATCCATTCGTGGCAAATGCAGTTCTATAAGATACTGCTGTGTGAATCTATTGAGTGTATAACCACGGCAATCTCCGGTCAAGCCTTCCAGATACTCTGGGAAGTCAGCTAAGGAGCCCCGTCATTTGCTAGGGTGCTATAGTGGTTCTAATGTTGTAACTGACCAGCCAGTTACGTTGGCAACCTGCTAGGAAAGCCGTGACGGGTTTCCAATCCCTGACTGACAGCTTTTTTTTTTTCAGAAATGTTAACCCTAAATTCAAACACTTTCCTGTTTCGCTATTACTTCGCTGCATGCCTATATAATAACTGTGGCTGCATACACTCTCGCTGGCACAGCTAGACATCTTGGGCAAAAACTACTGTACTGTATTTATTCTCTGGCTAATTGGCAAGAGAACGAACTAACGTTACTTTGTATTGACATACAGTGTTATATGAAATAAAATTAGAATGTCATCACCTTAGAAAATAGACCACAGACTCCCAACCACACAGCAAGACATTATCATCCTGATATTTCAATAAAAATCTTTTGTCAGAAATGCGGCCAATGGATCAAGTTCCATGACTCCAGTGAGCCTAGGTAGGATAACGACCCAGAGGCGAATAGAAAAGGCCAAGGATTAGCGGCTAGGCTAGCTGAGCTGTAGTAACCCCCCTCCCTCAGATAGCCAGGCTAGGACCGCGGTTAGCGGCAGGGCTTGGCGGTCCTACGCTACAGCCCGGGGCCGCGTAGGCCTGTGCTCTAGCCTAGCCATAGAAGAGGGTCTGTCTGCACGTTGTCACGTGTAATAGGCGTAACTTGTAGTAAGAGGCGTGTCTTGTACTTTTCTAAATTGCGGTAGACGGGAGATCTTCCACGAACTCAAAGTTAGAAGCAGAAGTTAAGATGATGTTGGTAAGTTAAAAAACAAACCTTAAGTGGATTAACAAGAATTAATGTTTTGTTTTTAAAAGCTCAATGAACTCTAGAACTGGGACAGCCTACTTGTGCTACTGTTCAACATTCTTTACGAAATGTTCAAACGTTTACTGTTTTAACATTAGAAGAAGCCTCAGCCTTCGCCTTTGTGCTCGCGGCCCAACCACAACTGCGGGTGTTGTATTGCTCAATTATGCATTTAGCAGACGCCCTAACCCTAACCCTAATCCTATTTGTCTTGTAGTGGGCGTGTTGGATGAATGGGACAGGTCCTAAATGGCATGGTGGGCGTGTCTTGTAGTGGGGGCGCTTTGTAGTCTTGCAGGACGCAGACAGATACTATTGTAGCCATAACATAACCAGATGAGACGACTCCTGCCCAGAGACTGTGTAATTCAAGGTTCTGTCACTCAAAGTGGCCACGCCCTTTATTATGCAGAAATTTCAGCCTTCATATAATGTAAATAGAAGAGTTACAAAAAAATTCTCTTCCCCCACGGAGTTTTCACTGAGGGGAAAATTAGCCGTCGAGACCAAAACCGTATTTTGAACCAGGCTGTAAACATGTTTATTTTGCTGTAAAATTGGGCTTTTTAACATGGGGATCAATGGGGATTGACTCGTTTCTGCAGTCAGCCTCAAGTGGCTATTCGAGGAACTGCAGCTTTTGGCACTTCCATATTTGCTTCACTTTTCAGCCCCGCAGGCTGCCGCTTGGTCCAGACGCGGGAGGGTCACGTGGTACACGGAGACTGCAGATAGTTCCAAACAAAGCTTGGCGGGCTATTTAAATATATGGAGATTCAACGTGTTGGCATCAATTTTGGTTACTACTAAAAATTTTATTATTTTTTTTTTTTCAAAACCACCTTCATGTATTTCATTATGACACTTTATATGATTGTCTCGCTGTGTAACTATTACAATAAAGCTTTTAAAACTCCTTGAGTTTTTTTGAGGATGTATGAATGTGGATACTGACAGAAAGCCAGCCTTTTACATACAGGCTGTATCACACCTGGGCAAAATATTTATCAGTGGCAGCAACCATTTCCAACACTAACCAAGCTATTTATCGCGCTAATAAAATTATTTGCGGTCCAGTCGAACCTCAATGAAGTCTCGATTTTACAAATTATGCAAACATTGTTTGCTTCGTGTTTCTGGACCTATTGCAGGATACTGCACTGATGTTACCTTCGTAGCAAGCTAACTGGCTGGCTAGGAATGTTACAGGAAAACCAGAGCTCTCATTTAGCAGCCAGTGTTTCACGTATCTCGCTGGCTAGCTTGCATCTAACAGTTAGCTTGTTAACAAAGACGGCTAGTATCTGTGTAAGCATTCAAGGGCTGTGTAGAGTCATCATTGCGGCTGTTGCGGAATCTGTGAAATAAATTGCCTCTTGATGAGTTAATCGCTGCTTCACGCTGTACTAATTTCCCCTGTTTATCGCTTACCATCTCTAATATATTTGATTCTAGACTTTTTACGAGAAATCTAATCACACTTCGTTTGACTTCCAGAGGAGACGATTTGGAATCGAACAGGACTAGTGAAAAGGTTTCCGTGGATCTTCTGGAGTAAAAAAAAAAAAACTTTCATTTATGTTTCAGGACAATGACGGCTGTAGCCAAGTGAATTGAAAGCCATTTCATAACCTCTGTCTTGATTAGCATACAATATCAGAAATGATCACTCCACTGACCATACACAGTGGCAGTTGTAAGATACTGCAACTTTCAGTATTAAGATAAACAAAAATTCTCCTTTGTAAGGATGAAGTTTGATCATAATAGGCACACAAAAAAAGCTATTAAATGCAGGGGTTCTCCAACCTTTCTCTTCTTTCCTTATTAAAATTCGCCTTTGAGAGCTTCCATAAAAAGAATGAAATGCTTAGAGCAGGAGCAACTCATCCTCTCTGGCCATGATAGCCAATATAATAAAGTTGATGGGATATTATTTCCTCTGTGGTCTTGAAATGGAAATCAAGAATTGTGGATTTCTACTGCTAGTACTTGTAATAACTACCAATACAGTACAACAAATGCATTAATTCATTATCGCAGTCAGATGGTAGTCACTGCATGGAGTCCCCACAGAGTATCCTAAGGAAATTGAATCAGGTCAACTAAGCTTAGTTATGTCTCAGAAGACGTTTTGGCCCCTCTACAAATGGCTTCATCAGTTCATGCTGTTCACTAGGCTAGACTGGCTAGTCTGCGTATGACCTGGATGAATGAGAATATGCATACACAGTCCATACTAAGAGGTCTGTAGCTGGAGGGAAATCTTGTTCATCCATGTTGCCTTTTTGACCATTTTTAAAAACCTTTCAATGATAACATAACACATACAGGCCATTTTTAACACAAGCACAATATTCCTCAGGCTTGAATCAATCATGACTAAAATATGAATTCAGTTCAGTAACTCTCCAACAAAATACATTGATGTGCTACACTCTTGGTCTCTGACGTAGGAAAAGTGGTTTAAATTTGGGTTAAATATTTCTAACTTGGTATGTATTACACAGCAGAAAAGCATGGGCCAATATTGCGTTTATGTTCACAATATATGTATCTTACATTGATTGACAGTCAACTGATACTATTGGAAACAAATTTACGATATTACTTTGATCACGATATTTGAAGCTCCAGGAGACCATATGCATCTTGAGAGAAATAATTTGGGCAATGGACCAAAGTCTGGGTCCAACAGGCTATAATATCTCAAGGTCTTCAAGTGTTCCAGAAAACATGGGAATCCTTTTAATGGACCTAAAAAAAGAACAAGATGGATGGAAAATGGAAGTGGAAATGAAAGTTCAATCACGAGACGTAGGATTCTCATGCAATTACACTTACCCAATCAGCGCCTTCGGTCTTCTCTATATCTGCTTCTGACGTGTTCCTGTCTGCTGTTGCACAGATTCCGCATCGCCCACCACCACCAACTTCTGACTCCGGCCTCCTCAGCATCTACTTCATCTGTGTGACCCTTCTGTCCAACGGGGGATGGCTTCGCCCCTGCCTGCTACCCAGGCATATCAGCGCCTCTCCTCGCTTGAGGGTCCTCGAGGACGGAGTCATCGCCAAATCCTGAATTTCTTTCATGTCATTGCATTGTTAATAAATCTGCTTTCCTTAAAATCCGGAGTCTTCGTGATTGAAACCACATTATATAGGTGCCATAATTTTCACTAGAATGGCATGTTAACAAGGGTACTTCATATGCTCATTGTGTACAATACTCAAAACACATTTTCTGACAGGAGATTCTAATATGTATCTCATAGCCATCTCTCACTCAGTGCCGCGCTGCACTCCTGCTCCAACACCCAGAACCAGCCTCACTAATGCAACATTAGCCATTTAAATGGGAACTAACAGTTTAGTCACACAATTACAATTGTCAGAACGTTCAACTTTAAGCTTACCTTGTTGTTCACAAGCTGGTTTGAACGCAGCATTTATAACATTACACCTCACGGTAACTTTCGGGAATAACGTGATAAGCTGTCGTTCATGATCGATCATTATTTGCAGTCCAAATTACCTGAATAACCACGAAAATTCATGCTAAAATAACTAATGTTGATGGTTCGCATGGTTAGCATAGTATGCAAGCATCTTTGTCTTAGTTATTAGGCTTATAATGTTATATTGGCTATTTAGCATTATTAAAATTTTTAAGTGAACCATATTACGTCAATTCACACATCACAGAGATATGCTATCTCACTTAATTATAGCTCAGTGAAACGTTTCGTTCACTAACGTTAAGCACAGTTGGCAAAGACGGACATAGCCGTGTCAATCTTTGCTAATTGCGTTATATCTTAAAATCTGCTCGAAAGAGACAAGCTATAATGTTTTAAATCACACCATTAGTTCGGTTAAAATATGCTCATAAAATGGTCATCGTAATTCATTGACCTGCTACTGCTTACCCGTAAATAATCACTAAGAAGATGCGAGACACACGACTTCTCCACAGTGATACCATTTCCCAGGAAGCTTGTTTGGAACTATTGGACGCCTCCATGATCCGCCACTGCAGTGGCCCATTGAATCAATGGAGTTATCGCAACTCTGTCTCTCTCTGGCCCTGAATTCATAAAGCTAAATTGACGCAACTTAAAGAGATTTACCAGGTGCATAAATGGCACCGATCATGAAAACGGGTTCATCACATCCCATTTACTTGTACATGCATATGAAACTTTGTATAATGATGGTCCCTGCAGTTTCACAAAACGTGTAGGGGAGAGCTGGTACAAAAGTAACATTTTTCACATAGACGTCATTTTAAAAGATAATGTTAGAGACCTGTCTGGTCTTTTGTCATGTGATCGCTCACTGCCCCAGTATTGTGTGCCGCACTTTCGGGTGATTTCATGGTTTCTGGGATTTCAATCATTCCTTCACCTTGCTTTTCTATTTCACTAACAATACTAACAGTTTGTTGTTTTAGTTAAACTTACTAACCAAGACTAACATTGTTATTTTAGTGATTTTCAGACAGCCATTGAGCAATTCTCGTACATCATTTCTAATGTACAACAGAATCCATTTAACTGTGAAGTCCAGCAAAAACGAGAAGTTAATTGAAACTTTTACTCGTTGCTGTTGAATTAATTGAAACTTGGAGTTTTGTAAATGTATTAAAGGTGGTTAAAGTTCATTAAAACAGCCGGGTTTGTCTTCGAAAGAGTGTTTTGTTGCCTGCAAACACATGATTTATCAACCGTGTTAAAATCTTTCTGTCCCATGAAACCCAATCAACAATTAATCAATGTATTTGATTTTTTAAAATGTGTAAAACACTTTAACAGGATTGTGGGTTGTCGGCGGTCGCAGTGCTGAGAAGTAAACATGTGGAATTCCCTCGACCATAAAGGAACACTGATGAACCGATGGCACATCTTATAATTTGAACTATACACACTATCCTGACTGAACAATGGCGATTCCAATCGATAAGCTATTAGTAGAGATTAAATTAACAAAAAATTATTTGCTATCTTCCAGTCCTGCGTGAATATCAGAGGTTCCGATACAGTGATGCAGCCATTGAGAAGCCAATATGCTCACTCCCCAATCCCTCCCACCCCTCCTCACAGTCCAATGGCTGCTTCAATACTCCAGGGTCCACTGACGGACAGCCCGGTTCAGCCAACCAGGCACGGGCAGCTGTAGGCATCCATCATGCCATTGGTCCTCTCTGGGGAAGGGAGGGGTGAGCTGTCGAGGGGGGTGTCGGTTAATAACTGCAGCCGAATGGACAGCGCCATGTCGCCGTGGCAGCGGATGCGGAGCGGAGCGAAGCGCCCCGGAGGAGTAGGGGGAAAACGGACGTGTATAAACATGGCCATACTTCTCCCACACCGAGCCGTCTCTGTGATCAGTCTCGCTGAAGGACGCTAATTTCACGGAGCGCCTGCTGTCTCCTGGGGGTACGCGGCCGGGCTGCAATGCGCGATCGGGGCTTTGAATGGAGATCGACAGACGGGACTGCGCACCGTGTGCCGGGAAGAGGCGCGTCTGTACCGGTGAGTGCGTTTATTAACCCTCGAAAGTCTGCAGTCTGTCACAGACGCAGGCAGGCATTGCCCGTGTTCGATACAGACTGCATGATATTTATCTTAAACAACATCAGTTGGACTAATAACAAACGTGCATAGCGTGTGCATGTGTGGTTGTGAGTGCGTGCGTGCGCATATCAGCACATGTTTATGCAGCAATATCGTTGGCGTAAATACATCCTCCCATTCCCCCTAAAATAAGAAATATATACCACACATTTTGGCTGTTTATAATCAGTTGTGCTCTTTGCACATTTTATTTTTGAGAACATGATGGAAGAGGCTTCGTATTTCTCCTTTAAAAAGGAGAAGTGTTTTGTGCCATCAAGTTTCTCAAGATATTCACCCACAAACTACATCACACCCTCAGATGCACGCATGCCTACAAATAATCTCACACACACACACACACGCACACACTCATTCGCTCACACCCACCAACAAACACACGTTTACACACTAACACACTCCAGATCAGCTGGTTCTGCCTGGTTCTACAGCATTTCACATTTCACTCTACCTTACTCTGCCAAAAACTGCAGTTTAACAAACATTTGAAATCCCGCCTTTAGCTTTTCCAAAGGCTGAAAAAAAAGCAGCCATTTAACCCGCTTGTATGATCACAAACACCTGACTGGAGGATTCCAACTCCTGAACATCCTGCTAACTCAAGGCAATATTCCACTGTCCCTTACCTCCACAACACTGACTTCTCAAAAAACACCCACTCCTCAAAGGGTTAAACTGAAAGTCACAGGCGACGAACAGCTGCTTTACTCGCGCGTTCGGCACGCCTCTGAATCTTGAGTGCGCCCCATTTTGCCGTCCTCCGTGGACGGGTCACAGTGCCATGACTCATTCCTGAAAGCAAGCGTGAAAATGGGGGAGCAGTTTTCTATTAAAATCAAACGGGCCAATTATTTTGCGCTCGGGCGTCTTGAGTGTACGATCGTTGTGCTGCCTTGTGCATTGATCGCACCAATCAAAAACTGAAAGCACTCAATCACTTGGAGCCGCCTGCTGTAGACAATGACAATACTTTTACCCACAAAATTGAATCTTTCCGATGCAGCGCTCACTTCCTGTCAGAACTGAGAGTAGCAGGAGCATCATTCTCCATTTAGCTGGAACTGGGTTCATGACAAGTAGGGCACCACCGACACGCAGCTGCGTGGAAAGCTTTACGTTCATGATTCTACATAAATTATTTTCCTCCAGACAGTCGAATGAAATGCCAGAGCGTATTTGCCTAGCGATGTGGTTCCCTGCAAGCAAATTTCTCTCCAAACTGACAGTTCAAACAAGACATCCGCACTTATTTTAGAACAGTTACGGTTTCCTAAAATCAATTAGCTGGTTAGCAGTTTATATAAGGAAATATAGTATCTCAACTGTCACAAACTAAGATTCAGCTTTTCTTTAATTTAAAGGGAGATTCAACCTGTTGATAAGGCTCTGCCACAAATGTGAGTGAGAGAGACAAACATTATGCTGGAAAAACATTAATCCAGAGACAAGAACCAGGAAAAAAATATAATCAAGGGAAGCTTTTTGCCTTAAGCCTTATATTTAGAAAGATGAGGATGACTGACATCATCATCGAGGAATGGAATGACATACATGGAGAGTCGATGAAAAATGATCAAACTATACAGCAGCATCGTGAGCAGAAATAAATCACAGTTGGTGTACATGTCAAATAAGCTCTTTGATGAAACATAGGGCACAGATTTTGATGCAGTTGTCAATTTACATTGCCAAAGCAATCAGCTGTGCTGCGACTATGGCCATCTCGACTGCCTCAACTTGAGCAAAATGTCCTACACTTCTTGAGCTATCGAATTAGCCAGCATTGAAGTGACAGGGGTTCATCATCTGCCCAGGGGTCCTATCAGCTGCAAGAGCCTCTATTCTCACCAACTGACATTAACAAGCAGGAGGTACCCTGGATATTTCAGTCCATGTTGCGTTTGAAGCTCACAGTATGAGGGACATTTGCAGAACGTGATTGACATGACATGACCACTTTCTTTTTTGTTGACGAAGCTCATAAGACTGTCAATTTTGCTGGCACGCACTAGCCAAGCTAACACAACATGTTCTCAAAATCTCACTGAAATACTTTGACAGTTTCCCAAAATGTATTCCACCATGTGTGGTAGAAAACGCAATTTTTCACAACAAAATCCTGCCGCTGAACACAATCCTGCTGCCCTGTTTTCCCTCCGCCGCCAGAGTCATCAGTCAGGCAGATTTATCGAGCCAGCCAGCCAACAGCACGAAAGGTCATTTCGCATCATTAAAAGCATGACCCATTTCAGCAAGCCCTAAATAAAATGCTAATAAGTTAACGTACACGCGCAGCATGAAAGACTGTCAGCGCCTCTCGGACTCGTTGTAAAACTGAAATTCATTGCTTTTTCCTCTCCTTAATTTTTCTCCAGATGGAGGCGGGCATGTGTGACAGCCATGGCCAATAAGGATGAAAAAATGCGGAGAGGCTGGCCTTGAGGGGAGTGAACACGTGCAGCGCTATTCCGCGAGATCCCAACATCCACTCAACCGCGCACGATCGCTTCGCCCCGGGGACCAACCTTCAGCCGCCAGTCGCCGCACAGATAAACATTTGTTCAGCTTTTTTTTTTTCCAGAACGAGAATCTGTAGCACTTGTTTACACAAATCAAAAACAGCCGAGTCCGTGAGGACTGATTACTTGCCAAAGGAACTCATGGAGGGGAGATCAAGATGAGGGATACAACGGCGGCGGTTTCTGTTTTAGCGGGGCTCGTGACGGCCGCGTTTTTCACCGCTGGGGAAAGGACAGACTGCCCCCGTCGATGCGTCTGCGAGGTCCGCCCCTGGTTTTCGCCCAGCTCTTTTTACATGGATGCAAACACCGTTGACTGCAACGCTCTGGGGTTGTTTTCCCTCCCCGTGAGATTACCAGCTGACACTCAGGTGTTGCTGCTCCAGACCAACAACATCGCCAGAATCGAGAGGCCTCTAGATTACCTGGCCAAAATCGTAGAGATAGACCTATCCCAAAACAATCTGTCCTCCATCAGGGACTTAGATTTGGGGCGCCTTCCTCATTTGCTGTCCCTGCACCTGGAGGAGAACTGGCTGCAGAGTCTACCCAACAGCTGCCTGGCAGAGCTGAACGCTCTACAGGAACTCTACATCAACCACAACCTGCTCTCCTCCATCGCCCCTGGAGGTTTCCTAGGACTGTGGAACCTCCTCAGACTTCATTTGAACTCCAACCAGCTCCAGACTATCAACAGTCTGTGGTTTCAGGCCACCCCTAAGCTGGAGATCCTGATGATTGGGGAGAACCCAATCGCCAGGATTGAGGACATGAACTTCAAGTTGCTCAGAAACCTCCGCAGCCTCGTTCTTGCCAGAATGAACCTCTCTGAGATACCTGATGGAGCCTTGGTTGGGCTGGAGCGCTTGGAGAGCATCTCCTTCTATGACAACAGCTTCACCAGCGTGCCCCACCTGGCTCTGAAGGAGGTCAAGAACCTCAGGTTTTTAGACCTGAATAAGAACCCGATCGAGAGGATACAAAGCGGAGACTTCACTGACATGCTCCATCTGAAAGAGTTGGGAATGAACAGCATGCCGGAACTGGTGTCCATCGACAGCTTCGCCCTCAGCAACTTGCCCAAGTTGACGAAAATCGAGGCGAGCAACAACCCCAAGCTGTCTTACATCCACCCCAAGGCATTCTCCAACCTGCGAAGGTTGGAGTCGCTAATGCTAAGTGGCAATGCTCTCAGCGCCCTGCCCCAAGACACAGTGGAGTCGCTGCCCAACCTGAAGGAGGTGCGAATCCATGGCAACCCGTTGCGCTGCGACTGCGTCATTCGCTGGGTCAGCGCGAACGCTACCCGCGCCCGCTTCATGGAGCCCGAGTCGCTGCTCTGCGCGGAGCCCGCGGAGTTCCAGGGTCGGCGGGTCCATCAGGTGCATTTTCGGGAGATGACTGAGGTCTGCCTTCCTCTCATCTCGCCCCAAAGCCTTCCATCTCAGATCAGCGCCCGGACTGGTGGCTCCGTCTCGCTTCACTGCCGCGCGTTTGCAGAACCTGCGGCCGAAATATACTGGATCGCACCCTCGGGGGACCGGATTCTGCCCGGTTCAGACTCGGACCATTACCGCCTCCATCCCGAAGGGACCCTAGATATAGACAGTATTACAGAGCAGGAGGCTGGACTCCACACCTGCGTTGCACACAACCTGGTGGGGGCTGACCTCAGGTCGGTGTCCGTGGAGGTGAATGGGTATTTTCCAGACTTGCTCGACAGTTCCTTGAGCATAAATATTTTAGCCGTGCGACATGACTCTGTCCTGGTGTCCTGGAAGGCCTCTCGGGGCGGCCTGGCCCCCAGAATTAAATGGTCGACCGTTAATTTCGAAACCAACCGCACCACAATGAGATTCACAGCCAGGGTGCCCTCCGATGTGAAGGTGTACAACCTAACGCACCTGGTCCCTTCCACCCTGTATGAGGTATGCGTGGAAATTCCCAGCCGCCACCATCACCACCACCACCGCAGTGTCAAGTGCCTCAACGTCACCACTGCCAGTTCACAGCTTGCGGCGAGGAGAGAGGTCAAGTGGGAGGAGGCTGCCATAATCGCGGTTTTCGCCGTGCTCTTGGGGGCCATTTCAGTAGCCTGCTCGCTCGTCTACTGCTCGTTGAAAAACAGCCAATTTTTGCAAGAGCTGGCAAAATCACCCTCGACATATTCGCTGGAACAGGGAACAGGACATTGCTGCTCTCTCACCAGGCTATGGGTGGACAGCGAGGGTGCGCCAACTGAACTAGAGGTCAAAGCCACGGTGGTCGATGCGTCGAACAATTTAAGCTAAAAAAATAAGGTGCATTTTCCAAAATATGTGGGTTGCCTACAAACAAAGCTGCAGAGACCGAAACTTCTGGACAGACATGAAACTGAGCAAACAAAATGGCGGACTTCATTACATTTAAGCGATCTGTGGCGTACTCAATGGACCTACTGACCCCACTGAACCCAGTGAGTAAGTGGCTATAAAGTAATATGGAGGTGACTGCACACTCCAGGGGATCAGGCCCCCATCCCCCAATTGACTGAATCAAGGAACAGAAAGTGGAAGTGACTTGCTCCTGCAAAAGGGGTTCTGGAACTTTTCATGGTTGTAAGCAATGCCGTCAGTGCTGTATAGTACACCCAAGTATTAGAAATGCCACTTGGTTCATTAGAAACAAAACAGAAAGAAAGTCCACTGGAGTAGCCACGTGCCGATGGTGTAAAACTATTTTACGGTCAAATACACATTTTTGTGTCAGAGATTTGCATTCTCATTTGCTCTTTTCTCATTGTTCTCCATGAAATGCATGCTTCTGCTAGTACTAGAGATGGAAACATTTGCTCACACATGCGATCAGGCGGACGAGTGAAGGCGAGGCTGAATATTCAAACGACCGTCTCAGTGACACAAACTGCAGTGGTCTCGGAGTTTGCAAATTCACGGAACCGCATCCAGGCGGGGTTTAATGGGAGTAATTTACTCCTCAGGTGCGGACTAGCAAACATAAAAATCTAAATGCAAATAAACTATATCGCCGCAATGCCTGCGCCCAAATAGAAAATTCAACCGTATACATTCAAATGAGCGCCTTCAATTTCCAAATACTGCTTTCACAGGAGCAGGAGAGAATAGCCTGGGGTAACAGACCTGAGGCACACGAGCGCCAGTGGAGCTGGCAGTGATTGTGCCGTGTCGGCCTAATTTCCAGTGACAGTTTGGTACATTACAAGCGGAGGAAAATTGAGGCACTTTTAGCGCGCCGATGTGGGAGCCATTTGTGTTCGTTTCATTACAAATCCAATATGCGGTCCCCGGCACAAAAATCACAAGGCTGATAAATGGGCATCGCTCGGAGGGCGGCTCGGGCATTCGTCAGGCAGACACGGCCATGTTTCATGACAGCCTTCATCGGCTTGGACAGCGTGGCTGCGGAGAAGCCATTCGTCACAGGCAGGAGATCTGAAGTGACCCCCCATATCGCTGCGGCGGACTACAGCACAGGTCCCGCATCGGTCAGGACTCATCACATTAGTCAAGCCGGTTTAGCCATTACCGCCTTTAATTTAATGCCACAGAATGACATAAAATTTGCTCCTTAAATATATCTATACATAAGTCGAAAAATAGCAATAAGGCAATCAGGGCGTCACATTTATAAACGGTTAATGTAGGAATGATGCAGATGCCATATTCTTAGCTGATTTCCGATTGATGAAAACTAACTTGACGACAAAAAAAACACGCAAAATTAATAAGGTCATGCTTGCATGAAAAATTCCAAGTTTATCCAGATTAATTAAATAAAAACATGCATGCAGTTTCGCTTACCCACAGTTTTATAAATTAGGACATTTTTTCCTAAATCTGATATTTCTTTTTTGAATGTATGCAATGTTTAGATTTGAAATTCATAAAAAGTTTTTATAAATAAGACTTTAGACAAGGAACTCCGCGCGAAATCAGCTACAATTCAAGGCTTGAAGATGCTCCCACAATACGTTCTCGTTCTGAACTATTTTTGTAGTTTGTATAATTATGCTGAAGATTAAAAATGATGCAGCACAGACCAGTACAGGTTTGGACTCGAAAAAAATCCAGCATTAAGAATGTTGCGATGCGTTGAAGACTATTGCACTCAGAAAAATGGAATAAGAAGTTTTCCAAAAGAATCTCCGAACATACTACCATAATTTCAGAACACCCCACCGCCCCCGGCTCCCCAAGAACCATGATTTTAGTAAATGATGCTCTGCTCTGAAAATTAGGTTTCACTAAAAATTTGATGGAACGCAGCTGGTCTGCGTATAACCTGTCCATGGCATCATTTCAACTACTCATTTTTCAACCTCATTCTCCTATTGAAAAGCTAATACAGAATAAACAATGTTACTCGATAGCTGATGCCAACAACATAAAAGCTACAGATCACTCACTCGAATTATGAACCTTTGGCTGCTCTCACCAGCTGCAGCATCATGTACACATTTCATGGATCTACATTCTGACAGGAAGTGCAAAACACCTGAATTAAAAATGGTAGAAGCACAGTGACATCGCAAAGACAAGGACATTTTGGCTCAGACACATCTCTGGAATGCAAAGAAATTCTATGCCTTACCAGGGGTCTGGAAATTACAGCTTCAGAGAAATTTAAATATTTAATCCTTGCATCATTTAATATTACTCTGCATTTTCTGGTATGGCGGCTTAATTAGTTGTATTTTTACTAAACAAATATAGTTTCATGAAGTGATAAATACCTACTTGAAATTACAAAATTTTTCAGCAACTGTGAATGAACAATTTCTCTGTCTCCTGTAAACAATCCTCACGTGCAGGATGCCAAGCTGAATTTGAGCTGTAGATTCTTGCTACAGTTTAATTAGAACAAACACATCCTCTATAAGGTAGAAGACAGGCTTAGCCAACTCGTTATCTCACCCTAAATCTGAGTCTATTTCACGCAGCAGAGAGGACTTCAGGCTTAAAGCAGCTAAGCAGTCTCTCCTGCTCTCCATGTTAATCCAGAAAATTGTCAGGCAGAGTAGGTTATTATAAAGCACATTCCCATCCAAGTCAGTCAGTATGAAGCTTCAATTGCAGTAATTTGATTATAGATTTACTGCTTCTGACTGAGCTGACTGTTCGATAAGAGGCTCGGGAACAGACTTTCCGCGGACCCGAGAGGTGATTCGCATTGACCTCAAAAGCCCATTTATCCACATTATCAGTAATAGATCATTGAATAGCTTTGCAGCGTATGAGCCCAACCGAGACCAGCACCTTTCTCGAGCGGCCGAGTCCGCGAAGAGAGTCAGAACAGTGTGTTCCGCGCTCATTACATCAGCATGGAACAGGTACTCCAGGAGAGAGGTGTTCAGGCGAACCTTTCAAGTTATTTCAAATGACCAAACGATCCTCGCAAAAGGACAGATAGACGTGAACTCAGAGAAAAGATCGTGGTCAAGGCTTCCACGCTTCTCAATGTCTTTGCACAGACAGTTTCATCACCGACCCTCTGTAAATTGGCCTACTCCACTCCAACGACAGAACTGCTAGTTTATGATCGGGGGGACAGAATGACAAGAACGGTTGAGTCCCCGAGGAGACATTTTATTTCCTCCATTTACGTTACATTTCATCACAGCGCATTATTGCGGGGACGCCTTGATTACGCCCTTACTCCACACATTCTGTTACTCAAATGTTCCCAAAGGCAATTCAACAAAAGCCCAAAACAGACATCAGGTTTATTTAGCTGAGGCCTTTTTATTCAAATTGACTTGGCGTTAATTTGACGAAGCTAATTCGCAAGTCAGATACTAATTGTATTAAGCCGCTAAGTGGAGTCTAAATTAATCTGTCAGCCTCTGTTTTAGTTTTGCAGTCAGTGCATATAACTGTGGTAAAATATGAATCAGATGTAAGCAGAGCTCTCTTATGAAAATGCAGGTTTTCTTGCAAGTGTCCCAGTTGCGAGTCATTAAATTTCTGCAATGAAACCTTAAATGCTTGTGGACAAGGAAAATTAGGCTCTAAATATGGTTTTAAAACTGCCACATCAAACGGGTGGCAAAGTACATTAAATTCATTGTGTAAGTGTTGGATGGCAAGAATAAAGTATAAACAGTGATGAAGGTTACTTGCAGTATTCCACAACAGCTTTATTTTGGTTTGTCAAAATGAATCAGAACCCAACAAGACTGACCATGGAAGAGCAATTCAAGGCAAGGTAGGTCACATAATCAAATATACAGCTTTTGTTATATTTTTTTGAAATGGTCTTTGCTCTGCGGCAGCAATAAATATGTTATGAAATCTATAAAAGGATCAAAAAAGATCTGTAATCTGAAGCTGCTGTAATCCTGTGAAAAACGCCAACCAATCACTACCTCGCAGGCTGGTTGGAAAGAACCAATGACAAGCCTCCTGACCTCCCCGTGCATATTCTAGCCTTGTTGTGTTGGAGCTTGAACTCAAAGCACGTAATCGCTGCTGGGGGCAAGTTGCTCCGCCATCAAATCAAAAGAAGAAGCAGTTGTTGGAAGTATAGCGGAGAAGCGCTATTATGAAACCCACCCACATTGTTGCAAAGACTCGCCCCTCCGGAGCATTCAAGCACGAGGATTGGCCAGTCATCCAAGCACCAGGATTAGCCAGCCTTTCTGCGCTTTTGACTGGAATCCCACCTCTTGAACAGCTGGCCAATTGTAGCGCTCGCACGCTCCAGAGGGGCGCGTCTTTGCGAGAACGTTGGTGGGTTTCATAATAATGCACCAGAGAATGGTCGAGGCTTGAGTGAGACATTTACGTATGCGATCTGCCTCAAAATACTGCGTCTACAGCCTGTCCAAGTACTGGTTTCTGCAAAGGTCAGTCACTTCAATCACCCCGATTCACTTTCACTCATTTCTGGAGCTCCATCAATTTACATGTCATACGGGTACTTTGCGTTTATAGAACCCTGTTCCTCAGTATTCTAGTCAGAAGCTCTGCACTGACAGCACATCATTTTGACAGCAGGGGCATTCATTTCAGATATCAGTGAGAATCAATGGTTCATTACATTTAGGGCATTAAATGTCTACTGTAGCCTACTATGGTCTGCACAAAGGGCCGTTTCCCTCTGGTGATCAAATCAGTCTTTAGTTAAGTGAATGTGTTTATTTGTGTTTATTTTCACAGCGAAGTCAAAAACTCACAAAAACCCTCTGTGCATATCCAAAAAAAAAAAATGACAATACTTGCTTTACTGTCAGGCAGGCTCCGGATAGGGACAAAAATGTTGGGACATAGACATACCCTGTGGTTCAACTGATTCAAATGTTGATCAGTCATCAAGAATCTCCGCTGCAGTTTTGCGTGGAAAAATGCACTTTTGACCGTGCACTGGCATTTTCAGAAAGGCCAACATTCACATTGCAGGAAACGATTTTATCTTTTTTCATTTATTTGGAAGTCTGGTTTTCGCTTCAAAAGACAGGAGTCGAAGGTCCTTGGTGATCTAATGTTAACAAAGCCAACTCTGAGAGTCACAGGTAACTTCTTTTTATATTTTGGTATATTCTGAATATTTAATAACCCACCCATTATTTAACTGCGTATGGAAATGGTCCTCTCCCTCGCCACCTCAGCTGATGTTTGGTGAGCATTCTGATACAAAATGGCTGCCGCGCATCGCACAAGTGGGTGCAACACATAGCTGGTGGTGGTGAAATTACCACGTATTACTTTCCTTTGAGTCCTTGTGTGAAAAGCACCATATAAATGCAATGCTCATTCACTCATTCATTTAGGACTGAATTATGTCATTCATACCCTGGTTTAAGATTAGAATAGTTTGCACACAAACCAAGATCAAGCCAGGTCAGTTAAAATGATGCCGCTCAAGAGAAATGAAAAAAAAAACCCCACCAAAGCATAAATTTTATGACTATTTGTACTCAGGCGCTTCACGCATGCCAAAGCACAGCCCACAGCACAGGTGATAAACAGTAAGACAAATTCATTCAGAGGCCAATAAATCGTCTAAAATTGAGATGTGCCCAAGAAAGCTTGAGTCAGATAAAGGACTCCTAGATAATTGATGAACATTCCAGTGGATGCGTGATGCAGTCATAACCTTCCTATTTCATGCTGCCCGAGGTTACGGTTTCAGCTGATGCGTTATTTATCAGAGGGGTGCCGCTACATTATCCGAGAAACGAGAACGAAAAAAAAATCCTTCGCCTGACAGAGGCTGCATCGTCAATTATAGAATGTGCAGGGTTCAAAGCTATATAATTCTGTTAAAATGATTTTTCGTGTTTAGGAAAAATGCGTCTGAGCCAGCAATGACGCCGCCTTTTTAAACGTTGATAGTTACCTCTCCTAAAGCGAGGACAAACTCCCTGTTCCACAGGTTGTGAGTCAGGCTGTTCAAAACGCCCTCGTTCCAGCTTCGCTAATCAAACGAAGGGGCTTTCATTTAATTCAGGTTTCTATGGCGATAGCAGCCCTCGTTTGATCGCTCTGTGCGAGCGGCTGGAGGGTCACTCAAGTCTCCCGGTGACTGAAAGGCTAGAAATAGTTTGTTAACAAAAATTACATACAGTAACCACAGTGACTATTCCCTTTAGCGCAAAAAAGGTGTAAAAGGGTCGGACATTTTGGATGAGCACCCAAAAGGCATGCGAGAGTGCATATTTTATATCATCTCTTCAAAACATTTCTGTTTGTAATGCCTTAGAATGGCAGTTCAACCTTTGGCAGATAAATCTATACTGGAAAGGACTTTACAGAGACAATGAGGCTAAAGTATCACAGTTGAAAGGCTGCTTGAGCAGGCAGCTAAGTGTGTAAGTTCACTCAAAAAAATGAAATGTTAGATTTTCTTAGATTTACTTAATAATGTTATGTCAACTGGTTCCACAAAACCGAGTTAAGTACATTCCACTCAATGCAACTAATTAAACTGGCCAAAAATGTTAGAAGTCTTATAAAGGTTACGCAAAGCAATTGCGTGGAACCAGTTGACAGAACATTATTAAGTAAATCTAAGAAAATCTAACATTTCATTTTTTTGAGTGTTGTGTGATGAACTCTGAAGTTTTTCATGGATTCGAGACATTTCCTTGTTTTCCGTTCCCTCTGAACACCCCACCAAGTGCCTCACACTAAATCAAAAATTAGCAAATAAATTAGTTCAGCAGGCTAAAAAAATAGCTGGGTCTGGATCGGAGAGATGATAATGATTCTTGATAGAGTACCACCTCTCAAATTCACCACTGTAATCACTGATTCACCTTTTAAATGAGTTATACAAATATGTGACAAATGTTCAAATTACCCTACATATTTGTTAAGATCTATTTAGTCAACCGCCGACCACCCCTCCGTCTGCACATACACCCAGGTTCTCTTTTAAAATGCATCACGGCAGAGTTAATTTTGTTGGCATCACAGGAACTATTACACGTTATTGGCCATGTCATTGCCCAAGAATGCAGTGTCTGCCAGCGAACAAAGAGAAAGGCCGCATTAAGATGATGTTAAAATGTTCCTGTGGCTCAATTTTCCACATGGCGTGATCAGAAATGACCTCTTATCAAGTAAATAAATTCACTGAGTCCAATAAACCAAACCATAGGACATACAACAGAAAAACCAGTCAAAACAGAGTGCTGGCTGCCGGCTCATTTGACCCTGGTTATAAATAAAAGATGAGAATCAGTGAAAATTTTATTCCATGTACCAAGAAATCCATTTCTTCCACAAACAAGCAGCTCAAAAATGGTGAGCAGTGGGATATGGAGGGATGAAATCGAATTCATTTGTTTGAGTCATACATAACCGGACAGAGTGGGGCTTTGGATTTGCACATTTGCAATGCATTTGTAAGACAAGTAAGAAAGTAGTACAATTTGTGAAAGACTGTTCAGTGAATTTTTAGAGTTCTGTACCAATTACCACGCTTAACAACCCACCTTCCCAATTTTCACCTGACTAATAGCACCTTGAAGGTAACGACCGCTTTGTACCCACAGGTCGTGCTGAAAATTATAGCGGCGCTTTCAAATTCGGGCGCAATTACGGGCACCTGGTTAATTCAGGAACCGCTAATTTGCTTACATCTTTGCAAACACCCAATTAGCCCCAGTAAAACACTTCCCACACCTGGGGTACACAGTGGTAACAGTGCAGTCAAATTTTCGCTTTTTTCCCCCGAAACTTGAGAATGCGACTGTTTATTAAGAACGAGCAAACTGTCACGTGGATTGGAGTCTGCTTTTAGAAAACGGGAGCGATACAGAGATCAACTGGATTGCAAATAACTGCACTGCCTAAAACATGAAACGTCTCTTTTTACTTCAGTTCATGTGGCATCGACGGTTGGTGAAGTCCAAGTTTAATAATGTGCTGTTAGCAGACTCTTTCGACTACACCCGAGGATCACCTCATTTCCCATAAAATATGCTCAAGAGGACATCACAATGAATTGGACGGTTTGAAGAAGATAAAAAAACATATAGAAATTGGATTCAGAGTAAATTAGAAAAAAAACCTCCAGGCTAGAGTGAGCAGCAAGTAATCCCTAGGAATTAGCGAAAATGAATCGGCCTCACATCAGTGGTTGGAGCCAAAATGGAGGAAATCCATTCTGACTGTCAGCTGGGTTTGCACTTAGACACTAGTATCGAGCCACCCCAAAATGCCCGCCCACCGACAGCAGGCTAAACTTGAGCGCTGCCGGCAAATGCATTAAACATTCAGGTAATCTGATCACACCGGACAAGCCCTTCAATGCCAACACTTTTTCCTTTATCAAGGCTGAGAGCACATCTCATTACCCAAGAGAGGAAGGAGGTGATGTTCGATCTATCTGGGGTCAACTAACAGCACGACAGCAAGACATCACCCACTCCTAACAGCAGTATACTCATAATAAATGATGAAACTGAAGAATTATGGGGCGACACACTTCTGTACATTACAGATATACGTTACAGTATTGCATAGACTGCTGACCAGGAGGACTGGTCCAATAAGGAGGTAAACCATTAAAATCTGGATCAGGGGATAGAGTAAGTGTAGAAGTGTGATGCCAATTAAAAAAAAAGGTGACATTTTCAAACTCCATTAAGGAGCACATCTCCGGATTCTGGCCTTTAGATTCCGGATTGTTCCGCGGGCATTCTGTCCTTTCAGATGCAAAATGCATTAACGCAAATGCGGTGGCTCATCGGTCTAGGCGCGTGCGCCATGGGGCTGTGGCCTTCCCGCGGTGACCCCGTTTCGATTCCAGCTCGGGTCATTTGCTGCACGTCTTCCCCATTCTTCTCCTCGACTTTCCTGTCCGTCTCCACCGTATAACTATTAAAGAAAAAAAAAAATCCCCAGAAAAATTAACTTAACTTCTGTGTACTTTTTAAAAAAAAATCAACTTCCAAATGAAACGGTGCGCAGATTCGTCGTACAATTCATTGGCAGAAATTACACATTAACAGTAGGTGACAGCTGCGTTCCCGAGGTCTCCATTTCCGCGCCAATACATGTGCACTCCAGCGCACTCAGAACACCACCTCAGGGGGCCTGTTTAAAATGCATTTACCAAAACCAACTTCCGCTGTATCAAAGCTCAGGGGACTAATTCTTTGCGTGTCACAAGAAAAATGCGCACTGATGGTAGTGTAGTTTTTCCAATATTAGCTGGCTGGTTACATTAAAGAACTTCTTTCCGCGATATTTAACTTAGCATCACAGTGCACCTAAATGATCCCCTTTATGGACAATAAAACGAGAGAACATCCCATTACATTGCATTATAGCTATAAAATTTAGCAAAGGCTCTTAAGCAGAAAGACCTAAATGAAGACAAGTGTAAAATTCATGATGATTCATTCTGTAATCGCATTCATTACAAACCCCATCCGTACGAGAGAAACTGTCATTACCTCCGTCCATCCGAAGAACAGGGGCCACAGCAACTAAATTTAGATTTATACAAGTCCTGGGACAATTTTTCCATCTTAAAGATGTCTATAAATTACACTTTTGGATAATCAAAGTGTTTTAAGCCACAAACACCTTTAATTTTCAGACGGTAAAGGTTTGTCCAGCATTTAATAGGTGGTCACGTATCTGACACTGGAGCAGGACACCAGGGTCACTCCTGCATCAGCCTCCCAAGGCTGTTACATCCAGGGAGTTATGGCTTCTGTTGTCCCGCAAACAAAAGTGAAGACCAGAGTGATTCTGAGTTCCGAAATGACACAAACCCATATGTGGGTCTGTAGGTTTTATGGGGTAAACAACACTCCTCTCAGTCTGTCAGAAGATACAGAGGGCTATCGTCCCCAGAACCTCCAAACGCAATAACTCTCCCCAGTTACTATCTCACAATACATTTTTATAGTGGTCCTCTCAAATGGCTTTTTGATCTCAAAAAAAAAACCTGCTAGAAACGTAATTTCCTCTCATGTCGCTCCATCGAGGGCAGGGACCCGATCGCAAATGGCTCTCCTCTCCTCAGGCGAAGAAGCACAGTCATACATCATTCTTCTCCCGGGTTTCTGAGCGAGGCTGGCACACTGCAAGGGAAAAGCACAGTGTACTCATATCCGTCAGGCTGTACTAAAACCTGCATCAGTCTGACGGCGTTCTCCGAACGCTCGGACTCTCTGTGCATTCATTCCATGCACCCGCCAATCAAACCTGCTGCCACTGTGAATTCGTTTGTGCTGAGCTGTCGTCGATCAAATCTGGGGACAAGACTTCATACAAACAGGGCACAAAAAATGAAACACGAAAATCGCTCCATAGGACTCAGTTCAGTCGCTAAGCTGTACGCTACGGATCTGCAAACACTCCGACAAACAACTCAAGCAGCAGTGCTTGGACTGAATTTCATTTTCAACTGTTAAAGCGGAGACTCCATTTACTTGCAGTAGCCACAAAAGTAGAATCCCTTTAAAATTTGATTTAAGCATGAAATAACATGCACTTATTTTACCAGAGAATAATTTTCAGGAGAAATTTCTCGCCTTTGAAAATGATGAAATAGTCTGAATAAGACTTGCAACACTAGCAAGTCTAACAATACGAGATGCTAGTGGACTGAGAACTGACTCCACATTGTTCAGTCCTGCGGCGCTGACGCTCAGTGGAGGAATGGAGTGCCTGTGCACTTCTGTGCTTTCTGTGCGATCACCAGCCAATGAAGGCTGCTTTATCCCTCGGTGCGGTCGGCCTCAAGAACGGGGCAGCCTCCGGGCTGCTGCAAACTACATTCATGTAAATGTCATATACCCCCTGAAAAGTGTAAAACTGCATAGTTAGCAACCTGCGGTCGAATAATCCATGCAGACGATGGTCAGTTGCCTGGTGATTTGACGTGAGAGAAAGGTCAAACTACACTCATGCCGATCATAATTTAAACATCAAGTGTCAAGTGATTTAGTGAAAAACCTAAAGGGCTTGATGATACTGGCACAGTTCGGCAGTACATAATTATTTGTTAAAATGTACCAGATATAGGGCTGGGGCAATGGGGACAGAATAATATATCACAATATTTTTGCCAAATATCAAATATTTACCAAATATTATGATAATATTGTACTTGTTAATATTGGTGCTTTCACAAAATATTAAAAAACAGCTGAGTTTTTGATAAACAGCCATGAGTAATGGACATCATTACCAAGCAGGCACAGGCAACAGCTACAACAGTCAAATAAGGGCAGAAAACTGCATCCTTTTACTCTAACGCAGCCTTTAAAGCTAGAAAAGGCAACATTTATGCCATATCACTTTTACAATATCCAAAATACTTGATGATGTCTCATATTATATCACAATTCCAGAAATCTAATGAAGTGTCCTGCATGACCTGTGAGATAAGCTCAGCCAGTTTGTGAATGCCCGACAACAAAAATGGGAACGGGTCATTTGGACCCTGTACCTGTTGGACCTGACCAGTTGGACTCCTGACCCGAACTATTTGGACCCCATACCATTTGGACCCTAGACCAGTTAAACCCCAACCCAGTCGGACCCCTGACTAGTTGTGTTTGGGTGAGGGTTAGTGTCTGGGGTCCGACCAATATGGGCCCAAACGACCTATATGCCGAGAAAATCACGCAAACTAACCAGACTACACAGAAGTACAAGACGGACTTTAGACCATACAAGGCATGGACAGGGGGGCTTCAGTGATTGGCCGGTACTACAGCCGTCTGAGACTGAAGTTCCACGCCCCCACTGTCGACTGACTCGTAAAGTGAAGAGAACAGCTGTACTTTCCGCACTGATTAAGGATTGTGGGCAATGTTTCACACTGTTACTGGAAGGAGCTGACATTCCCATTATCCAATGAAGGTTAAAGGCAAAGAGTTTAAATGAGGTTTAAAAAAGCAAACTTTGGCAGTTTTCCCGCAGGTGTCATTAAAAGGACATCTGATGAGCCTTAATTTTAATCAAACCGCACAGAGGTTACAGCAGAACACAGTGTCGCCAAGACTCGGTGTAACGTGGACCAGAACTGATGTGGACAGAGTGAGCGATCAAACAAGGCGAGAGAGGAAGTGCCAGGATCACGAGCCAATGAGAAAGCAGAAATGGGCACGAGAAGTTTGCCCTGATCCTACATCTCTAAAAACACGAATCCTGCGGAGCGCAGAGATGAATCACGGAAATAAACGTATACAGGCGGGCGCTGCAGACTTCACTGGCGGCATGACCGTCCGCATAGTCACACCCCCAAAGAGCCAGCGGAGGATATTTACAGGGCAGATGCTCTGGAGAAGGGGACACAGAAAATATTATTCTATAAAACCCAGCTGTAGAGCGTAATATACAGCGAGGTCCATAAGTCTCTGGGACGGTGACACAATTGTAAAGGACGTCAGTTCCACTGTGTTTCCGTTGAGATGGATGTTCAACCCCGATTCGGAAAAAAACAAGCCACATTGTGGAAGATGCCAATTAAATTTAAAAATAGAAGAGTGATTAAAAAGTCACTTCGCCCTCTACTCTGTTGAAAACTCGACAACAACACATGAATTGATGCGTAACCTGTGAATTTAACCCTTAGAGCGACAACTACAAATAGTGTTGCTCAACGATGTAAGGTATCAAATTCAAAGCTGCTGAAAACCTATCTTGTGGTGACTTGTTTAAAAGAGCTCCCCTGCAGGAGAACACACACACACACACACACTCCCCTGCGGAAGCTCTTTGAAACAAGTCACCACATGATAGATTTTCAATTGCACAAGATGATTCAATTTATATTTTTTTGAAAATTTATTTCAGCGCTTTAAGGGTTAGTTGTTTATTGAAAATATACCCGCTTGAAATCTGATGACTGCCACAGACTCCTAAATTTGGCGGAAGGGCAATTTACAACCAATAATGATTTAACAAGTTGCTACAATAAGGTGATGTGAAATGGGTGAACTCATCATGCTGTAAAATTACGGTAAAAGAATCCCTAGCCAGGCTGATGGACTGTTTACGATATAGTAAATGGTGAACAGAGTTTTCAGATCTGAGCCTTTTGATATAATTCCATTTTTCCGGACTGGGGATGTCGCGACATAAACACCCTAAAACTGGAGCTGACAGCAGTGGGTGAGTCGTGATTATACCAAGTACAGATCCCTACAAACCTCTTTGTATTTCACCGAATTAAATGAATAAAAATGAAAAACGATGATAAAAAAATAGAAATTCCCATCATGTCATTCGAACAAATTGAGGTCATAGAGTCAGCTGCTTGGGTAAGGACGCTGCGTCTATAAGTGTGCGTGAGACATCTGCTGCGCTTCCACAGCGTCTCTCACTCACCTTCGCCGATGCTGACTCAGCGAAAGAGCTCCGAGGCGCAGATAAACCCCGACCGACCGCAGTTTCTGCCGCGCGCAATCAAAGCCGCAGCCAACTCCTGCCGGGCCGCAGAGCCTGGGAATGCGTAAGGAAACGCAGTTAGAAGTACATTGAGGCAAATATGCTTCAACCTTGGATGAAGGCGCAATCCAAATACATTTCTGTGGGGGGAGAAGGATACCGCTGGCAGCTGGAGGCGAAGAGGATGGACACCGGGCCTTTACTTCAGCACAATCGCTACACAATTTAATTGCTCAGCTTCCGCCGATCTGTAATTGAAAAGCAAGACTGATATTGTTGAAGATTGAGTCAAGGCATCATTGTGCACAGAGGGGCAAATCAATGGGGAAACAATTTCACCGAACGATCACTGCAGTTTATCGAAAGATTGGCCCAGTGTGAGGACAACCGCTCACGCACCGTGCCAGACTGAAGTTAGGACAAGCTTTACGCGTAAAATACAGAGGTTAGGCTTCTTAATAATCCTGAATTACACAAGTGATTGTTCAAATAGTCTAAAGTTTAAAGGGAAGATTAAATTTTAATATTTGAAATAATGAAATACCAACAAATTATTCCCATTTTCCACAAGGGGACATTTGTCCGGCCCATATCAGCCTTCAGAACCATGTGACAACCCTCAAGGGGAAAATTGTGCTCAGTAACAATCATTGCAAATGGTGGTTATGTTGATGAATTCAAGATTCAGATCTATGTCTGAAAAATATATGTCTCTAAACTCTGCTTGTTTGAAAAATGTGTCTGTGTCCCGAGATTTGACTGGCACAGTACCTGAAGGCTACGGCACTCATTTTTGGATAAAATAAAAACTCTCACTGGCAAGTTTTTATCGAAGCCTCAAGAAGCAAGAGCCATTTTCAAATCTTTGTGGAGCAAATCATGATCTAAAAATTTTAAACCCTCGTTAAAAAAAGAGTGGAAGACGACCTACCATTACACAAATTATTTCAAGAACCCCCTGAGAAATTCCGAAGACCCTCAAGAGCCGTTCTGCTCCAATTTGGAGGCAATATTCCTACAGAGCTAAATGCTCCAATTAGGACAATTGAGCAGAAACAGCAGGGTAGTGAACGTGTCAATACCCATTTCATGATGTGCGCTGGCAGGCTGGGTATTTTTAGTGCAGCATTTGAGATGCTGGGCTGGGTAACTGGATTCACGCAGTGAACCTTTAAAGCTTCACTTTACTGCTCGTGTTCCATTTACCGTGCGCATACATCTCAGCGAACAGTTGTGGGTCCCAAATGCACTTTTTCAGGTTAAATGCCAACGTCAATGACTAAGTCACACCTTAAATGAAGTGCCTGATCCACCAGGAAATTATAACGGTCGATCTACGGCCCTCCTAGGCATCCCTCGCCGAAGAGCCCATTAGGAAAGCTCAAGACGACCCGTAATACGCCCCGGTAATCAGATAAAGGAAAACCAGGCGGAGTATTTCAAATTTAATGCTTTACAGGTCAAGGAGAAAGCAAAATCGCCCGAGTCTCCTCCATAACTCAGGAGATGCAAATATATCAAGAGTGCTCTTACTGCCAAAACATGCACAGCTCAGCACATCCCAGGTCTCGAGTGGGCTTCACCGCGGCTCTCTAGTTAAGGAAGTCACTTTGCTCTGTGCTCGGTCCTCGTGACGCTGGTCCTGAGTCACACTGCTCATAATTCTTGCCCACATCTCCAGAAAAAAGCAAGGAATTCTAAACCCCCCCAAAAAATAAGCCTCTGGGCCCCTCATCCTTCTGGAATTTTTGGGCCCATCCAGCTAGGGGCCCCTCTAAACTGAGGGCCCCTAGATTCATCTCCAACTCCCACAAGTGATGGCCCTGCAGGACCCTTTCTTCGGTTAAACGTTTAAGGCAAACGAGCCGTGCAAACACAAACCCAATCTCATTTTCAATTTCATTTCAATCTCGAGTGCCCTGGCTCCTCTCATCTCATCGCCGCGCTCATAAAATTATGCATCTCGTCCGAAATCCTATTCCAGCAAATCAGCAATCGGCAACGGTATAGAAAATCTGCAATGCTGTACACGAATAACGCCATCAAGTCATCCGCAAATATGTTTTCGAATGGCTATTTTGTCGATCGATTATTGACCACAGCAGAGGATGACAGGCGGGACATCGAAGATTGAGATCGAAGCTTGTGCGGCTGGGTATTGCTGTCGTTTTGTGGTTCTGAGGTGAAAATTCTTGCACTTTATCGCACACACATTTGAGGACAGGATTAATTATCAATCTGTGTGTGTATAATCTCCTCTTACATCTATGCTTAAACTACCCATGCTGCCTGCAGTCTGCCAGTCTTATCTCAAGTACAATGATCACTCTGTCCTCTAAATATCCAGGGAATCAGCAGCGTATCCCTCGAACTATCACACGCAACCAACCCGACAGTCATTATCACCAGCGTTCCCACACACTCCTCATGCACTGATCACTCTTCCATCCTTTTAACTGGGGTGGGGCCGTATATATAGACAAATCTAAAATGGGAGATGATCAGAGGGCTGTCCACCGGGAGCTGGGGGTCCCAGAATGCAATGGGCAAGTCTCCACCTTGGCCAGGTTAGCAGTCCACTGTGACGCACACACCATTCACTCACCCGCTCATACATGGAGCTTGACCTAAATTCTAATAGGCACGGAGTCAAGTTGCTAACTATAGGAGCCGCTTCTCGAGCTTGAGAATCACTTGGGTGCTCATTAATGTCATCTGATCTGCCGTCACATGATTGCTTGATTGATACGCTAGTTTACTTAAGCTGGCATTCTGAGCAGAGGATGTGCAGCGTGTACACTTAACATCCCTCCGCCGCCCCAGCTCCTCCCGCCGATTTTTAGCATTCTGTAATCCTGTTCTTTCATGACTAAACTGTTGTTCAATGACAGTGTCTCTTCAGTTTGAGGTCAGTGTTGCTGTGGACTCTGTTCTATGGAGGGGGGTTAATAGCAGCTCCCTTCCTTCGGTTCAACGCTGGACGGGCAGGGATCACTCGAACAGAGCCATACCGCCAAACTCAATGTATGCTTGATTGCTTTTAATAAATATTATCTTTGTGTCCTATCGGAATTATGGGTCACTTCGAGTTTAACTGTCTGTCTTTGGACCGAGGGAGGGAGGTGCGCAGACAGACGATGGAGGGAGAGGGATCGAGACGGAGAGTAAAGTTAATGTCACGCAGGTCCGATTGAGCCGAACCACTAGAAGGCATAATGAGATGAGTTTTGTTAGTGGGTGAATTAGCATCTATCAGGCATGCGTCTGACATTTGGGTGTCAGGGCCGTGACCTCAATCCGTTGTCTTCCCATTAAAAAACAGAGGTTGCTTACAGCGAGTACTTCCAAACAAACTGTAGAAAATCATGATCTGAATTACAAATTACAGACTGCTTTGAATGCATGCGAGCCAGTTTTTTTTTTTTTTGACAAGTTCAATGAGAAGTTCAAAGATGGGGGATATTTAAATATGCAAACAAACCACTTCCCCCTGCTGTTCAAACGTAACCATGGGAACGCACTTCTGTTTTTTTTTTGTTTGTTTTTCTAATTTCTCAAAGAGAATCTGCGGAAATAAGTAGCTACATCTGGGAAATAATCAAAACCCCACTCACTGCCGTTTGGACAACTTTTGGCCTGCTAGCTATGTTAGACATTGATTATTTCACAGAGAAAAGTTAAAAATTAGCATCTCTGTGAGCCGCGACTGTTTGCTTCGCCAGTTTCTCAGTGCGGCCGAGACACGGAGAACAAACCGGCCGTTACGTGCCCTGCTCAGCTCAGAGCGACACGATGGCAGTCGGACAGACAGCCTGTCAGGCTAATGAGGCTGTCGGTCCCCCAGAAATGGCATATCACCGAAGCAATTTTACGCAGCTCGGTGTTAAAATTCCCAACATGAAGTACGGCAAGGCATGAAACGGTGTGGCCCTAGGGTCAGGACGAAAAATGCAACAAAATGTCAGCAGATATATTCAAACGACTCCGAACTGTCAGGGAAATGGCTTCCTGGTGGCCACTGCTGTGAATACATTTCACCGGAAGGCACAGCTTTGGAACTTTCCGGTGAAGCGTTTCTTCACTCGGTTACACACCCCCCGAGTCTCTGCTTTCTCCACAGGCAGCGCATTTCCTCTTCTTCTTTAGTTTTTTGTTGTTGCTAATAATCAACCAAGTCGTGCGCTTCTCGACAAAAATATGCGCGCTAGCTCCCCTAGTTCACACAAATGATAAGACTTCCCTCGGCTGCGCGTGAACCAAATCCTCACAGGCATATTGATTTTGGCGTTTGTTTTGAGTCTGAACTCGTGCACACGATTTTCTCCTTTTCCAATGCAATCCAAATAAAAGGCAGAGAACGACACCCATTATTTCGGTTTCCATTCTGTTTGCAGAACTAGAGGGGCATGAATGGCTTAATTTCCATTTCACTCAGACATTGGAAAGTATTTTCAGAAAGAGATTGGTCGCAGTGTGGAATAACTTGGTCAATGAGTAGGTGCAAAAACATGTTAAAACCGGGATTGATGCAGCGCTAGATGCTATCGAAATCCTAAATGTTAGGTACACTTCAAGGGTTGAAAAATGGAGAGCTTTCTTGGGCTGCATACGGCCCATTCTTGCCACTGCGTTATGTTTTCTTAACATGATTCATTATTCATTGATCATCCAAATAATTCATTTTTTAACGCAAGCCGTCACATGAAGCTCCATGCTTTCCCCATTTGTATTTCACTGCTGGCGTCATAGCCGCAATCGCTAATAATTTCACGTACAATTCTGCCTGCATTCTAGGTAACCAAGGAAACCTGCTATGGTGACAATGTGGTGCTTTCAGAAAGGATCGAGCCCAATGCTTTTCAAGTCAGTTAAATGAAAATGTGCTTAACGGACAAGACAATCAAGCTATAATGATTGACTCGTTAACAGGGACGAGTCTGTAATAAGAAACTACAGGTTACAAGAGGAGGCCAGACTGAAAATCCCTGAACAGACAGAGGAGTGAAGTTGGTTGCAGTAACTGCGCACACTGGCGTCCTGCTTCTGTTCCCACACACGTGGGAACATTTGATTTGATAACATTATAACAGCGAATGCTATACGCCCATTTGCACACGCAAAATCTGAGTCCTCCTTGCTTTTTGCATTTCACCTGAGAAATGCTTGTCTTCAAACTGGCACATTTTTGAAAAAGACTCCAACGTGTCAGTGTTATCTACAAGTACGATGAGCCTTTCATGCAGGTCGATCAGAGGGCGAAATTCATTCCCCCCGGAGTCTTCCCCTCGGCAAGCTGTTTAACTGATGTCTGCCTTAATTGCGTCTGTAATTATAATCAAATGAAGCGGCAGAGATTTATGAGGGAAAGGTCAAGTCAATAAGCGAGTCGGGCTGAGTGATTAGGCCACCAGACTCGACCAGTCGAATACCAAAATCCTCAGGGATCCAGAGAGCTGCAAGAAGTCTCACAGCTCTGGCATCGACTTGCTCTGTCTGCAACTCGATACGCGGGTGTTTTATGCTGGCGTTACGCATCGATTTCAGGACGGTATCCCGAGAGTTTAATTATTCTCATGGCATGCGACAAAGACCCTGACTGATTGCAGAGCGATAAAAATCACAGGCTGAAAGGAGAGCAGACGTTACATTCAGGCGAGGTAATGGAGTTATGAAGCGATGCCATGACAGACTCACATTCACCGACTTCCTGGATCCAGTAGTTTGTGAATGCATGCTCTATGAATGCAGTCAGCTAACAGCTACACAATGATGCAAAATCCACAGTGAAGCCTGTGTTATAATTGAATATCGTTGCTGGTAATTTTTCAAACTGATAGCCTCTACAGTCCGCAGTTCGTAGTTCCTGTGTCATGGCCGTCGTAAGAAATTAAGTAAGAGAAATCAATACATCAAAATCAGGAAAAATGCAATAAAAAAAATAAAGTATACCCTGGAAAAAATATTTGTTCACTCAACTTGACTAAGTCATCTTTTTTCTTTTGACTGAGTCGAGTTGAGCAGTAATAAACCTGACTCTCTGCTTTAGGAGAACTTAACTCAATTATAGCAACAAGATGACTCAACTTACTCATGCCGAGTGAACAAATCTTTTTTTCGGCGAGAGCCGGCTGCATCAAATACACGAAAACACCATCTGAGCAAAACGCACAGCTCCTATCAGCTGAACTAAGCTTATGGTAATTACAGCCAACCACCCCAAGAAATGACACTCAAATCTTACTCTGTCACTCTGAGCCAATTACGTCAAAACAACTTCCCATGATCGTGCATCAGTGTGAAGTGCTAATAAGGTCTGTCAGGTCAACTTCCTCTATTTTTATTAGTATAAACTCATAAGACGAACCCAAACAATCAACACCAACAAATGCAGCTGTAATAAGCGCCGACTTATACAGTTTAAGCACCCAAAAAAAAAAAAAGTACTCTGGCAGGTTTCACAAAGACGGCTTTTGCCCTGAGAGGCAGAACTAACCGGCTCGGAGGAGCAGAGGATTAATCCAGGTCATGATTCCCGGGAATCGCTCGTGCATGATAATCCCCCCACAGGCCTGACAGAGTCCGCGGAGAGGGGCGAGGGGGTTCGGGGGGTGGAGGGGGGCTGGAGCTGGAGCGCGGTTTTAAATAAAGACCAGCCATCTGAGGACAGGGCATTGTGGGAACTTGGCGTGAGCTGGTATTGCGCGCAAGAGACAAAAGGGGTTCCGAGTCCAGTGCGCTTTGTGAGAACTGAAGTAACAGTTCAGAATCGGGCAGTCGACTGCAGAATCCAGTGCCAGCTAGCAATGAAATGCTCATTAAGGGTTGTTGCCGCATTGGGGCAACACTGACAAGACCGCAAAATTCCAGAAACATTTTGAAAACACTTTTTGTTCGTTGCGAGTTTATCTGCATTTTGCATACCTGGAAGATTTGAGAGACTAACTAACCAGTCAATATTCCTGTTCAAAGTGAAGCGTGCTCTCACGGAATTTCAGGAAATGCACATCAGTCTCCCGGAAATCAATTTTCTCATGTCAACTTTTCAACTTTACCGCAGGCCCAAGTCCTGCGGCAGTAGGCCACAGACCCGTAGGAGAGCTTAGGTACTAATACTGAAGCGAATGGGGTGATTCCAGAAAAGATTAAAGTCAACGAATTGATCAGATTCACTGCGCGTTCCGTCTTTATGCTAACAGAGCGCCGTGCCGCGTACTGTGTCCTGGCGCAAGGGTGAGCCCAATGTCAGTAAGTTCGCATTCGTTTCAGAGCACGGAGGGCTCGTCTACCGCGACCTGACAGGAAATCTTTACTAAAAGCATCGACTGTTTTCCGAAACGCCAACACCAACCGCCATCTGTGTGAGCCAAAGCCACAGGCTGGGAGAAGCAGAACCACTTTGCTCTTCGATTGAAACAAAGAGAATATAATTCGCTTAATTAGAGCAAGACGGGTGAACGTGCAGGCTTTTTAAAAAATGAAACGTTAAAAGAGGAAATTCAGTTCTGAGTAAAATGTAAACTTTATGGGGGATGGGGGATGATCAGCAGATTTTAATATGCTAATGCTGTTATTCTGAACTTCTACTTAACAAAATGGCGATCAATTCCTCCAAGGCTGTGGTTTTGGTCTGGTTTTTTTTTAAGTTGTTATCCATTAAAGCTGCAGTTGGTAACTTTGAGCAGAGAGAGAACTTGGCATAAAAATGTGAAAAAATGCAACTTTCAGATCCATCCCCTCCCCTCTCCACAGCGCTCCTGCCCTAAGACCCTCCCCCAGAAGGCTGCCGTTCACGCAAAGGCACCAAGTAGCCAAGGCCAGACATTACTGTTGTGAACAGTCAACACTGCTGGCCAACAAACGAGCAGAACTACATCATGTCGACATGAAAAGTTATCTACAGCAGTATGTTTTCAGTAAAAACCCAGCACGCTTATTTCAGGAAGTTACCCATTTTTTGAGTACTGAAACTGTCGTGAATCCTGCTAAATGGTCCAACTCACACTGCTGAGCTACATGATGATCATTCATGTGTAACGAGGTACACATTGTGACCCCAATGGTCACTTAAGAACTCAAATTGGACAACTCAGGTCCAAAAATTAAACCAAAATTTAGAGTGTTGCATTTTCATTGCCTTTGAGTTTATTTATGAGATTTATGAGATATTTATGACAACAACACAACCGATAAGACTGCCAGGTCACTTCATAAAGATATTTTCTGCTACTTTCTAATAAAATGACGCCAGTAATGTTAGCCCTAACATTGAAAACAAGCTAACGTTAGCTCGACTGCAACATCACAGTAACATCACATGCACTGCGGAGTACTGTAACAATTACAAGATTATGGCTATTTGAACAGCAACTGTGCTTGTAAGCGACGTTTACTCGCTTACTTGCGGAGTGAAACTGAATTGATTCCAGTTAGGGCGGGGGTTAGTACCAGCTGTGCATGTGAGCGACGCCAACTCGCTTATTTGCAGAGCAATGTGGAGCAAAAATGAACCAACGAATAAAGCAGGGGTTTCCCTGTCAAGCAGAAAAGTCACCAACTCTGCGTTGGTTTTTAATCCTTCCAGATCACAGAGTTCCCTCCACCTCTGAAAAGCCGCTCAGATGTTGACTCTGGTTTTCTCCCGGGCTTGGTCAAATTCTTTCTTTTGTGCTGTTCTTCCTGGCTTCCTCTTCTTACGTGTCTTAGCCGTATGTGCTGTTGTCGGTACCAGAGGTATCGGTATTTTTTTCCTCGCTGATGGCTGTTGCTACGCCATTACTTTCACTAAGCTCCTGAAGCCTCTCTCGGAGATTTGAACTTGACTGAGCACGGGCGTGAACTGAGGGGGAAGGGGGAGGGGGCTGTCCGCAGTGCGTGCATGTGCACTGTTTGGCGGCTGTCAGACACCATCCTGGCTCTAATTGGTTCTTTTTGGTCGGGCTGAACGATTCTTCTAAATTGCAGTAGCGGCATTAGGTGGGTTTGAAGGAGACTTTTTTTAAATTACAGTGTATTTGTTTTATGAATCACTGTCTGTACACAGTGAAAGTTTTAGCAAAAACGACCAAAAGTTACGTTTCTAAGACTTACCAACTGCAGCTTTAAAGGTGAGCTCATCCCTTGTTTACCCCACGCACAGGTTTACACCACCCACCCCACCGTGCTATTACAGCCCTCACAGTCAAGCACAGTGCAAATGTTTTGTATGTGGAGAGTTGTGTTTCTGCAAATTTAGTGTGCTACTCAAGATGGATGATAATATTCATGATGGGGTTAACCTTGGAGACACAGCATGCCACTCATTATCCCTGGAAGTAATTACGCCAATTTACATTTTAGAAATGAATTCAGTGACCCGCAGTAATGCGAAATTAATTTTCACAAATATGTTTGAAATACACATGCCTTTCTCCCTCTCCTACAGGCAAAAAATATGTCGGTGAAAAAAAACTTTGAGGTCTGGTTCCTCAAAATCAGCTCTAATCTAACGACAGGCTGGTTCACACCTGTAAAAATGCTTCAGTTCATTGACTTTATCAGAAGTAAACACAAGACTGCAATGTCACTGATTCAGAAGGTTGGCATAAAATAACTGCAAATTTAAAAAATCGTTTCGGCTTTCAATGCATCTACATATTCCACAACACATCCACCATTTTGTTGCAATACCTGGTCAGCAAAATTACATCAGCTATAGGTTTGAGATGGAAGTACAGCGAGCTCTGTAATTATACGGACAGTGATATAAATTTAATGGGCTCTAATTCTTTCAAAAATTGAAATGCACAGGTCCTCAAATGTCTGCAGTTGGACTAGGTGTTGTATATAACCGTCCAACAAATTGTGTAGGAATTACAATCCTTTAAAATGGCATCTCTGTCCAGATACTTTTGGCCCCAGCTGGGCATCACAAACCTACTGCTGTCAGCAAACACAGCCCAGATACTGTTTACGCTGTAATTACATGCATCGCCAAGGACGCTTGCAGTCAATAACACATATAATTGGACCACGGACGGCCACTGGCTCAGGTAGAGCAACTACTTCCAGCTGAAACTGCTGCATGTTACAGTGATTTCTTTCAGGTCAAATCCATTTTAATATCGTTGGCCTCAGAGCATAATTGCCCTCGTCATATTTTTGGCAAACTGAGATATCAGCTGCCTGCTCTTTTGTGTTGATGAAAAATTCCTTTTTCCCCTTTTTTTCTCAAAACCTTGAAAAAAAATCCATTCTCTCAAATAATAAAAGAATTAATATAAAAATTGAAAAACAAAAAATTAGATATAGACAATTATTATACAAGGCTAATGATATGTGGGTCAAGATAATTTGTTGCATTTTACATGGGTTTTAGATAGAAATGCTTAAGATGGTCATGTTGAGATCATCAATTCGCTTTAGCTTCATGTTCAGGGTTCAGTCCAACATACAGATGAAATTCTCATCACGCCATAAATCACTGCAATCTCCTCCCTTAAATCTAAAACCAGGCCTGAATTTAATCCAGCCAGCAATCGGCGCCTCTGATTGGCCAAACTGTTGTGACATACGTATGACGAGCTGAAGGGATGGCAGAAAACGGATTGCCCTCATATTGTTTGCCAATGCAGGAATGCACTGAAATGTTTTCAAATAAAGCAGAAAAATATGCCATTTTCATTATTATAAAAGCTAATCGTTTACCCTTAAACAAACGTGGCAGCAAACGATGATCGCTGCAGTGAGTATTTACTTCGACGGAATACTGTGAATGTGTCCCTGTTCGTGCATTTAAGTTGAGGAACTGTTTGTGTTTGCATTTTCAGGCACAGTGGTTCGTATTCTATTCACAACCATATTGATTCATGTGTGTGGAGAAATCATTCTGAATAATAACCACAGACATAGTGATACTATGAAACATTGAAACTTAATTTGCATTCATATTTCCCAAATGAAAAGCATCACTGCATTGCATCTCTCACGAGCATTGCCACTGTAGTAACAGACAGAAATGCACAACTAAATGCACATGAAAGTTAAATTATATCACTGTAAAAATCAAACAGATCGCATGGCCCATTTGATCAAAGGATATTTACATCCTGTTTTCTACCCTCCAGCAGATTATGGTTGTTAATACTGCAGACTGGTACAGGAGCGCAACGGGCACAGAGTTCGGCAACCTGAGAAAGGAAAAAATTTAGTGGAAACAGTGACTGAGACATGGCGGGCAGAGAGGAGAGAAGGTGAACTGTCGCCACGGAGACAAAGCGGGAGAGAGGCGGGGTTACGTGAGGCTTCCTGTCAGGCGGTCAGCACAGAACACTGGCTGGAATTTAATTAGCCAGATTAAACATGGAGATGGAGAGAGATTAAAAGCACTGAGTGACAGGCCTCTCTATAATCTGTGAGCTGCAAAGCAGTGTGATGTACACATGCACTGTACTGCCACCCCATGCAGGACACGGATTTAACATGCAAAGCAATTCCCGCTGCATACAATGTAGCAAAGTTACAATGTGCTATATTTGTTTTATTCAATTGCTCCTCTCTGGGAAGGGGGGGGGGGGGGGTAGGGTGTTACATATTGACTGACACATTGAGTCATCGTCCTGGGAATAGCAATCATGTGGCCCACATCGAGAATGTCCGAATACTTATGCACAGCGTTATATATGCAGGCCTGCAGCCCTGCTGTGAGCTACATTCTCCTGCAGGTGAGAGACACCTGAGAGATAGGAGCAGCACCAGGGGTTTGGATCCGCTGGTATCCTTTCCAGGTCTGAAGGGGACATGTTGCACCTCTCCCAGAGCTCCTGTGCAGGCTGGAGATGACACACTGTTTTTGGGACACACTATCCAGTCCTCATTTTCAACTCATCGACTGACACCAGTGGGAGGACCTTTGCTTCAATTACTGAAAATACGGAGACTACCCAGACAGCAAAAAAGGTCTGTATGGGATTCGGCCACTTCCGCCTTACCTCCGTTTACCAGTGAGACCCGCTGAACGCAACTGCAACGGATCTGGCAGATTGACAGTCGCCTGACAGATCCGTGCCAGATATGGGCTGTAAACAGTTGGTCTTTCGTCGATCAGGTTTAGATCTGGTCTGGATCTGTTCCAGAACTGTAAAGTGGATCCGTGCCGGATCTGGGTCAGGGAGCAAAATTATCCGGAGCGGATCATTTTCAGGATGTTGGACTACATCCGGCGCAGATCTGGCCCGGATCTATTTGCTGTCTGGACAGAGATTCCCGTGCACATTGCGCTTAATTCCTCCACCATCACTGTCCTCAGCTTGTTTAAAACAAAATGAATTAAAATCAGCACTGGCTGCAGCCCTGCTCAGAATAGGCTGGCATCAAAACTGGGTTTGCAAAAGCACTACACCCCAAGAAGGGGAAATCTCAGCCACAAAATATAAATCATATTAATATTTTAAAATAATTGTATATTTAATATATAATAATACGCCCCACAAAAGCTGTTGTAAGAGACTGATCACGTATCCAAAAGAGCATTAATAATAAAATAAATCCCAGAGTTCTTCCTAAGTAGGTAATGAGAACAGATTTGAGGCCGTCATTAGTTCAGAACTTTTCAAGCAGTTGAATTAAAAGCGACATTTGTCCTCTGAAAGAACAACCGTACAGAGAGCTGGTCTGGCCATTCAGACAGGACTGTATTTTTCAATAAAAATGATTTCTCCCCTACATCTGTGATACCATCTCATCCTAGTCCACTGATAGTGGTGACCTTCTGAGGAAAACCTGTTTCAAGGACTCATTTTGAGCGAGAGCATTTTCCCAGCAAACATAAAACATACTGATGGTGTTCCTGCAATGTGGAAACAATGTAACAACGCTGATAAAACATTCCAGTAAAATTGTGAGAGCTTTGTGAAACGGCTGGGTTCTCCACTGGTCCTAGTTTCACAACATGCACATGAAGATCGGCCAATGTGAGGGCTGCAAGTGAAGGTTTTTAAATTAAAATGAATTCCCAAAAGTGGGAGCGATCTATGTGGTAATTCCAGGCAGAGAAATTGAATGCTGCATTTTTTTTAGCAAATCCAAAATTCTGGCTGTTACCTTGGCAACTTTGAGGGAACAACGCATTTCCAGATGGCCATCCACCGGCATCGTTTTGCCAAGGCCAGAGGGAATTTTGAGGTGACAAAGCTTAACAAGCTTAACATTAGCATATGGTCTGTAGCCTAGAGGTTTAAGTTGTCAAGCTCTGGTGCAGCTGTTGAGCTGAGTTACAATGCAAGAATAAGAATGGCACCTACCGAGTCAAATCAACCATAAAACCTTTTTGGCTAATTACAGGTGTCTGCTTAATTTGTGGTTCCAAAACCGACCCTTGGGGCACACCAGCCAGATCCAGGCATTTGTTGTCCTCACTACTTTTAATGAAACGCATTGGGGTGTTGATTTGTCAAATCAGGTGTGTATAAGGTGTAACACAACTAACACCAGGCTTTGGCTGGTACGCCCCTTGGCGAGGTTTGGTCATCTCCGACCAAAATGACAGTAATGTAATGACTTAAAAAGTAGTCCAGACCTTGTGACACACAGCCTACCATTCTATTTAGTACAATATTAGCATAAAGCTGTAATTAAACTGGTTTAAATAACCCAGAATACTCTCGGACTGCAGTGCGGCTGGAGAGAAGGTCAGATTCCCAGCAGTGTCTGCTCCTGAATGCCCTTGTCCCAGCGCACCCTGGCAAACGTGACCAGCACTAGCTGGGATTGAGGATTGAGCTCAGGCAGATAGTGGCATCACAGTGCACAGATTCTCAGACAGGAGACTGAGTTCAGTTTTTTTTTGGAGGACGAACAACCGCATTCCCCTCTCACTTGAAACCTAAGCATGTCAGCCGCTAAAATCCACACTCACACATTCAGTGTTGCTTTGCATAGGACACTAGAACACAAACAGAGCACATTCTTAGCCATCACTCAGGCTAACAACGTCTATGTCGGTGTGAAAATTCAGAAACTGAATACGCTCCTAAATATGTAGAAAAGCCCATTCAATATTCATTATTCTTTAATTTGCATAACAGCGGATAATATGGTATAATTCCACACTCCCCTCTGACAAGCAGTACAATTGTGCTGTCAGTAGGACAGATTTTAAATCACGGAAGTATCTGAATGATTTATGAGACGTCTCAAGGCCTCATTAAAAGGTGGTGTAACCTGCATTTCGCCTTGTCGCGCTCTCTGTGGTGGTGGCCGCGGCGATGGAAATCTGTCGCCAAGCTGTCAGGGATGAAGAGAGGAATTCTGGGCCGCCAGCTCTCCTACCCCCAGGGAATTTTTGAGGGGACCCCGAGCTGTGTTGTCTGTCACAGGGACCGGCACAGCATGGAACTGTCACCTCGTTCCTGACCTCACCAGTAATAGCTCTGCTCAGACAATCTCAACCAAAACGTGTTTATTATCCAGTTCTCCCTCGACACCTGCCAAAAAACACAACCTTCATTTACCCGATACAGACCCTGACAGTTTTTAACCGAGGCGGTTTAAACGAAACGGTGGGAGTTTAAAATCCAGTGTATACACATCATCTCTTCTCTCATTGACAGTTATGCCCTCACTGGTGACCTTTTTGTTCCTCACCGGAGATGAATTGAATGCCATCCAATCAGCAGCGAGTGCAGCGCTGGATGCACACGCCGGTCTCTCTGTCAGCTCCTAAGCACTACTGACATGTCTGCTGACTCATTCTCCTTTTCCTTCTCTCATTCTCCCATTTTCACCGCTGACCGAACAATGTCGCGGCCTTCCGGAGTCGCATCCTAACATTATTATTCTGCTCCAGATATATCTGTCCACTCACACACACACACACACACAAACACACTCACGTCAATGTAATGAAAACACGATCATCAGCACCACCAGCAATCATTAACATCACGAGTAATCCTCAGCAGCTGTCAACGGAGACGGGCAGAAATGACATAATAAGAACAGGCCATTCAGTCCTAAAAAAAGAAACATATTGGAGAAAAATAGGACCAAGGGTCCTGTAGCTTACCGGCAAGCAGTCTTACAGCGATGATACGAGTTCCTGTGAAGTTTGACATTTGAATTAATGAAAATCAATGTCAAGGTCACTAAAAAAAGTTAATATACTTTTATAAGACCTTCTGTAATACAATCCTAAGCTTTGAAGTAGTTTTTGTGATACAAGTCATTGAAGTATGTCAGTATGCATTCAATATGTCAATTGTGAAGTTTAAAGGTCACAGAATGTCAAGCTGTGGTCAGCATATATGACTTTCTACAACGTAAATGTCTCTATCTGTGACCATTTTGGTGATAGAAGTCATTGTAATTTCACTGTCAAGTTTGACCCTCAAAGGTCAATGACAGCCAAAATTAATGTCACCAAATGAAAGTTCATATGTGACTTCCTAGATGTCAGTAACACAAACTTTGGCTCCATCTGTGACCATTTTAATGATACAAGTCATAGAATTTTCACTAGGTCACATTTGACCTTTGAAGGTCAATCCGAAGGTCACCAAATGAAAGTTCATATATGACTTCCTATATGCCTCTCATACAAACCTAGACTCCATCTGTGACAGTCTTGGCAATTCAAGTCATTGTAATTGTATTATGTCAAGTTTGACCTTCGAATGTCAAGCTGAATGTCACCAAATGACAGTTGATGAGTGACTTCCTATGTCAGCAACACAAACCTAGGTTCCATATGTGACCTTTTCAGGGACCGAAGTCATTGAATTTTCTCGAGGTCAAGTTAGACCTTCGACGGTCAATTCGAAGGTCACCAAATGAAAGTTCATACATGACTTCCATAGGTCTCTAATACAAAGCTACACTCAATCTGTAACACTTTAGCTGATATAAGTCATTGAAATTTCACTGTATAGTTTGGCCGTTGAAGGTCGCCGGAGGTCAAGTTCAAGGTCACCCAATGAAACTTCATACATGACTTCCTGTTTGCCCACAATACTAACCTTAAGCTATATCTGTTATAGTTTTGGTGATAAAAGTCATTGAAATTTCACTATGTGGAGTTTGACCTTCGAAAGGGCACCAAAGGTCAAGTTCAAAGTCACCAAATGAAAGTTCATGTATGACTTCCAATATATCTCCAATACAACCCGAAACTTTGTTACCATTTTGCTGATATAAATTATTGAAATTTCAGTGTGAAGTTTGGGCATTCAAGGTCACTGAAGGTCAAGTTCAATGTCACCAAATGAAACTTCATACATGACTTCCTATATGTCCACAAAACACACCTAAGCATAGAAAATTGTAACATTTTGCTTGAATTCAAGTTTGACCTTTCAAGGACATCTGAGGTCAACTTTGACACAGCCAAATTATAGGTCCCATATGTCAGTCATACAAACTTAATCTCCATCTGCAACCATTTAGGTTCCACTAGTGATTTATAACCCATTCTCCATCAGACCCAATGTTAAAGTACAGCGCCCCCACTAGACTCACTTCCATCAATTCAATCAAAATGGCACTCCCACTGTACATAAAGTATATCAAGGTGAGTTGATTGCCAGACTTAGAAAAAGTTATCTGACAGTTATTGAGAAATAATATTTTGAAATTTCAAGTCATATCTTAACATTGTTAATATATTCCCTGACCTCGAGTTAAACCTTTCAAAGTCATCTGTGGTCAAACTTAATATTGCCAAAATAGAAGTCATATATGACTTGCTATATGTCGATAATACAAACTTAATCTCTATCTGCAACCATTTGGCCTCCACAGGCCATCTTGCATATGAATAAAGTACAGCGCCCCCAATAGACCCACTTCCGTCAATTCAATCAAAATGGCACTCGCACTGCACATTGAAGGTACCAAGGTGAGTTGATTGCCTGATTTAGAAAAAAAATGTATTGCACAGTTTTTGAGAAATCATTTTTTTAAATTTCTCAGTCCCATCTTTAACTTTGGGGCCAAAATTTCAAGGGCCCATGAAACAGACAAAAATGATTCAATCAAAAATCCGAGAAAATATTTGGAGATATGGTCTAGTAGTGTGTTTTTGCAAGTTTACACAAAAAATTCATCAAGCCAAAAAATTAACAAGTGTTGCCACTAAGCGTGGCCATGACCCCTGCCAGGTCACAGAAATTGACTGGGGTCGGCATATCACACTAATGCACATTCAAGCCAAAGATGAATGAAATTGGTGAAACCGCTCTTGAGATAGAGTTCACAATAAATGGGACGTGCTGGACGGAGCTGAATACTACGTCCCCCTCTCCGCTCGCTACTGCGGCGGCCGGGGACAAAAATGTTCCGGACGACGGACACCTCACCACAACAATAGCTTATTGGCCCATAGGGCCGGTGAGCCTAAAATCAGAGGACTCGTAACTCATAAAGCTGGACCACTGAAGTGCCTCTAAGTTTAAGGGGTTAAATGACTTCACAGGTCTGAAATTTCGACCCGGGTCTCCAGCTTGCAGAAACACATATCGGTCTTTAAAGTTTCCATAAAGCAAAACACATTACTGTTCAAAGTTCAGGGTAACAGTGTTGTTGATGCTCCCAAGATGATTAATAGTCAATGTCTTTCAAAAAGATTTCTCTGTTGACGATCACCATGCCAGCTACTGTTTGCTAGTGGCATGTATCTATCTTCATGGCCAAATTCCTGCGAGTCTCAAAAAAAAAACTGTCACACGAGAGAGAAGAATGGGAGTACGACTGCACTGCAACCCTCTCTCTGCACATAAACCCCGTTACACCTCAGGAGGCGTGTGCTAACAAACTGATTCTGCAGTGGCGTCCTGTCAGTGACACAGACGCCCTTCAGTCACCTCTGCTTCTGACGCATGACTGCTCTCCAGCTGTTCCCGCTTCAGTTCTCCTGATTAACAACCCAACTATTAATTTACTGCATCATCAAGACCAATACATGCCCTACAATGATTAAGAAATGATTATCAACTAAGAAATTACAAAGATACCACTGATATGGTATATTTACATGATAATGTAAGGATGGCTATGGATCAAAATTTGTTCCAACAGAAACTGAATTGAATTTTTGGTTTGAATTGAATTGGCTTTGAATTGAATTGAATTTGCTTTGAAGTCCAGCTATTAAAAAGTTCTCTGCGGATTTTAAAATCCTGGCGAGGATCTTGTTTTTAGTTCTTTATTTAACCAAGAAAACCTTGTTTAAGAATATGAAGACATTATTGTTAACACCATTGCATAGACTACATTACCCACACTTAGCCGATGGTTTTATTCCAAACGACTCACAATGCGAATGAGACAACATGGATCGACAGCGACACTGGGACTTGAACCAAGAAGCTCCTGCGGCCCAGACCAACACCACAAAACTACAGAATACCCACATTCTTCAAACAGGGAAATGATGTTGTGGTTTGGGTGCTGTACATCTGATGTCTGTCCGGGCCCAGATGAGAAGCTGGTGTTCGATGGGGACTGTTGACTGTGTTCGTCGCCTCTCTGAACGGTCACCAGCCTGTAATCCCTCAAAGCTGGGCTCTTTATCACGGGATTAAAGTGCTGACAGATCATCAGTGTTTCTTAATTCACACTCTCGGCGCAAAGCAGCGAGACTGTCAGTGAGGCGACGCCAACCGTCTGACAAATTATCGTGTCTCAGCTGAAATGATCAGGGGAATTTTTATGTAAACTCTCCCTCCACCATGTTGGGCAACATTTGTCAAAGGTGGGATAACAGTTTAAAAATGGATTTAGAGAAAAAAAAATTTTACTTGCAAGTAAACATTGGATTTCTCTGCCGATGTGAGGTCACACGTTTATTGACTTGATATGAGCAGTCGAGCAGAGAGCTCAGAAAGAAAAATCGAGTTTTATTGCAGAAAGGCGCGCTCAGTCAATTGCTTTCCTCTGTTGAAAAAGAACATCCGCTGCAGATCTGTGAGTAAGTTAAAAGATTATCCACAAACTAAATGTAAAATGAATGATTAACGATTTTCCAAATCAGCATCCACATTTATTGCTTTCACAAAAAAAAAAAAAAAAACGAACAACAAAAGGGACGTGTTTTTGTATCAACATTCATGGTTTCCTGTTGAGTCCTGTTGGAAATGTAATTGAGATCTTCTCAGATCTCATTAAAATATTTCGGCATATCTATACATTCAGGTCTAAAAATATTTGGACAGTAACATAATTATTAAAGGAATGCAATTCTAAGTCTAAATCGGATACACCAACACATTGAAATTAAAGCATGGGTGTGTTTGGTAGCGTGGCGAGGTTGGCAAACTTGGCTATACACAAACAGTTTGATGCGAATGATAGTCTGGGTCTGGGGTCCAAATGTCACCTCTAACTCACCAAACTCGTTAGATTTACATCCATTAGCATTGAACGCAGAGCATGAGTTACAGCCCTTTGAAATGGGGTCAGCCCAGCAGAGGAGCTCACTGTATACAAGGGGGAATGCTTGTCAGGGATATAATCCTGAAACTGAAGACAAACTGCATTTCCAAGTTCAAAAGAGCCCTTGAGCAGGAGGAGTGTTTAGTTTGGAGAAAGTGTGTTGCTGGGAGTTAGGGATTTATCTCGGCTCGAGTTCGTGGCCGACATAATGGATCCTCTCATTTACTCTCGGCTCTCCTTAATGGCCACCGGTTTCCATACGTCACGCTGACAGGCAGAAACCACAAAACAAGTAAAATAACTCTGCGCTCGTTTTTCTTCGCTGACGGCTCCTTATAGTCCCGCGATGGAATTTTCGGTAATCAACTTCGGAGACGAACGCCGGCGTCAGGTGGTGTCCGAGCCAAGCTCCCGCAATTCAGCCTCTGGTGTGACTTTCATTCATTACAGCGGACGCCTGGCGCACAGGTGGAGAGGGGAGGGGAGGGAGGTTTGGTGGGGTGAGGTCCTCACAAAGAGTAAATCCCCACGCCAGATCACACAGTACGGGCAATTTCCCCAAGACTGGAGCGCTTCACTAACCCCTTAAATGGAAACTTTTCACGCAAGTTTTCCTTTAACAAGGTTCAAAATCATATTTTAAGACAATGTCACATATTTATTCTGCATCTGCTGGTTGCATCACTTCACTGAAGCTACATCACACTTACACTGAGAGAAATATTCAAACCCAAGACGCCATGTTTTTATAATCACAGCATTACATCAAATGGAAAATATCTAAACCTTATACAACTCCTTGCTGAATTACAAGGAAGTGTGAATAAAGATTATTGGAAACCTGGGATCTCCACTGGAATTTAAAATAGGCCTGAAGTGCCACAGCTTTGAATACAGGGGCTGCGTTTAACTGGCCCATATACGATCCCTGAGCTTTATGGGGTTAACACTTGGTACAAAGCAGGGTGATCCGCCATTAACAGGCCATCATGCATTCTAGTGTTCCCGTTTAAAATTGTTTGCAATGTTTAATTGAAACCCAGCGAGGCCCAGGAGTGACACTGGGGTAATGGAGTTTAATGAAAAAGGTTTACCGCCTAAGGGTCGACTAAATTAGAAACAACTGTTAGACTGAGATTTACTGAACATGAGCATGTCCGCATGAAACGAGAGCCAATAAAAATTGTCCATTTGATAATGATTATTTGCTTTGTTGACATTCGGTGGGGCAGGGACGTGGTAATGCTGATTTAAAAAAATTTTTTTTTGCAATTACCTGTTTGCCCGCATCGTTGAAGCGAGGCAGACCCTCGCCCCCACACGCAACCCCATATACCTCTCCATCTCATTCAAAAAATATTCCTCATCAACATTAATTAAAATGGACCGCCCTGGCCAGTAATTCTGTTAATAAACAAACACATTCTACTCTGTGAAAGAACACCACTGAATCACCCATTGATTAACATCTATTGCAGTTAATTAAGGGACTTGCTAATCTGGCATAAGTGATGGCCGAACAAATCTCACTCCATTAGGAGTGCCTACCGTTTTTTGTCCGCACCGCGGCAAGCCAGGGGCCAGCCCTTTAAACACGATGTGCAGGCTGGCGGCTTGCATGGCCGCATCCGCCATCAGGGTGAATGACTGTAAAGCGCTTCGGGGTCTAGACTGGAAAAGCGCTATATAAATGAAGTTAAACTATTGGTAGGTTAAGGGTCGGAGTTTCCCATTAAAGTGAGCAGCATCAAATGGTGATCAATTACATCACCTGTATGGACCAGCCATATACTAGATTTTGACCTAGTCTTGTTGGATGAGGTATTTGCATTGAAATAAGGCAGACATTTTCCTTGATACACCTCAAGTTAAACATGCCCTTGCATTCACATTAACATATTACAGGTAATACCAGTTAAAACATAGAGGAGAAGGACAAAAGAGTAATGACCTATAAAACTGAACAGCATAAGTGATCGGCATTAGAACAATTATAAAGTCTGAGGTGGGATTCAAATCTCACTCAAGTCCCTCATTTGCAAAAGTACCACTTTGGACAACATGTTACCAGTCAGCCAAAGGCAAAATCATGCCCTGCCAAGGCCAGCAGCCTTAATTTGAATGTTACGCTTTTCAAAAGGAGAGTTTCCGTTCACCGCATCCCACTTCAGCTGCTGCTGTGCGTTGGCGAGAGTCGACCAAACCCCGCTACACAAGCTCAGTCTTGCTCCAAAAGCCTCAAATCAATATTTGGGCCGATTCCCTGGCACTAGATAAAGAAAAAGGAGTCTGATGCACCACTTTTGACTGCCTTCAGTAACCCCTCTGACGTCCATAAAAAGTGTCAGCATTTGATGGCTACAACAAACATGACAAAACAAGTGTTGCCGGGGGAAAAAAAAAAAGCCCTCCTCCGGTAGCACTTATTTTAGTGCTTTAAGCTTCTGATTCGATTGGCCTTCTGAAAATCCACAACCTTGAGTTTGACCTTCTAAGGTCACTCAAGGTCAAAGGTCATGGGCGGGTACCAAATGAACGCCCATATGCGACTTCTTATATGATGATAAAAGAAAATACCTCTCTATCTGCAGCCGTTTTCGAGTTATAACCCAAATAATAAAATTTGTGACCCTCAGTTTGACCTTTCAAGGTCTCTCAAGGTCAAAGGTTATAGTGCCAATTGAAAGCCCATATTGGACTTCCCATATGCTGATAATAAAAAACACCTCTCCATCTCTAACGAGGTTTGATTTACTATGGAAAATAAGCAAATTTCAGCAATGATCTTGACTCCCCTCACATATCACCCCCAAATGCTCTGAAAAGTATGAGACACACCCAATCATGTAGTACATGAGTGTAAACAGAATTGAAAAGTGCACATTCTGGATTATTGCAGAAAAATGACTTTAACCTTTCCGGTGACCTTGACCTTAACCTGATGACCTCCAAAATTCATAGGGCGTCTATTCTGAACTAATGCTCACCTATTCTGAAAGTTTCATGAAGATTAGTCCAGCAGTTTTGCTATAATATTGCAAACATGGAGGTAAAAAAATGCATCGCCCAAATTTCAAACCCAGATCTTCCTCATTACGAGGCAACACAGCCCCGTCAACCACCCCTGATGCACTGAATAAAGAAATATACCTTTTCCTCTTCCCAATCTCAGATCCATGTATTACATTCATGAAATTATGATTTTCTTTCCCCATTTCCAATCTTGGATGCATGAAATAAATGAGTATAAAACATTTATATAATTACAATTCTCAGCCCCTAATCGCATTGAGCACTGATGTCAAATAACAACAAAAAAGAACTCCCTTTGGATCCCAGTTACGCGCTTGAGCAGAGAGCCACGAGAGCGTCGCTAAATGGCTGGGGATCAGAGCATTGGTTACACTTATCCTACGATTCCCCCCTGTGCTTTTCTGTCCGCAGCGACAATCATCCCTTAAAGCCCAGATCTGGGTCACGCCCTCAGTGTGAACTGAACCCCAGCCGCTTACTTGCTCGCTCAGTCTGATGTGTTGACGAAGCGAAGATTGAAATCCCCTCCCAGCCAAGGGCACTGTGAGTATCCATAGTAACTGGCCATGTAAACAAATCCTTCTAGTTCAGTCACTAAACCCCACTTTGAACTAAATCTGCCCATGGACGCAGGACACACTAACGGGTCCCTTAAATCTAATTACTACAAGCGTGTCACCACATTTATTTAGATGATTATTTTAGCTCCTCAGTAGAGAGTGGGTGATAAATCATTCAACAGACATTAACATTTCATTTCCACTTCACAGTGCGAGTAAATAAAGATCAGGGCCTAAATATTTAACAGAACATTGAGTATTCATAAAGTGATTGAATCCATACCTATTAACGCCCATTTTAAATGAACATCTTAAAATATAGAGTGCAATGTGCAACTTTATTATTTAGGGCTTTTGTAAATGCAAGACAGTGTTAAAATATTTATGAATATCTGATGCCGTCTCAAAACGGAAACACGCGCTCAATGCGTCGTTAGACGCGTGGAGCCTGGAGATGTGGGCTAATCACTACCCTGTAGAGCAGGGGCTCCCAAACTCAGCCCTGGGGACCCTCAGTGGGTTCTGGTTTTTGTACCAACCACAGTTGCAATCCCATAATTTTAATGAGCTGCTAATTTTTCTTAACTGCATTACCCATACTCGTATAGATTATTTACACCTATAAGCCACATTGTGTCAGAAATAGCTATTCGAGCTATTGCTGCAGAGCTGCATATTAAAATTGAACTTCATTACAAATTAACTTTAAATTACTTTATTTTTGTGACTGGTTTTAGAGAAACCATTTGGAAAGAACTTAAACGCCTGTGTTCAGAAGCCTAATAAGCAGCTTCCGGATTCACCACAGTCATGATTTTGATCATTTAAAACTTATTGCCTCCTTGGCTTCCTTTCTAGGATTGTCACAAAATAAACACAATATAAATGTTGGGCTTTTAAACATCATGGAATGTATTGCCATTTTTGGCAAAGTGGTTTAAGAGGGAGGAACGTTTCTCTGGCCTGAAAAGCAACTAATTTTACAATTTAACGATGGTTGTAGTGAAAACCAGCACAAGCAGAGGGTCTCCACCCTGCACCGGGTTTGGGAACCAGGGGTGTAGATGCCTCATTTCTCAACAGGGCAAATACATACGGAAATCCTGAGTCTAAACCATCCACAGATATTTCAACTGTTTGTGACCCGGCAGTTATATCGATATCAGGGCAGAAAGCCCTCCGCCAAATGAAATCATTACTTCACTCCAACACCCCACCAGCCACCTCCCTACAGACACAAAATTTAAAAATACTGCCGCAGAGCTGCCGAGACACAATAGGAAGTGACAACTTGCAAAAGACCTGTAAATTGAACAAACGCGCACTGTTTCTAAGAAAACAAAGACTTGTTGACAGCACAATCAACACGGGCACAAGAGCCCTCACACCCACGAAAATTCTGACTGAAAACAGCCCTGTTAATCTGGTCGTCCTCGATCTGCCAATGAACTGGTCATGTTATGCACAACATATTAAAAGAGAAGACTTCACTGGCTCACGTTCTGGTGAGACGCGCTCAACAGACTGTTCACTCAAGAGCCAAATTGGTGCGAAGGGAAGGACTAAAATGCAGGCAATATGTTGCCAGGCAAAATAAATCACATTAGAAACAAGAATATTAAATATCGAGTTTCGAAAAAATTGACAAGTGCAGAGAACAGAGACAGAAAATACTAATTTCTGGTCTGCAACATGATCTGGGATGCCTGGGTTGTACAAAACAATCTTTACCATTTTCACAGAAATCCAAAAACAGGTTGTCGTTGCTTCCTTGCAGTTTTATCACCAAAGACAAATCACCGCGAAATAAAAATGCAGGTATGTCCTTCTTCCATTGAAGTAAAGAAACAAAAGATGTTTTTATCATGAGAGTCAGCAAATGTATACGCCTCAGCACAGGCCTTGTAACAGATGAGCACCTGAAGCAGGGTGATGGGCAACTTAAGTACCCAACGTAACACAGAACATCATATTACATTTTATTTATTTAATTTCTATGCTGAAGACCAAACCATGCAAATGTTGGCCAAGTCTCCACATTTACTCAATGCAAACAATCTTCCCCAGCAAACGAGCGCACACACACACACACACACACACACACACACACACACACACACACACACACACACCTCTGCTAGTGTTACTCTCCCTCTTACACCTGTGACTGTAGCAGGAATGAAATCGATACTCTATGAATCCGACTCAAGCTCCAAATCCAGCCCTTGTAGACAGTAGTTTCGGGGGACGGCGGTGCGATTTTCTCCTGACATAGCGAACCACCGATATCCCACTGATGCCAGAGGTGGATTTGAGGACGGCTGCTGCAAACTGAAAGGAGGTCAGATAAGACCACAGTCATGGTGGGAGACGGTCTATCGATAAACGGCTCAAACATCGCGACAGCACCTCACCTCTGTGAGCGCATTACGGTGAGGACACAACAGGCGGCAAATTGAGTTCAGTTTTTGTACAGACGCCGCTAAAGCCCGCCGAAGCACAGGTGAAAATAAGCAGTGGGTGCAGTCTCGTAAACCGCTCGGCGAGCGATCTCAAGCGGAGAGCGGCCCTCAAATCAGCATTCTCTTTTTCACCAAAACAGAAATCACGCCGGGAGTCGGGTGCGCTCCGTACTCGTAAAAGCTAAAGCTTTTAGAGCTGTCTGCCGTACGGAAGGCGAAAGGGAAAAACATGCGGCAAAACAAACTATTTTTAGACCTGCGGAGGGTAAGTTTTGTGGAAAAAAGGCTGCAGTCTCACACCGGGCTCCAGCGCGGGATCCTCTTTGCCCGATAGAGAACAGCCCCTGTGAGGCGGGCAGGGAAATAGACAGGAGACCTCAGTGACCCAGGGGCGACTGACACAGATGGGAGGCCATTTGAAGGCCCGAGCAGCCTGTGTTCGCTCATGAAAACCTGTGATCCCCACAGATGCAGCACTGCGTACTCCACACCCCCTACACCAGGGCCGAATCACAAGAGAGCGATGCTCTCACCCCTGAGGTCTGCGGAGGCTATGAAGTCACACACACACACACACACACACACACACACAAATGAAACAATTGGCAAACCGCTCCCCCAATGCGCTGAGTAGATGCCACTGTGCGTAAGAGTTCTGACTTCGTGCTGGGCCAAGTCCGAAATGGGATTAGAACCCTGGCCTCTTACTGGTTCTCAATTAGAAATTTGTCCTGCATATTTCTAGTGAATTAAAGACAGCATGGGCAGTAGCCGCGGGCTACAACATTAATGTACGGCTAATGTCATCGGAAAGCTTGTGCATCTGTAAATCCCGCACCCCACACATCATCATGGTTTTTACCCGCAAACTAGCCTACGCAACCCCAGAACATGCGCAGCGTTTCAGATGAGAGTCGGAAAGGCAAAAATTCAACTCTACCTCCAGAATTTTCTCTGCTTCACGTCACAGATAAATGAAATGCAGCTGGGACAATATGCTAGAAAAGCCGTGAAGAAAAAACAAACTGGGTGAGAGGATTTCAAATATTTACTCGCACGACAGGAAACAAGCCAAACATCGCACACAGCAAAACATCCCTTCACTTTGAATTTCCACCTTCCTTTCCATTTACTGCCGGTCTGGCAGACGAATAACCCACTGAATTAGGCCCCGAGGCGCAGGCAAACAAGTGAAAGAAGCTGAACAAATTTCCATACACCCAGTGAAACTAAAAGTTGAGATATTCAAGAACAACTTCATTTCAGCTTTGTAAGTAACACTGTGGCATGAAAAATAAATACAATTTAAAATAATGGCCCAGGAAAACCATCAGCCTATCTATTACCTTCCCCGCATCATCCGCGTCAGGACTGTGGGGGGCTGGGGGCTATCCCAGCATGCACTGAGAGCGAGAGAGGGGAACTTTTGCTGGTCAGTTCACCTTGGACTGTGGGAACGACAGTACTGAGAGAAACCCCAGGCAAACTCCTCACAGAAGGGCCCGCTCCGAATTCAGACCCACAACCTTTATTCCTCCTGCCAATCAAGGGTAAATACAGCAAACGCGCGCGCACGCGCGCACACACACACACACACACACACACACACACACACACACACACACACACACACACACACACACACACACACACACACACACACGCACTCGCATACTCACACACACACACGCACACACACACACACACACACACGCACTCGCATACTCACACACGCACGCACGCACACACGCACGCACACACACACACACACACACACACACACACACACACACACACGCACGCACGCACGCGCACACTCTCACACACACACACACACACACGCACGCACGCACGCACGCACGCGCACACTCTCACACACACACACACACACACACACACACACACACACGCACTCACACACACACACACACACACACCCACACACACACACACACACACACACACACACACACGCACTCACACACGCACTCACACACGCACTCACACACGCACGCCCACACACACACACACACACACACACACACACACACACACACACGCACTCACACACGCACACACACACACGCACGCCCACACACACACACACACACACGCACCCCCACACACACACACAGACACACACACACACACACACACACGCCCACACACACACACACACACACACACACACACACACACACACACACACACACACGCACACGCACACGCACACGCACACGAACTGAAGGCATTTTCTTGCTTTCAAAACTTCTCCCTTCCACCTTCCCTCAGAAGATCGAATCCTTCAGATATCGCACATCAAGAAACTTCCTCGGCACGTTTCTATAGCAACAGCAAATGGAATGAAGCCATTCTGCTCAGTCTTACAGCACGTCTGAACCCTTTTCTCCCTGCTCTTGAAAAAATGCATTATAGGGCACGCAGGGGCACTCAAAGGGAAAGGATAAAGATTATCTCGTGACCCAGAGAATGACTCACACTCCAGAGAAATATTCCTCATGGGTTTTTTTTTTTTTAACGAAAACGTTATCGGCCTGTTTGCCTGCCATCGATTTCTGCTCTTTCTCATATTGCTGCCCCCTAATTGGGCCAAAATCATACACATCTCTCGCAAAAAATGAATCATTTCAATAGGTTTAGTGCTGTGATTCCCTCTGTTGAATTCTGCACAGGTCTCCTCAGAGGTCTTGTCCTTTTCATCAGGAAAAATAATGTTCCTCAATACTTCAGACGTACGGCTTTGTTTATTGGCAGAGTTCATCCTTGACTTGAGGCATTCCTGTTCATTTCCGCAAAGCCCCATTAAACACCTGCCTTCAGTGTCTGAATCGATTTGAATCCCCCGATTCATTCACACTTTAATTGCCACTAATCTCTAGGAATGACAAGTCATATTGGCAAACCGCAATCTTTTCTCACTTCTTCCAGAGTATTACATTTCACTCTACACAATGTTAAAAGAGTAAGGTCATTCGTTAATTTATAGACATGCACTCAACATTTAAATAACATATTGCTGGCGAACAAATCTCAGTGACCTCCATCAAAAGACATTTCTCAGCCTGGAACTGACAGGCGACGCGCACTTCATTTGAAGCAAACTTCCGAGATAGGTTCGTCGAGTAATTAGCAGATCCGCGAGGAGCGAAGTAAACAACAGATGGAGACGGGAGGTGAAATGGAGGTGCGATCCGTGGCCTCGCGCTCGCACCGGCGACACATGTACTGTAGCACATGTTGCAGAAGCTTATTAGTGTTACCAACCAAAGTGTGACAACGTCGCACTTTTTTTAAAATAAACTCAAGACAGTTTGTCATTTCAGGAAGATTCATGGAATCTGTAAGCCAGATCACCGGTAGCCGAATGGTTAAAATATTTCACAGTAACACAGAAGACTGATATTCAAGCCCCCCAACAGCCACAATAAAATCAGTTCTGGAGTCAAACCCTGGAGTCAGGAGCTGAACCTCACATGGTCTGCATAGTTCACTAAACTATCAGTCATTTTTGAGAAAAACGTCACTAAAAAAATTTTTGCTCGTCAAGCTGCCCCACAGGACAGGAGTCTGTTACATATCATCTGTCTGTCCTTCTGTCTGTTTGACCCAGACGAGAGGGCTCTTTGTCTCATCTCGTCTCATCCGTCTGCCTGTCTCAGTCCAATCCATCCATCCCGCCATCCCAGATCATCTGTCTGTCTGTGGAAGAACATCAGAGAGCTCTGTCTGAGAACATCAGGGTATGAGAGTCATGATTAATTTGACACAGGCCAGTAAAGGCAATAATTTTTTTCCTCCTAATGATGCCAGGAGAACAGAGCAGTCACACAATCCCCATTTCACTTCCGAGCTACGGTTCACATTTCACAGTACATTCATAATCAACCGGGCGTAATGCCTGAAATGTAATCACTGCATATAATTGACTTGGGCTAGCGTGGGTTATAATTAAGCGACAGACCAATTAGCACAGGTCAAAAGTCTTTTGCCTGGTGCACTTGATGATAATATATGCAAACAGAATTAACGTGCAGGTCAGTTTATTACACACCCTCACATGGTTTATTCGGTCAATAGTGACTCATCTCATCAAAAAAATCTCACTCGTGCTTTCAACAACCGCTACCATTGACTGAAAGTGCGAGCACCCGGGCCTGACATGAAACAGAGGGAATAACTGGTTCATAGCAGAAAAATTGGCAAAACATGCGACCAAAAACAATGGATCAGTGGAATTAAACTAAAGGAATAAATCTTCCCTTGATTTAATTTGATAGGAAGCAAGTTGAGGGTCAGGTTTTCTCAGCTCGTGGTCTAAGAGGTGCTGTCATCGTGCTACTAAGCAGACGGAGGATTTTATCGCTCCAATTCATTTCTGTAGAAATCACACTCCAAGGAGTAGTTTCTATGTCGTTATAAAATCTTTCAGAAACCAGAATTCACATCCCTCCTGCTGATGTGAAATGTTTTAGCATTTCATTACGGCCAATTCTAACTGGCTACAAAAGTGATTAAATGAATGAATTGGACAAGAATCAAATCAAGGCAAAATCTGTTGACTATACCAGGAGAAAACAGACTGTCTCAATGTTAAAGTCCAGTCAAAGCACAGGAGTCTGCGTTTTTGAAACCAGATATTTGGTCTTTCAATCACAAAAAAAAATATTTATTCACATCAGACAATGAATAAATAACATAGGATATCAAGATAAATAAATTCATGCTCTGAAAATAATTACACGTTATGGAATGGAGACTCATAAATCTAATCTGTTATTCTTTAATACACTTGTTATCTGATAATAATAGTTGATAGGAAAGCAACTCTCCTCATAAGGAAGCATTAAATGGGACAGAAGACTTCCAGAACATTCCAGAACAGTGATTGTAAGAAGCACGACAGTAATGGAACTGCAGAAGTATGTTAGTGACACTGTAAACAGTGCTGAAATGGGGCAGAAATATTAAAATGCCAGCACTTTGTGTGTACAGGCTCACGGATTATTTGAATCGTGTCTTGAGTCAAAACGCTTGGCCAAACACGTTGACATAAACCAAATAAGACAATTCATAGCACATCTCATTTCTGGGGATACAGTCCGGTGATTCTTTTCTCTCCCCACAAATTTAAATCAATTCTTCTCATCATTTCAAAGGGAGACTGTGTGCTTTATAGATTTTTTTTTTTTTAAATAAAAGAATATTTCGGCAGACAGCGCGCAAATTCCCTTGTTGTAAACACATTTACTACGACCATACGAACACAGAGGAGCACTGGATTAGGTACGTCCCGTTCCAAACAGTGGTTTCACTCCGTTATTAGCACTCCTCTTACACCTGAGAGAGAGGATGGCCTGAGAGAGATACAACTGAATCAGACAGACAGAGAGAGAAAAGACTAGAAGGAAAGGGCAGGTGAGAGAGAGAGAGAGAGAGAGAGAGAGCGAGAGCACTGGACTGCTCCTTCTGAAAACAGTTCGTTCATCCACCTACAGGACTGTTCAGCTCTGACCCCATTAATGTTGCGACAGAAATAAATCAACATTTAAAATGAATTCTTTAATGTTTAAATGTCACAATTCATGCACACTGTAATATGTCCATGAAGGTCAAAAATGATTTTAAGCGGCAGAAGGTCCTTTTTCCCCCCCACAGTCTGACATTTACATTTACTATGTGCCGGGAATGATGTATGAAAAATTCAACCCCCACCCCTCAATATCCGCCAAAACCCAGCGGTAATAACCAGGGTGGTGACAAGTTACCTGACAGTCTATCCACCCACAATGCATCATGGTTCCACACATGAGAATGCCTGTCTCTATCAGACCGAACTCACCACACCATATAGACAAGCGCACTCCAGCCGATGGCCTTGCATGGTGTAAATTTTACACTGGAACACAAGTGTAAACGTGCGCAGAGTTCTTTGGCACCAACAGGGCAACGCTCAAATTATCCAGGAAGTTCGCAGTAAATGGTCAGGAGAGGACAGGCCAATCAGTGCACAGAACACTGTAAATGCACTACTGGTCAAAAGTTTTAGAACACCCCAATTTTTCCAATTTTTCTTAACTACAAATCCCTTGGCATTTGGGTGAATGACAGTCTTAATTTTAGGAATTTAAGGAAGCATACTGAATTGAGCTGATCAAGAATTTGAAACCTATATTGGCTATTCTGTACGGGAATAAAGCCTGCTTTCCGAGGAGTTGCAGAAGACAGATTGTTCAAGCGACTATTCTCTCGAGAACAGATTATGGAGATATAATTTATATGCACTCTGCTCCCTCCTTGCTGAAGTCACTTGACGCAACATACCATGCTGCTTTAAAGAGTAAACCCAAAAACCACTTTTTTTCAGCTGAAAACAAACGTATATGGGTATTAAGCAGCGTTAGCAGAGTATTTCGATTTAGCATATTTTGTTCTAATAATGTGATAGTGGCTGCCCTCTATTGGATGAAATCTGGCTATTACAATCGAATTTTGCCATTGGCTGAGATGGAGGCCAATGACATTTTGGAGACAGCTCTTGTCACCAACCACCACTGTTCGCCCCGCCCCGCCCCTCCTATAAAAACTAGCGCCTGTCGACTTTGCAGTAGTGATGAGATCGGCAGGTCTTTTGGCGACACTGAATCACAAGAATCCGTTCATTAAAATAATTCTCAAAAAAAAAAACCGCTCACCCGGCTCGTTCAGAGCTTGGCAGGGGTCCTGACTACATAGTGTATAGTTCTCCAACTCCCTGAACTGGTAAACAGCCAAATCATCCGTCATTCAGTTCATGATTCAGCCCTGAGGTTCACACTCACACTGTAACACGTTCACTGCAAGCACTGAGGGACGGTGCGTTCATGGACCATAGTACACAGTTATTGGTGGGAGACGCAGCGCTAATTTGAGTGATAAACATGCATTAAACTTACTACACGATGAACAGTCCTCAGCTCTGTGTGCAGTACATTCACTTAGCATGCTACACGGGTGTTAGCAAGTGGACAGGGCCCTAATTTTAGCAGTAGGCTACGGTTATGAACGTGATTCACGTTCTCAGCGACAGTTCTCTGTGTGCGAGTGAGTGACACGGAGCTCTACTGTCGGCAGTTCGTTCTTTGAACGAGAATCACTGCCCCGCCCTGACAGACTCCCCTCTCTGTGTGCAGTACGTTCGCGAGTGACACTACTCTCAGCAGTACGTTCAGCATTAAGATGTGTTTATGATTTTTTGTGTGTGTTTTCGTGCGCGTGTGTGCGGCGGGTGTTTGGGGGGCGCGGTAGTTGTGGCTGCTATTCGAGACTGACTGGGCGTGTGTTAACTACTCCCAGAGCCCGGCCCTTAATCAAGGCATTTTTTCGAATTTCCAGCCTCGATGCACGTCAGCCAAAGCCTTGGGGCTTAGTTACTCTTTAAGGTTCAGAACAGGAGATGGCTTCCAAACGCATCACTGTCGTCTTTATTTTAAAGGGGATCTATACTCAGCAACAAAAGTTTCTGTGACACCAATATTGTTAATTATTTTTCATAACGCAATTATGAAATTGTCATACATGGTGATATCAGACTGAAACAGTACACGTAAACACAACATTGAAATGGAAATCATGAAAATGCGAGAAAATGACTTTGCACGTGAAAATGTGCGTAAATCATGCTTGTGGATGGCAATAAAAGAGGAGAATTTTTGGAATGTTCACATTGTGCCTGATGAACGACGGAAGCATCACTTATCGAAAACACAGCCATTTCGGATCAGGAACTCTACCCTCTAAATGCCAAGACTGTCTGAAAATGATCGGTGGAGGGCCATTGGGATGATTGAATCCGGAACCTCGCAGAGGGAAGTTGCTCATCGCCTAAATGTCCACCGAAACACCATTTGGAACTTATGGCAGCGTCATCAGCAGACAAGACATGTCAGAGACCGTCCTCGCAGCGGCCGTCCACGAGTAACCACTCCCAGACAGGACAACTGGATTCGAACAACCCATCTCCGAAATCGATTCCAACCTGCAACCATAACTGCAAGAACGATACCTGGTTTGAGGCGACTGTCTGCACAGACAATCCGTCGCCGTCTCCGTCATTTTGGCATTGTCCCACGTCGGCCAGCAAGACGTCCAATACTCACAGTACAACACCGACGACTGCGTCTACAGTGGGCACAACAACATCGACGGTGGATCCAACGTCAGTGGGATCTTGTACTCTTCACTGATGAATCAAGATTCATGCTTAACCGATGTGATGGTCGTTTACGTGTATACCGTCGACGTGGAGAACGTTATGCCAACAACTGTGTTCAGGAATTTGATCGTTTTGGAGGTGGTAGTGTCATGATTTGGGGAGGGATCACGGCTAGAAACAGAACAGATTTGCTTGTTATTGATGGAAATCTGACAGGTCAAAGATATCGCGATGAAGTGCTACGGCCATTGGTGGCACCGTTTTTGATGCAACATGGTCCCGGAATAACGCTGCAACATGATAACGCCAGACCACACGTTGCAAGGATTGTACAGCAGTATCTGATGCAACAACATGTCAATGTCCTGCCATGGCCAGCCAGATCCCCAGACATGTCCCCAATCGAGCATCTTTGGGACGAGATGGATCGACGTTTGCGGCGGTTGGATAACCCGCCAGCCACACTCCAGGAATTGCGACAACGTCTACGTCAGATTTGGAATGACATCCCACAGCAATTTCTGGCACATCTGATTCGGTCCATGCGCCGGAGATGCGTTGCTTGCATCATGGCACGAGGAAGTCACACCCGGTATTGAAGTGTGAAGGTCACAATTGGTTAGACGTCAGACAAGTGCTTCATGACGCATGAAAATGACATTTTTCGTTTTGAGTGACGTTGGCACTGAAAAGTCAGTGTTTCTCCTGTTAAATAAATATATTGATTGCATTGAGATCTTTGCGTGTCATTTATAACATACACATAAATGGTGTCACAGAAACATTTGTTGCTGAGTATATTATGCTGATCCTCCTTTTAATACATGTAATGTTATAATGTTGGTTGTCCATACTCAACCTCTGGAAAGTTTCTAATCATAAGATACAGGGGTTTGGTCATAATCCAAGAATGTGATTTTGTGAACGTGATTTCCTCTCTGAACAGCTCCTCCCGCGATCTTCACAAGATCTGGGCAAAACTTGAGGTCAGGTTGTGCCATCCAATTAATACAGACCTAGCCAGAGCCAACCACAGCGCTGGACCTGCCCACAACAGAAACTATTCTAGCAGGCACTAACAACGGCAGATCATACTATGCCTAAGTAGCGTCTCCACTTTTGGAAATACGAAAGAAGAACCGCAGATCATTTGAGGTGCAGTTTTGTCAGTATCTCTCCCAAAGCTGCTTGTCCGTTTACTTTTGGACGTGAAGAAAAACCCCTATTTCTCTTCCAAAAGACGATGCCACCAGAAATCAGTGGGTAGCTTTTTTTATTTGCTGGCAGCAAACAGCCACGGCCAAAGGGAACATTAGCGGCTTGTGCACAGCATTTCACCAAAGACAGTTTTGTCAATAAAGGATAATTCAACACAGGATAAGCGTTTCAGCTGCTTCTCAAACCCGAAGCAGCTGTATCGATCAAGCGCTCAGAGCCACGAGCTGTAAGTAACCAATTAACAGCAAATATGTGACCCCACCGGTGAAAACCCGTCTAAAGTCAACAGATCTAGTTTTGAGATAAAGGCCGTCAAGTAGTCCCTATGATAAACAAGTAGATCAGAGGGATCTAATAGATGCGACCTGGCCTAGCATCCGTCACGTGGCCTAGTGTCCATGACTGGTGGTTTCTTGTACAAGTGTGACCTTGAAATTGGCAAATGACCTTGAAAATCAATAGGGAACCCTTCCTCTGTACGAAGAACCTTGTTGTAAGATTTAATAGCCATCCATCAAGTTAAACTGGAGTTACGGTGTGAAAACTGTGAAATCGGGGCAAAATTGACACTTTTTTGACCGGTGTGACCTTGGGATTCGACAGATGACCTTGAAAATCAATAGGGAACCCCTCCTCTATACCAAGAAGCTATTTCCAAAATTTCATAGCGATCCATGAATTCTAACTGGAGTTACAGCGCGAAAACCCGCAAACAAGGTTGTGACCTCTGTGAACTTGACCTTTGACCTTTAACCTCGACCTTGTGCATGGACATCACTTTGGTGAAGGTCAATAACTCCTGAAAATTTCATGAAGATATGATGACAGGAACATGGTGAAAAAGGTGTCACAGACGGACAGACAGAAGCGTTTATAGAGCTGCTTGGTCGCAGCTGAAAATGTCAAAAATATGACATGTGAGTTAATGATGTGATGCTCGGTTACCAGCTACTGCCTGTTCGTTTGAGTGCCGAGCTAATGAAAAATTCTCCTGGCTAACTTCAATGCAGTAATTCTGATCGGCATACTTGTTTTACTTCGGTAAGCATCAATGTGGCATTTTCATCATAACCTTGCCCAATTGTAGCCGCCACAGTTGAAGCTAACTGGAGAGGCGCTGTATGTGTCTGCAAAGTTGGGCTGAAAAGCGGCTTTGCAGTGCTTGGGATATGTGTTTGGGTTCGTTAACAACTGATTGGGATCGCTTCACTTATCCATGACTGGGATCAGCCGGCTCCTTCACAAATGTCTGGGTAAGATCTCTGGAGCTACCGAGAAAGCAATGCAAAATGCAGGAGCTCGACTGTGTCTGTTACAACAAATGATTTCTCTGCACTACTGTGACATAATTTCATCCCCCTTGAGAACTTGTTGTGGCTAATAAAAAGCCGAAAAAGGCAAAGATTAAATAGGAGATTCTTTCCTGTCGAAGTGATCAATTCGCTAGCTCCACATAAGCAACTTGTCTACGCTAACGGAACTAACGGTTTGTAAAACCTGTATTATGTTCATAACATACCTGAGCTCACTCTAGCTGTCGTGTACGATCCAAAAAGCTGCTTTCACTTCAGACACGAAGCAAATTTTTCGCGCGACAGATTATCTACATTCAAAGTCAATGCAAAGATTCAAATACACGTATTATAGGATCGTTAAGCAGCTTTCACACTGGACGCGAAAATAATTCTTCGCGCAACAGATTACATTCAAACTCAATGCAAAGACATGAATACGGGCACGTCAAGCCGCTTTCACACCGGACGCGAAACAAAATTTTTGCACGACAGATTACATTTGTATCAATGTCATCCTTTGGCGGAGAGCAGAAATCTCGGATTGCTCTTGTAAATTTATATTGTGATTTGGCAACACCGATTTATTGATTTGTTGCGCCAATAAAGCAAATTGAAAAATTTGCATTTTAAAATTTTAAATTTAAAATTTTTTAGTTAAATTTGGCATTTTTAGAGGTCAAACCTCTCCATGTGCCCTCATCTAATTTCGATGAAACCTTTTCTGTTGGACGGCTCCATATATGTACTAACTGTGCTGAGAAGATCATTCTGGGTCACTGCTGATGAAACCAAAGGACAGTGGCTTCTAAAAGTCTGCAGTTCCCCCCCCCCCCCCCCCCGAACCATCTTTCACCAAGAAAAATTTTTGGCAAATATGAGACCATCATATATCACCCCCTAATGGTTAACTGCCTGATTCTGGGGAAAAAACTGGCTCTTAAATTCTACATTTTGGTGAACAAAGAACAAAGACAAATTTTCAAAGGTTGAAACAGATTTTAATGTTTTTGAAAAATATACGCATTTTGAATTTCATGCCAGCAACACTTCAAAAATTGGGTCAGATGCTTTAGAGTGCAAAAAAAAGGGGCAGCAGTCAGCCTATCCCCACTACAGCAAATGATGCAAGAAACTCCCAGAAGGGAGAAAAATCCTCAAACAGTGGTGAGAAAAGCTCTCTCAGGAGGAACCCCGCTATAGTGGGGAAGCCCATCCTCCGCAGGCTCGCTAATGTCTTAAGTTCAGTAAAACCGATTTATACCACTGATTTATATAGAATATAGCGTACCTGTTTTCCAAAAACAATTTCACATTTTGATTGGTCAGTCCACAGGACATTTTTCCAATTTGCCTCAGTCCATCTTAAATGAGCTTGGTCCTAGAGAAGGAGGCAGCATTTCTGGATCTTATTACGCGGCAGACGTGTCTTTTCATGATACTGGGTTACAAATGTGCGACCGCGAAAAAACAACAAAAACGCAGATTCATTTTGAATTTCCAATTAGGTTATTATATGTTTCCTATTAGTCACATTTGGCTCTCCGATACCAACCGCATCCCTCACACACCATGCTTCAGTCGGGATGGTGTTTTTTTGGTGATTAGCGGTGTTGGGTTTTCGCCAAACAGCGTTTGGCATTCAGTTCTATTTAGATTTCATCAGACCACAAAACGTTCTGCCATTTTGTTGCAGGTTCCCCAAGGTGCTTTTTTCGCAAATTTCAAGCAGGCCTCCTGGTGGACCTTTCTGAGAAATGGCTTTTTTCTTGCCACCCTCCCATTCAGGCCAAATGTGTTCAATATCTTTGATATAGTTGTCTGATGCAAAAGTTTCCCTCTGTTGGCCATAAAATCCTGGAGCTCATTCAATGTCGCCATTGGACTCTTGGTAGCCTCTGTGACCAGTTGTCTTCTCTCCTGGTCATCCAGTTTAGACGGACGCCCTGATTTTGGCAGACTGAGTCGTGCCGTGCACTTTCCATTTCTTTATAATTATGATCTTACTGGTGCTCCAAGGTACCTCCAAAGCTTTAGAAATCATCTTACATCCCTCACCTGATGCGTAACTTTCCACAACTTTGTCACGGACTTCTTTTGCGAGATCTTTGGAGCCCATGCTTCAGCCTTTCAGTGACACTGCTCTTGCATACTGTTACGCTCTGCCTTATTGGCCCACGTATCAGAAAAGGGAAGACCAAACGCGGAATAAAGTTTAACTTAATTTATTAAAGAATGTGCTTTAACAGAAGTATTTAAAAGAACATGTGTGGGAGAGAAATAAAAAGGTGCAAGAGAGCGGGCCCCATCGCCCGGTCTAGTTGGCTCTTAAAGCGCTCCAGGTAATGATGCGCAGCTGAACACCGCACCCCAGCAATCAGAGCGTACGGCGCTGCACCCGTGAAGGACTTACAATTAGCCCATAGAGGCAGAGGAGCCCATGAGTCCGTAACAATACTAAGGGACCATGGCAAACAGCTGTTTTTACTCATGTCATCAAGTTAATTGTTGTGAATCCACACAGGTGTGGGACAATTAGCAATTGTCTTGGAGGAAATTTGTCATTTTCAGAGATAGTTCATGGGATGATTCAGTAAAGGGGGTGGATACTTATCAAACCAATTTATTGAATTTGTTCATTTTTAATTAATGTTAAAAAAACAAATTTTTGATTGGTTTATCGCTTTGAAAAGGTTAAGTACTGCACATAGATTTGTAAGAAAAACAGATGAATTGCACTTTAATTACAGGCTATGTCAAGTAAATCTGAAAGAATGTTCAGGGGGTGTGTTCATTTTCTATCCGCTGTATTTCATCTCGATGGATTACGGTGTACGAATGAGTTGGTCACTGCATGCTGAGAAATGGCGTAATAAACCTAAAAATCAATAACATAAATCATGGGGAAAAGTCATGAAAATAGCAGTCGGTTACATTTCCCTTACAATAGGATGGCCAATCGTACAATGAAGATCAATATTAAGGATGGATTTGGACAATTTTTATCATAATTCCATTTTCACATAACAGTCGTTGCAGCATAGAAAATTGTGGACAAGGATACTCAAAGCAACAGAAATAGCTGACTCACTGGAACACGCTGGAAAAGTTTTGTGGCTGATCACATGTGCACGGAGTTATTTCAAAAAACGTGGAAAAAAAAAGCTATAAGCAAAGATTAAAAATTAAAATGTGTTTTTGGCAACAGTCCTAATTTACTGAACACGAAATGATTTCGTTTTTTTTTTAATTTTTGAAAGGCAAGCGCCAAAGCATGGAACCAGCCCAGGTAATAGTTAGCTAGATATCCAGGTAATTTGGTTATATTCTTAGTGTTGAGAGCTTGCTGAGATTTGTTAGCTAAATCAGCTACGGAAAAACCAGGCGACAATAGATCAGTCCTTGATAACAACTATTTTTCACTTTGAATTTCATACAATTCCCTCAGGAGGCCAATTATTAAGCATTTAAATTTATTTTACTTTACTTTGCTCCCAGGAGACTGAAACCCCCCAAAAAACCCCAAAAAAACCCCCGTCGCCTTTGTTTGACCAGATTAGCGACGTAATTTAGCTATTTGCTTACCGAGTTGTTACAAAGGGGGGAAAAGGGGAAAAAGAAAGGGGGGAAGATTCTCCCTGCCCCAAATGCGACAAAGGTTATACCTCGGGAGCAACTCAATGTTTTTCTTGGGTTGCATGTAAATTTCGCACAACGCTATCATGGATCGATATTTCGGTACCAATGCAGCCTCTTCTAGCTTGATAGGTTTCATAAGTGAAGTGTAACACATGTCCATACCAAATAAGAAAGTTATTGGTCAAAAATTGCAGCGTTGACGACACGCGTGAATCCATCGTAGCCACCCGACTTTATCCGGGGGCAACAAGTAGTGCAGCAAAGTGCTTGAAGCGAGAACTTAGTCTTATACTGCCACATTAAAACCATTCGATCAGGTATTTGCAGCAGGTTTTGCCTTGGAAAGGCGAGTGTGGGCGGAGGGGTTATACACACGGAATTCTGTCCTTTGATCTTGCTTACAAAATCAACATATAAAAAAGAAGGTACCCGAGAGGCAGATTTGGAGTGCCGATTTGGCCTATATTACAGTCGTCGTCCGTAACCACTAGACGGTGTGGGTCTGATTTCCCAGTAAGAAATTTTACATCCTCAATAAGTCCAGCTTTGAGTCAAAATGTTACCATTACAGCCATTTGTTGACTACGATAATCTCATTGGCTTTTGCAAAAAAAATAAAAAATAAAAATAAAAATGCGTATTAATTGAAGCGCAATAAAAGTAACTGCCACTATGAGGCAGACAGACGTGATTGCTTATTACCTTTTCTATGACACATACCTAATGCGGTCATTTTAAATGCTTCCGGTCAGAAAGCTGTGATTTGAAGTCCGCTAATTACCAGTGGGGTTGGACAGCCTCCATCGCCTTGGCATAATTAGCTCACCTTAAATCATTTCCCGTGTACTTTGCCTGACTCGCAATCAAGACATTTATTAAGCCAACTGACAAATCAAAATCAAAATGTGGCCTATAATGATTAAGAAGAGATAATGAGAAGCAGACAGATCTAACCAGGCTGCCGCGTCACGTTGAAAGATTTTCAAATTCGTTAACAATTTATATGACACGTTCTATACGCTTAAACAAAATGTTTTCCACCTTCACTGTAGGTTATTTAGATGCTCAAAAGTAAATAAAATCAAGTGCTATGAGTTACATTATTTTAAATTACTCTCGTTCAATTATCTAATAAAAAATGCCTCAAAATTGCGGCAAAGATTCACCTGAACGTTAATTGCCAAATCTTCTGTGCATTTGACTATTGCCTGCAATGCAAACGTATTCTCTCTCACATTCATGTTCGGTATGCTTCACAAAATGTTTTACACTTCACATAGCCTATATTTTTAAACTCTTAAAACCAGGGCCATTTTTGAATAACTGCATTTTTTTAGAAATATCTTTAATAATGCATACAAAATTCCTTGATGAAAGGTGAAATTCAGAGGTCTGCTATTTATTCAGATTATTGAAATTTTTTCAATCTAATACGGCAACCTGGTTAGGTCCGTCTGCTTCTTATTATCTATTCTTAATCATTATGTGCCACATTTTGATTTTGCTCAGTCAGTTGGCTGAATAAATGGCTTGATTGCAAGTCAGGCAAAGTACACTGGAATTGATTTAAGGTGAGCTAATTATGCCAAGGCGATGGGGGCTGTCCAACCTCGCTGGTAATTAGCGGACTTCAAATCACAGTTTTCTTCCCGGAAGCATTTCAAATGACCGCATTAGGTATGTGTCATAGAAAAAGTACAAGTAAAATGCAAGAAAGTCTGTCTGCCTCATAGTGGCAGTTACTTTTATAGCGCTTAAATTTATTGTGATTAATTAACGCGACAGCCCTACTGAGAATATTTAACTCTGAAGTTAAAGAAATAACATTTCGTTTCTGAGCTATCTTAAAGTCATGGGACTGTCACAACATGACTTGGAAAAAGAAAAGTCCCCGGATAGACTACGGCCTACATCTAAACTTCTCATTAATTTACAGTTCACTTCTGTGTTGAGACTTTGGTTTTGTAACTGACTCAATTCTTCGGGAGATCAAGCGTAATTGATGGATGAACACATGCATGAGAGAGAGCAGACCGGTTGGCAAGATGACAATCACCGCACGCGTTACCAACTGCTGTCGTCTCGGCAACTGATAGGCTTAAGTCTCATGGCATGTGGCAGGTTAACTAGTGGGGTCGAATTTTGACGCAATGGCTGGAAAGGTTTACATTGCTTCTGAAAAGTCGTTATGAAAGGCGAATACGTGAGCCTACCGTATGTACGCACACAAATTTTACGTAACCGGGCAAAAAATAATTTATTTCTTTCTTTCATTAATTATTTCGTATTTTTCTTTAAGCTATCTTACAAACCCAAAACCAGCGAAGTTGGCACGTTATGTAAATCGTAGATAAAAACAGAATACAATGATTTGCAAATCCTTTTCAACTTATTCAAATGAATATATAATTGAATATATTCAATTGAAAACACTGCAAAGACAAGATGTTTAATGTTTAATGAGCCATGCAGTTGTAACACGTGCAGAATGTGGCTTGGCATTGTCTTGCTGAAATAAGCAGGGGCATCCATGAAAAAGATGTTGCTGGGATGGCAACATATGTTGCTCCAAAACCTGCATGTACCTTTCAGCATTAATGGTGCCTTCACATATGTGTAAGTTGCCCATGCCTTGGGCACTAATACACCCCCATACCATCACAGATGCTGGCTTTTGAACTTTGCGCCTATAACAGTCCGGATAGTTCTTTTCCTCTTTGGTCCAGAGGACACAACGTCCACAGTTTCCAAAAACAATTTGAAATGTGGACTCGTCACACCAGAGAACACTTTTCCACTTTGCATCAGTCCATCTTAGATGAGCTTGGGCCCAGCGAAGCCGGCGGCATTTCTGGGTGCTATTGATAAATGGCTTTCGCTTTGCATTGTAGAGTTTTAACTTGCACTTGCAGATGTAGCGACGAACTGTAGTTACTGACAGTGGTTTTCTGAAGTGTTCCTGAGCCCATATGGTGATGTCCTTTCCACACTGATGTCGGTTTTTGATGCAGTACCGCCTGAGGGATCGAAGGTCACGGGCATTCAATGTTGGTTTTCGGCCTTGTCGCTTACGTGCAGTGATTTCTCCAGATTTTCTGAACCTTTTGACGATATAACGAACCGTAGATGATGAAATCCCTAAATTTCTTGCAATAGCTCGTTGAGGAATTTTGTTTTTAAACTGTTCGACAATAAGCTCACGCATTTGTTCACTAAGTGGTGACCTTCGCCCCATCCTTGTGTGTGAATGACTGAGCATTTCAGGGAAGCTGCTTTTATACCCAATCATGGCACCCACCTGTTCCCAATTAGCCCGTTCACCCGTGGGATGTTCCAAATAAGTGTTTGATGAACATTCCTCAACTCTCTCAGTCTATTTTGCCACTTGTGTCAGCTTTTTTGAAACATGTTGCACGCATCAAATTCCAAATGAGCTAACATTTGCAAAAAATTACAAAGTTTACTTGTTCGAACATTAAGTCACTTGTCTTGGCAGTGTATTCAATTGAATATAGGTTAAAAAAGAATTTGCAAATCATTGTATTCTGTTTTTATTTACGATTTACACAATGTGCCAACTTCACTGGTTTTGGGTTTTGTATCGTAAAGTCATAAATTTCTATATTATTCATGTTCAGTGAGAGCTGCAAACTTTGGATTCATGAATGAGAAGCCCACAAAATCAGACTGATTAATGAGGCTGCAACCGCTGCCGCCTCGGGAGAACCCTGGTGTCTCATCGAGGAACTCCTCTTCAAAGTAGCTGCAGTCGAGGGGGCTCTTCTGTGATGGACAGAAAAGAGGAGTCAGAGTTCAGAGGCAGTGTTTGAGACACATGAATGAAGCTGTGTGGGAATGAAGGAAGTCAAGATGCCCCATCTGCTAGAGTTTTATCCCTTACAAAAGATTTTTAGGTTTGCAAATGGCAAACTTGTCAGCTGGTTCATAGATTCATTTTCCAAATTTACCAATTATACATTCAAAGTGCAGGACTTTTTTTTCAACAATTTTCATTAAAATCTTCACCCATATACTGGCCTGACACAAGAATGTAATTTCTCTCATGCATCATCGATTCTATAATCTGAAAATCGTTGAAATTAGTGCAATGTTTCAAAGGATCAACCATACAAATCGTAAAAGCATTGTTACTCTTGAGCATAACTGAAAGGACTCTCATAAAAAATTTGATTTATCTTATACTGGGGGACATATTCATATCTCCATGATCAGCAGATATACCAATGAGCAAACAGGAAGTACCAGTTTAGGTTTGTATGGAGGCTTGACCTCTCTCCTTTCAATTTTAGCCCAGTCGATGGGTTTGAAGAATGGGTGCGCCCTGATATCGCCGCTTGTCCCCAGCCTGCTGTCCGGGTCCTTCTCCAATAGCTGTTAGGTAAAGCAGACAGAACTGACATTAAATTGTTGATAGAACTAAAATTTGATCTTTGGGCCATTGCACATCTTTCCTTGAAATTCTGTGTAATTTTGAACCAATTTTGTGCAATTCTGATGACAGATAAATGCGCAAACAGATTAAACCACAGAAAACAAGAGGCACTCGTAGAGTGCAAACCTCCGCCAAGGCAGCACAATCCTAATATGCATGAGTGGGAGCAGAGTTGAGTTATCGCGTGGGATAGGATTTCAAGATGGCTGCCATATTGTTTCACTGATCGCAGTCAAAATCAACAGGGTCATTCCTTGAGGTAATAGCAATCCACCCACAAAATTTCAGACAAATCCATGCATGACTTTTTGAGTGATTGTGTGTTACATGATTTCAACATTACTTTTTGAGAAATGTTGTTCACAAACAGACAGACAAACAGAAGCGAAAACATATTAAGGTAACAATATTGCTGATGCTTTGGGTGGGGTAATGTTTGCATGGCCATCCTGGCCTCAACTGATTGCTGAACTCTGAGCTCTCATTGGGAGATGCAGCTGAACTCTAAGCTCTCATTGGGAGATTCAGCTGAACACTGAGCTCTCATTGGGAGATGCAGCTGAACACTGAGCTCTCATTGGGAGATGCATCCTGCATTAACACTGGTGGAAAGATGGGTTCTCGCTCACACTGACCTGTCCCAGCAGGTCTCTTGTGCAGTAGCTGATCCTGAACGGATACTTAGGAGTACCCGAACACACAGACTCGCTGAGCTCATCTAAATCATTCCCAGTAAAGGGAACCTTGCCAACTAAAAGTTGAAATAGCAGGACCCCAAATGCCCACCAATCCACAGGGGTACCATATTCACGTCTCTGGTGCATCTGAGTAAGAAATGGAAACATTAAGTGCCATTGACATGATCACAAGGATAACAACTCAGACAATAACATTCACTGTGTCACCTTACGGTTGACCGATTGGCTCATATAAGCCCGGAGACAAATTGCATGACAAATAGTCTAAAATAAAACATTTAATCTACCATCGCTTACTGCATTGGAAATACACGCATGCTCACACATGTTGCGCTCACACAGTTAAAGGACACGCACAATACAGAAATAGAGCTAATACAGTTTCTTGTCCTGTCAAAAAATGAATAATAAATCTACATAATTGTGTGATCAATTCAAAATATCGGTGGTCTGAGAAACAGGGCGCTCAAAAGCTCAGAGGAACATTGATTGATTGATATGATTACAGTTGATTGAAAGGAGCAGGTCCCGTACCTCTGGTGCCATGTAATACGGCGAGCCACAGAAGGTTTTGGTTCGGCGGTCTCCAAACATGTTTTCCTTGCTTATCCCAAAGTCCACGATTTTTATGTGCCCATCCTGATCCAGCATGACATTTTGGGGTTTGAGATCTCTGAGGGAGGAAAGGATGAAAAAAGGAACAGAATGAAAATTTGGGGTTTTTTGGGTAACCATAACAACATTCTCAATTACGACAGAGTACAGCAGCGCATGAATTTATCACAGCCTAGCGGCAATTGCCCTGTGTGGCTGTAATGCCTCATTTCTCAGTTGGCCAATTGTAGCTTTCCCCTTCTTCAAGTGGCCATGTTGCCCAGAATTACCCAAAGTGGCGATTTTAGGCACGGCGACCCAGCAACTGAGCTGTGAGGCTTCCGTCATCCCGCTGCGCTGGACTCATCTGCTCTTTGTGCGACCAAAGACACGCCCACTCATTCAAGAACACAACAATGTTGTGTGAGGTTTGTGTCCTACAGCCACACATCCTTCCGGCTTTAGAAACATCGGCTAACATTACGTTTTAAGCACGAGCATTTAAATACTGCAGGTGTAAGTAAAGATGTGTTTTTGCGTTGGGTGAAAACGAAGGTCGTATAACATTCCTCGATAGAAACTAAACTTTGAGACGGAGCTGGAGAGAGCATTAGCTCAACGACATTAGCTGGTGCAGTGCGTCCCGTGCGGTGCCAGTGAAAGCTCAGCAGTAGCGGTCCATCGGCAGTAACATAGGCCTTCGAAAACCTCACCTTTCAGTGCTTAAAAACCTAAACCTCTGGCAGTTTACTTTTCCCGGTTAGCAACATTTGCTCAGACTCATTGGTAGAACCGACGAGAGTCTAATTTACTTCTGACAGCATTGCTATAAATTGCACCAGAAAACTGAGGCGCTTTCTTCCACGCATAAATGACGATGTAAAATAACTATTTCTTCTGATAATGTCTGCTCTTGTGTTGCCCGTGAAACAGCACAGATTTGCGTAAATTAGTGTGCGAGGCTACGAGAATCAGCCACAAGAATCCGTTCTATATTCTGAATGTAGTCATGGCTAAAAGAGGTTGTTAGGGTCCATGCACAACTGAATGACAATTGTAAGGATGGCGACAATAAATGTTGCAAAGTCAGCGAAAGATTTGGATTTTTGCATTTATACTACCATGCCTTCCTTCCAATGCCATATCAATTATATAAATGCAGGCAGTAGGTATTCACCATTCCATTATCATGTTAGACCTGGCTGGTTCTCAACCATTTTCCTGTCTTGACACATTGTCCAATTATAGTAATAATCAATTGGCAATTGAAGATACGGCTTCTCTCCCCATGCAATCTAACAGCAGCAAAATTATGGGCAAAATTCACCAAGTTCCACCTGCTGATCATGTTGGAAATACGTGCAGCGACAAGAAATCTGAGCACAACAGGAAAAAATATTTTTACAAATCCGGGCTTATTTTAATTTTTAACCCAGACTCGTGACAAATTCATCTTACCTGTTTTGTTTTCAGACATTAAAGGTGTGAAAAATGTTGAGGTATTTAGTCTGGCACTTTTTTGGTTTTTCAAGGTATTTGCTCCCAAAGTTGGGTGTGGGCTCATTTTTTCCTGTTTGTACAGTGGATTAACATTAATAACCAGACACCTGGGGGGATGGGTAGATCATTAATTTGAACCTTCTTTTGGGGTAAACGAAGGACACCAGAAACATCTTTGACACTACGCTCCATCTCGGATCAGCGGCTACAGACATTTTGAAAAATATCTCCACTTCGCCTGTTTGCAGTAATATTCAGGGGCCCATAAAAAATGTTAACCAATAAGATAGAGCCTTGAAATCAGCTGAGTCTCAAGTCCTTTCAAGACATTTTAACACGCCGAAGGAAGTTTTAAGGCTCTCTTTGCCAACGTCTGGATATAAGTGGACGAATGTTCAAAAATATATCAGTATAGGGGGCACTGTTGCCAATTTGTCAGATCTGACAAAACAAGTCATGTGCCATGGAGAAGTTTCTGGAAATATAATGTGTGTCTTATGTACAGTCCTGTTCACCGTTATTGGCACCCATGAAGTTTAAGTACATAACGTGGAATATCAATGAATCAAGTGAGACTTTCTGTTCGATAGAGAACTTGTGTTTGATACAAAAGAGCACATGATAAACAGCGATTTAAAACAATAAAAAATGAGATGAAAAAATAGAAAAACTGAGCCCGTCGTGTCTCTGGTATCGGCACCCTGGCTGTAAATCAGTATGGAACCCCACTGTGACTCACCTGTGATAAATCACAACTGAGAATCACCTGTGGTAAATTATCAGCGCTCATGTGACATGAATTAGCCAATGAATGATGACTTCTGTTTTAAAAAGCCACCTGTTGTCCCTGTTCAAAGATCGCCCTGGTTTTAAGAGCTTAAACATATAGGCTACGTGAAGTGGAAAACATTTTGTGAAGCATACCGAACATGAATGTGAGAGAGAATACGTTTGAATTGCAGGCAATCGTCAAATGCACCAAAGATTTGGCAATTAACGTTCAGGCGAATCTTTGCCGCAAATTTGAGGCATTGTTTATTAGATAATTGAATGAGAGTAATTTAAAATAACGTAACTCATAGCACTTAATTTTATTTGCTTTTGAGCATCTAAATAACCAACAGTGAAGGCGGAAAAAATTTTGTTTAAGCGTATAGAACGTGTCATATAAATTGTTAACGAATTTGAAAATCTTTCAACGTGACGCGGCAGCCTGGTTAGGTCTGTCTGCTTCTCATTTTCTCTTCTTAATCATTATAGGCCACATTTTTGTTTTGATTTGTCAGTTGGCTGAATAAATGTCTTGATTGCAAGTCAGGCAAAGTACACGGGAAATGATTTAAGGTGAGCTAATTATGCCCAGGCGATGGAGGCTGTCCAACCTCACTGGTAATTAGCGGACTTCAAATCACAGCTTTCTGACCGGAAGCATTTCAAATGACCGCATTAGGTAAGTGTCATAGAAAAGGTAATAAGCAATCACGTCTGTCTGCCTCATAGTGGCAGTTACTTTTATTGCGCTTAAATTAATCACGATTAATTATTGCGACAGCCCTAGTGCCATGGGGATAATTGAGTTGCTGACATCAGCACAGTGAAACATGACGCTCGTCAGCACTTCAGCAGACCCGATCCTGAGAAAACAAGAAGCAACAACTTCCGGTAGATGAAGGAACAGAAGTGTTGTACCGGTATATGACTCCGTTGCTGTGGAGGAACTGAAGTCCGCAAATCATCTCTGCTGCGAAAAATCTGTGGGAACGCAAAGAAAATGAGATTGATATGATATAAAGAAAAGTGAAAAGAAAGTGGAAAGATTTTGTTCATTTCACTATAGTGACAATTGATATAGAAAGACAGGTCACTTCTGAACAAAAAGCTCCCTAAAACAAGCCTGGCTACTGAATAAAAAAATACAATCCAGGAGAGAGGTTGTTCCACCAAGCCCTGTACCACATGCATGCAATCTCAGTAAATATCATCTGGAAGTTGAATGCACAAATGAGAAGTTACCATTACAACCAAGGACAGCACTGTCCATAAACCAAACATCTGTATCTAACTCAAGGCAATGAACAGTTAGCACTGTCCATAAACCAAACTTCTGTATCTAACACAAGGCAATGAACAGTTAGCACTGTCCATAAACCAAACATGTATCTAACTCAAGGCAATGAACAGATCCAACTCAAGGCAATGAATACTTAGCACTGTCCATAAACCAAACATCAGTATCTAACTCAAGGCAATGAACAGTTAGCACTGTCCATAAACCAAACGTGTATCTAACTCAAGGCAATGAACAGTGAGCACTGTCCATAAACCAAACATCTGTATCTAACTCAAGGCAATGAACAATTAGCGCTGTCTATAACCCAAATATCTGTATCTAACTCAAGGCAATGAACAATTAGGGCTGTCTATAACCCAAACATCTGTATCTAACTCAAGGCAATGAACGGGTCCCAGGTTTAGAGGCAAGGGCAACTGGCTTAGCACTCACCGAACAATGGGCAGATCAAAGTAAACCTGCTGTTGTAAGTGGAAATTCAGGTTTCCCCCGCGAATGTACTCCATTACCAAGAATAAGTAGTCCTAAAGAAACAAAAGGCACTGTCACTCACAGAAGCGAAAGACTTTCCTGCATTTGTGGTATAATGATGATCTGCTCAGTGCAGTCGGTGGATGTGAAGTGAATCATAATGAGCAGAATAAATCTGTAAACAGGCAACAAGCTAGTTGCTACCACAGTCTGAAAAATGAATACAGTTGTTTGAAAAGTATGTGGATTTTCTGTAGTCTCAGTGCTGCATATGTACGTGATGATCTGTTTTTGAGAAGAGACAGAGTGAGGTAGGGTAGAACTGGAGGTGATGTTACCTCTGTTTGGAATATGCAGTGCAGATGGGAGAGGAATGGGCTTTCTGTAGCCAACATCAGCACTCTTCTTTCAGTTCTCAAATAATCCACAGCCTCATTCACCAGGAAAGGGGCTTTTGCTATAGTTTTGACGGCATAGTACTGCCCACTCGCTTTCAGTTCTGCCAGCATGACCTAAGTAACGAGAGAACCGAGGAGAGAGGAGAGGCAGAGAGAAGTGAAGCAGGAAACTAAAGATGGAGGGTCGTATTAGTGACACAAGTTTATATGGGTACTGTAAGATCATCATTGACCTGAGATATTACATAAAACCGGTAGATGATCAGGCCCTACCTTCCCAAATCCGCCTCTGCCCAGCACCCTGTGGAACACAAAGCTCTCCTCGGAGATGCAGGGTCCGTTCTCCTCCTGCTCTTCACCGGGTGCTGCAGGGGTCTCAATTTTCATCTCAATTTCCCCTTCAGCCGCTTGCTCTTCCTGCTCCGATCCGCACTCTGGAACCTTCTGCTCCACATTCTCTGTCTTCTCATCCCGGCGAAACTCAGAGTTCCCTCCAATCTGGATTAAAAATTCATTTTGATCATGTTTAAACTGATCAACTGGCACATACAGATCAAACAGAGAGAGGGACGTATATTTTTCCATTACCGTTTTAAGTTGAAGCTGCTTTTGTCCGTCCTCTTTATCCAGATGAAGTAGAGTCACTTCCGCCTGGCTAAACTGAAGCTCAGCAACCATCTCCTGACAATCTTTTAGGATGTGATCAGTGGCTCCAGTTCGGTCCAGTTGGTACTCACCAGTTGGAACCTTCGAGTCATGCTGGACAGAAGCAGCCACCATGTCAAGATCAGACTGGATCTTGGCTGCTGTTTGTTCAACATGATCTTGGACTCGGGAAACCAGTTCTGCAAGATGACGGAGTATGTTCACATGCTCTCGATGCAGGTTGATGAGCAGGATGGTTTCCAGTCTTCCCGAGGGGCCACGCTGCATTTTGCGATCCGTTTCATCCAGCTCCCTTTCGACTTTGAAATAGACTCCTCGCAAGACTTGCTGAAGCGTGTCGGCAGTAATTTTCATAACATCCTGAATATCGTCCTGTAGTTGCATCAATAGGTCAAGTTGCATCTTGGCTGCAGTTTCTTCAAGGTGATGATGTTGGTTCCAAGATATAGTTTCAGTAGCATCATTCTGTGTTTGGGCTGTAGGCATCTCTAGATCAGAGTTAGCATCATTCTGTATCTGGGCTGTAGGCATCGCTAGATCAGAATTAGCATCATTCTGTACCTGGGCTGAAGGCATTTCTAGATCAGAATTAGCATCATTCTGTATCTGGGCTGTAGGCATCGCTAGATCAGAATTAGCATCATTCTGTACCTGGGCTGAAGGCATTTCTAGATCAGAATTAGCATCATTCTGTATCTGGGCTGAGGGCATCACTAGATCAGAATTCGCATCATTCTGTATCTGGGCTGTAGGCATCTCTAGATCAGAATTAGCATCATTCTGTATCTGGGCTGTAGGCATCGCTAGATCAGAATTAGCATCATTCTGTATCTGGGCTGAAGGCATCTCTAAATCAGAATTAGCATCATTCTGCATCTGGGCTGAAGGCATCCCTAGATCAGAATTAGCATCATTCTGTATCTGGGCTGAAAGCATCTCTAGATCAAAATTAGCATCATTCTGTATCTGGGCTGAAAGCATCCCTAGATCAGAATTAGCATCATCTTGTGTCTGGGCTGAAGACAGAGTCACTTCCGTCTGGCTAAACTGGAGCTCAGCAACCATCTCCTGAGGATTTTTTAGCATGTGATCAGTGGCTCCAGTTTGGTCCTGTTGGTACTCATCAGTTGGAACCTTCGAGTCATGCTGGACAGAAGCAGCCACATTGTCAAGATCAGACTGGATCTTGGCTGATGCCTGATTAACATCATCTTGGACTCGGGAAACCAGTTCTGCAAGATGACGGAGTATGTTCTCATGCTCTCGATGCAGGTTGATGAGCAGGATGGTTTCCAGTCTTCCCGAGGGGCTACGCTGCATTTTGCGATCAGTTTCATCCAGCTCCCTTTCGACTTTGAAATAGACTCCTCGTAAGACTTGCTGAAGCGTGTCGGCAGTAATTTTCATAACATCCTGAATATTGTCCTGTAGTTGCATCAATAGGTCAAGTTGCATCTTGGCTGCATTTTCTTCAAAGTGATGATGTTGGTTCCAAGATACAGTTTCAGTAGCATCACTCTGTGTTTGGGCTGTAGGCAACTCGAGATCAGAGTTAGCATCATTCTGCGTTTGAGCTGTAGGCAACTCTAGATCAGAGTTAGCATCATTCTGTATCTGGGCTGTAGGCATTTCTAGATCAGAGTTAGCATCATTCTGTATCTGGGCTGTAGGCATCTCTAGATCAGAGTTAGCATCATTCTGTATCTGGGCTGTAGGCATTTCTAGATCAGAATTAGCATCATCTTCTGTCTGGGCTGAAGGCATCTCTAGTTCAGAATAAGCATCATCTTGAGGCTGGACTGAAGACATCTCATCAGACGTGATCAGCCAATCCTGGGAATTACATGATTGTGTGCTCCCCATGTTTTGATCAGACGAAAATGTTTCACTCATTTCATTAAGTCTAGCATGTTCTTTGCGTGCTTTTCTAGACTTCTTTTTTGACGGACATCCACATAACTGAAGAAAGGAGGGCGAGAATAAAACAGGAATCAAATATTGCCACCTCTGGCTAGCTGACTCAGATGGTGTTAAACTGCAGATCTCAATTCTGCCACTAAAATGAGGGAGAGTAATTTTAAGTCTTTTAACAAACCATAATAATTTCTATCCTACTTATTACCTACTCTATTTAGGCGAAATAAACTGGGCTAACTGAGATTAACCCTCACAGACAAATCTTTACATTTTCCTCAATTCAGCCGTGCACCACAACAGATCAATGAGTGTTAGTTCACGGCTGTGCAGGATTTAAAATAATTCAAGAAAATAGTTTTTGGTTCGTTTTGTTTTTCCGCAATCACAGTAGAAATACACCTTAAATGAAGTCTGACCAGCGTTTGTCACAATTATTTAGGAACTATGTTCCTTGTTATGAGGTCTTATATTCCCTGTGATTTAATGTCACCCCAGTTACAAAAAAACAACTGAAAAAAATATCTGTGGAGGTAATTAAAATTAGGCCATGTTTCTGAAAGCCGCTTAAATCTTCAAGATTAGTTATTTCAAACAAAAAGCCGTTTCTGACTTCAAAATCTATGGATTTATTAACTTTTGAAGTATATCTAACAAATAGTTCTTTCAGAAAATGGAATTGTTGAATCAACTTGAGAGAGAACCTGACCAATGATCAATGCTTTAAATAACACTGCCCTGCATCAGTTTTGCCGAATGAAATTGAATATCTGATTCTTTCCAACTTGCGGGCGCCGATTTCAAAAATGGCGTCTGTGTCGCTCTTGCGTGTCGCATTTTATCACAATTTATGATGTGCATTTCATAGCATTGTCCCTTTCAGCTACTACTTGGAAGGTTAAGAAGCAGACTTTGAATAATTTAGCTCAGAGGAAAATTATTCGTAAAATTTACAGTTCATGTAATCATTGATACATGTGAACAAGACATTATTTCATGCCTAATCCTGATTTCAATTTCAGTAATATGGCCACTGACAGAGGAAAATGCAAAAATGATCCAGATATTTCTGCTACATCTGTGGATGTTTCACGACACCCAAACAACTTTTTGTTTTGTTTTTTTACCGTTTTCACCAGTGCATAAAAAACGATATACATCAGTGGCGCCTGGTGAACTGGCGATAGGGGAAGCTCAAACCCATGTTTAAACAATTTAAACGATTATGAAACACATGCATTGCTTCCTACCCTTCTAGAATATCTTACGACCAAGAACAGTTGTGATGTCACAATGCTATGTCGCAGTCATATATGACTGATCTATTGAGAACTAAAGTGATGACGTCACCGCTACTTAGCTTCTGGTGTAGGAAGTAAAATCCCTATGGGAATTTATAATGGAGTTTGAACACTTTCTGGCACTGCTCAAACTCGTATGAATTCTAAGAGTTGCCTCGCTCCGAGATTAGCCTACAGGGTATACGGACTCAAAGGATCACATCAAATTCGTAGTTTATTGCCAAATATTAAACGATTTTGCACTTGTTGTCCAGTTTGTAATCCACTTCTCCGAACTACATATCCGCTGCACAAGTGGGCGAGAACCCCGTGATTTGTTCCTAGCCAGTGAGGAACCTCAGTTTCAGCCAACGTTACCACGACGGTAGCCCATCAGTGCCCAACATTGCCGTATATCCACTCACCAGTTCCCACATAGTGAGCTACTGTTAGCTAGCAACACACCTAGAAATGAAGGAATCACAATGAATTATAATTACGCCATTTAGCTAGCTAGCTTTTAGCTACGCTAGCGAACCACCAAGGTAGCCTGCTAGCGAGCTAATTACACCTTGTGCACATAGCTAAACCGATAGAAACAGTAAATGGTACCGTCACTTTCTGTTACTTAGCAAGCTAGTGTGATTATTCAATAAATATCGCTAGCCTAGCTAGCGAGCTAACGAAGTGAATAAAAGCAGCGAAGAGCCATTATTTGGCTACTTCGCTAGGGTTGAGTGGCGTGTATTTCACAAGCTGGCATTTAACTAATGCGATAAATATAAAGTTAGACAACTACTGAAGTTGGTAAACTGGCTCGCTGGCTAAGTTTGCTGAGGCTGATAAGCTCGTTCGCTGACAACCGAGTTTTTAAGCAAACAAAATTTGGCCAAAGATGCCTGGCTATTTCAGTAAATTGGCGCTAATTGTAAAACTTGACATCTAGCAAGGAAAGCGTAGCCAAGTAGAACTTGGAGTGGCGAACTAATTAAGAAAACAAACTGCTTCAGCGAGATGCTGGAAAATTCGACACGGGTGACTTAGAACCAATTGGCTCGAAGGAGATGAACTGCGCCGCGCCTGGAGAGTGAATGAGAGCAGGCGGCTGCAGCGGGACGCGGGGACAACAAGCTGCGATCAAGTCTGACAGTTTACAGCAGTCTGGGGAGAATATTCAGGAAGTCTAAGGCCCAATTCCAGTCCGCCCCTGAAGACTCAAGCCCCGAACCCTTACTGACTTAAAGCTGGAGTTAGTAGAATCAGTGAAAAACACATGACACCCAAACAACTTTTTGTTTTGTTTTTTTTTTTACCGTTTTCACCAGTGCATAAAAAAACAATATACATCAGTGGCGGCTGGTGAACTGGCGATAGGGGAAGCTCAAACCCATGTTCAAACAATTTAAACGATTATGAAACACATGCATTGCTTCCTACCCTTGAGTACAGAAAAGCGTGAAAAGTCCGGAGTCATAATCGGTTTCCAATTACTTGGGGTTAAATCCACCATTGCGCACGTGAAACTGATAAACCTCCATGCGCAATGACTTCAATTCTGCGCGAGAATCTCTCTCATATGCGTTGATTGAATTATTGATGACTACAGCAGGGGGACGTTAATATGCCATTTAAACTCACGCCGAATGTGTGAGTTGACAAGTATGCGTTATTAATGAAAACTGACCACGCCTGATAATGTTGAGAGTTTCCTGTAATTTTAATTTAAATGAATGATTGAAAACAGGTCATGACCAATCATTATTTTTCAGGGATGGTATACGCTTCCCCTATTGCCAGTTCATCAGCTGCCACTGATATAAATGACATAAGGAAAATTTTTGTTCCTCGTGAAAAAAAAAAAAAAAACCCTGAATAGCTAGAGACTTTTTTTCTGACATTTAACTCAGCATCCTAAAATTGGAAAATACGGCCATTATGGGAAATCAGAAGAAATTCTCTTTTCAACGTGCAGGGTGGTGAAATAAATACCCTGAACACACAAAACATTCTCACGCTCTTAAATCCTATCGTATGAAAACATTTACTCACCAGCAATCGCTTGAAAAACCCCATCTTTAAAATATTATCGCAAATTCAATAAAATCGTAAATTCACTCTCAAGTGCGGCACTGACGCACTGTTCTGATGCACAGCAATGCACAGTGTTTATATAGTATGGGTGAAACAGTTATTGACATCACAACAGCGGCAAGAATATCTTACGACCAAGAACAGTTGTGATGTCACAATGCTATGTCGCAGTCATATATGACTGATCTATTGAGAACTAAAGTGATGACGTCACCGCTACTTAGCTTCTGGTGTAGGAAGTAAAATCCCTATGGGAATTTTATAATGGAGTTTGAACACTTTCTGGCACTGCTCAAACTCGTATGAATTCTAAGAGCTGCCTCGCTCCGAGATTAGCCTACAGGGTATACGGACTCAAAGGATCACATCAAATTCGTAGTTTATTGCCAAATATTAAACGATTTTGCACTTGTAGTCCAGTTTGTAGTCCACTTCTCCGAACTACATATCCGCTGCACAAGTGGGCGAGAACCCCGTGATTTTTTCCTAGCCAGTGAGGAACCTCAGTTTCAGCCAACGTTACCACGACGGTAGCCCATCAGTGCCCAACATTGCCGTATATCCACTCACCAGTTCCCACATAGTGAGCTACTGTTAGCTAGCAACACACCTAGAAATGAAGGAATCACAATGAATTATAATTACGCCATTTAGCTAGCTAGCTTTTAGCTACGCTAACGAACCACCAAAGTAGCCTGCTAGCGAGCTAATTACACCTTGTGCACATAGCTAAACCGATAGAAACAGTAAATGGTACCGTCACTTTCTGTTACTCAGCAAGCTAGTGTGATTATTCAATAAATATCGCTAGCCTAGCTAGCGAGCTAACGAAGTGAATAAAAGCAGCGAAGAGCCATTATTTGGCTACTTCGCTAGGGTTGAGTGGCGTGTATTTCACAAGCTGGCATTCAACTAATGCGATAAATATAACGTAAGACAACTACTGAAGTTGGTAAACTGACTCGCTGGCTAAGTTTGCTGAGGCTGATAAGCTCGTTCGCTGACAACCGAGTTTTTAAGCAAACAAACGTTGGCCAAAGATGCCTGGCTATTTCAGTAAATTTGCGCTAATTGTAAAACTTGACATCTAGCAAGGAAAGCGTAGCCAAGTAGAACTTGGAGTGGCGAACTAATTATGAAAACAAACTGCTTCAGCGAGGTGCTGGAAAATTCGACACGGGTGACTTCGAACCAATTGGCTCGAAGGAGATGAACTGCGCCGCGCCTGGAGAGTGAACGAGAGCAGGCGGCTGCAGCGGGACGCGGGGACAACAAGCTGCGATCAAGTCGGACAGTTTACAGCAGTCTGGGGAGAATATTCAGGAAGTCTAAGGCCCAATTCCAGTCCGCCCCTGAAGACTCAAGCCCCGAACCCTTACTGACTTAAAGCTGGAGTTAGTAGAATCAGTGAAAAACACATGACACCCAAACAACTTTTCGTTTTGTTTTTTTTACCGTTTTCACCAGTGCATAAAAAAACGATATACATCAGTGGCGGCTGGTGAACTGGCGATAGGGGAAGCTCAAACCCATGTTTAAACAATTTAAACGATTATGAAACACATGCATTGCTTCCTACCCTTGAGTACAGAAAAGCGTGAAAAGTCCGGAGTCATAATCGGTTTCCAATAACCAGGGGTGAAATCCACCATTGCGCACGTGAAACTGATAAACCTCCATGCGCAATGACTTCAATTCTGCGCGAGAATCTCTCTCATATGCGTTGATTGAATTATTGATGACTACAGCAGGGGAACGTTAATATGCCATTTACACTCACGCCGAATGTGTGAGAGTTGACAAGTATGCGTTATTAATGAAAACTGACCACGCCTGATAATGTTGAGAGTTTCCTGTAATTTTAATTGAAATGAATGATTGAAAACAGGTCATGACCAATCATTATTTTTCAGGGATGGTATACGCTTCCCCTGTTGCCAGTTCATCAGCTGCCACTGATATAAATGACATAAGGAAAATTTTTGTTCCTCGTGAAAAAAAAAAAAAAAAAACCCTGAATAGCTAGAGACTTTTTTTCTGACATTTAACTCAGCATCCTAAAATGGGAAAATACGGCCATTTTGGGAAATCAGAAAAAATTCTCTTTTCAACGTGCAGGGTGGTGAAATAAATACCCTGAACACACAAAACATTCTCACGCTCTTAAATCCTATCGTATGAAAACATTTACTCACCAGCAATCGCTTGAAAAACCCCATCTTTAAAATATTATCGCAAATTCAATAAAATCGTAAATTCACTCTCAAGTGCGGCACTGACGCACTGTTCTGATGCACAGCAATGCACAGTGTTTATATAGTATGGGTGAAACAGTTATTGACATCACAACAGCGGCAAGAATATCTTACGACCAAGAACAATTGTGATGTCACAATGCTATGTCGCAGTCATATATGACTGATCTATTGAGAACTAAAGTGATGACGTCACCGCTACTTAGCTTCTGGTGTAGGAAGTAAAATCCCTATGGGAATTTTATAATGGAGTTTGAACACTTTCTGGCACTGCTCAAACTCGTATGAATTCTAAGAGCTGCCTCGCTCCGAGATTAGCCTACAGGGTATACGGACTCAAAGGATCACATCAAATTCGTAGTTTATTGCCAAATATTAAACGATTTTGCACTTGTAGTCCAGTTTGTAGTCCACTTCTCCGAACTACATATCCGCTGCACAAGTGGGCGAGAACCCCGTGATTTTTTCCTAGCCAGTGAGGAACCTCAGTTTCAGCCAACGTTACCACGACGGTAGCCCATCAGTGCCCAACATTGCCGTATATCCACTCACCAGTTCCCACATAGTGAGCTACTGTTAGCTAGCAACACACCTAGAAATGAAGGAATCACAATGAATTATAATTACGCCATTTAGCTAGCTAGCTTTTAGCTACGCTAACGAACCACCAAAGTAGCCTGCTAGCGAGCTAATTACACCTTGTGCACATAGCTAAACCGATAGAAACAGTAAATGGTACCGTCACTTTCTGTTACTCAGCAAGCTAGTGTGATTATTCAATAAATATCGCTAGCCTAGCTAGCGAGCTAACGAAGTGAATAAAAGCAGCGAAGAGCCATTATTTGGCTACTTCGCTAGGGTTGAGTGGCGTGTATTTCACAAGCTGGCATTCAACTAATGCGATAAATATAACGTAAGACAACTACTGAAGTTGGTAAACTGACTCGCTGGCTAAGTTTGCTGAGGCTGATAAGCTCGTTCGCTGACAACCGAGTTTTTAAGCAAACAAACGTTGGCCAAAGATGCCTGGCTATTTCAGTAAATTTGCGCTAATTGTAAAACTTGACATCTAGCAAGGAAAGCGTAGCCAAGTAGAACTTGGAGTGGCGAACTAATTATGAAAACAAACTGCTTCAGCGAGGTGCTGGAAAATTCGACACGGGTGACTTCGAACCAATTGGCTCGAAGGAGATGAACTGCGCCGCGCCTGGAGAGTGAACGAGAGCAGGCGGCTGCAGCGGGACGCGGGGACAACAAGCTGCGATCAAGTCGGACAGTTTACAGCAGTCTGGGGAGAATATTCAGGAAGTCTAAGGCCCAATTCCAGTCCGCCCCTGAAGACTCAAGCCCCGAACCCTTACTGACTTAAAGCTGGAGTTAGTAGAATCAGTGAAAAACACATGACACCCAAACAACTTTTCGTTTTGTTTTTTTTACCGTTTTCACCAGTGCATAAAAAAACGATATACATCAGTGGCGGCTGGTGAACTGGCGATAGGGGAAGCTCAAACCCATGTTTAAACAATTTAAACGATTATGAAACACATGCATTGCTTCCTACCCTTGAGTACAGAAAAGCGTGAAAAGTCCGGAGTCATAATCGGTTTCCAATAACCAGGGGTGAAATCCACCATTGCGCACGTGAAACTGATAAACCTCCATGCGCAATGACTTCAATTCTGCGCGAGAATCTCTCTCATATGCGTTGATTGAATTATTGATGACTACAGCAGGGGAACGTTAATATGCCATTTACACTCACGCCGAATGTGTGAGAGTTGACAAGTATGCGTTATTAATGAAAACTGACCACGCCTGATAATGTTGAGAGTTTCCTGTAATTTTAATTGAAATGAATGATTGAAAACAGGTCATGACCAATCATTATTTTTCAGGGATGGTATACGCTTCCCCTGTTGCCAGTTCATCAGCTGCCACTGATATAAATGACATAAGGAAAATTTTTGTTCCTCGTGAAAAAAAAAAAAAAAAAACCCTGAATAGCTAGAGACTTTTTTTCTGACATTTAACTCAGCATCCTAAAATGGGAAAATACGGCCATTTTGGGAAATCAGAAAAAATTCTCTTTTCAACGTGCAGGGTGGTGAAATAAATACCCTGAACACACAAAACATTCTCACGCTCTTAAATCCTATCGTATGAAAACATTTACTCACCAGCAATCGCTTGAAAAACCCCATCTTTAAAATATTATCGCAAATTCAATAAAATCGTAAATTCACTCTCAAGTGCGGCACTGACGCACTGTTCTGATGCACAGCAATGCACAGTGTTTATATAGTATGGGTGAAACAGTTATTGACATCACAACAGCGGCAAGAATATCTTACGACCAAGAACAATTGTGATGTCACAATGCTATGTCGCAGTCATATATGACTGATCTATTGAGAACTAAAGTGATGACGTCACCGCTACTTAGCTTCTGGTGTAGGAAGTAAAATCCCTATGGGAATTTTATAATGGAGTTTGAACACTTTCTGGCACTGCTCAAACTCGTATGAATTCTAAGAGTTGCCTCGCTCCGAGATTAGCCTACAGGGTATACGGACTCAAAGGATCACATCAAATTCGTAGTTTATTGCCAAATATTAAACGATTTTGCACTTGTAGTCCAGTTTGTAGTCCACTTCTCCGAACTACATATCCGCTGCACAAGTGGGCGAGAACCCCGTGATTTTTTCCTAGCCAGTGAGGAACCTCAGTTTCAGCCAACGTTACCACGACGGTAGCCCATCAGTGCCCAACATTGCCGTATATCCACTCACCAGTTCCCACATAGTGAGCTACTGTTAGCTAGCAACACACCTAGAAATGAAGGAATCACAATGAATTATAATTACGCCATTTAGCTAGCTAGCTTTTAGCTACGCTAGCGAACCACCAAGGTAGCCTGCTAGCGAGCTAATTACACCTTGTGCACATAGCTAAACCGATAGAAACAGTAAATGGTACCGTCACTTTCTGTTACTTAGCAAGCTAGTGTGATTATTCAATAAATATCGCTAGCCTAGCTAGCGAGCTAACGAAGTGAATAAAAGCAGCGAAGAGCCATTATTTGGCTACTTCGCTAGGGTTGAGTGGCGTGTATTTCACAAGCTGGCATTCAACTAATGCGATAAATATAAAGTTAGACAACTACTGAAGTTGGTAAACTGGCTCGCTGGCTAAGTTTGCTGAGGCTGATAAGCTCGTTCGCTGACAACCGAGTTTTTAAGCAAACAAACGTTGGCCAAAGATGCCTGGCTATTTCAGTAAATTGGCGCTAATTGTAAAACTTGACATCTAGCAAGGAAAGCGTAGCCAAGTAGAACTTGGAGTGGCGAACTAATTAAGAAAACAAACGGCTTCAGCGAGGTGCTGGAAAATTCGACACGGGTGACTTAGAACCAATTGGCTCGAAGGAGATGAACTGCGCCGCGCCTGGAGAGTGAACGAGAGCAGGCGGCTGCAGCGGGACGCGGGGACAACAAGCTGCGATCAAGTCGCACAGTTTAAAGCAGTCTGGGGAGAATATTCAGGAAGTCTAAGGCCCAATTCCAGTCCGCCCCTGAAGACTCAAGCCCCGAACCCACACTGACTTAAAGCTGGAGTTAGTAGAATCAGTGAAAAACACATGACATTGGAATGGAAACTGCTGCGCTCCCCTCCCTGTTTCGGATCCACTCGTCCTTCTCCGGCATTCTTCGTCATCTGGGCGCTGAGCAAGGGCTCAGTGGATGCTGTGTGTTTTATAACGGCATGGGAAAAAAAAACATTGCCCCGATCGTCCTCTCAATCTCAGGAGAAAACAAAGACAGCAGCAGACGCAAGCAAATAACACCAGGGCCCAATTTCCCCTGCGTTTCCTCAAAGACCTTAAAAGGGAAATATTTCACTGTGCTCTTGCATTAAGAGGAGCATTTTAAACCACCGTCACTGGAGAGAGGGGGAGGGCAGTCATTTATTGGCTTTTTTAACCACAACTATGAATCACCTTGATTTGCAAACTGTCAATATGAATAACTGAGCTTAGGAACTCAGGACAGAGAACGATTCCTAAAGTAGGCCGCATCCGTCTAGAGGAAACAAGCAGGTCGCTTGGCAACATTTCTGAGAAAATTTTTTAAATTATACATGTATAAAATGGGTCTAATTCTAAGTTTTACCCAATATATTTGAATGTAAAATGGTGACCTGACCTTTAGCCTTGTTTTCATTATATAAATTCAATTTGACGCGCTGGTGCGCACTGCCACTGCCTTACAAGGGTCTGCGCGTGTTCCTACAGTATTACAGACCTACCAAGAGTATGATTACTCTGCCATGCAAAATTTCTCCAGAACGCGGGTGGTGCGCAAACCTAACAGGATTCCCTCAGCACACCTATCCACAATGCACTGCACACAGTGCAGTCGCTAAATGCCCCACGGCGCAATGCGGGCCACAGCTTAATCACTGAAGAGACATTTGATGGTGGCGACATATCACCGGTGTGACGCATTTCAAATAAATGTATTTGTGAAAAGACCCATTTAACCATGAAGCCCTCACAGTTCATCTGGCTGAATGTGACAGCAAATTTGTGTGTACTCCTCAGGGGAAACGATGCATTTCTGTAAGGGAGACTGACAGCGTGATCACAGCAGTTACAGAGCAGAGTACCTTGCTCACCGGTGTGGAGAAAGCACCGAGATATCACATAAACTGATATTCACACCAAAGCAGAAGACATGAAGGGGACTAAAAGCATCAGTCCGGAGATGTAAACGTGGAAATCTCGCCTATAATTTTTCTGTTCAGAAAAAACATATTACTTATGAGGCGGACTCATTCCAAGACTTCTAATGGCTTTCGCCTAGTTTCAGGCAGAAAGAAACGAGCCAGTGTTTTCCAGCTGAGAGGGGGTAAAAAATAAGATTTTAACTTGTGACACGTTTAAAAACTTAATCTCGGACAGCAGCCCTTGTTGTTTGGCTCAGTGCAAAATGTTTTTTCAATTCCAAAACAGCAGTTTAATGCACTGCAGCAAATCTACAGAGATGCAGTCCAAATGAATGGATGTACATACAAAAAACTGTTAAAGTTTGGTCAAAACAAATACTCCTGCCAGAAAAATAAGTACATTAACTGAGGTGACATTGTGCAAAAGGCACTTGAGTAATGAAGATTCTAGCACATTCTATAACAGGCTATTTTTCTGCACTTGCTCCATGGAGGTCAGTTGATACACAGAGGCTTACAAGACAATCTCCCGCTATAAATTGTTTTCCCTTTTATTTGTTCAGTTAAGTGAAGCGAGAAGTCAATTCTCCTTGAAGCGATGACATGCCTTGAAGCGAAAGAGGACGCCACGTTGGCCCACCAGATATCCAGCAATACGGCTATGAATGAGGCGCCTCAACAGAGAGACAATATCTGCCCTTTAATCCAGTACAGAGGTTAAAGCCAAAAATCTTAGCAGGAGCTGGTTTCTGACCATCCAAGACCAAAGCAAGATGGAAGCTCAGGTCAAAGGTCACTCACCGCATTAAGTAGTTTCACAAGACAGGAGAGATAAGCCTCAGAAAAAGAGGCAGTCCCGTGCAAAAGCTTCAGGCACATTCGAAAGTATTCAGCTGGGCAAGGCTGGTTCAAAACTCAGGAACGAAGAAGTTTCTAAATATTGAAAAAGGCGCCACAAAGAGCCAAGAACAGTGAAAAATTACATCAAATCAATTCCTGGTGACAAACCTTTGGCTTTTTGCTTATTCCGGTCGTCTCACATGACTGGTCTTGCTTCCGTCTCTGCAGGTATTCTCAGACAGCCTAGATCATGCCAAGATCAGGGCTCCATCAATGTCTTATTATCTGTATCAACGGTCTTTAACCCTTTGAGCGCCGAATACATTCTCAAGGAATTAAGAATGTAACTATCCTCAGCTGTTGAAAACCTGTCATGTGCCAACTTGTTTAAAAGAGCTCCCCTGCGGGAGCAGCTCCCTAAACCCTAACCCTCCCCTGCGGGAGCTCTTTTTGACAAGTTGGCACTTGATAGGTTTTCAACAGCATCTGACTCAGATATCCTACATCGCGCTGAAAGGGTTAACAAAATACAAACATTCATTTGTAGAATTGTTTGGTCTTTCAAATGTGCTTTTTTTATGTGCTTTGGTTTATCTTTGTTGGTCTCAACATCGTATAAACAATACACAGCTGTTACTCTCGACAGGTGTCCTTTCCACCACATCATATTAACCACCAGCTGCAGTAATTCAGACCTACTAGAGAAACCGTGAGAAATCAAGCTCAATACCACACTTGACTGAATCTTAGTCACCCAGTTCCCCATATTACTCGTAGATCAATTAGCATTACTGGTCCTCTCCACTCCAGTCCCCTGCCGCCACTCTGTGTGCTTCTAATCTACTCAATCTTAGTCACATAATTACAGCACATTAAGACTCCTCCTTTACTCCATCCAAAAGGGAAAATGTATAAAAAAATATTTAGATTTATGATTGAAATATTAATTTCACACTGATTGTCTGGTCACTCAAATGGTACAGTTTCTCACACAGTCAAATTACATGGATGACTGTACTTTTTTTTTTTTTACTTTAAAGAAGGGTGGTATTAGTTTCAATGACCAGTATTTAGGAAAGATGAACAGCATATTCAAGAAAGGAATAAATTACAGTTTAAAAACCTCAAGTGAACTACTTAACACAGTTATGATTCAGAGTGGCAAAAAGACCAAACAATAAGCACATAACTGGCTAACGGAAGGCATGTTCTCAACAAACTGAAAGTGCGCAATATTTACAAATATAACCCTGTTCATCATTTGACAAATTATAAAAATTCCATTTTTCCACAAAGTTCAAACATGAAGAAACTAATGACAAGTAAATCTATGCAAAACATCTTCGAAAATTGTTTTATTAAACCATCATTATGTCAGCATGTTGCTGATTTTCTCTACACTGACTAAAACAAATAAATATTTAATATTTATTAGAATCTGTCCTCGCAACATTCAAAGCGGTAAATTTAATATGGCTACATTTCGTTAAAAACACAGTATGTACATAAGTTGTAATTCACAAATTGTGCATACTTACAGCAATCTCAAAGTAAATTTAGAATTTAACAAGTACTGCTTTGTGTAAATATTTTCTCTGAAATTCACAGAAAAATACAAAATAAGAACTAAGCCAAACACTTGGCGAGAAAAAAAAATTAAACGGCTTGAAATTAAGAAAAAATACCTCATCATTAAGTTCGTAAAAATGTCCACTGAATTAATACAGTCCACTACCGTTTCAAAGTAACACTGTCATTTGATAGTTTTCAACAAAGAGGCAGTGAACTAGGAGAACCATTCGCAGATCTCTCCGTTGGTCATATTTTATCCAGGCAAAAGAAATAAAAACTGAAAAAGGTTTCAGCTCTACGTGCATTTAACGATAAGAAATCAGACAGACCATGTTTACCTCATAGAAATGGACAGCAGTTGCAGTCTACCATCTAAAAAGATTCCTACATGTGAATAATAAATAAAAAAAAAAAAAAGTCATATTTGCAAATGCTCAAACAATGGCAAAGTGGGTATTCTGTCAGTTCCAAATTAGTCAGCAAACATGTAGAATTTGCGGCAGGATCTTGTAATGCTTGGTTCATTATTACTGCCGTGCACATTTTGCTTTGTACAGGCCTCATGCATTCTGAAAGTAGGGTCCTATTACACTTCTGAACACAGAGCGAAAAATCACATTACTAAGCATGGTAACAGTTCGGTCAGCAGTACAGCAGCATGTCCACTGACTAAATTTGATGTAAAAGTGTTGGTTACGTGGAAAGCGCACAATGGTCCTTTGGCACAATACTTGGAAAAGCCCACAGATCTAATAGAATTCACATCAAACCTCCAGGCAGAAAGTTTTCTGGGTCATACTGATGAACAAGACAAGTCTAGCACCTCAAAACGGCCATTTAGGAAAAAAAGAGAGAATTTCCAGTGAGCAGCAAGGGTTGTTGACTACAGATATAAGCAAATTTTTTAATATTTAAGGCAATTAAAAAAACCCTGTTATTTTATCTCCATTATATACATACATTAGCATTTGTGCTTCCATTAAAAAATATGTAATAACATATTAGCTCATAGATCCTCTCTGTAAATGTATAATGTGGCCCTCGGTATATACTATGCAAAGATCAGCATGCATTTTGCACATATATCCCTTCACCACTGCGTGTGTCCATCTCCCACTTCCTGTTGGGCCCAGGGGGGGGGGGGGGGGGGTCACATGACCCAAAAGTGCTAACAGTGCTGGAGTAACCAGCAAGGGTTAAAGGGTAAAACAGGCCAGAGAATGGATACTTTTACTGGTGGGGGTTTGGAGGTTTGGGGTGCACAAGGTACTGGGGGTTCGGTCATAGGGGGGTGACCGTATTCAGGGGCAGGGGAGGGGGACAGTCTACACCGGGGGAAAAAAATGTCAGTCGTAACAAGCGTTTTAGTTCGGTTTTGTGACTAAAATCTGTCATCTTCTCTGATGTGCTATAAATTTTCCCGCCCCATTCATATATTTTAAAAATTTCAAGTCCCATTTCGCGCAAGAGTAATAAAAACGAGAAAAGTCGGCTGCCAGCAACCGCCTGTGTATCCCCTCTCATTCTGAAACATGGCTTCATCGTATTCATGGGTAAAATATAATTATGATAATGGTAACCAGGTAAGCAATGAGGTTACTGGTCATTGCCAGAACAATGTGCCCACACATGCGGGCGATGCCCACACACGCCGGCGATGCCCACACACGGCATTCCGGGCGCCAGAGTTTTCTTACTGGTCTTCTGTTGGGGAAAAATGAATTACAAATTAAGAATAATGAAGACTCAGTGTCGTAAAACTCAGGCAGTTTTATAATAGTGTAGTACTAACTTCAATTATAAAGGGTTAGAACCTTAACTAATAGTTTTTTTTACACATTTAATCAAGTTAACCTAAATTAATGCGCATAACCAATTACTGGTATACACAATTATCATTACCAAAATTGCTGGGCTTGATCCTGTCATGATGGAAAATGCTGTCACGATGCTGTCAAGAAACTGTGAATAAATGTGTGATTCGTAAGCCAATACAAGAATGGGGCCCAATGAAGTATGAATTCATAATTATGATTAATTATTTTCGCTGAAATTTGCTGGGTTTGTTCCTCTCAGCATAAAGAAGGTCCAAACCAAATTTGAATGGATAGGAGAAAACCAGCAGGCTCTAATGTGATTCTGAGGAAATCTCAGAGGTGTCGGCGCCTGCGGCAGCGAATAAACAGCCACTGAGCCGTAGTACACCCCCAAACTTCCATTGTGCGGAGCATACAATAAGACTTTAAGCGTAAAATACTTGTCGAGATTGACCAGCGTTCCGGTGTTGGTGATGTAGAGGACTACAGCTGGGACACCTTCCTGGGGAGGGGTCTTGGTCGGGGGAAGGGCTCCACCCTCCGCGGGTCGGGTTCCAGCTTGGTGGGGCGGAGCTGGTGGGGTTTGGGCGGCAGGGCGGGGGGCTCGATAGGCGGGGCTACGGACAGGACCTGAGGCAGAGGGAGGGGGCGTCGCGGGTTGCTGCGCTCGTACACGCTGTACGGGGGCGGGGTCTTGCTGTCGCGGCGAACCAGCTCGTCTGAGCCAGCGGAGGCGGGGGCTGGGAGGACGTGGTCACAGGGCGGGGCCTCAGGGCCGGGCGTGTCGGACACGCTGCAGCGGCTCAGGGAGGAGATGCCACTGCTGAAACTTCCGGAAAGAGCCGGGGAGCTGGACGCCAGCCCTGCCGGGTGCGGTTCTGTGGGGGACGGGGTGCAGGGGGGTGCAGCGCTCTGTAGAGACGGGGATATCATCAAAACACACAGGGTTATGTACCGACACATCATCAAAACACACAGGGTTATGTACAGACACATCATCAAAACACACAGGGTTATGTACCGACACATCATCAAAACACACAGGGTTATGTACCGACACATCATCAAAACACGCAGGGTTATGTACAGACACATCATCAAAACACGCAGGGTTATGTACCGACACATCATCAAAACACACAGGGTTATGTACCGACACATCATCAAAACACACAGGGTTATGTACAGACACATCATCAAAACACACAGGGTTATGTACCGACACATCATCAAAACACACAGGGTTATGTACCGACACATCATCAAAACACGCAGGGTTATGTACAGACACATCATCAAAACACGCAGAGTTATGTTCCGACACATCATCAAAACACACAGGGTTATGTACCGACACATCATCAAAACACACAGGGTTATGTACCGACACATCATCAAAACACGCAGGGTTATGTTCCGACACATCATCAAAACACACAGGGTTATGTACCGACACATCATCAAAACACACAGGGTTATGTACCGACACATCATCAAAACACACAGGGTTATGTACCGACACATCATCAAAACACACAGGGATATGTATAGACACATCATCAAAACACACAGGGATATGTACAGACACATCATCAAAACACACAGGGATATGTATAGACACATCATCAGAACACACTGGGATATGTACAGACACATCATCAAAACACACAGGGTTATGTACAGAGATATCATCAAAACACACAGGGTTATGTACAGACACATCATCAAAACATACAGGGTTATGTACGGACACATCATCAAAACACACAGGGTTATGTACAGACACATCATCAAAACACACTGGGTTATGTACCGACACATCATCAAAACACGCAGGGTTATGTACCGACACATCATCAAAACACAGGGTAATGTACAGACATATCATCAAAACACACAGGGTTATGTACAGACACATCATCAAAACACACAGGGTTATGTACGGACACATCATCAAATAATAATTTGCCCTCTACATTTTACTCATCTTGGTCATTTCTCAGAACCACTGAAAGGAATCAGGGGTTAAATTATTGGTGTCTATAATAAGACTGTCCTGGTTTGCTTGAGATGTTTAATGGGCTTCAATACAGAAAGCTGAATTAAAACCAACGAGGTTTGATCATTTTTATAGATGTTTTCTGACAGGGGGGTCAGTGTAGCTCAATGCAGCGCGAATCTGAAAAATCTGTTCACAAAACTTTCACAGCGGACAATGGGAACACTATTGGGCCTTTATTGGATACAATGAAAATAAAACAATGTCCCTTGATACGCCATCAATCATCTGCTTTCCAAGTTTAAACAGCTGACACAGTGCACAGCGGAACAATTTCATCATAATAAATTTCGACCCGAACAAGGACACAGCACAGGCAGCCTCTCGGTCACGGCCGTTATCTCGTTTTCGTCTCTGGCAGCTAGCGTTCACCCCATGAGCTGTCAGTGTCCCTCATGGAAAGACGAGGCAAAGAGCTATTCTGTGGCTAGCCTGAGGCTAGCTAGCATCCTTACCACTACAGCCTGCCATCCACTCTTTATCTGAAAGATTTAAAAAGCTTGTTGCTTTTTTTGAGGCGAAGCATTCTGGTAGCTCAACGATGAAAAGTTTACCTAAGATTTGTGCTGGTCTAGTTCCACAGAGAGACTGGCCAGTTACTGCAGTACAGTTTTAAGGAGCACTGTCACTGGAATACAGTGTAATTTATAAGTACGTGAACAGTGACCCCACATGAACAGAACTGAAATCTCGATGTGGTTCGCACAATATATAACGGATATGCAAAAGTTCAGTCTTTCCTTCCACCTCATTTCCTTTGGTTTGAAATCCAACGAGTTGGAAGTTCAAAATGCAGAAATTGTGTTTCTGTCCTGATGATGGACGTTTTTTGCAACACTTTGGCCCCCGAGTGGTGCAAACAGGTACTGCAATGTGCATGCATGTTTTGTCATGTTGTTACTGACACACTCACGCACACTCAGACAAACAGACATGACGACGACAACACCCGTTTACCAAGGGAGTAAGACACTGTCAGACGACAAACCTGTTGAGGAGATTTGGGCGGGGGGGCAGGAATTGTCGAGTTCGGGCATCTCCCCGGCGACCCTGAGCAGAGACAGCATTACCATAGTTATTAAGACAACCACGAACAACTCCAACTCCAAAAAAGCCATGTCACAGATAATGCAAACAAGTCCTTTCCCCAATCAACTGTACTGAAAGCAGGACAGCAAAATATTATTTGATATTGTCATGCAAATTTAACTGCCCATCAAAATGTGCAATATACAGAGTCCAATAAAGTTGGAATAGTCAACACTGCAATTACTGTGTAACACAACCTTGTCTTTTAAACTTATTACGTGTTTGACACGGAAGACACCAGGTGGTCAAGTCTGATAAAGAGACCGTGACCTCATTCCTCCATTACGTAGGTCTTTAGATGTGCAATCATTCGGGGCCTTATCGCCAGATTTCACTTCATATTGCGCTACACATGTTCACTCCACTTTTCAGATCACTCCTTTTAGATTGTATACGCGTTTTCCACACTGTTTCTACCCACTTCAGGGGTTTCAGAGCTGGGGTCGCAAATTTCCCCAGCAGCAACTTTTTTGGAGTCTGTTGCGATCACCGCATCTGAAAAAATCACATATTTTAAATAGCCAATTGAATGCACAAGGTAAAGCACAAAACAACGTGCTGTTGAAGTGTCTTAAATATCGCAGAGGGCAGGGTTCTGCCAATGCTGGTCAGTGGTGGTCGGCGCCGACCAGCACTCGGAATGCACCGACCAGCACACGGAATGCACCGACTTGCACTCGGAATGCACCGACCAGCACTCGGAATGCACCGACCTGCACTCGGAATGCACCGACCAGCACTCGGAATGCACCGACCAGCACTCGGAATGCACCGACCAGCACTCGGAACTATGACTATGCTAATTTAGTAAGCAACTACGCTTTTGAGAAATGTAACCCTGCCCTTCTCTCTCAGGGGCGTCCCGCTCCCGCTTAGATGATGAAAAGAATTCTGGGAGATGCGTGCTGTCAAGTTCACACAAGTTACCATCCGATGCATCCCTGGAAAAATGGGCGTATCAAGAACACTTCCGGGCCTGGTAACCGTTCTCGTAGAGATGCGAACTTTGAATTGAGACAGTACATGGTCTCAGAGGGATGATGTTTCTCAGGTTCACAAGAACTGAAGTACAGAGAAGAACGCAAACTGACAAACAATTAATGAGAATGAGCCAACAGATACAGGAAGTCATCCTGAGCCAATGAGAGGGCATCACCAGATACATGAAATCATCCCAAGCCAATGAGAGCGTGCCAACATGTACAACACATGAACCAAAAAGCCTGAGCTGCCGCAGGGAATCAGTTTGAGCCAATGAGATTGAGTCAATAGGATGGACATTGAAAATGTGCCAACAGACACAAGGACTGCGGAGACCAGAGCAAAGCCTTGTTTTAATTGGTTTACCTGGGTACGGCGGCCTAGGTGGAAGAGGGGGTGACATCAACTTCCCAACGATGTCGAACTGAGCGTTGGCCTCCTTTACACAGTCTAGACTCCAGATATTCAGTGGAGGGTTCGCCACTTAAATATGCAAAACAGACATGAGATCTTGTCAGGAAGAACTGCTGAACGACAGCCTCAAAGAATCACTGAAGACAAAATTCTTTCAACTGATCTTCAGAATGATCACAAACAAAAAAACGGTTTCATGCTTCAATTAATGGCTGATGAGGCCTCACAAGAAATATACTCATTTTATTTATATTTTAAAGCTTAAAGTCTTGGCAAATGAAATATATTAGTTTTCTTGTCGAGTTCAAACAGTTCGAAGTTGTCTGAAAACTCCAGTTTGTGTTCTTAAATCCCTGTTTTTTCTGCTAGAATGAAATGATCGTTATGCCCCGTTGCATCAATCGTCCATCATCCATTCCTTCAAACCTGGATTTCAAAAACTCCTTTCCAGAATAAATAACATTCATTTTCAGCATGAAGTGTCAAAACAAGCTCTCTAAACCCTAAAAATCATTTCAAAGGCAAAAAAAAAATCACCAACTGCCTCTCAAGTGCATTTCAAGTACACTAAATTCCTCTCATGGTATTCAAAACATTTCAAAATCATACAGCACAAAATATAAGCACTGGAAAACATTACAGTTTGATTCGCTCATCATTTGCTCTGAATAAGAACCATTTTGAATGGAATTAATGCAAATGAGATAAAGTCAGAGTTGAATACAGTACAAAGAAACATTAACAGTAAGATCACTTAAGAAATGTGAATCTCTGTAAATGAGTGCACATGAAATTATACAACGTAATGCACATTAATACAAAGTAAACGTAATGATTTTTAACTGACCGGACTGAGGACATACAGAAATCCCCAATAAATGTCCCTGTGGTAACGGGACGGTGGTAAGCGGTCATACCTTTGTCCGGGACAGAGTGGTTTGGGTCACTGCAGGGTATGGGTTTGTCCACAGTCTGATGAGGAGTCATTTTCTGTGGAAGTTAAAAATCATACATTTTATCACATTAATGTGAGTGACGACTGATGAGGAAAATAATGATGGACGAGGGTTCTGGTATATACTACATGTTACCGCACGGGTGTGGGGTTGGGATACATACTGTATATGCTGCACAAATACCGTATTCTCCCCCGCGTGCAGCTAGAAAATAACTTACAGCCTTGCATATGTGGGGTAAGGAAATATTCTGCAGCCTCATTAGACTTAGGATTGGACATATACAGTATAAATACTATATTCTCACCAGTGTTCGGTTGGGATATATACTACAGCCTCAGCTGTGTGGGGTTGGGATATATACTAGAGCCTTACCTGTGTGGGGTTGGGATGTGTACAACAGCCTCACCTCAGTGGGGTTGGGACATATACTACAGCCTCAGCTGTGTGGGGTTGGGATATATACTACAGCCTCACCTTTGTGGGGTCCGGATATATATTACAGCCTCACCAGTGTGGGGTTGGGATATATACTACAGCCTCACCTCTGTGGGGTTGGGATATATACTACAGCCTCACCTGTGTGGGGTTGGGATATATACTACAGCTTCACCTGTGTGGACTCCAGGGGATTTGGGAAGATGGGGTTGCAGAGTCTGTCTCGCGGTGAGAGGCAGGAGTTTTCTCTGGGCTGCTTGTGCTTGTCGGTCGGCAGCGGAGACCCTACGGGAGGAATCGACGGGGAAATGAAGCATCTCCCAGGGGCAGCGGGGACTCCACACATCCCCTCACACCACTCCAGCGTAATGGCCTCACCTCGGGCACTGGAGGGGGTGGAGCTGGTCACATTCGGGGAGGCCGAGTGATTGGAGCTGAGGCTCGAGGTAGACGGGCTTGGCTGGAAAGATATATTTACAATATATAAACATACAAGCGCAGATACATTGAAATATAGAAATGAACACGATTCGGGTCTTAACAGTAACATATCATGGAGCCACTATGGAGCAAGAAATACCTCACAGTATATTTACCATTTTACTTTCATTATATTGCTTTCACTTAATAATTTACATTTACATTCTTGTCACGAATCCATGACACTGCAGGTTTGTTGGACATACAGGGTCATTCCCTGAGTTCTCTGGACAGAACACAGCAGTAGAGGCAGCCGTCACAATATCAAAACACACACGGGACGGCCGAGGGAGCTAAGCTAACGAAGCCGAGTGCCGACTGCTACCTGCATGTTGAAGACTTCGTCCGAGCTCTCTGATTGGCCTGTGATGTTGCTCACTTCATTGGACGCCTGGGATGACAGTGAGGAGGACGAGTAGCGGTTTACTGGAGGATAGCTGAGAGGACTGCGGGAGAGACGGAGAAATTCTCACTAATTAAGGCAAAATATACTCACAGCTAGTCAGCACAGTATCAAGCCTGGTCTTGAAAACCCCTCATTTGAGCCTCGACTGCATGACCTGACGATAAACTGTACACGGTAACCACTCTCAGTGAAAAAACCATAACACACGCACAGTGACGCGGTATATTTGTGATGTCACAAATTCCTTTTTGCATCTGTTACAATATTATTCAGTGATTTATCAACAGAAGTCCAACTGGCATCGACAGAGTGGAATCAAATTTAAACGAGAGCGGGAAAGAGACAGGGACAGTTTAACTGAACCCATTCGGCTGATTTTATGAATTCCGTTAATGATGATAAACTAAAGCGCTTGCTTGTTAAGGAGAAAAGTCAACAAGACAGACAGATGAGAGGAAAGAATTTTCATAAGTGCCTTTAAAGCTTATGCACTGAAATCATGTTCTCAGTGGCTAAAGGCGGAGAGAAATGGAGGGTCTTACAGGAGTGGGCGTGTCTTATGAAAGTAATGAGACGTGATATGGGAATGCACAGGGTTTCCATGTGACTGCTTTCGACTAATGCCATCCAAGTATTCTGTCTGAGGCGGGATAGAGAGAGTTTTTAACATGCTCTGCAGACGAGGGTTTTACCTGCGCGGACCCATAAGCGTGCAAACGAGAGGTCGGGGACTTGTGTGTGTCATACGGACACAGGTTTACCTGCGCCTGGCCAGCACACGCGGGCCGTCAGGACTCAGGATGCTGGGAATGGACATTCTAAAGGAGCGTAAGCTGCCATTGGGGAACAGCACAGGGCTGGGGCACGCGTACGGAGGGAAATCCTGCGGTGAGAGAGACAGAGAGAAAGGCAGAGATAAGAAGAACTCAATCACTATGACCCCTCTGAGCCAATCAGATCCAGCACCACGGAGACCAGAACATGAGATCAGAGACGGGCCCCTGTCTCCCCCTCAGCGGGGCCCGAGGAATCGGCCGTACCTGAACCCCCAGACTGGACTTCATGAGGTGGAACTGATCCTGCAGTTTCTTGTGCAGCGGCCTCATGTCCTGCGGCACGAACTTATCGTGTACGGCCAGCCCGTACTCCAGGATGTGCGCCTGCGGGAGAAAGAGGCCCTGAGGTCACGGCGGCACGTCCCAGAGCTTAAACACACTGACCCCAGTGCTCATCCCTCCACAGAGGGTCAGATACGAGGGTCCCGCTCTCAGAGCATCACAGAAGGCGGACTACGGCGTCGAGGAAAATCAGAGGAAGTAAATACACTGCGAAATACATTCTGCTTAAAGCTTTAGCCCCAAAGGCTTCCAATAGCAGTAGGTTAAACAAAACTACAACATTACATGAGTTACCTTGAGAGAAGCCGCAGCATGAATGTCATACAGTCCAATACATACCGTAAATAATCTATGTGCACAAAACACAGAGTAGTTACAAATGATTAATAAATAACGTGCCGAATATTCAGAAACGAGCAGTAAATGTTATCCTGCGTTTGTGTGCATTGCTTATAAATGATACACAGAATATGTAATAAATTATATACAGCATAGTTATATACAGAGACAGGATTCTTCAACCGCGGACTTTTCATCCCTGGATTTTTTTGTCCTCTAATAACAACAAAATGTGCCACCATTGTTGACAGACGGATGGACGGATGATGGACAGATCACCTTGATATCAGGGTTAGGGTTAGAATGCAGGTGGTGGGCAAAGCATTATTTCAACAGTCCACACGGGAGGAAAATTCCTCGGGGACTAAAAATTTGGGGACAAAAAGTCCTCCAGCCGTTACAAACATCGCTAACGGATGCCAGGCAGATAGTATATACGTGTTGCAAATAATGATACAAGGCATTGTTGTGAAAAGTTAATAAATGTCGCGCAGACTGGTTATAAATCTGAATGAAATGAAGTGAGGTCATAAACGGCTGTTCTCCTGAGCTCGACAGCGCAGCTGCGAGACACTGACCTGCTCAAACATAAGCTCTCGGAGTCGGCTGATCTTCTCGCCGTGCTCCGGGTGGTTGGCGATGTAATCCTTGGTGAAGAAGGCCTAGGGAGAGAAGGGAGGCGGGGCTTAGTGCACATTCAAAAGGACGCTCCGCCTGACCATACAACCACAATAGACTTAAAACTTATAATAATTATTCTGCTAACACTCGAGTCCTTGGACACAGCTCTGTTAAACAATTTAAAAGCGGTCATCAGGAGGCGTATTCTCAGATACCAGCTGACGTCAAAAGACCGCCCAGCCACAGACAGTCCCAAATTCTTACCTCCATCTCAGGGGTAATAGCACACTAAAATATGCATCTTCTTTTACAGTGATTTTTTTTTTTTTTTTTTAAATTTTGACAACGAACAGTGCATTATGGTCATGCACAGCATAATAAGTGATTTTCGCTGAGTTGTGGTGACAGTGCAATAGATGATTTGTATAAAATCAGCCAGGTTAGCCAGACCAAAGTGGCTAACGTTAGCTGTTAACTAACATTAACTGATAAATGTTACGCAGCTCGTAGCCAGCCTCTGGCGCCATCTCTCTCAACTATGGGAGGAAACTAATAAAATTTTTCGTCAAAACTTTTTTCTAGGCCTTTCACTTGGCTATGATATCAGTCAGCATTGCAGTTTTATAAATGGTCATGCTGCGACATCGACTAGCTAACTTTGATTGCTAACTAATGACCTCCTTTATTGCCCCAAAGTCACATGCAAGATAACGTTTGCAAATACGCCACTGAACGTTGGCTGGCGAACGGTAGCCAACTAAAGCCCAGCTGAAGAGATGAATGGCAGTTCAAAAGCTAGCTCGGCAAAAGCCACTTTGTCCAATTCTTCCTTTAGCACCATCGGTCACAAGCTTCAGATGAGTAGAAGCTGCATCAGTCGTCTCCCATCAATGCACTTGCACTCAGTGCTACATTCTTGAAAACCTGTGTGCCTTCCTACTGACGGAAAATTTCAGAAAACTGTCTCAGTCCTGCGCGCAGTCAAAAATTCTGTTTTTACTCGTATTACTTTTTTAAATATTAAAGAATATATATTTGGTCATTCTGGTGTCACTCAGTTCCCCACACTGCTCCAAGCTCACTAAATGTTGTCTTGTTTTGCGCCGTTGAAAGTTTCTTTGGCGCAGCGGCGCTTTAAGCTGTGACATCATCAGCGCCGCAACGACACAGAGGAACTGGAAAGGCTGTGACAAATCGAACATCTTCAAACTGCACTAGCTGTCCTGCCTCTCGCTATCGGGTCATTCGTAATTGAACTGATAACACAAAACACGAGCGTTGTTCTCCCAGAGCCCGGTGAATTTATACTCAGGCAGCGGGAGAGAGAATGATTGCAAAGCCCAGATAAAAACACATCATTCACACCACGATACATTAAACAAAGTCGGTTAGGGATAAACTTTAATTTGTGCTGCACGTACTGAGAGGACAGTCCTGTGGCCCACAGCACTGGATGGAAAGAGCACTGGTTGTTCCCAAACAACAAACAGCACAAAAGCTCATCAATCTGCTAAAATCCACTGGAAACCCCAGAGGAAAAGAACTCCAATAAGGGTGGTAATATCTGGCCCCAGCACATCTCAAACAGCGGGAACACTCTGCTTTCTACACCAGTTCAGTGTCAGTGTGACCCCTTAAATTCCTTCCACAGCACGTCAGCGAGCCATCGTGTTCCTGAGAAGAGTGAGGGAGATGGATGCTTGACGGGCTCTGAAGCAGCGTCTGGGTAAAAGACGAAACTGCTGCACATTGCTGACAAGGATTCGCAGCAGCACAGAATAGCACCAAAAAAAGTAAACTGCACGTCAAATCCACTAAAGCATCCATGAACATCTCTGTGACATTTAGCAACTAAGTAACAGTTCCTGGGCTCCCGTCATGGGCGGGTTAAGGCATTGCAACGGTACAGTGGGTTGGGAGGTTAGCAAACTGCTCCAGAGCCGCCTGGCGGTGGGTTAGCGTACTGCTGAAGTAACTGCACGTGGCAAGAAGGCTGCATGACCTCCTGGTAGCGGGTAATTAAATAGCCGCAATATCTGCTAGTAGTGGGTTATTGCACAGCTACAATAGCACTAGTTCTCGTGATGTCACGAACCTGATCACGAGGGTTTGTTGACTAGCGTGGTTGGCAAAAAGCCTTAACATTATAATTGATCTAATAGGTGAAGTCCTGTTGTCTTCTACTTTCTGTAATAATACTAGTTAGTTGCAGCGTAATTAACTGCACAAACCGATTCGTTAAGGGCTCAGGAATACGAAGAAAACAAGAACCAAAAAAATCCACTTGGATCAATTCAATTCGACGAAAGAACGTCGACCCATTCGCGTGTTTGTACTGTTCACGGTAAACATACAACTGTGAATTACTTTCACTGCTCAGCGATGATCAACTAAAGTAGAATTGATGTTCGATGAAGGAATATCAAGCGATGATCCAGCCGACCCAGTCCCAAAGAAGGGTCGTTCCTCCAATCCTTCAGCTCGTTAGGATCCGGAAGCCCGCACAGACCTTTGTTGTACTTAAAGACCTATTTGCTATATTTCCAAGATTTTATTTTGATCTTGGACTCCCCTAGAGTACTCCTGATCGTTAAAAGTCCTGAACAGGGTCCTTATTTAGCTCATACTGCCATCCTCAAAAAAACCCTTTTATAGTTTATTGTAGTCTCTGCCTGAAACGCCTCATTGGGGTGGCTCTTCCGCTATGGCCCCCACTCCCTGTGTGCCCACTTTCTACTGACTGGTCAGCTCTGTGGAGGGCGGAGTTGGGCGGGGCGAGGGTGCAGAACGCAGTTTTCCGGGTCCGCCTCCCCAGAGTGAAACGTGAGACACGGCTGCTGTCTGATTAAGAATCGGCTGTGAAATTCCGCAGTCTAAGGCAGTACATGTGTATAGATGGGTTAGCGCACAGATACAGTACCTCCTGGTGGCGGGTTAGCGCACAGATAGAGTACCTCCTATTAGCGGGTAAACGCACAGATACAGTACCTCCTGGTAGCGGGTTAGCGCACAGATACAGTACCTCCTATTTGCGGGTTAGCGCACAGATACAGTACTTCCTGGTAGCGAATTAGCGCACAGATACAGTGGGGTTTGCGCAGAGATACAGTACCTCCTGGTAGCGGGTTAGCGCACAGATACAGTAGGGTTTGCGCAGAGATACAGTACCTCCTGGTAGCGGGTTAGCGCACAGATACAGTACTTCCTGGTAGCGAATTAGCGCACAGATACAGTGGGGTTTGCGCAGAGATACAGTACCTCCTGGTAGCGGGTTAGCGCACAGATACAGTAGGGTTTGCGCACAGATACAGTACTTCCTGGTAGCGAATTAGCGCACAGATACAGTAGGGTTTGCGCAGAGATACAGTACCTCCTGGTAGCGGGTTAGCGCACAGATACAGTACCTCCTGGTAGCGAATTAGCGCACAGATACAGTAGGGTTTGCGCACAGATACAGTACCTCCTGGTAGCGGGTTAGCGCACAGATACAGTACCTCCTGGTAGCGGGTTAGCGCCCAGATACAGTACCTCCTGGTAGCGGGTTAGCCCGCCATTGACAGCAGCGTCAATGACTCCATTCAGGCACATGGTCAGCGGGTTGATGTTGTTCATCTGCCGCGTCTGGCACTGCGAGATCAGCGACCTCAGCTGCTGCGTCTTATTCTCGATCACCTCCATCGCATTCTCCAGTGGGCTCATCTCCACCTGAAGACGAACACAAAGAGACATGCGCGTGGACACAAACAAACACGCACACATAAAACACAAACACATTAACTAAATAAGAACACACCCCAGTGGCAGTATAAAGGCTGCACAGCCCTGAAGCGGGAGAACGGCGGTGCTGTAATGGCGGACGGAGGGTAACTGTACTCACCACCTCCCTCTTCTCAACCTCAAACCAGCGCGAGATGCCGGGCAAACTCTGCACCAAAGTCATCGTTGTCCGCTCCACCCATAGGCTCTGCAAACACACACGCGCACACACACATGCACACATTATGCAGCGATAAACACAGACAGGCATGCACAATACAAATACACACATGTAATCTCCGCTTATGACAGACATGCACAAATACACACGCAGAAACACATGCTTACACACACACACACACACACACACACACACACACACGTTACGCAGGGATAAAAATTACACACAGGCATGTATGATACAATTACTCAAAAGTAATCTCCGCTTACGACAGACATGCACAAACACACTAACGCAGAAACACATGCTTACACGCACACACAAACCTCAAACACATTCAAACAATCATTGCTTATACATCCATATGCACAATCATTGCTCATTATTCACACATTATGCAGGCACATACACAATTAGTGCTTATTACACACATTAATACGTGTTCATTCAAACATACACACAACAACAGTCTTAGCACTGAGATACTCAATCTAGTTGATAATAGGAAACTCTGATGTCTCAAGCTTGACAAGTACTCTGGACAAAAGAAATGTGAAGCACGGATAACAGCCCATTCTCTTCACAGCTCGGTCGATACGCTGTGAGGACTGTGAGGACCAGTGCAGCAAAATGAACAGGGCTGAGCGCTGATGAAAATCATAACTGATAATCAACGCGTAATTACGGCCATTAAATGGCAGCAGATTGTCCTGAGCTGCTCCGTGTGACAGTTGAGGCTCTTTAGTCATCTTAAATAGATCTGTGTCCTCAAGAATAATAGCCTTGAGAAGATATAATTCCGTGTTTCAATTTAGCGCGCGGAGCGACGGACAGAGTGCATTCTGGGACAGGATGCTGCTGCTCGGGGCGAGCGAGGCGCTCACCTTAAACTCGTTCTCCTTGTGTTTGGCTCCCTTGTGGAAGGGTCGGTCGTAGCGGAACTTCCATATGTGGTTGACCTTGTAGAAGCTCTTGATGTTGTCAGGGACCCCGTCCCTCTGGAGGACGTCCTGACTCTCAGGAACGGGGCTCACCGCGTAGATCTGCAGGTCTGGGTCATATTATCGATCAAGGCGAAAATGTATGTGATTGACAGACTGAGCTCAAGGCAGAACCGGTCATTGTTGGACGTGTACAGTCTTGGTTGGATCAAGCGCTAATCATGCTGAGGCCAAAGCAACGCCTGCAAATGTCATGCAGTAGCCAGAGGAAATCCGTTATGCTAGTGACGCTACAAATATAAACAGCATATTACAGTCTAGTCTCTTCACAGTCAAACAATTCCTGTCATGCCACGATTAACAAAGCTAGTATCAAAGACTTTGTTCCAGGTCAAAAACAATCTGCAAAGCTAGAGACAAAACAAGCCTCAAGTCTCAGCCCAACGCGTCATTTATTGACACTACCTGACCACGCGTCGATATACAACGCAAAATGAGGCTTAAGGTGCCCTAATTTGACGCCAGTTTAAAACGAGCTCTACCCCCTGACCCCGGACCCTAATGCTTGGTTAGCTAGCGTCACTATATGACGAGTTGGGATGAGGATGTCTCGACAAAACAGTAAAACAAAATCCGAAACATTACTCACGGTCAGGTCCAACACAATGCACTTTACTGGTCTCGTTCCTGTCAAACACAATCCACTACACATTCAGTCAGACACAACCTACCACATTAGCGACATTACAGATGAAGCCAAACAGTGTCAGCTGTTAATAACGGCCATGAAAATAGTTTACTATAATAGCATCACCTTGACTATGATACTTTTGAGCAACTATCACAAATGCCAAACATTGCAGGCGCAATACGATCACATATTTCGCTTGTTTTTACTCCGCGAACAGCCCATCAGTTTCTTTGTTGATGCTTCATTCATTCATTCATTCATCTTCTATACCCGCTCATTCCTCACTAGGGTCGAGGGGCGAGCCGGATCCTATCCCTGCTGACTACGGGCAAAGGCAGGGCCTGTTAATGCTTCATCCAGTGAAATTTAATTTGGTGGCAGGGAGTTTGTTGTTGCTGCCAAATCTAGGTCAAAAGTCACATTCATGTAAAATTTGTGTTTCCCATGTCTGCTGTTGAAGATGTCAGTGTTCATGTAATCCATAAATGGTGGCGTTCAATGTGCCAAATAAACAGTTTTCCAATTGATTTTAATTTTTTTGTAACAAATACAGACAATCTGAGCGATAAATGAAACAACAAGTGGCGCTTTGTGCTGTATAATTGTGCTCGCCATGTCATAACAGAGGGAAAATTAACAAAATCGACAACTGACAGTCAAGGGTGACTCAAGATGCCACAACATGACAAAACTAAAAGTACCTTGAGGTTTTTACAGATAGACTGAAAACATACATTTTTAGCAACCACATTGTTATTCATGTTACAGCAGTGAAACGTGAAGTGCTGGTCCATACTATCGTATGAAGGCTAACACACGCGTTACCAGAGAGAAATTATAGTACACGGCTGTAATGCTCACAGCCCAAACACACACACACACACACACACACACACACACACACACGTACTCACACACACACACACACACACACACACACACACACAGCGACCTGCTGCCTACTCCTTATTCACAGATATACACTCTACACAGCCAGGAAACAGCGGTGCCCACAGACCGCAGCTCGTCAGTAACTGCAGGACGTCAGTAGCAGCCCAGGGCTCAGAGCCCAGCGCCCGTGGGGGGAGCTGATTAATGATACAGCAGGATAACAAAGCGCTGCGCTAATGCTATCCGACCGGCGTCCTCTGTGATAATTGCACTTGGCTGCGAGGGGATATTGGGGAACAGATAGTCACGCATTACAGAATGGAGCTGGTCCAAAACGCCGAGTTCCCAGCAGCCCCAATGCATCACAACAGCCTCCTTTTCAGGGTGAGCTACTGAGAACCGTCAGCTGTGTTCACTCAGGATTACCTCCGTGTATACAGCCCAGAGGAATACCCAGCCTGAAGCTGAAAGCAAATAAATAAGGCTGTCGGTAAAGTGCATTTGGTCTTATTTTTATTTAACCCTTATTTAACCATTTAAATAAGGGTGAAATAAAAAAAAAATTGTGTTGCACCGATATCAACACTGGTCTTGATATGAGCACCAGGGTCCAATACTGTTCTGAAATAATTGTACTCGTACTCATTAAAATGCTCTAATTCAAAAACCCAATTCAAACATATTGGACAGGGTGATAGACGCGTGCAAATAATGCCATATTGCCCCTTGTAGTTTTTCTACAATATTTCTATAGTTCGTCAACTGCTGCCGTCTGTGCAGCAGTGGCTGCCATCCAAGCAAACAGAGGCCCTCTTCTTTGACAGCGCAGTCTAGTTGTGTTGTTAGCGGGACAGCGCCACAGTGGAGATTGCCAGTATTGCAGTTAAATTGGAAAATTCCACTGTATACAGCCGTCAATACGGGAAATCTTTAACCATGAAAGGGCCGAAAGCAGCCCCAAAATGTGAGAAAAGCCACCTTGAGGTCTCCATGGGGGAAAAGCCTTAAGCTTTACTGGAAACAACAACAACAACAACAGAGTTATGGTACTTTGCAAGACCTGTTGCCCAAAATGCCAAGAGGGGGTATGAATAGAGTTCATTCAGTACCAAGGCTGTACTGGTAATCTGGCGTACCTGGCAATGCCCTGTGGGCCGACGGACATTTCGGGCCAATGCAATCATAGTTTTTAAAATTGTGATTACACTGATAATTTTGAACGACCGCAAAGCAAACAGCAGGATGACTGTAGCCAGTTCAAAGTGGAATTTCATACAGAGTAAATCAATATTTAGTTAATGTGCAACTCTCCTCATATTATGATATTTAGAGAATTCTCCCCAAGACTTTCTGCACACTACATCTCAGGTGAAACATGCTTTATATACCACTTTATATTCTTCTAATTCACTATTCCGGAAATCTTGCATCTTGGCCATTTTTCAGTATCTGTTTATATATTCGTTTTATGATACAGGAATTACCAATAAACTGTATTCTTGCAGATAAAAAAAATTTCCCTATTTAAAACCCTGTCTTGACGTTCAGAATCACCTGCCAGTAAACTTGCAACCAGCGAGTTCTGCGGTTCTGAAGCTAGTGAGCTAGTGAGCCCTGTTGAGTCTGTTCGATATCGAGGGCTGACTGCAGTAAACAGTTATGTCCAAAATATAACATCTGGACATAAATGTTTATTGCAGTCAGCCCTCGATACGTAAAGTTATTTAGAAAGGTTAAGATTGAATCAATCCAAATAGTGCAATGGTCTTCTTGAAAAATTATACATAGCCCCAAAGTCTTATTTCTTTTTCTCATTCATTCATGTTAATAATAATAAGAATGATAATAACTTCTTCTTTGTCACGATGGTGCAGTAATTAGCACCGCCACCACACAGCAAGAAGGCTGTGGGTTCGACTCCGGCCTGGGGCTCTTCTGTGTAGGCTATGTAGGCTACGACTGAGCTGAACTTTAACTTTTGAGTAACAGCAAAGTGTGCGCTGATGGCGCCGTCACGTCCCGATCAGGTTGGGCCGCCATGGCCGAAAATGCCAGGGCCGTTTTTTTGTCCCAGTCCAACACTGTTTAGTACCACCAGGAAATCTACTTAAGATGGCGAACATGAACTTGCTCAGGCCAGCAGTGACCAGCCGTCATTGCACTTGGTCACAAAGGTCTGAAAACAGACTATAAAATGTTCACTGTGTCATGACATACATCATTATGATTAAATAAGAGTGAATACATAAACAAAACATACCTGAAAAATAATAAGTAATAATAATCAAACACACGGTCTCACACCTGTGGTAACTCGAAATCAGAGTGTCATTAAAAACACTTGTATCAATAATCAGCACTGGTGAGTAACTTATAAGAATATACTTATTCCTCTACTCTGGTGATCAAAATGTCAACAGTGCATCCTGATTAATATTCAACAAAGAATAATCTATCAACAAACTTATTGTTCAATAGGGCAAAAATACCGCCAAGGTGAAGCAGTTTGACTCATTTCAATATCTGCCACTGAGGCAAGGCATTGTTACAAGTCAAAATTGACGAAAAGCCAAGCCAAAATTTTCTGAAATTAAAATTTAGGTTCCAACGCACAATCATTTGTAAAGACGCCTCTTTTACATTGTGCGCAAATGATTAAAATCCATCTTCACATGATAGCAGAAGGGCCGTCATCCCATGCGCAAAACCACCGAATTCAGAAACACAGCGTGAGCGCGATCTCCAGGCCCCGCATTCTCACTGTCAGCAGGATACACTGCGCCTCGGCCTGGAAGATGGTGTCGTCGGGCTGGTTGGCGTGCTGCATGGCGATGGCGTGAGGGAACTCGCCCAGCATGCGCTGCTGAAAGGCCTCCAGCCGCTCGTAATCCAGCCCCCGGCACACAAACTCCTTATTCTGTACGGGAGTCAAACACACACAAACTCCTTATTCTGTATGAGAGTCAAACACACACAAACACCTTATTCTGTACGGGAGTCAAACACACACAAACTCCTTATTCTGTACGGGAGTCAAACACACACAAACTCCTTATTCTGTAGGGGAGTCAAACACACACAAACTCCTTATTCTGTAGGGGAGTCAAACACACACAAACTCCTTATTCTGTACGGGAGTCAAACATAAACTCCTTATTCTGTACGGGAGTCAAACACACACAAACTCCTTATTCTGTAAGGGAGTCAAACACACACAAACTCCTTATTCTGTACGGGAGTCAAACACACACAAACTCCTTATTCTGTACGGGAGTCAAACACACACAAACTCCTTATTCTGTACGGGAGTCAAACACACACAAACTCCTTATTCTGTAGGGGAGTCAAACACACACAAACTCCTTATTCTGTACGGGAGTCAAACACACACAAACTCCTTATTCTGTATGAAAGTCTAACACACACAAACTATTCTGCATGAGAGAGTCAAACACACACAAAATCCTTATTCTGCATGAGAGTCAAGCACACACAAACTCCTTATTCTGTATGAGAGAGTCAAACATACACAAACTCTTTCTGCATGAGAGAGTCAAACACACACAAATTCCTTATTCTGCATGAGATTGTCAATCAGAATCAAACACAGAACAGGGTTTGTATTATGGATCAAAACAGCAAATAAGTCTTCTGTATGAGTCAAACACTCAAATTCTGAATCATTTAAAAGCAAGTTGAACATGTTCAAAACTTCTAGTTCAACTTAAGAGTCAAAAACACGAAACTGTAAATTCTGTACAACAGAAACACCGAAGAAAGCTTATTCTGTATTAACGAATCAAAAATACCAACTCCCTCTTCAATAAAAAAAGATACAAACACACCAACCCCTTATCCCGCTTGAGAGTCAAACACACACACAAACTCCATCTGTACGACAGAGTGTCAAAGATACACACGCAAATTCATTTTTCTGTCAAGACAGTCAAACACACATGAACACTTCATTTTGCGTAAGATTGAGACAGGTACTGAGGCAAACTCCTTATTTTATAGGAGAGATGTGCCAAGTTGACTGTATTGAACACACACCAACTCATTATTTTGCACGGATCACTGCAAGCACTGTGTTCAGTGCAGGGTAAAGTCGGCCTTCAGCCAGGGCTCAGCTGTGTGGTGTAGAGCGAAAGTCTCTCTCCGAAAGCAGGGAGTGTAACGTGTGGCACTGCAGTGCCGGGCTCTGGAGAGTAATCTGATGTAATGAGCAGTTCAGGCCCTGAGATTAGCCGCAGGCTGTGCACCTGAGATTACGCTAATCCCTGACTGCAGAGGTAAACGACTGGTCTAGTCACCAGGCACAAAAATCCTCTGTCACCAGGCAGGCTAACCAATCATTTCAGAGAAACTTGATTTCAGGGCCTTCTTAGCACTCATCTCATATATAAACCATCTCAAAAACAACAAGAAGACAAAATGATCTACATCCCCTGCCACTTAATAGCCAATTTGTTTCCATGGTAACCGGAGGTGGGGGGGGGAGTCAAATTCCTATGCATGAACAGGCACAACCACATCCCCTTAAAAACATGCATATCACGTTTCCAGACAATATCTCGGATACTTTCCAAGTTCTGCTCCGGAAACAAAGCGTAGCCCTGACCAGTTACATGAGAGAATAAATCCCAATTAGATTCCATGATTATTGGAAAAAATAAAATTTGTCAAATTTCCTAGTATCGAAAGGCACAAACACATCCCCTGGAGAATATGCACGCCAAGTTTCAACACAGTGTTGTAGATACTTGAAGAGTTCTGCTCGGGAAATATAGACCACCGCTTCCACATTCAACAAGAAACTCAGTCCCAATTTGTTTCTGTGGTAACTCGGAAAAATTTTTTTTGTCAAACTCTCTAGTATCAAAAGTTACAACTTCATCCCCTGGAGAACACGCAGGCCAAGTTTCCTGGCAATAACTTTCACACTTTCAGAGTTCTGCTCCAGAAACTATGTGTACCACGGACGCACACACACACGGACAGACGTACAAAGCACGTTTCAATATCCCCTCAAACTTCACCGTGGTGGGATATAATAATCACATCCAGAGAGGGACAGAGTGCAGCGAGGGAAATGTGACAGCATGACCCGGTCTGAGGACAGTGAGGCCATTAATATAACATGGTCTAACTCAAAGTTTCTCAATAAAGTTAAATAATTATTCTCTTTAGTATTCCCCTGTAGACATGAATGTCTCATATTCATTATAGTCAGTCCATTGTTGTATTCAAATGATCAATCAATGCCTGTTGCATTTCTCTGACATCATACCTCATGCCAATAAAGCCAATTTAAATCAAGTTGAACTATGTTAACTCTTCCACCGGATCTTCTGGTTCATCAAACAGGAACCAGAGAAATGCACAGCAGCCGGAGGAGACAGTCCTGCTCAGTATAAAGCAGTTCACAGACGCGATGGATTACCTCATAAATTTTAAAAATCGCCATTTCCAGGCACTGAAGAGCGATTTGGCCCACAGGCAATACACTGTTCCTGAGGCAATGTTTGGCGAGGTACATTTCATTAAAGACGATTACATCATACACCGTGCTCTTGTTCCCCGTAACCAAATGCAGCCATAGGCCTTAACCATCACTGCTATTCAGTATCAAATACCTTTCGCTGTAAGCCGCCCATGGACGAAGGACAGGGAGAAGCAAGCCCAAGCGCACCACCTAGTGGCCAATATTGTTTCTGCGGGTCCTGAGTTCAAGCACAAATTGCTTCAATTTCAGTTCAAGACGTGACCAAAGACCGGTTTGTTCATCGTTTTTCAGGAAAGATCCCTTTTTCAAAAAGATCTGTCGAAAGATCATAAATGATTATCGCAGAAAAGAAAGCTTTCTAAAACGGCGGGAGCCGAGCCTGGTCCTGCAGGGTCCTGGGGTGTGCAGATATCTGCCCTCACCAATCAACTTCTGAAATCGATAAATTAAGCTACGACTCACTCGGAAAAGCAGCATACACTAGGAATCCCTGTTATAAAAGACAACTGGAACTGTCAAGATATGATTCCCCAAATACAAACATCACAGGCGAAAGGAAGGCAGGGTTTTCTTCAGACTGCTAACAAACTCGCTTTTCATCTGGTCTGGAGTGGTCCTATGTAGCAGAATGATTTATGACTCCATTCACCAGCAAAGATTTATTCTTAACCATAGAGAGAGAGACAGAGATTGGATAGAAAAGACATTACAGAGAAATAAAAACAGAAAACTCACTCTTAAGAAGAAGGGAAACTTCTTTCCGTAGAAACCAACTCTGAAAAACTCAGGCTCCAGCCGCTGCTGGTCCATGATCTTGTCGTATAAAGAGGCTTCCATCATCTGCAGACACGGGAGGAGACCACACATGCAGTACCACAAATAGCCACAGGAGGAAGCTTTCAAAACGGGTGTTATTCCACTTTGCTTCGCAAACTCAAACGCAGCTCACATTCTTCTTCATGGATTGCACAGACAGTTATGTTACTTAACATAAGATACATAACATAAGATCTTGCACATCTGAGATGAGTTAAAGCTAGAAAATGAAGTCCTCACCCTCATTTTGCTGAGGTTGCGGTAATCGTAGAAGGATTCGTACTGTTCGGCCAACTCCCGACACAAAACGATGCCGTTCTCCCAGCACTGGAATCAAAAACACACACATTACCAGTACATCCACTCTGACATCTTCCTAGAGAAGCGTCTGCCTGTGGAAAACACTGTTTCAGTTCTCCCGGGTCTTTCGTCAATCACACACATTAGCGATGATGCACAATTCTTCCGCCTTGTGGTACAGCAGCCAATAAGATAAACCCACAGGTTCATCAGGGGGAGAAGATGCAGGACTTTTAATGTCTGGACACGGGGTTCAACAGCACGGGTGTCATCTCACCGACAGGGACCAATGACTCTCATATCGTTATCCTCATGGCATCATTACCCATCTCATTTTTTAAGTTTCTTTACAATATTATTAATTTATCTTTTATATTTCATGGATTTTTTAAAGGTTTTGTGAAAATAGCAAAAAAGGAATCAATTTCTCGATTTGTCCAAAATATGACTCAAGCAATTACGATATGACGCTACCGATATTATACTGATGAGGTGGGATCCTGCAAGAGTTCTGTCCGTCCTAAGCTGGAGAGCAGTGCATCAATGCTGCCTCTGGGTGGCAGTAGAGGACAAACCAAATGAAAAGCAGCCAACCGGGGATAATACACCTTCCTCCAAAAACACCCTCTAAATACCTGTTCTTTTCAACATCTGAGAACTGGATGAAGGACCGTTGCTCACCGTTTGCCCACAGGAGGACTAAGGAATGACTGACAGGTGCATTGCTCACCGTTTCCCAGCGGAGGGGAGGTGTGGAGGGGCGGGGTCTGGTTGACGGACAGCCGAGCGCTCACCTTGCCCCTGTGGAAGTTCTGTATGATTGACAGGTGCAGATACTCCTTTCTCTGCCACTCGGTCTGCATGGGGTAGTTGAGGAACTCCCTGAGCGGGCGGTCTGACCACTCCAGGAGCTCGTCGTACAGAAGCAGCGTGAACGAGGCCTCTGGGAGGGGGAGGGGGAAGGGCAAGAGGTGGTGGGTGGGGTCGACATGGTCACGCCCAAATACTGCCCTCTCACGGCACCCACAAACTCAAGTCAGCTCACAAACTTTCACGCAGCGCACATTCCATGGCAAATAAATTCATATTGAGCCCAGTGTGTGTTGGGTTTCTGTGCATGTGTGTGTGTGTGTGTGTGTGTGTGTGTGTAGCTGACACTCTCAGCTGTTGGTATCAGAGAAGTGCAGGATACGCAGCGGGTCATGGGGCATTTGAGTGAGCGTCGGCCGTTTGAGTGAGCGAAGCGGCGTTTGAGTGAGCGTCGGCTGTTTGAGTGAGCGAAGCGGCGTTCGAGTGAGCGTAGGGGCGTTTGAGTGAGTGAAGGAAGTTTGAGTTAGCGTAAGGCGTTTGAGTGAGCGTCGGGCGTTTGAGTGACCGTCGGGGGTTTGAGTGAGCGAAGGACGTTTCAGTTAGCGTAAGGCGTTTGAGTGAGCGTCGGGGCGTTTGAGTGAGTGTGGAGTCGTTTGAGTGAGCGGAGGGTCGTTTGAGTGACCGTCGGGGGTTTGAGTGAGCGAAGGACGTTTCAGTTAGCGTAAGGCGTTTGAGTGAGCGTCGGGTGTTTGAGTGAGCGTCGGGGCGTTTGAGTGAGCGGAGGGTCGTTTGAGTGAGCGGAGGGTCGTTTGAGTGAGCGTCGGGCGTTTGAGTGAGTGTAGGGGCGTTTGAGTGAGCGAAGGATGTTTCAGTTAGCGTAAGGCGTTTGAGTGAGCGTTGGGCGTTTGAGTGAACGTTGGGGGTTTGAGTGAGCGAAGGACGCTTCAGTTTGCGGAAGGCGTTTGAGTGAGCGTCGGGCGTTTGAGTGAGTGTAGGGTCGTTTGAGTGAGCGTCGGGCGTTTGAGTGAGTGTAGGGTCGTTTGAGTGAGCGTAGGGCGTTTGAGTGAGCGAAGGATGTTTCAGTTAGCGTAAGGCGTTTGAGTGAGCGTCGGGCGTTTGAGTGGGCATCGGGCGTTTGAGTGAGCGTCGGGGTGTTTGAGTGAGTGTAGAGTCGTTTGAGTGAGTGGAGGGTCGTTTGAGTGAGCGAAGGGTCGATTGAGTGAGCATCGGGGCGTTTGAGTGAGTGCAGAGTCGTTTGAGTGAGCGGAGGGTCGTTTGAGTGAGCATCGGGGCGTTTGAGTGAGTGCAGAGTCGTTTGAGCGAGCGGAGGGTCGTTTGAGTGAGCGTCGGGGTGTTTGAGTGAGTGTAGAGTCGTTTGAGTGAGCGGAGGGTCGTTTGAGTGAGCGAAGGGTCGTTTGAATGAGCGTAGGTGTGCTGCTCAGAACATTGAGTATAATGTGGAAGGAACGCTGTGCTGAAGCAGATTTCCGAACAGTGGTAAGTAGCCCAGTTTTTTGTCACTTTTTAAGTAATTGTCAATCCAGTTGACATCGATCAAAGTCTCTCAGTGCATCAGGGAGCTGAACAATCGGCTCCGCGTGTTTGTTCAGAATACCCAGCGTCTGCATTACACCCACATGAAAACTTTCGCGTCCCATTCTGTGCCACACAGTACTTCATATGCATACACACACACACACACACACACACAATGCACACTTCCACACAGGCGTGCCAACATACACTTGGCATGCGCACACACACTCTCACAACTACAGACACACACATACACAATGTGGGCGTACATATGAAAAGGCAGAGACGCAGGCGCGCATAAAGACTGGCGCGCGCGCACACACACACACAAATAAACAAACAAACATGCACACACATGCAGGTGCGCGCACACACACACCTGTGTAGTTCTGTGCTTTCAGATGCAGCTCGTGCAGTTTGTGGATGTAGCGGATGTACATTTCCTCCTTGTTGAGCTCAGTTTTGTAGAAGTTCTGCGGGGGGGTGGGAACAGCAGAACACACACATGAATCCTTCATTTCACACTCACCACTCGCACCCAATCAGCAGGCAGCCAGCAGGCAGCCCACACAGGCTGGCACTTCACTGCGCTCCCAGATACAGCCAGTTACATAACACACACACACACGCACACACACACGCACACACACACACTGCATTTTTGCTGTATACTCTGTGCCATTAAGCACGCGTGCGCGAAGTATGCAGCAAAAATTTCCACAAGGACATAAACGCAGAGAAGCTGAAAGCTGAGACAAGGGATTAGCATAGCCATTAGCATCCACGCCGATGAAAACACGAAGAAAGGCATTTCTGCCACCGAAAGTGGAGTCCAATCACCAGGCCTAACTCTCCTGCGAAAAAAACGGAATTCAAAACTAGTCTTACAGCTGAGCTTCAATCATCAAAGTAGAGCTCTTTTTTCAGGGAACATGTCAGGTAATCGTGTTTCAGTCAGGAAAAGTGTGTTTTCAGTGGAAACAGATGCAGTGAGGTGCTTCTCCAAGAACAGGATGGAGGATGAGTAAATGTGCATGTTGGGGACAGATTGGCTGATATAAGCACCAGTAAAATGCTAATAGAATGAAGTCCACAACAGACTAAATTAGGAATGGTAGGCTATAAAAGAGAGTATCAAACAATAATACTGAATGTGTGACATTAAACTGGTGCATAATATTGCCTTGAAATGTCCGAATTCATGATACAAATGCAGCATTTCAGACAAAATCCAGAATACAGACCACAGAGTGCACTGTGCAAGACAGGGCTTACGGTAGGAGACTGAGAGGCAAGATATATTAAAAAAAAAAACACACAAACATTTCCATATGCCACCACAGTCGAGCATGAGTGTGACACTGTCCTTTTAATCAGTTACACAGAGGTATATACATATTTATTCCTCCATTTCTTCAGTAAAAAGTGCACAACTGCAGAAAAGTGGTTTGGAGAGCAGGGCGCTGCAGAACAGATATAGAAGAGAACAGAATGTATGACTGTATTGATATAAATATCTGTGCGCTGCTGTCGTAAAGCGGAATGTGCCGGACTCACCAGGAGGCTAACGGTGCAGCCAATCTTCTTCCCGTCCACCTCTCCCACCTTCATGCAGTCCCTGCGTGTGAGACACGACTCGCATTAACACACACTCGCGCCGTGCGCCTGTGTGCGTGTGACTGTGTGGGACAGCACGTCTGCCTCCGAGTGGGATGGAGTTCGTCTGGGGGACAGCGTGCACGGGTGAGTGTGCACGTGCTGGAGTGGGGCAGGATATGGGCGATAATGCACGATAAGTGAGCATTTTATTAGGAACAGCACACAGATACTGGGTCGGGGCTTCCGTTACGCAGTACTGCCTCAGATCTCGGCAGTACGGACTCTCTGCGGAAACACTCCTTGTAGATCCTGGTCCGAGCCGACATGCGTCATCACATAATATTATCCTCGATGCGTCAGCTGCACATTATACTGTGAATCTCAGTCCAGAACGTCTGAAAACTGCTCATTTGGAGAGAGATGTGGTGACTGTGGAGGCCACCGTAGTCAGCTGAACACCGGCATGTTGGTGAAACCAGTTTAAAGAGGACATCTGCTTCGTGACGTCATATCTTACAATCCTGGAAGTAGCCATTAGAGGATGGGCGGACTGTGTACTGCGGCTGAACATGTGCATCACCATGACCACAGAGGGCAGGCTGAGTCAACTAAACCATAATTGACCGGCCAAACGGTGTGAAAAGGTGACATTTCCAACACCATTACACTACAGCCTGGTAGTCACTGGAGGCGAGTTGGGCTGGGTCCATGGTTCCATGCCGTTTATGTCAAATTCAACCAACAATTCATGCATCTCAGCAGAAATTGAGATTGATCAGACCAGGCAATGTTTTCCCAACCTCCAACTGTCCTTGGCCGACAGGGCTGGAGGCGTACACGGTCTTCATCTGTTGCAGCCTCATGGGACCCAGTGAATTTGAAGGCACAATGCTTTTATATACGAGAAATGTCCCTTTCCAGGATTTATTTGTCTCCTAGAGTTGCATAGGCCTGGTATGCATGAACTGATAATACTTATGAGGAATAAACAGTCATTTTTTTCCCTACAGCCATTAAAGGCATGAGATAGATTTAACGGTTCTTTTTGTTCAGGCTCGAGGTTAAGGTTGTACAAAACATCTCTCCTGGGTGAAAAATTGGGCTTAGCTGGTATACGAGAAATAGACATTTCTCAACTTGCGAGCAGCGCACCTTCAAAGTGACATGATTTACCTCATCAGCACGAGGTTGGATGAGATTCTTGTTGAGCTTGCCACAGGTGCGAAGAGCGGTTATCGGAGTAACCAGGCCTCACAGCTTCGGACCAGTCCGCCTAATCTCCTCCAACCTCTATCATCAACAAGGTCCTTCCTTCCACAGAGCTGCTGCTCAATGCACGGCTTTCGTTTTTCGCAGCATGAGGCGTAAACTCTAGACGCAGTCTATTGTAAAACTCCTGGGGATGAACAGGCCCAGAAATAATCAAACCTGCCCGTAAGAGAGAAACTACCATGCCACAGTCAAAGTCACTGAGATCACATTTTCCTCCGTTTGGGACGAACATCATCTGCAGCTCTTGCCCCGTTTCTGCAAAATCAATCGCACAGTCGCGAAAATACTGAATAATGTGATAACTGTGTGAATGAGCAGGCGTAGAGGCGTTCCTTATAAATTGCTCAGGGATCGTATGAGTGATCACGTGAGTGTGTGTGGGAGAGAATATTGAGAACAAGCTTGGCACATCCGCGCATGTGGGTGCACGTGCTTCTGAAAGACCGCATGCGTGTGTGTGTGTGTGTGTGTGTGTGTGAGAGCATGTGCCAGTGCAGATGTGACTGACGCACAGCACCTGTAATCCAGGAGTCTCTCCATCAGTCGCGTCACCGTGGCGATAAGCGAGACTCCGCTCTCTCTCCACGTCTCTCTCTCGATCTTCTTCAGCAGGCTGAGCGAGACACAAACCAAGCCTCATTATCATAATAGTCCCAAATCACCCGGAGATGTCCTCTGAACCACAGAAAACTAGAGGCACTCGTAGAGTGCAAACCTCCGCCAAGGCAGCACAGTCCAAATATGCATGAGTTGGAGCAGAGTTGAGTTATCTTGTGTGATAGGATTTCAACACGGCTGCTGTGGTGGCCATATTGTTTCAGTGATCGCAGTGAAAATCAATAGGGTCCATTCTTGATGTAATAGCAATCTACCCACAGAATTTCAGCCAAATCCATGCATGACTTTATGAATTATGTTGTTCACAAACAGACAGACAAACAAACAAACGAGCGAAAACATAACCTCCGCCCCAACTTCATTGGCGGAAGTAAAAACGACCTTGCAGCATTGAGAGCGCCATCTTACCTCGGGTATGGGCCAAAGAGAGGAATTCTACTCCAGGAAGCAGTGATGGAACAGATCAGTTTTGATATGTTAATGGACACTCACTGGCATGTCATTTCAGTGTAAGCAATGACATGATATGAGGATCAGATCAATCAGAGATCAAACACCACAGAAAAAGCACTGCTGATACTTTCAGAAAATAATACCAGTCAAGACGCCATTAAAACATTCCAGCTTGTTGTGCTTCAGAGAGCAATAAGGAAAAAATTATTTTAAAGCACTGAAAAAAAAAGGTTTTTTTGGAATGTTCTTTCAATATTCAAGGTCATCTCACATTTGATTGCTTTATACTGCCAGTATTTATTGTACGTCAGCAGCATTAGTGTCTATAGTTTAAAAGTCTAACAGCACACACAGTGTGTGACCTCACACCTTCAAGGGTCAACAGCTAGGCTCAAAATTATGCCGTGTGATGACATCACAGAAAATGTAATGGCAGCACAGTACAGGTTCTGTGTGGTACGTGAAGATGTATTCAAAGTCCCATATTAAGCTATGACACATAGGGAGGTTAACCTCAACTTAAACCGTTTCTTTGAGCTAATTTTTACACAAACAGAATTGGTTACGGATGCTGAACCAGTTTGACCACAGGAATAATCATGGCGTTTTCTGAAAGATGACACAGTAGATTGCTTTCCAACATTCAGAATTACTGAGGATATTACTACAATTGAGAAATAACACTGGAAATGAAAGGTTTTTGTCCGGCAGAAAAAGACTGTTTTATTCTGGTGCTGATTGAGTATCGATGGATAACCAGGGTTTTTTTTTTTTAAATACCTTATCAAAGACAACAAATTCCTAATTTTTCTAAAGGGCTACTGTACCATCTACATCTCGAAAATAAAATCTCGAAAAGGTTTATCAGGGCAAAATTCACAAATCCGCTGAACTACTATCTCCATGTCATGGTGGGTTTGGTGATGCTTGCCTAAGCTTGCTTGCTCTACGAATAAAAACCAATTATAGGCTATAATCACTGGACTCATAACATCGATATCGACATATTTCGACAGATTTGAACAATGCGATGCAATCAGACCGATGGCACTGCACAGTCAGGCTGAAGCTCGGCAAGATACAGAGAGAAAAATTATTTTCACTATCGATGCAGTGGCCAGCTGGATACGATGAAAACGACCGTGCAGGTGAACAAAACTGACTAAAAGCGTTTTCCATAATATGGGTCCTATTTAAATATATATGTATTTTTTATGATTTGGGGCTCCCAGCAATCTGAAAACACAAGCAAACGGAAAAGCACATCCCAAATTTCATTCCTCGCACTCACTGACCCGACACAAACCCGAATCCATGTGCCCACTCCAAAATCCATTCCAAATCCTACCCACGCCCAAGAGAATCGATCGCAGGTCAGGCCAGCGCACCGACTGCAAGCCCACTCGCGCAGCGCTCATGCATCACATCCCACCCCACCGCATGCAAGGTGCGGCTGCGGCTCCACACAGACCGGCGGTGACCTACATGCTGTTGAAGAGCTCTCTGTATGTCTCGTCCCCTCGGCCCTCCGACATCAGACTGTCCAGTTTATCGATCAGCTTGGCCTCCACCTGCGCAAATAAGCACCAATGAAACATTACTACGTCAGAATAATACAGCCGGCAGAGGCCGCAGTTCGCACACCTGCCACCAGGGGTCTTGTTGAGGGGAACACACGTCTGAACGCCCACATGGGCCTACAGAAGCAAGAGGGCCATCTATTCCACAGCATCAGACCAGGAATGATAAGTGCCAGTTGTCTGAAGGTTTGTGATTGGCCAGAAGAAAATGCAACCTGATTGAGGACCCCTGATTGGCCAGGACAATGCACTGTGCGCAAAGGCCTTGAGATTAGCCACGAGAGCGCCTACTGTTTTAACATTTTTGATTGCCCAGGAGTGTGCTGCATGTTTGAAGGTCCATGACTGGCCAAGATACTTCCTTCTGTTAAAAGGGCTGTGATTGGCCGAGAGGGGCTACCTGTTTGAAGTTCCCGCTCCTCCTCTGCTCCCAGTCCATCATGTCGTGGAAGATGGGGATCATAACGTTGCGGAGGTCCGGCTGAGGGACCAGGGTCACTTCCAGAAAGGGGCCGATCATCGCCGGGATGAAGTGCAGCTTGTTGTCCCCTGGAACATTCCAGAAAACTCCTCAGTCATCGCTCGTTACGTGTTAAACTGACGAGATGCACACCAGCTGCGGACGAGCGGCTGCCTCACCCAAGTTCTGCCACATGCTGAAGATCTCGCAGCCCATCATGACCCTCATGTCTCCGTACCTACAGAGGGAGCAGCGGTCAGAGAGGCGAGACACACCCCCGCCCCTGCCAGAGTCCCGTGCCCCACGGCGGCCCTTACTTTTCCAGAACATTCTTCCTCTTCGACGGGGAGAAGTTCTCCAGCTGCAGGCAGGGCTGGTTTATGAAGATCACAGCTAGGTAGAAGTAGGAGTCCCACACCTGGGGGACACACGGCGGCCGGAGCGGACCCGGTTACCCAAAGCGACAGAGAGAGCGCATGCAGAAGGTCACTGGTGCAGCTATACAACACAGGTCAGATACGGTGCAATTCATGTCATCTACTCAGTCATCAACTGCAAAAAGGTCGGTGAGACCAGTGGTGCCCAATCATGAGCCGTGCAGGGCCAAGAGTACTCAAGTTTTCATTCCAACCAATCACACCTGCCGACTACACCACACAGGTCCCTCTTCTCTGCTTGAAGGTGTACTAATCCGTGAAATCAGCTAGTGTTGTGATTGGACGGAAGGAAAACTTGCATACTCTCAGCACTCCATGGCACCTGACGTGATTGGGCATCACTGGACTATACAGCATGAGCCGGCCGAGACAAGAACCAGTTTACTGCCTAATGCCATTCTCTTTACTTTTCAGAATCACGTTTCCTTCATTTCGGCATTTCCTCCTGACTGGAAGACCTGTCCACACCCGTAAGTCCGTCTTATTGCGAATGTGCTGCAATTATGTCAATAACGCTATCAAAAGTCCCGCGGACCCAAGCAAATCGCAACAGACACAGGACAGACAAACCTCACGCCGGTGGTTGGCTGGCCGTGCGTGTTCATGTTTTTGATTGAAATGGCAGGCCACTATCGGCCCACGGCGAATATGCTGTGACAGGAAGTTGCTCCATGCAGCCATTTCCTCTCACCTTATAATCAAACTGCTCACTCAGGAAGTTCCTCCGTAGGGCATCGGACAGGTACAGGACTGTGGTGATGATGACGCTGATACGGACACAGAAGACACATCTTCAGCATCATACTGTAGAGTTAATAACCCTGTGTACCATGGGACAAAATGACCACAACATACAGACTATATCCTGCAGCAACTATTGGACAACAACATCCAGACTGTATTCAGTAGGAACTACAAAACCCAGAAACATTCTACAGGTACTAAAGGACTACAACATCCAGACAACATTCTACAGGGACTACAGGCCTACAAAATACACACTATATCGCACAGGAACAACTATACAACAACATAAAAACCATATCCTACAGGGACAAGAAGACTTCAACATCCAGACAAAAATCTGCCAAGAACAAAAGGGCTATGACATTTGGAGTCCATCCTGAGGGAAAAACAGAAAACAGCATCCAGACTGCACCCCCACAAAACTAGGACTACAACACCCAGAACGCCTTAAGCTAACAAAAGGACTACAAAATCCACAATCACGCAACAACTGCACCCAGGGCACCTGTTTTGTGGAAATGTGCGAACAAATTAACTGCTTTCAGTCCACAAACACTGTTGCCACATTGTTCCGACACCAACTCACATTCATGTTGGCAGTACACATTAACAGACGGCGCAGTAAGATGATTTCCCTCGTGGTCTGAGGGAGGATGCTGCTCTTACTTGTTGGTAACGTGCCGCATGACGGTCCAGTCTCTGGGGAACATCTCGGGCCGGATGAGGATGCGGAAGACCGTGAAGAGCTGCAGGAGAAAGTCCTGATAGAGAGACGAAAACTCGTCAACAGAATGCCATTGCTACAAAGAGCTTTGTGTCTAACGGCACCAAAGTCCTCAGCTATTATAATAATAATAATAATCATTATCATCATCATCATCATCATCATCACTATCAATCATCATTAAGCCTCGCCGTCGCCACATACCCTCAGGTCATCTTTACTGGAGAACCTGTCCAATAGCTGCAGGAAGTGTTTATCGGTCATCTGTCTGAGCAGAGTGAGCAGGCAGGCCACAAACTCGCCCTGCAACCAGGAAACACCGTTAGCGACAGCAGAGGTGCAGTGACACACAGTGCTGCAGAGCGGGGTTTGCACTGAGGAACAGCCCATCGTTACCGAACGCCATCCTCACACAGGGAGGCCTCGGCAGTGCGGTGGGCAGAGGATTAGACTGAAGGGTCACCAACAACAAAACTATAACTGTCACTAAACTATAACGGCACCCAGAATAATATTGCCTTCGATCGCTTTCAGAGCAATATCATGTGCAATAAAAAGCTGACAGCCATTGAGAATGAATTTGTTAAAGTGGGGAAGGCAATCATTTTTTCGCTTGCTGGCCTGAATATTCACTTAATGGCCATTTAAAGTTGTAGTTCTAGGTGTGGGTGTCCCTCAACTCTCAAAATATTGGGCTCTTTGAAAGCTTGTTTGTTCCAGTACAAAGTTCAAGATGTCAACTGCAAAAACACCGGCGGTGGTTGTAACATCAGCAAAAGAACGTTCAAGAACGTTCTCCTCAAACATTTGCAATGTCACCTTAATCATCTCAACAGAAATGTAATTCAGGTAACCAACACAGGTAATGATCATCACGTCGACTCCAACGGACTCAAACTGCCATTTCCTCTACAGGAGCACATCCTTACCGTGACATCCTGGAACTGCAGACGGAGGGCTGACGGGGTCGGCTGCGGCCGGTTGGTGATCTCTAAGATGGTTCTCAGGAGCACGCCGAGCAGACTGTCCACGATCACCGACACCTCCTCAGATACAGGCAACTCCTGCGATAAACAGGCAAAACGGACATGAGACCTGGATGAAAGCTGAGACGCAGTCAAGTGCCAATGAGACAGTCTTCAGGAAAAACAAAACAGCGTTGGACAAATAAAATGGACTCTACTTGATGCAGCAGTCAAAATCCCAGCAGTCAGCTTTGTGTGAATCGCTCCCAGAAATCTCTTCCGTTTAATCACACATTTCAGAGGGATAAAACTATGCAGTTCAGTGGCTTTGGATGGCATGTGCGCTCTGTGCTGGCAAAAGTAAATTCTGAATACTAAATTTAAAAAAACAGCCCCTCGCTGTTTGAACAGCATTACAGTTTTATTGTTTTTGGCTCTGTGCACTGGCACAACAGATAGGAGTTTAAAAAAAGACTGTTAGCTTAAACTTACATGTATTTAAAATCCTATTGTGTGAACTGCAGTGAAATTGCAGCTCTTTAAAAGCAGTACCACAGTCCCAGTGCTTAAAATGTGAGAAAAGAGGTCTCAGCGGCGGGGCGAGCAGTGCCTTCGGTGGTACAAAAGCAGAAAACTGACCCTTGGGGCACACCGCCCACTCTCCCTGTAGCCCTCCTGGCACTTCCTGTCTCTCTATACTGCGCTATCCGAAAAAGCTGAAAATACATTCATGATAAAATGTGTGAAAAGAGGCGGGCAGCCTGTGCTTCCATTTTCACACTTTATTTCCAGGAAACAATAGCAGCCGGGGCTCATTTTCCAGAGGCACCAGTGCGTCAGTACAGACACGCTTCAGGAAGAGGCTTTAGAACAAATAAAAGAAATAATAAATAAAAATGATTCTTTTTTTCCCCTTCTGTCACTGCCAATATCCATTTGTTTGTGCGCTTGCACTTCAGAATTCTAATAACTTCACAAAATTTCCAGTGGAGCATATCATAATTGCTTTTTGTTGCTGTTGTGTGTTTAAAGAAACTGCCACAATAACTGCCGACTCTTTTTTCCTTCTGATATCACGCCGGATGTGATAACGCCGTACTCCAGAGATAACTCTCCAGGGACAAGGCTGATTTCACAGCAACGGCGCAAGATTTTAACTCTGGGGTTTTCAGTTGTGCATTCAATAGGGTCGATGGAAGTTTCCGGGTCTCAAAGGCCCTTAAACACACGCAAAGTGAACTCCCAGCACATTCCAGCTCACTCTGCCAGAAGAGTGTTTTTCCTCAGAGACCACAGGCAGCACGCGCTGCGCTCAGAGTTACTCCGAGAGCCGGCGGAGAAATCCAATCACTGATGCAGGAGCGGATCTCGGCCACCTTCTCTCACGTAGATTCTAATACCGCAGCGGTCACACAGCAGTCTGGGCAAGTTTGATCTTAGGATTAAAAGCACTGTCTGTGCCAAACATGACAGGTTTGCCTGGTACTGCACACAGCGGGAGGGTTAAGCACAGAGATGAGCCAACCTTCATATGCCAGGAAACCGACCGTTCTGTTTCTCGACACACAAACATCACCTGTCTTTCCGTTTTACAGCCCTGAAGTACATGGGGTATTTATCTTCACCAAGTCATCAATTTACCAAACAATAAATGAACAACTAACTAAATCCTGTCAATTACCAGCTCGCGATTCGGAAAACCATAGCCACATTGGTGAGCACACAGTCATTCATGCGAAATGCACTGATGAGAAACTATACTATTCCCATGGCAGAAACTGGACAACATGTCCCAGGGTTCTGCACTGCTAATGTCTCTGTTGCAACTCAACGGCCATATGGGTCAGTGAAAAGACTGCAGTGAGCAAAATCTGGAGAAATACGTTGACTTAAAGACTGGACAGGACACATTACTTCTATTCCCAGTCTTCAGGCCAATCCACAACAGCCGCATGCATGAATAACAACACGTGAATTCTTTTAAAAACCAATCCAACTAAAATAGGTGGCAAAGTCCACACCACAACCGTAACGACAGCGAAAGGAAAAATATCGTTGAGATTCCTTCCAGAGCGATTTCTCCCAGCCACATGAAAAACAAAAATCACCAATACCCAATCAACAGGTATTGTGTAGGTCATTTTAAATCATACCAGCACAAAGCAGGTTTTGTATTGTATTGTGTTCTATGCTTGTATAACATTTGTCAACAGAGGTCTTAAAAAAAGTGTTGGACGATACAGTTTCTTTTAAGCTTTAACAAACTCCTGGATGTCTGTGGCAAAAACTCATCACTATGGTAATTACAGTTATTTCTTTACAATCATAACAAACCAATCTTATTACAAATGGTACTGTACCAACTTTCTATTTCCATGACAACCAAAGAATCCCTTGGTCCATCCAGCCACTGAAATTATTAGACAACCAACGACAATTTCTACAATGTTACAATTATTCTACAGGGACAAGAAGTTGTCGGGCAACACCTCTTTCTGTCTCTCTGCCATCACTTGGGTCGTCAGACACCGTTGACCAGAAAAGAACGGCAATAGTTGTGACGGCAAAAGAAGCAGCCTTTGAGACAGTAGGCGGAATACTGCAGTGCACATGAAGTAAAGACAGGATGGCGCCCGCGTGATGGCAGTACTCACACTGCTGTCCTTTCGAACAGGATGGAACATGGCGCTGAGGACGCGAGCGCACATCACCAGGTCTCTCTGCTCCTGCAGCTGGGCCTTAAGGTGCCGCAGGACCACAGGCAAGAGGACGCACCGCGACTCTGCAACGGTCAAGGAAACACAGTCAGGGAAATACACACCGCGACTCTGCAACGGTCAAGGAAACACAGTCAGGGAAATACACACCGCGACTCTGCAACGGTCAAGGAAACACAGTCAGGGAAATACACACCGCGACTCTGTAACGGTCAAGGAAACACAGTCAGGGAAATACACACCGCGACTCTGCAACGGACAAGGAAACACAGTCAGGGAAATACACACCGCGACTCTGTAACGGTCAAGGAAACACAGTCAGGGAAATACACACCGCGACTCTGTAACGGTCAAGGAAACACAGTCAGGGAAATACACACCGCGACTCTGTAACGGACAAGGAAACACAGTCAGGGAAATACACACCGCGACTCTGCAACGGTCAAGGAAACACAGTCAGGGAAATACACACCGCGACTCTGTAACGGTCAAGGAAACACAGTCAGGGAAATACACACCGCGACTCTGTAACGGTCAAGGAAACACAGTCAGGGAAATACACACCGCGACTCTGTAACGGTCAAGGAAACACAGTCAGGGAAATACACACCGCGACTCTGTAACGGTCAAGGAAACACAGTCAGGGAAATACACACCGCGACTCTGTAACGGTCAAGGAAACACAGTCAGGGAAATACACACCACGACTCTGCAACGGTCAAGGAAACACAGTCAGGGAAATACACACCGCGACTCTGCAACGGACAAGGAAACACAGTCAGGGAAATACACACCGCGACTCTGTAACGGTCAAGGAAACACAGTCAGGGAAATACACACCGCGACTCTGTAACGGTCAAGGAAACACAGTCAGGGAAATACACACCGCGACTCAGTAACGGTCAAGGAAACACAGTCAGGGAAATACACACCGCGACTCAGTAACGGTCAAGGAAACACAGTCAGGGAAATACACACCGCGACTCTGTAACGGTCAAGGAAACACAGTCAGGGAAATACACACCGCGACTCTGTAACGGTCAAAGAAACACAGTCAGGGAAATACACACCGCGACTCTGCAGCGGTCAAGGAAACACAGTCAGGGAAATACACACCGCGACTCTGCAACGGTCAAGGAAACACAGTCAGGGAAATACACACCGCGACTCTGTAACGGTCAAGGAAACACAGTCAGGGAAATACACACCGCGACTCTGTAACGGTCAAGGAAACACAGTCAGGGAAATACACACCGCGACTCTGTAACGGTCAAGAAAACACAGTCAGGGAAATACACACCGCGACTCTGTAACGGTCAAGGAAACACAGTCAGGGAAATACACACCGCGACTCTGTAACGGTCAAGGAAACACAGTCAGGGAAATACACACCGCGACTCTGCAACGGTCAAGGAAACACAGTCAGGGAAATACACACCGCGACTCTGTAACGGTCAAGGAAACACAGTCAGGGAAATACACACCGCGAGTCTGTAACGGTCAAAGAAACACGGTCAGAAAAATACATACCGCGACTCTGTAACGGTCAAGGAAACACAGTCAGGGAAATACACACCGCGACTCTGCAACAGTCAAGGAAACACAGTCAGGGAAATACACACCGCGACTCTGTAACGGTCAAGGAAACACAGTCAGGGAAATACACACCGCGACTCTGCAACAGTCAAGGAAACACAGTCAGGGAAATACACACCGCGACTCTGTAACGGTCAAGGAAACACAGTCAGGGAAATACACACCGCGAGTCTGTAACGGTCAAAGAAACACGGTCAGAAAAATACATACCGCGACTCTGTAACGGTCAAGGAAACACAGTCAGGGAAATACACACCGTGACTCTGCAACAGTCAAGGAAACACAGTCAGGGAAATACACACCGCGACTCTGTAACGGTCAAGGAAACACAGTCAGGGAAATACACACCGCGACTCTGCAACAGTCAAGGAAACACAGTCAGGGAAATACACACCGCGACTCTGTAACGGTCAAGGAAACACAGTCAGGGAAATACACACCGCGACTCTGTAACGGTCAAAGAAACACAGTCAGGGAAATACACACCGCGACTCTGTAACGGTCAAGGAAACACAGTCAGGGAAATACACACCGCGACTCTGTAACAGTCAAGGAAACACAGTCAGGGAAATACACACCGCGACTCTGTAACGGACAAGGAAACACAGTCAGGGAAATACACACCGCGACTCTGTAACGGACAAGGAAACACAGTCAGGGAAATACACACCGCGACTCTGTAACGGTCAAGGAAACACAGTCAGGGAAATACACACCGCGACTCTGTAACGGTCAAGGAAACACAGTCAGGGAAATACACACCGCGACTCTGTAACGGTCAAGGAAACACAGTCAGGGAAATACACACCGCGACTCTGTAACGGTCAAGGAAACACAGTCAGGGAAATACACACCGCGACTCTGTAACGGTCAAGGAAACACAGTCAGGGAAATACACACCGCGACTCTGTAACGGTCAAGGAAACGGTTACAAAATAAACAACAAGACCTGGGAAAGGTCAGAGAAAGACAGAAAGAACAACTGTCCCCAGTCCAGCCGAGGCAGATTCCCATGATTCCACAGGAGAACTTTTGCTGAGGGAAGCCGGCAGTGCAGTTCTGTGTTGTCAACAACAGTATAACGAAACTAACATTCAGCTGTTACGTTTTAAAACTGGAAGGATTGCTTTATGGCCATGCAGTGCCAAAACTCGTATATTAAATCCCACTCTAGTCCTCACTCCAAACAGCTAAGCCCAGGACGGAGAGAAGATCTGTTCTGCACTACGAGCCAGTGAATAAACGTGCACAGATCGCAGGCTTCAGCAGCTGAACTGAATCTCACGATAAACCCAAACCATTACAGAATGAGGAAGTATTCCATTCCGACTCCATACATCAGTTAGGGATCGGAGACTCATTACACACACGCAAACACACACACACACACACACACACAAAGGGGAAGCTTGTTGTGTAAGAGTAGCACCAAAGGTGCCAGGATAGCTCCTGTCACAACGCACACATTTCACATTTCCCGGTGTGAAGAGGGAATCTCGCATTCATCACGGCCTTACAACTTTCCCCAGTGCAATGGAGTGTAAACTATCTAATTAGCGAGTAACAGAATACTGCAGTAATTAAATCAGTTGCATGCAGTAATTAGCACATTAAAACAAAACCAGCAGCTCAACATGAAAAGTGATCTTGACTTTAACAGGACACCATCCACAGAAAACAAATGACATGGTCAAAGAAGGTACACAAACAATCGTCGCTTAAACCGCTAATTAAAATGTGAATGAGCATCATCACTAGCATTCATTAGCTTCTTTCTCTGTTTGCACCAGCCTCAATCCAGGAAATGATTACCAGCGATCACAATTTCTCAATACGGGCCTACATGCGTTTGGGAATTTATCAACGCAATTAAGAGGCGGGGCAGGAGAGAGAACACACATTTTCTCCCTGAGCCTTTGTCTGTGTGTGTGTGTGTGTGTGTTTGTGCATGTGTTTGGGCTTGTTTTGGTAAACTTGTGAGAACTAATTCCTGAGTTGTGAGGACAGTTGGGATTGTGAGAACATTCTGGATGGTCCTCAGAGAGGATTATGGCTAATTGGTTGGAGTCAGGGTTAGGTCAAGATCAGAGTTTGGGTCAGGCTTAATTCGAGAACAATCAATCAGTGTTTGGGACAGTCTCTTCAGAATGAATTTCAGTCAATACAAAACATAGCTGTATAAACGTGTGGATGAGTGAGCATGAATGCGTGAGTGCGTAAGTGTGTCTACATGTGCCTGCAAGATTGTTCAGTACTGTGTGTTTGTGTGGGTGTATGTGCGCCTGTGAGCGCATGTGCGCTGGGAGTATGTGTGTGTGTGTGGGTGTGTGTGTGTGTTTGTGTGCCTGTGAGCGCATGTGCGATGGGAGTATGTGTGTGTGTGCATGGGGCACACTCATGTTGACCCTCACCAGGGTTGGAGTAGAGCTGGCTCTCCACAGTCTTGGCGATGCACTGCATCTTTATGGCCTCCAGGGGGCACTCTGCCTGCGTGAGGACTGGTACACTCCCCAGGGTCTCGCACACGAGACCTGCCACCTCCCGCAGGCCGAACACCTTCAGCAGCTCGCAGTACACCGCAGGGAAGGTCCTCAGGAATACCGCCTGCCCACAGCACACGGGGGAAGCATTTAAGCAGCGCACACAGGGGGAACAATCCCACCGGCACACATGGGGGAGGAGGATTTCAACAGCGCGCACAGGGGAAAATATTCCAAAAGTACACAGGGAATTATTCCAACAGATCACACGGGGAATTATTCCAACAGCACACATTGGGGGAATGTTTTCAGCAGTGCACACTGGGGGAATTATTCCAACAGCACACACTGGGGGAATGTTTTCAGCAGCACAGACTGGGGGAATGTTTTCAGCAGCGCACACTGGGGATATGTTTTCAGCAGCGCACACTGGGGGAATGTTTTCAGTAGCGCACACTGAGGGAATTATTCCAACAGCGCACACTGGGGGAATGTTTTCAGCAGCGCACACTGGGGGAATGTTTTCAGCAGCGCACACTGGGGGAATGTTTTCAGCAGCGCACACTGGGGGAATGTTTTCAGCAGCGCACACTGGGGGAATGTTTTCAGCAGCACAGACTGGGGGAATGTTTTCAGCAGCGCACACTGAGGGAATGTTTTCAGCAGCGCACACTGGGGGAATTATTCCAACAGCGCACACTGGGGGAATGTTTTCAGCAGCACAGACTGGGGGAATGTTTTCAGCAGCGCACACAGGGGGAATGTTTTCAGCGGCGCACACTGGGGGAATTATTCCAACAGCGCACACTGGGGGAATGTTTTCAGCAGCGCACACTGAGGGAATGTTTTCAGCAGCGCACACAGGGGGAATGTTTTCAGCGGCGCACACTGGGGGAATTATTCCAACAGCGCACATGGGGGGAATGTTTTCAGCAGCGCACACTGAGGGAATGTTTTCAGCAGCGCACACAGGGGGAATGTTTTCAGCGGCGCACACTGGGGGAATGTTTTCAGCAGCACAGACTGGGGGAATGTTTTCAGCAGCACACACAGGGGGAATGTTTTCAGCGGCGCACACTGGGGGAATGTTTTCAGCAGCGCACACTGGGGGGGAATGTTTTCAGCAGCGCACACTGGGGGGGAATTATTCAAGCAGCGCACACTGGGGGGAATATTTTCAGCAGCGCACACTGGGGGGAATATTTTCAGCAGCGCACACTGGGGGGAATATTTTCAGCAGCGCACACTGGGGGAATGTTTTCAGCAGCGCACACTGGGGGAATGTTTTCAGCAGCGCACACTGGGGGGAATTATTCAAACAGCACATACTGGGGGGAATGTTTTCAGCGGCGCGCACTGGGGGAATGTTTTCAGCGGCGCACACTGGGGGGAATTATTCCAACGGCACACACTGGGGGGGAATGTTTTCAGCAGCGCACACTGGGGGGGAATGTTTTCAGCAGCGCACACTGGGAGGAATTATTCCAACGGCACACACTGGGGGAATGTTTTCAGCAGCACACACTGGGGGGGAATGTTTTCAGCAGCGCACACTGAGGGGAATGTTTTCAGCAGCGCTCACTGGGAGCAATTATTCCAACGGCACACACTGGGGGAATGTTTTCAGCAGCGCACACTGGGGGGAATGTTTTCAGCAGCGCACACTGGGGGAATGTTTTCAGCAGCGCACACTGGGGGGAATGTTTTCAGCAGCGCACACTGGGGGGAATGTTTTCAGCAGCGCACACTGGGGGGAATTATTTAAACAGCACATACTGGGGGGAATGTTTTCAGCAGCGCACACTGGGGGGAAGGTGTTCCGCAGTGCAGACTGGGGGAATGTTTTCAGCAGCGCACACTGGGGGGAATATTTTCAGCAGCGCACACTGGGGGAATGTTTTCAGCAGCGCACACTGGGGGAATGTTTTCAGCAGCGCACACTGGGGGAATGTTTTCAGCAGCGCACACTGGGGGGAATGTTTTCAGCAGCGCACACTGGGGGAATGTTTTCAGCAGCGCACACTGGGGGGAATATTTTCAGCAGCGCACACTGGGGGGAATGTTTTCAGCAGCGCACACTGGGGGAATGTTTTCAGCAGCGCACACTGGGGGGAATGTTTTCCGCAGCGCACACTGGGGGGAATTATTCCAACGGCACACACTGGGGGAATGTTTTCAGCAGCGCACACTGGGGGGAATGTTTTCCGCAGCGCACACTGGGGGAATGTTTTCAGCAGCGCACACTGGGGGAATGTTTTCAGCAGCGCACACTGGGGGAATGTTTTCCGCGGCGCACACTGGGGGAATGTTTTCAGCAGCGCACACTGGGGGAATGTTTTCCGCGGCGCACACTGGGGGAATGTTTTCAGCAGCGCACACTGGGGGGAATTATTCAAACAGCGCACACTGGGTGAATGTTTTCAGCAGCGCACACTGGGGGGAATGTTTTCAGCAGCGCACACTGGGGGGAATGTTTTCAGCAGCGCACACTGGGGGGAATGTTTTCCGCAGCGCACACTGGGGGGAATTATTCCAACGGCACACACTGGGGGAATGTTTTCCGCAGCGCACACTGGGGGGAATTATTCCAACGGCACACACTGGGGGAATGTTTTCAGCAGCGCACACTGGGGGGAATGTTTTCCGCAGCGCACACTGGGGGGAATGTTTTCAGCAGCGCACACTGGGGGGAATGTTTTCAGCAGCGCACACTGGGGGGAATGTTTTCAGCAGCGCACACTGGGGGGAATTATTTAAACAGCACATACTGGGGGGAATGTTTTCAGCAGCGCACACTGGGGGGAATGTTTTCCGCAGCGCACACTGGGGGGAATTATTCCAACGGCACACACTGGGGGGAATGTTTTCAGCAGCGCACACTGGGGGAATGTTTTCAGCAGCGCACACTGGGGGAATGTTTTCAGCAGCGCACACTGGGGGAATGTTTTCCGCGGCGCACACTGGGGGAATGTTTTCAGCAGCGCACACTGGGGGAATATTTTCAGCAGCGCACACTGGGGGGAATATTTTCAGCAGCGCACACTGGGGGAATGTTTTCAGCAGCGCACACTGGGGGAATGTTTTCAGCAGCGCACACTGGGGGGAATTATTCAAACAGCACATACTGGGGGGAATGTTTTCAGCAGCGCACACTGGGGGAATGTTTTCAGCAGCGCACACTGGGGGGAATGTTTTCCGCAGCGCACACTGGGGGGAATTATTCCAACGGCACACACTGGGGGAATGTTTTCAGCAGCGCACACTGGGGGGAATGTTTTCAGCAGCGCACACTGGGGGGAATGTTTTCAGCAGCGCACACTGGGGGGAATGTTTTCAGCAGCGCACACTGGGGGGAATGTTTTCAGCAGCGCACACTGGGGGGAATTATTCAAACAGCACATACTGGGGGAATGTTTTCAGCAGCGCACACTGGGAGGAATTATTCAAACAGCACATACTGGGGGAATGTTTTCTGCAGTGAACACTGGGGGAATGTTTTCAGCAGTGCACACCGGGGGAATGTTTTCAGCAGCGCACACTGGGGGAATGTTTTCAGCAGCGCACACTGGGGGAATGTTTTCCGCAGCGCACACTGAGGGAATGTTTTCAGCAGCGCACACAGGGGGAATGTTTTCAGCAGCACACACTGAGGGAATGTTTTCAGCAGCGCACACAGGGGGAATGTTTTCAGCATCGCACACTGGGGGAATGTTTTCAGCAGTGCAGACAGTAGTTCCTCCACAGGTTTAAAATCCAAGTCCAAAAGGTTGAAGTCCTTTCCAAACTTAGTTCCAACCAGTTGGACTCACTAAATAGCCGTATTTGTCAGCCAGAAAGCAGAGCTGCTTAATGAAATCAGGTGTTTGAGTTCATGGGTTAAACAAACACAAGGAACTTTTCCTTCCTGAACACTAGATTTTAACCCCTGAAACATCCATTTTTTCCTCCTAAGTTTTCCCTGCAGTGGCCTCAAATTCAGAAAATAATTCTTTTACTGTAGGATGACGTCGCATACATCTGTACCTGCTGAATGCAGAGCTTCACAAATCATCGTAAAACTTCTCAGTTTTACGATGATGTGAAGCTCTGCATTCAGCAGGTACAGATGTATGCGACGTCATGCTACAGTAAAACACTCAGACCGGGGATGTTTTTATGGCCTCAGGACTACATCAAATGGAAAATATATCGCTCTTGTGCATCATTTCATCCACGTTTCTCAGTAATTCAAAAATATTAGAGATCATTGGAAACTTCAATAACTCCACTCACATTTAAAATAGTCTTTTGGCTCCACAAGTTTGAATATAGTTGCTGAATCTGACAAACCAACACAGGAAATCCATCCAAACCAAGTTCCAATTTAACAGTCAAACAGCTTGGGAATGACTGTGCCTCTATATTTATGCAGTTCAGGATTTAATTTTAATGACATGATGACAGTTTGTTTTTACACCGTCACAGTCACAGAATGGAGACCATAACAGATCATAATGTTCTGCCAATACCACCATTTGGAATGGAATTAAAATTCAAACCAGATTTAAGGAAAGTGCTTCGACCTTCCTTTTGCGATGCTAACAACCCAATGAGTTTGCACAGGCATATTATCAGCAGCCTGAAGAGACATAACAAAGCAAAATTTTCAATTAATTCGTTTCCAAATAAGCTTGAGTGATTTTGGGATTTAGCTTGACTGAATGATTTAGCTGGTACAATAAATCCTCTTGGTGAGTCCGTATGATTTTGGAAAGACATTGTGTGGAACTTGGTTTAACTAAACAAGTATCTCAGAAGTGTAAACACTGAAAGATTGAAAATGAAACCATACAGCAATAGAAGGGACTGAACACTGCCATTATTAAGTGACAGAAAACTGCAAATAATTAAGGACAGAACACTCCAGTAATTAAATACCATACACTGTGGTAATTAAGGGCTGAACACAGCAGCAGTGTATGGTAAGTAATTACTGGAGTGTTCTGTCCTTAATTACTGCAGTGGTCAGTATTCTATTTCTGTAGTGTTCAATCCTTAATCACTTCAGTGTTCAGTCCTCGATTACTGCAGTGTTATGTGTACAGTACTTAACTACTGCAGTGTTCAGTCCATAAATTTACCAGTGGTCAGTCCTTAATTGCTGCTGTGTTCAGTGAATAATTACTACAATTTAAGACTGAGCATTGGGAAAATTATGGACTGAACACTGCAGCACTGAAGGACTGAACACTGCAGTAATTAAGGACGGACCACTGGTAATTTTATGCACAACAGTAATTAAAGACTGAACACTGCAGTAATGAACTACTGAACACTGCAGTAAATATAGACTGAACACTTCAGTAATGAAGGATTGAACACTGTAATAATTAAAGACAGAACACCACAGTAATTAGGGACTGAACGCAAAAGTAATTAAGGACCGAACACTGCAGTGATTAAAGACTGAACACTGCAGTAATTAAGGACTGAACACCACAGTAATGAAAGACTGAACGCTGCAGTGAGGGTGGGACAGCCAGGACCCACCATATTCTCACTCTGCTCCGTTGGGCCCAGAGGAGAGCAGCGCAGCGCCGGAGTCAGGGAGACTAATCCCACAGTTAGAGTGTGAACAGCGCAACCTGACACACATTGACAACACACACGCCTCGGCGACCGGGACCCGTGGAGTCAGGTACAGCAGGAGATTACAGTGGGTGAGGGAACATCTCCACGGGTTAACAGACGTTCTCTCACAGATCTGAGCGCGAATACAGTGCACAGCATTTCAATCAGCCACATAACAGAGGACTGAGCGGAGATGCAGGGGGGGGGGGGGGGGGGGGGGGGGGTCCTGACTCCCTGCTGAAGCGTGAGCTGGGTCACAATGCCTGAGCTCAGAGACACAGAGAAAAGCACAACACACACTCACACACAACACAACACAACACAACACAACACAACACAACACAACACAACACAACACAACACAACACAACACACACAAACACACACAGACACACACACAGACACAAACAAACAAACAAGGGTAACATAATAGTCTGGACAAGCTCATACAGAACAGGGTACCGTTAGGCTGTGACAGAGCCCAGTACTGTCAAACTTTGCCACAAACAACACCAATCCACTCAAAAGCATCAACCTTCAACCGGATTTATAGTTGCCCAACTCAGTCAATGCGCAGACACGCAGAGCCCCTCTCCAACGTCGCAAACCCTCTCTGACATGCTCTCGGACGCATGACAGACACCTGCCAAATTTTCGAACTATCCGTCAAAACGACGGGGACCCCACGGATAGCGCCTGTGATTCATCAGCTACCTACATCATTCCCGGAATGCCGCCGAGATGTCATGAAATAGTAAGAGGGTCTCCAAAAAAAATGCTACGCCCCCTGTTGTCCTTGCCGTGAATTGCTTTGCAACACCCATTAAGTAGCGGAGAAGTCTGAAAGGTCCATATTTCTGTCGATACAACTGCGTGTCTGCGCATAGACGGAATTGCACGACCATAAATTATGCTTTAGGCCACCAATACCACACAGTCATGTAATCAGAGCTGGTCAGAATAACCCAAGTAAGCCTGTCTTTCCTTGGCTGCAAGAACTGAAATCTCAGCCACATCAAGCAGGAATGACATTTTTAAAATGTAATATTTCTCAAAAATTTCATTTTAAAACATCAGCATTTTGAGAAATATTCCCCGTTGTAATTGATGTTCCAAAGGTCACCGAAATAATTATCCCAGAATGCTTTGCGAGCCGTGAGCTGTAAACATGTCCTCTCCCAGCCAAGCCGAGAGAAGACTGCATGTTCTGCACGAGGAGAGCCTGTAGACCGGGCTCCTAGAATTAGCTTTGCGATTGTTTACTTCATGAAAGCATTGCCACCTTAATTAGTGCGCCATTACCGCTCGTCTGCCAGGCAGACCTTCCATTTTACGCAGCGCCTCTGCAGCCATGTTTACTGTTGGTTTTTTTTTTTTTCCAAAAATGTAGCCCAATATTTGTGCTCTGATGGTCTGTACTTGTGTTTTTGTTTCTCGTTGGTTTTTCTCTCGCCCAAGACAGTACTTTTGTCGTTTCCACGTTTACAATGTCGTGGCTTTTATCGTTCCTGTTTGCATTTGCATTCCTACTGAGGGCGTTAGTGTGGCCCATTTCGACATCATCTCTGTTGGTCCAAGTGTTTCTATGAAAACCCACAGTGTACCATCGCCTGTATCAAGGCGTTTCAGTTTTCCGCTCCGAAATCTATTTTGCTTGCAGTGGCCTGTTTGTTGGCGCCTTTTGCGGTTTCATTTTGTTTGGTCTTTGCTAGCCATACACAGCTATGTTTAGTAAACCGCATCGGGGGCTGTATTTGCTGTTCAATGAGGTGCATGCGGTGTTGCCCGTGTTCGCATTTCATTTTTATTTTAGTAGTTTTCCCGTCATCAGTGCTTTGTTTCCGAGGTTACGGTGCGGTCCTCACCTGTGTGTGGGACACTGGGCTGGGGCCCTTGGCCTCCTGGGACAGGAAGAAGCGGATGGACAGGAAGAGCTCGTGGACGCAGCAGCGAAACTCCTCTTCGCTCTGGCCGCCCGTGGCTCGGGAGAAGAGCCGCCGCGACTGGATGATGTATTTAAAGATGTATTCCATCGCCTGGGTGAACAACAGGCAAACAAACCATGACAATGGGCGCGGTCGACGAAACGTGACGGTGACGACGAAGACGCCTTCCGAGAAAACAGCAAAAACCAACATTTTTGCTGCCAAATTATAATCAGTGTAAAGACGATCAGGAAAGAGACATGTTCTGTGCCAACGCCAACCGACCCAGGCAGCTCCTTTCTGTGATTTAACCCCTTCGCACAGAAAACAAATAAAGCCAATTTCCTCTTATACCGGAGTCTGTTTGGGCTTTATAACTCAGTGCCTGTGTCACACAGACTCTGGAAAATTATTCCAGTGAAGCAAGACGATCAAAAATTCTATGAGAGAATTATTAAGGAATTAAATTTCTGAATTTACATATGCCGGAGTCTACATCTGCGCAAAGGGTTAAGTTTGTTTTCTGCCGATGAGACGACGCGCATGCCGGCTCAGAGAATGTGCGCATGCAGTGTGCGTGAGATTGCCCTAGTCTGAGTGTGCGTGCGTGTGTGAGTGTGCGCGCGTGCGTGTATGTGTGTGTGTGTGCGTGTGCGCACGTGTGTGTGTGCGCGTGTGTGTGTGTGTGTGTGTGTGTGTGTGTGTGTGCGTGTGCGTGCGCGCGCACTCACCTTGAGAATTTGCTGGATATGGCCCTGATGCTCTGCATCAACGACTCGGTCCATGTACCATTTCAGCACCTTCAGGAGATCCCTGCGATAGAGTTGCAAAATGACCAGAGACGTTACATGCCTTACAGAGTGTGTGTGTGTGTGTGTGTGTGAGTTTACTCCTGTGCATTTATGTTATAGTGCATGGCTGTGTGTTTCCGTCTGAGGCGATGAGTGAGTGCGTGAGAGTGAGTCCGTGCGGCAGCTTTGCCAATCCTAACAGGCTGTGCTGCACAATAAACCGTCGGATTTATTGGGTTAAAGGGCAGCAATAACTTCCATTACATCTGTGAACAGATAAAGTAAAAGCTTTATGCTAAACATTATCTATGATACTCCAGGACACATCCAACAACAATCCCATTAACACTGCTTCCCAGAACAGACCTAAATTATCCAAAATAACCATCCAAACAGATGAGGCAAGTCTGGGGAGAGGCGAGACGGTATATTTCACAGAAACCCGCAGCTTCTGTGATTCCGCTCTGAAATCACACAGCGTCCCAGAGCCTGCACAACTCTCAGCTATATATAAACATTCATATACATGTATATTAGATATGAGGCATTCAGTGAGGAGTGAGAGGGAATTCAAAGACAATGTAATATATTTATTACACATAGACAGCGCGTATAATTTCATTATGGGACATCCTCTGACGACGCCAGAGGAGGACAACTTTACAAAAAAAAAAATAAATAAATAAATACTTGTTAAGGGCTCAGATGTCCATATTTTAAATTGGATTTTTCGACAGAGAGCGAGAACACGGGCAACCTCGGCGGGGTTATTACCGTCACAGCCGAGCGGCTCACATTTAATGAGAACGGGAGAGGCGCAGTCGAAAAGGAGGACAGCAATAACGCCTGGCGGTTTCGCGGGATAGAAATACTGTATTTAACAAGGAACAATTTAAACAGCGCGTGAAGTACCCCCACATGCAATTAGCGACTTAGCACTTTACAGCAATTCCCCAGAACACGGAGTCCGTAGGACTGAACACTTACCGGTACGACAGAGCCCCAGCGAAATGGCTTTCGATGTAGGTGTCCATGACGAGTTTGAAATGCTGGAACTTACTATCCTGCAGCAGGTTTATGATGTGGACCTGGAGCGGGGAGACGGATAATGATTTACTCTGGAGCAGCGGTCCTGTATGCACCATAGCAGAGATGCAAGGCATTCACTGCTCAAAGCTCCAGCTGGGCTATGCTGCGTCTCCAACACTTCTGACTTGTTTAAGCTGGTTGACCATTAGGACCCGACTGCTTGCCAGTACACCATTAGTTCAGAGGGTTAACCGACTTTGACCAGCCACAGACCAAACGCGACCAGCAAAGGAAAAAAAAAAAAAAAAAAAAAAAAAAAAAAAATCAGCAATGACAAGTGTTGCCACGAAACGAGGTCATGTCCCCTGCCAGGTCACGGAAAACGACTGGGGTCGGCATATCACACTAATACACATTCAAGCCAAAGAAGAATGAAATCAGTCAAACCGTTCTTGAGATATCAAGTGCACCACAAACGGGACTTGATGGACGGACGGACGGAGCTGAATACATGTTCCCCGCTCCACTCGCTACCAACAGGCAACAGACCAGCAGCCACAGACCAGCTATTAAAAACAAAAGACTAGAGAGAGACCAGCTGTAGACCAGCAATGTCCAGGCAGAGACCAGCAATGACCAGGAACATTCCAGAAATTAACAGCCGCAAACCAGCAATTTACGACCACAAACCGGCCATTGACCACCTATGACCAGCTATAAACCAATCCCACGACAGTATAGCCATGTCCAGCCACAGACCAGCTTCGACCAGAGACATTCCAGAAATTAACAACCACAGACCAGCAACAGACCAGCAATGACAAACCACAGACCAGCGACAAACAGGCACCTTTCAGCAGCAGACTCACAATTACCACCCAAAAAGCAGCAGTGTTAAACAACCACAGACAAGCTACAGTCCGACTATAACCAATCAGAAATGCCAAAACCACACTTCAATTATCACAGAGTCGCAGCAGGTCCAAGCCAGGCTTAAACTGGACTCTCCTGACTGTGGGGGAAAGGGCACTGACCGTACACTCTCCTGTCCCACAGAACAGGACACCGTCCGCAACCAAAACCTGACAGCTCAGCCCCATGAACACAAAACCCCACCCCACCTCCATCCTTCCATCCATCCCCTAACATGCTGATTCCTCATCAGGGTCACAGGAGCTGTGGGAGCCTATCCCAGCATGCAATGGGCAAGAGGCAAGCGTTCAATCTTGGACAGACCATCAGACCAAACCGCGCTCCAACATACAACGCAATCGAGTCCAAACGCAACCTCATCTGGCCACTGTTCACTGACAGGCTCCAACCCCTTTCCCAGAGTCAAACTCACCATCTGTTCCAGAACTGTAGGGCTGTGGAATACTTGTTCATCGAACTGCACAGTCAGATAGTGATTTACTGCAATTAACGGAACAATTTCAGGTAGTTTCAAGCACTTTATATCAAACCTTGAAAACGGCACATTAAAATTCGATAAGAGACCGTGCCCTTTATAGGGTTCGTTTTCATGGATTTCCAGCACCCAGAGGTACCCTGTATTCACATTACGAGCGAATCACTCCGAGGCAGCGTCTCGGCACAAATACAGACGAGGAACACGCAGGACTCACCAGGCAGTCGAAAACCTTCAGCCCGTATCTCTGGGCGTTCTCATCCAGGATGCCGAACAGCGTGTCCAGGGTGTCCTGAAGAAACTGCGGAAGTAAGGGAAGGATAACGTTTTCAAAAAGAACAGAACCAGCCGACGAGTTTGAAATCCACTGAAGAAGAGCGAGCGAAGGCCTCGCGACGCCTCTACCTTGACGATCTCAGAGCCGTCGATGTCCTTCAGCTTGGCCAAGCTCTCGTTTATCCGGTCGGGGTTCGCCCTCCATTTCAGCAGGTCCAACATGTCGCCTTTCAGAAGATAAATACATTAACACAACAGTCCTCATTCAGTACCGCTCACTGGGGTATTCCTCACCACTGTACAACGCTCCAGGAAACGGCTCCTCTAGCAGTTTTAGCGCTGAAATAACCAGGACAGTATTTCAGCAAGCAGGAGTAACGTTTTCTGCACTGAGCAAAACCCTAAACTCCTCATTCTACCACTGTCAATGTATCTGATTAATGACGTCCTTCGTTAAATCGTAATTCACTTACGCCTCCAGTGAAATTCTGCTTTGCTAAACAGAGCTCGGGTGTGCGAGCCACAAATGCTGGAAGCTAGCATGCGTTAGCATACACGGGCACAATCACAAGACAGTCGTTAGCATTAGCTTCCCGGTGTATTATGGGTGTGCTGTCGTGATTTTGCTCTTCATACTCGTCCTGAACACAGACAGGGACGCAGCGCATCGCTCCTGAAGCGGCGCGCTCACCGTTCTGCGTCAGTTTCGTGGAGCAGAGATAAGAGGTGACCCACAGTGACTCTTTGCTGTTTTTCACAGACTGACTGAAGCCCAGGAGATTTCCTTTGGAGAAGGGCAGCTTGAGGTAGAGAGAGGGGTCCTGGAGGTTAGCGCCGTCTTCACACTGAGAAGGGAGGGATGGAGAGAGAGAGAGGTGGGGAGTGGATGTAACAGAGAGGAAAACAGACCGAGAGGGAGAGCAGGAGAAAAGATAAGAGGGTGGGAGAGAGAGAGGGAGAGATGATGATTTATATTCTGTACATCATGAATGCCTCATGATGAATACCACTCATTAATTAACTAGTTTCATACAACTAGTTCATTTAGGGAGGCGGAAATTGTACCCACGCACTTTCAAACAGAACAGAATTTCAGAGAGAACTGGCAACTTAAACTCCAATTCAAGCAGCAATGAAGAATCCTCTCAGAGCTAAATACCCAGCGATGGATTATTTCCGCGCCCGAGAGAGCGCGTTTACCCAAGCTGCTCCCACCTCTGTTAACACGTATCCTTAAATTCCCTGACTGGTGAAAGTTTGGAGCGCAGGAAACTGAAATCTCCATCCAGCTCAAACATGGTGAAGTCTCACTGTAAAAACAATGGCTGTCCTAAAATCACCTAAAGGCACAGAAAAGCAAATATAGCGCGAGGGCTAATGTTCCAGCCGCGACCCCTGAAATACCGGCGCACAAGTTTATAATTCAAACGCCGCTCCGCTCCGGCGAACGCTCCCCGGCTCGCAGGACTGCTGATGAACACGCTGGCCTAGTTTCCAGAGCGAAGAATTAGGTCAGACTAATTCAACAGATTTGAACATTTCTTCGCTCCTAAACTGCAGCGCTGTCCGTATTTCTTTAACGCTTCGGCAGGAGACGGCGGTTTCTCTCCGTCGCTAACGTGCGCAGTCCCAAATTTATTCCCCGGATTATGTTAAATCCCCAAAGGCAAAGAGGCCATTAGTGTGGGATGAATCTGGTTTGAATTTGCTCCTAAATAGAGACGGTGCGGAAGGCAGCACCTGGGTAACGCAGGTTTAGCACTATTATTTTGAAAAGGACAGTTTTTCACACCCCTGGAGCGGTCTGCTGCAGGCCTGCTGTATTATGTCAGCGACAGTCACTGCTGTGAGTCAGAGAGGATGTCTGAGCTGTACGAGACTCAGGAGGTCAGCAGCGGAAATGCCTTATTAGTCCAATAAATGAGGATCTTCGCTCAGATTAATGAGGACATCACCATAGGGCCTGATGTAACGCTGGAGGGATCTGTGCTTTGGACGGCAGGGCACTATAATGTTCAGTACTGTGGTATATCACAGTCTGGTGGGGTGTAATACAGCGTTATAGCCTGGTGGAAACAGATTAGCCCCTCGACAGTGTGATAGAAGGGTGTATAACAGTGTGTTTCATTTGAGTGTGACCGTGGGATGTATACAGTAGCAGCCTGGTACACTGGCGTATAATTGTGAGAGGTCAAAGGTATACAACAGTAACACACTGGTATATAATAATAATGTGATTCTGCTGCAGAATAATTGTTCACATAACCGTGTGGGACAGCTGACTGTAATAGTTTGGTGTACAACAGTGTGGCAGAGTGTTATCTTACAGCTTGGTTCACTATCATTTATTTATCATCATTTCAGTTCCTAATTTCTCACCGAGAGGGGTCTGCCTATATGCCAGGCCATTCCAATCCATCCTGCACACACACACACACACACACACACTCACACACTCACACACACACGTACGTAACAGGCATAACCAGCACTCACTCACACTGTTTATGACCTCCGGGTCCCACACAGGAACTCCAGCGCATAGAGACTCCAGTTTCACATGCAAAGCATTTCCCGTATGATTTCTAAACCAACACGAGTAGGGCAATTAATAATGTGTCGATTAAGAGGGCCACAGTGGGGTTAACTACAGTGACTGTGCGACATAAAACCCCAATTCCGAAATAGTTGGGACATAGTGTAAATTGTGAATAAAATGTAACGCAATGACTTTCAAATCACACCAGCCAGTATTTTATTCAAAATAGAACAGAGATAACATAGCAAATGTTGAAAAAGAGAAATTTTACAATTTTATCCACAAAATGAGTTTATTTCAAATTTGATGGCTGCTACGGGTCTCAATAAAGTTGGGACAGGGGCCTGTTTAACATGGTGTAGCATCCCCTCTTCTTTTTAACAGAGTGGAGGCGTCTGGGCATTGAGGAGACAAGTTTCTTGAGTTTAGCCATTGGAATTTGATCCCACTCTTGTTTAATACAGGCTTCCAGCAGCTGGAGAGTTTTGGGTCTCATTTGACGTACTTTTCATTTAATTCTGCGCCAAATGTTCTCAATCGGTGAAAGATCAGGACTGCAGGCAGGCCAGTTCAGCACACTGACTCTTCTACTACGAAGCCATGCTGTTGTAACAGCTGCAGTATGTGGCTTTGCATTGTCCTGCTGAAATAGACAAGGCCTTCCCTGGAATAGATGTCCTCTGGAGGGGAGCATATGTTACTCTAAAACCTTTATATACTTTTCAGCATTCATGGTGCTTTTTAAAACATGCAAGTGTCCCACACCATATGCACTAATGCATCCCCATACCATCAGAGATGCTGGCTTTTGAACTGAACGCTGATAACAGGAGGGGTGGTCTTTCTCCTCTTTAGCCCGGAGGACACGACGCCCATGATTTCCAACAAGAATGTCAAATTTGGACTCGTCTGACCACAGGACACTTTGCTACAGTCCATTTTAAATGACCCTTGGCCCACAGAACACGGCGGCGCTTCTGGATCATGCTCAACAATGGCCTCCTTTTTGCAGGATAGAGTTTTAGGTGGCGTCTGTGAATGGCACAGCGGACTGTGTTTACAGACAGTGGTTTCATGAAGTATTCCTGGGCCCATTTAGTAATGTCAATGACAGAATCATGCCGGTGAGTGATGCAGTGGCGTCTGAGGGCCCGAAGATCACGAGCATCCAGTAAAGGTCTTTGGCCTTGTCCCTTATGCACAGAGATTTCTCAAGTTTCTCTGAATCTTTTGATGATGTTATGCACTGTCGATGATGAGACCTTCAAAGCCTTTGCAATTTGACGTTGAGGAACATTGTTTTTAAAGTATTCCACAATTTTTTTACGCAAACCTTCACAGGTTGGAGAACCTCTGGCCATCTTTACTTCTGAGAGACTCAGCCTCTCTAAGACATCCCTTTTATAGCCAATCATGTTACACACCTGATGCCAGTTAACATAATTACTTACTAATTGTTCTTCTAGCTGATTACTTTTTTGAGACCTGTTGAAGCCAGAAAATTTGAAATAAGCTCTTTTTGCGAATAAAAATGTAAAATGTCTCAGGTTCAACGTTTGAAATGTTATCAATGTCATGTTGTAAATAAGAAATTGGCTCATGTGATCTGAAAGTCATTGCATTTTGATTTTATTCACAATTTACACTTTGTCCCAACCATTTTGGAATTGGGGTTGTATTAGAGTGTTGTTCAAAAGCACTCTGCTGAACGGTATAGTGCAGTGTGATTGTGTGGTTTGTGACAGAGCGGTTCGGTCTTGTATAACGGAGTACGACCCAACAGTGAGATTCTGTGTTATATAACAGCGATTGAGCACAGGGTATATTAGCGTGACAGTGGAGTATATTACGATATGGCTCATTAGAGCGCTGCAGTGAGGTACACTCTAGCGTGACAGTGGGGTATACTACGATATGGCTCATTAGAGCGCTGCTGTGAGGTACACTCTAGCGTGACAGTGGGGTATACTACGATATGGCTCATTAGAGCGCTGCAGTGAGGTACACTCTAGCGTGACAGTGGGGTATACTACGATATGGCTCATTAGAGCGCTGCAGTGAGGTACACTCTAGCGTGACAGTGGGGTATACTACGATATGGCACATTAGAGCGCTGCAGTGAGGTACACTCTAGCGTGACAGTGGGGTATACTACGATATGGCTCATTAGAGCGCTGCAGTGAGGTACACTCCAGCGTGACGGCGTGGTACAGCCCAGTTCTCTAGCACGTGACTGTGAGGTATACTACGGCGTGATACGAAGAGCGCGGGTGAGTAAAGTAAAACTGTGTGGTAAAGTACGGTTAGACCGTGTGGTATATGACATCGCATGACGGTAAAATACAGTGCGCTGCTCCATCGCCCGGCTGTACCTTGTGCACGATGAGCTCGTGAGTGCCATCCGGCAGCGTTCGCCCGTCCTCCTGCATCAGGGGTGCGAACGAGAACCCGAACAGCTTCTTCTCGCCGCGGTCCTTGGCTGCAGGAGACAGAAACCGTTACAGAGGCGTAATGACACCACACTCTGATTTCCTGAAGATCTGGGGACATCAGCGGTCTGAACCCTTACAAACTCAATTCAGTTAAATTTGTGTGGAGCGTTTAACTCCCATGGGGAGAGTAACCCTCCGGGGCGAGAATTGGGCGACAGAAATCTCAGGAGGACACACACTCCGCAGGAATCCGGAGTATCTGGGTCTTTCCTGCAGCGCCAAAGGCTCACGTTTCCAGCACCATGAGCCTAAATTAGACCTCCATTACAGAAATACACCCCCTGCGGGATGAGACACACCGCCTTTTACACGGTGAGTACTCATGCAAGACAATGCCCTGATGGGCGACAGGAAATACCTGCTCTGCACTACAGAGCGATACCGAAGTGTCCGGTGAGAACGAGGGAAGATAGAGAGAGGGAGAGAGAGAGAGAGAGAGAGCCCGTACTGGAGCAGTGGCGGAACTCGAAGCGGACGTGCGACCCGCGGAAGGTGTCCACAGGGATGGGCAGTTTGATCTGCTCGGCCCAGCGCGGGCTGTTGTTGTGATACAGCACAAAGGAGTGGAACCGGTCGGCCCCCAGCTCTCCGGCCCCCGCGGAGACGCAGCTCTGTCAGGGACAGAGGAGAGAGGAGGGGCATGAGTCATGAGCTGGGGGGGGGCCGTACGCACCTCCGTCACTCACAGCATCACTCACAGCACACAATCCTCACTCACAGCATCACTCACAGCACACAATCCTCACTCACAGCATCACTCACAGCACACAATCCTCCCTCACAGCATCACTCACAGCACACAATCATCACTCACAGCATCACTCACAGCACACAATCCTCACAGCATCACTCACAGCACACAATCCTCACAGCATCACTCACAGCACACAATCAGCACTCACAGCATCACTCACAGCACACAATCATCACTCACAGCATCACTCACAGCACACAATCCTCACAGCATCACTCACAGCACACAATCCTCACAGCATCACTCACAGCACACAATCAGCACTCACAGCATCACTCACAGCACACAATCCTCACTCACAGCATCACTCACAGCACACAATCCTCACTCACAGCATCACTCACAGCACACAATCCTCACTCACAGCATCACTCACAGCACACAATCATCACTCACAGCATCACTCACAGCACACAATCCTCACAGCATCACTCACAGCACACAATCCTCACTCACAGCATCACTCACAGCACACAATCATCACTCACAGCATCACTCACAGCACACAATCATCACTCACAGCATCACTCACAGCACACAATCCTCACTCACAGCATCACTCACAGCACACAATCCTCACAGCATCACTCACAGCACACAATCCTCACTCACAGCATCACTCACAGCACACAATCCTCACTCACAGCATCACTCACAGCACACAATCATCACTCACAGCATCACTCACAGCACACAATCATCACTCACAGCATCACTCACAGCACACAATCATCACTCACAGCATCACTCACAGCGCACAATCATCACTCACAGCATCACTCACAGCACACAATCCTCACTCACAGCATCACTCACAGCACACAATCCTCACTCACAGCATCACTCACAGCACACAATCATCACTCACAGCATCACTCACAGCACACAATCCTCACTCACAGCATCACTCACAGCACACAATCCTCACTCACAGCATCACTCACAGCACACAATCATCACTCACAGCATCACTCACAGCACACAATCCTCACAGCATCACTCACAGCACACAATCCTCACTCACAGCATCACTCACAGCACACAATCATCACTCACAGCATCACTCACAGCATCACTCACAGCACACAATCCTCACTCACAGCATCACTCACAGCACACAATCATCACTCACAGCATCACTCACAGCACACAATCCTCACAGCATCACTCACAGCACACAATCCTCACTCACAGCACACAATCATCACTCACAGCAGACAATCCTCACTCACAGCATCACTCATAGCACACAATCCTTACTCACAGCACACAATCATCACTCACAGCATCACTCACAGCACACAAATCTCACTCACAGCATCACTCACAGCACACAATCCTCACAGCATCACTCACAGCACACAATCCTCACTCACAGCACACAATCATCACTCACAGCAGACAATCCTCACTCACAGCATCACTCATAGCACACAATCCTTACTCACAGCACACAATCATCACTCACAGCATCACTCACAGCACACAAATCTCACTCACAGCATCACTCACAGCACACAATCCTCACAGCATCACTCACAGCACACAAATCTCACTCACAGCACACAATCCTCACTCACAGCACACAATCCTTACTCACAGCACAATCCTCACTCACAGCACACAATCCTCACTCACAGCTCCACTCACAGCACACAACCATCACTCACAGCATCACTCACAGCACACAATCATCACTCACAGCATCACTCATAGCACACAATCCTTACTCACAGCACACAATCCTTACTCACAGCACACAATCATCACTCACAGCACACAATCCTCACTCACAGCACACAATCCTCACTCACAGCACACAATCCTCACTCACAGCACATAATCATCACTCACAGCACATAATCATCACTCACAGCACACAATCATCACTCACAGCTCCACTCACAGCACACAATCATCACTCACAGCACAGAACCATCACTCACAGCACAATCCTCACTCACAGCACACAATCATCACTCACAGCACACAATCATCACTCACAGCTCCACTCACAGCACACAACCATCACTCACAGCATCACTCACAGCACATGCTACCTGTTGGGATAGAGCACTGCCTCCACAGAAATGGATAAACCGCAATGTTTTGTAAATATGCGCCCAAGAAATGTGACCACTTAAAACTGACAAACTGTCCTTTAATTACATTTTAATCGCATCATTTTAATTTCACAAAAAATGATAGTTCACCATTACTCACTGAAAAACTAAAAGCATCTTAAACCCCCAATAATATAATTTGAGTGTATTGCGGCCAGATTTGAAACCCATCGATACACATACTTTAAAACACACATTTCACTTACTCGGGTGCTACGCATTTTAATTAGGAAGTTCTCCTTAGAAATTTCAGGATTGAAGGTTCAATTGTCACACTTTAGCTCACTGATACAAAAAATGTAAGCTGGTTTTCAAATCATCAATAATCATAGAAGACGACAATGCTGCCTTCTTCTGTGATTATAGACGGTGTGAAACCAGTTTACACAATTCACGCCCTTTGGTTAGAGCACGAAAATAGCTTTTCGAATCCTCGAATTTCCATAGATTAATGCAAAATGATGACAAACTAGCAACAATGAAATCAGATTCTGACTTGCAGTGGTGCGAATTCACTTCGTTTGAGTTCTTGCTCGTCTTCCAAGTTCTGTGCATATGCAGAAATTATGGCACAGCTCCTTTAATTTATGTTCTGTCATCAACTTCGTGGGTGATGGATGTTCATATGATTTGAGCCCAGGTGTGAGTGTATGCGAGTGTATCTAATGGCGTGTGAATGAGCGTAGACAAGCGTGTGCTTGTGGACGAGTGAAGCAGGAGTGAGTATCTGAGAGTAATTAACTGCTTAAGTGTGCGAGTGTCACTCAATGCAAGTGGCTGACCATGAATTTTTTACTTGTGTGTAAGTGCACGTGTGTGTAATGTTGTGTGAGGGTGCATCAGTGTAATTAAATGTATATGAAGATATACGAGCGTCGGAGCGTCGCTATCAGCGTAAGTGTAAGAGTGGAATTAAGTTTAAGTGAGTGTATATGACTGCAAGTAAGTGTGTGTGCGACTGTGCGTTACCTTGAGGACGTGTCCGTCCGAGTCCAGCACACACACGGCCACCTCCACGTTTCTAGCCACACTCTTACCGCCCTTCTCAAACTCGCCTCTCTCCAGAGTGATGTACAGATCGTTCCGCATTTCACCTGTGAGAGAGAGAGAGAGAGAGATCTGATACAGGCTAACTGAGGGCAGCAGTGAGGGCGGCATCACACACAGGTCAGATCTCTCCCGCACCAGGTGCTAACAGACACACAGGCACACAGAGAGAACAGCAGGGCCTCGAACCTGCGGCAGACGGGACCAATTTACAGCCGTCATCGTCATGAGTTCAGCAAGATGGGCGGAGTTTATACTGCAACTGGTGGGTGGAGTTTATGATGATGAGTGTCCTTTTGACAGACACTCTGGGTGGAGTTTATTTTGATGATGGGTGGAGTTTATCCTGCAACTCTTGGGTGCAGTTTCCCATGATGACAGGTAATTGATACGGCTGGTGGACATAAGTTCATGATGTTGGGCGGAGTCTGTCCTTTCACTCACGAATGGAGGTTTTCTGACAGGCGGAGTTTAAGGCTCCGCAGATGGGCAGAGGTTATAGTTCTGTTCACAGACAGAGGTTACAGACAGGCTCATGGCAGGAGTTGACTCTGGCTCAGAGACAGACAGAGATTATGGTTCTCATAATGGGCGGAGTTTATGATTTTGCTGAGAGGTGGAGGGCGGGGTGGAGCAGAGGGCAGAGGCGGAGATTAGGGTGGGGTTCCCTCCTCGGTCGGGTTGAGACGGATCATTTCAGTTCCCCGAATCAAGGAGAGAGGGGTCTGCCTATACGCCAGTCTATCCCAATCCATCCTACACATGAACACATACGCGCGCACACACACACACACACACACACACACACACACACACACACACACACACACACACACACACACACACACAGGCACGCACACACACGCACACACACAGGTAACAGGGCATATGCAGCACTCATACAAGATTAACGACCTACGTGTCCCACACAGGAACTCCAGCGCATCGAGACACACTAAGAATTTCCCGTCTGATTTCTAAATCAACACGAGGTGGATGACGGTGCAGTTTTGCAGGGCGCACCTCGCCGTGAATGTGTGGAGGGGACGGGGGGGGCGTCAGGCTTTCCGTACGCTGACATGACAAAGGCCCCGGCGTGAAAGGCGCGAGGCACAGAACAGGAAACGGCCCTCTGTATTCTGCACCTTATAAATAAAGTTTTGAGAAGCTGCATAACGCAGCCACCAGAGATGGACAGATAATTCTCCTGTTTCAGTCAGACAAATACCCAATAAAACCTGCAAACCACTACATTACCCATTAAATATTTACTAACATTATTTACTGACCAGTAATTTGACACTTTGTAAAATTTCATCAAAGCAAGAAAACACCCACGTAAACCACCAAGGTCTCAAAATTAACCTTGCAAACGCTTCAGGATGGAGGATCAGGTGGTCAATTTAAAAAGGCAAAGCCACAGCCCCATTTAACGCGTTTATTTTCCAAACAGAAATCACTCGATCCCCAGTTACATGAGCATTTCTCCTCCCAACTCACCCCGACAAACACTGTCCTTCAATCCACACGAACACCATCAGATTAACCCTTTGAGCGCCGGATCCCTTTTCCAAAAATTTATTAATTAAATTATCTTGTGCTGTTGAAAACCTATCATGTGGCGACTTGTTTAAAAGAGCTCCCCTGGGGAGCAGCTCCCCTGACCCTAACCCTCCCCTGCGGGAGCTCTTTTAGACAAGTCGCCGCATGATAGGTTTTCAACAGCTTTGAATTTGATATCTTACGTGACTGAGCCACACTATTTGTATTTAGCGCTCTGAGGGTTAACCTCGAAAAGTAGAGACACCAACACTGACGCTGACGTGCATGTTCACCAGAGGATGAAACTGAACACCCACAGTTGCTCCACTTGTTTTGTTTTATGGTGAAAAGATGATAAACAAACACTTGGTCATTGTAAAACATTTCCTGTTCGTTTCGACACACAGACTGTGAAAAGATGAAGAACAAGAGCACATAATAAGCACTGACCACTGCCAGTATCAACGCAAGAGCGAGCGAAACCGCTCTTACGGCGGTTTCTGAAGGTCTGTAGCTTCCAGTCTTTTTGTGGCATAAATGACGAGGAAGTGGCAAACATTCATACACCCATCGCTGATGTTGGCCACCTTCAGCCAGGCCCACAAGAAAGGATAGCTAATGGATTTTGAGCCGTCCCCCGTTCCAACAATCTTAAGCACAGCCCAATTCTCTTACCGACTCCACAGACCATCGTGCCCGATTGTCCTGCGGTGGGAGGTGTGTCAACATCGGTGTGGCCCCAGAGGACTCCTGAGCCAATCTGGTCCCGTCAGTACATTGTTAAGTTCGAAATATTAAACACGTTCAATACTTACAATCCGATATCGAGTGGTGTGAGGTCCACAGTGTTGAGTGACTGTGCGCTCCAGACACCGGAGTAAAAACTCTTACATGTGCGATTGTATGTTATGGATGGAGTCTTTCACATCGAAACATTAGTTAACGTTTCAATAATCAGACGGTGTGGGTGGGGCTTATATTGTGGATCTCATAGCCACAAAACGCATGTACTTTCTCCTCAGTGCTCAGTGGCTCCGTACAAAAACAATGCATGTTTGTCACGAAGTCCCACAGCACTCCTGGAACCCCAACTGGCCTGGAACTCCATCGCTTCCAGCTTACAATAGCGAATCTCACATCAGCATTTCAATGCGCAGTTATATAAACCTCAAGTCAGAGTTCTGAAACTCCATTGCTTTCAGTTTGAAGTGGTGCCTTTGACAGCTGCCTTAAGGGCATTTTAATCACATCACATCAGTGTGCCTGCACACTTCTCTAAAGGCAGGCTCATGCGGCACAGAGCCTGCGGTGTATCACAGCGGGGAATATACACACACTGTACAGGGCGTGATTGATGCCAACAAGCCCCTAAAGTGATGCCAGCATGAGCTAGAGAAGATTTACACAGGAAGAAAATAAACCAGTAGACTCAGAGATCGTTGGGCACAGAGGCTTGGAGGGTCATCGCCATAGGAACGGAGCCGTCACCTCGAGTAGCACCTCATTCGGAGAGAAATTAACCAGCCTGACAGAGAATACAGGTCCCATGATGAATAAATAGCAGCGCTGGGCAAAGCCTGAGGGGGGACTACTTACGGCCTCTGAGGGACATGGTGCATCAGACACACACACACACACACACACACACACACACACACACACACACACACACACACACACGCTCACCTGGCATTATGACATCAGAGAAGCCCAGTCTCCGGGTGATGGAGACGCCTCTGGAGAACAGCACCATGTAATCCCTCCGGATCTGCTCTAGGTCCCCATGGAGCAACTGCAGGGAGACGGCAAGACCTGGAAACACACACACGCACACAATTACATTGCAGTCCAAATGCTTATGAACTGCACGGTTAAATGAATAGTAAAATAATCACCGATAAAGAGCCCCTTTGTTTGTCAGAACTACAGCCTTATATCTAGAGTGGTTTGGCTACAGTAAGAGCGCAGCCACACCTCACCTCCAAACCAGAAGTCATGTGACCTCCATAGCGGAGATTTGTCTTCTTCGTGCTGTTTTGCTAATAAGTCTCAAGTTTGCTTGTATTGTATTAACCGCTTGCCAGCTAGCTAAAGTGATAAGAGACTCTAATGAATTGCTGGCACAGTGGTGTAGCGAGCTAGCTAGCTTGCTAATAAGGTTAAAGTTCACTTCTACTGTAATATCCGCAAACTAGCAAAAGTGATAATAAACTCTTTAATGAATAGCTAGCACAGTAGTTTAGCAAGCTAGCTAGCAAGCTTGCTCATAAAGTTACAGTTCGCTTCTACCATAATATGCGCTTGCTAGCTAAAGTGATAATGAGCCATTTCATGAACAGCTCGCAGGGTAGTGTAGCGAGCAAGCTTACTAGCTTGCCAATAAGGTTAGTTTGCTTCTACTGCAATACTTTGCTTCTAGTGTTATGTTATTGTGTGATTATGAATTTTTAGGTCTTTGTAATGCACGTTTTGTGTGAAATTGTTGTCAGTTTACTGCTGTGATTGTTTGTGTGTATTTGGAAATTTTATGCATTTTAAAGCCCAGTTAGGGACGGGCATTACAAATTAGCTGTAGCTATAAATGCTATAGTGTCTGGCAACGGTTCACTTGCTTCATACTTGTCCGTGTGCGAATAAACATAAAATAAATAAAATAATATCCGCCACCTAGCTAGCTAGCTAAAGCGATTGAATACAGCATGAAGAGGTGAAGTATGACTGCGCCCCTTGTCTGCAGCCAGCTGCTCTTGTGCACATTTTTGCTGTAATAAAAGTGTATCGACACTGGGCCCTACGTCCTGAGAGGAGGCGAGGGGGGATAACGTGTGCAGCCAATGAACGGCCACCACTGATAATCTTCAAGAAACTTCTGGACTGAAACACCGCTCATTGGGCTATCTACTGCCGATGCTGAAAAAACCCAACCTGCACTTCGTCTCATCTGCCTTTCTATTTTAATGCCAATATTCGATAGGTAATATAGCCATTTATCAAAAAGAAATAAAGCATTAGCAGCTGTGCTCTCACCAGTGTTGGAGCCGGAGAGGTTGTATCTGGAGTTAATCTTGCGTATGATGTTCTCATGAACCTGATACCACTCGCTCTCCGTGTTACAGCTGCAGCGGAGGAGAAAACCACAGCTCAGGGCACAAACGCAGAGCAGAACACAACATAAATACCGAGACAAACGAGGGAATTTAAATGGGCATTTTGGCTGAATGATGACATGGTGCAGGTCCAGAATGTCTGTTGAAGAAGAGGACAAACTGTGTTCTCAAAGAGACCAGAACTTTAATCTTGGAGACTATCTGGGTCAAGTCAATGGTCATCGAATGAGTCCGGTGACTGGGCCAGGAGATCGGCGGCGGGCTAAGAACGCGGTCAAGCTTGAGCGAAAGGTCTCTTGGACAGATAATGACTCATTGATAAAACTAAACTGAAGTGAGGACAGTTCACAGACGTGACAGCTGAGCTGATGAGGGACGACTGAACACACTCTCACAGGCGAAAGAAAACTGGTCAGGACAAACTGAATGGCTGGTATTGGTTGATGAAGTTTTCTTGTCTACTGTCATTAACCTGCCACTGATTTTTTCTGAGACGATAATGACAGAAAAATCTGTGATGGCAAACTGTCCAAAAAAAGTGTGACAGCACTAAATCATTCGACATAAACTCACTTCATTTGTTATGCAGTCTTTTGACAGCCTTGCCTTGAACAGTAAAGTATTTCCAGACGTTCGTATCTAGGTTGATCAGTTTAAGAATAATCAGCACACGAGTCAGTCAGTCCATCGGTTAAGGCGCAGTGTTACAGAGCCTGATTGTACAGTTGCAGCCCCCGGACGAAGTCGAGCAGCTACTAAGGATTCCAGATTCTCGGCTCTGCCGCGGCGACCGTAGACACTTCCTTGTGGACGCTGTACGGGCTGTAATTTTTGGCCAATTCTGACACCAATCGATTTCGGCTGCCATTGAGACAGTATTGGCCGAATAGTTACTGAGTCTTTGTAGATGGGTTTGAAGAATGTGAACAGGGTAATGGGACAGTGCTTGTGATTGGCTCCTGCGGGGAGTACAGCAAATCACCTGTACACCTTCAGCAAGTGATCGTCCTTCGAGTCGGCGGTGAGGAGGTCGGCGATGCTGAGCACGGCGCAGCCAAACGGCCGTCGGTACTGAACGCTGCAGGCACTCTTCTTCTCTCCGGCTCCCATTCGCCCTCAAACGCACAAACGCACGTCAATCATTCACATGACTGTGTTCACGCAGAGGCACACCCTAAACTGACCGTATATAAACCCGAAAACACAGACACATTAACCCCGGTTTTCTAACCTTTGACCTGACCATATATACAGCCTAAATTATAACTCATTCTGAACACACTGGGTCTCGTTTATGAAACGTTAGTAAATTTGTGCGTAGATTTGCACATAAAAGCCAACGCTACTAAAAACCTACTCCGGATTCATGAACGCTGTGGGAAACTCCGATCTGATCGTAAATACGTGTGTATGATCATGAATGCCAATCCATCGTAATGTGACAGCGCGCTCCCGGTAATCAACTATTACCATAAAGCCCCGCCCATGAATTGCCAATGACCACCATATAAGGAGGTGTAGACGCATCCAGTCGACCTGTCAGTCATGGCGCAAAGAAAGAAAGAGAGAGAAAGAAAAAAGAATTTTTCCGAAGCGGAGATGGAAATAATTTTGGGTGAAGTGGAGTTAAGAAAAACATGTTATTTTCATCTGTTAGCAGTGGTGTGAGAGGGACGGGCGAAACGAAGGCCTAGAGGGAGGTGACAGATGCCGTTAATGTTGTGTCTGTAGACCGAAGAACCATGTCTGAGGTGACGCGTAAATGTTTGACATGAAACTGGAGGCAAAGAAACGCATATGCGCAGACAGTAAATACTGTACATCAGCTACAGGAGGGGCTCACAGACACAACTATAAACTGCAGACGAGCGCATCGCTGGCATAATTTGGGAGACCTCTCTGTTAGGAATTACACCTGACGGAGACAGCGACATGCCTCCACATTTTTTTATCATCATTCAACATGTAGAAAGAACGAGTCATCTATTGAGTCGATTCACACAGATAATTCACAATCATGAACCTAATCCGGATCTTAAACCAGCCAAATGCCAACTGATTTAACTGAATGTGTTGTATTTTTAATCATTTGTCATGTTTAGGCTGTATCACGTGTTACAAAGGCATCTGCATATCGTGTACATCGTGTTTCTGCGAGAATCTCTGGCGCGTGCTTAACTACTTTGCTGCACTCATTGTCTGTGCACTTATAAGTCCTTTACCGGAGCAGTTTATCGTTCATAGGCTGTCTGCGTGGATCCTGTCCGTGTCTTGGCTTTTGCCAATCGTTGTGGTTTAGGACTTGTGTGCTTACCTCTGTAATTACTCTCATCCAATTCACCTGTTCCCTGCACAGCATGTGACTTCCCTCTTGCCCATTTAAAGTCTTCACTGCAGTTCATTCCTTGTCAGAACGTTGATCAATTCTCATCTGTGCAGAGCTCCTCGTGTGCCTTTTGTCCATTGCTTCTTCGCGACCGTTTTTGCCCGACCTCGAGTTTGCCATTGCCCGTCCGTTCCTGCTTCGCCTGTTGGATTTTGACCTGTTTTTTGTACAACCATCATTTTTGTTTTGAATGCCCTGTGTCTGACCCTCTGCTCTGTATTCCGACCACGATTTTGGCCAGCTGTCTCTGTACCGTCGCACCTCTGACTGACTGGTTTTGACCCCGGCCTGTCTAGTCGACTTTGCTTTTTGGATTTCGTTTTTTGGCGTGGAAATCCTTGTGTCTTCTGGCCCTGACTCTCTTTGCAATAAAGGCTTACGATTTTTGGATTATCCCTGAGATGTGACTGGTTCCTCTGAGGGTATCGTTGCACGAGCATTATTTATGTGCATTCTTAAATTTACACAAGCATTACGCGAGGTCAGCAGCATTGATTTTGTTAGCAGCTACGAAAAGATCGGCGCTACTAAAATATTGATGAACGCGGAGATGCAGGTAAATTTACGTCTTGTTTCATGAATGAGACCCCCTGCGTATAAACCCTAAAACACAGCTATTCTGACTGTTTATAAACCCTGAAACAAAGCTAAATTCTAACCTGACTGTTTGTTAACCCTAAAGCACAGCGAAATTTTAACCTCACTGTTTATAAACCCTGAAACAGAGATAAATTCTAACCTGCCTGTTTACAAACCCTAAAGCACAGCTAAATTTCAACCTGACTGTTTATTAACCCTGAAACACATCTAAATTTGAACCTGACTGTTTATAAATCCTGAGATGCACATTTTAATAGCCATATTACAATCTTTAGCCTGACTGTGTCAGACATTTGATCCTTTTACCTGACTGTACTTCTGTAAACACGGCTCTAATATCCAACATTTTACCAAAAAAACACAGAATATACTTGGACAGATAAACTTTGCCAGAAATGAATTTTAACAAAATGAGGTGACAAACCACTCAGGTCTTACCTATTCTAATAATGTGGACGACTATATAAACATCCTTTCTGAGGTCACTACTCCCCAGGTCCTACCAAGAACAAAAAGAAAAATTATATTACTATTACAATTATTATGAAATCTGTAACTACATTATTGCTTCCAGCACAAAAAAGAGAAACCAGCAATGCATATGCAGCATAAACACTGCAAGTAAAATGTGTGTAAATGATCAATATTAACCAGAAACTAAAAGCAATCCTCATTCGACCTATTCAGCAGAAAGAGAGAGAGGGAGAGAGAGAGAGAGAGAGAGAGAGAGAGAGATGGGGGGGGGGGGGGAAGCTTTTCATAAAGGATACTTTATGTAGGGAGAAGACTCACTATAAAAAGGGTGCAGAGCCTCTCCGTCTTCTCTGGAGATTTGGGAACTCCCTGTTTATTGAGTCGCACAAAGAACCTTTCACTGCGCAGACAAGAGAGATAATCAAGAACAATGAGGAAACACACACACACACACACACACACTCTCTCTCTCTCCCGCCAGCGCACACACACACACACACACTCTCTCTCTCTCCCGCCAGCGCACAAACACACACACACTCTCTCCCGCCTGCACACACGCACCCACACACACACACACACACACACTCTCTCCCGCCTGCACACACACAACCACACACTCTCTCTCACGCCTGCACACACACACACACACACACTCACTCTCTCTCTCTCACACGCCTGCACACACACACACACACACAAACACTCTCTCTCTCATGCCTGCACACACACACACACACTCTCTCTCTCACGGCTGCACACACGTGCTCTCTCTCTCCCGCTTGCGCACACAGACACACACACACCCTTTTTCAGACAGGCAGTCTTTATAAATATAGACCCAAAGATCCACCTTTTCAGATCAATAAATAGCACCCAATCACAAATATAAAATGCACAAAATTAAATTCCAGTAGGATTTCACAGAGGCAGTATAACGCTGAGCTGGCCAGTGCAACTCAAACACCAGGAGGGCACCAGGGCAGTTTATCCAGTGAGGGCACTGTAGCATCAGACAGATGGGTGCACCAATTTCCCCACCGCCTTCCACGTTTACATATTCAGTCAAAAACGCATTTAAAACAAGAAATAATCAGCAGAGAACAGACATACTGCGGCCCAGAAGCACACAGCCCATGAGGAATGTGGAAACTGATCGGAGACAGACAGCAGTATTCAGAAATCATGTCAAATACCTGAGAGACTGTAATGAGGGCCTGTTTCACAACTGGCTCAGGGAACAGCCGGAATCCTCATTAACGGAGGATCTGTTCTGCTGTGCAGTGATAACGACCGAACGTGTAAAAATCAACCAAATTAAGATGATCTGGGGAACGACTGGTAGCCTCTGATGGACTCAGAATGGTGACCTGCAATTGTGTGCGCGAGTCTGTGTGTGTGTGTGTGTACACACACACACACACACACACACACACAATACTGGTGATCAGTGCCACAGATATTACACAATGGTCACACTTTATTTGAAGTGTTGCTCACAAAGGCTTTATACAGCATGTATAATGAGACATAATGTCTTCATAAATCATACATAAGCGAATGTCATGCTTTGTAAAGGGTGAAATAACGCATCCTTATTCAGCATGTGATGCCAGATGTGACAACGACAATGTCACTTAGCTGATAATGTCACCCTTTATAGCATTTAGCCACTAGCTAAGTGACATGGTCATTTATATCACATCTGGTATCACATGATGAAGAAGGATGTGTTATTACACCCTTTACAAAGCATGACATTTGCTTATGTATGATTTATGAAGACTATGTCTAATTTATGAAGGCATTATACATGCTGTATTAAGCCTTTATGAGTAACACTTCAAATAAAGTGTGACCTACACAACTACGCAATACTGGTGACCAGTGCCACAGATATTACCAACCACACAATACTGATGATCAGTGTCACAGATATTACACAACCACACAATACTGATGATCAGTGCCACAGATATTACACAACCACACAATACTGATGATCAGTGTCACAGATATTACACAACCACACAATACTGATAATCAGTGCCACAGATATTACACAACCACACAATACTGATGATCAGTGTCACAGATATTACACAACCACACAATACTGATGATCAGTGTCACAGATATTACACAACCACACAATACTGATGATCAGTGTCACAGATATTACACAACCACACAATACTGATAATCAGTGCCACAGATATTACACAACCACACAATACTGATGATCAGTGCCACAGATATTACACAACCACACAATACTGATGATCAGTGCCACAGATATTACACAACCACACAATACTGGTGATCAGTGTCACAGATATTACACAAGCACACAATACTGATGATCAGTGTCACAGATATTACACAAGCACACAATACTGATGATCAGTGTCACAGATATTACACAACCACACAATACTGGTGATCAGTGTCACAGATATTACACAACCACACAATACTGGTGATCAGTGCCACAGATATTACACAACCACACAATACTGGTGATCAGTGCCACAGATATTACACAACCACACAATACTGATGATCAGTGTCACAGATTTTACACAACCACACAATACTGATGATCAGTGTCACAGATATTACACAACCACACAATACTGATGATCAGTGTCACAGATATTACACAACCACACAATACTGATGATCAGCGTCACAGATATTACACAACCACACAATACTGGTGATCAGTGTCACAGATATTACACAACCACACAATACTGATGATCAGTGTCACAGATATTACACAACCACACAATACTGATGATCAGTGTCACAGATATTACACAACCACACAATACTGATGATCAGTGCCACAGATATTACACAACCACACAATACTGATAATCAGTGCCACAGATATTACACAACCACACAATACTGATGATCAGTGCCACAGATATTACACAAGCACGCAATACTGGTGATCAGTGTCACAGATATTACACAACCACACAATACTGATGATCAGTACCACAGATATTACACAACCACACAGTACTGGCGATCAGTGTCACAGATATTACACAACCACACAATACTGATGATCAGTGTCACAGATATTACACAACCACACAATGCTGGTGATCAGTGCCACAAGGACAGAGTGAGGCAGGATGAGCTATAATGACTGTCTAAATTCATCTTGAGAAAATCTGCTGATCTAGACGCACATGAAATTACAACCTCATTCATGAAAGATGAATTTTCCAGAGGGAAAATGCAGGCATACAGGAAAGAAATTATGCTTCACTGATATTCAAATCAGCGTTTATTAGCATTTCCGAGATTTAATTTTGGTAAGCAATGCACCACAAATTGCATCATTACCATATCATTAAATGCAGACGGATATTCAAGCAAGAGGCCCAGAGCCAACATAAAAAACGTTCAAAGAGATGCTTCGGTCCGCACGCATCACCCACAAAAGAGCTCTAAATACCTGAGGCTCAAAGGGACTGTTTATTTAAATTGGCACAAAATGGCTTCCATAATTGTGGGCTGAGAGGTGCGAACAAACAGGAAGCAGGTCTACCGCAGTGTAAGCAACACGTTTTAATGAGTCGGGCTCAGAGCCGCTCCACAGGAAATGAAGAGGACAGGGCTGGCGGGCCATTGGCTGGCCCGGTCTCAGCTGGACCCGGTTCGAAGGCGAAATGCAGCGAAAATAAATCGCGTGGAGCGCGTATCTCAAGAGAAGAGAAACGTGCTGGTCACGAAGACCTCGCTTCTTGTGAAACCGCCGCATTGCCACCACAGGAACGCACGGCCTACAGAGGAGGTGTGAATAAGTGTTTAAAAAAACAAACCCTGCTTCTTATAATCGTTTCACCTAACCTGCGGTTCGCACCTGAGGAGCCACTGTCGAGCTGAACTCAATCACTCCTCACCCTCACACACCACCTTATGAGAAGCATCTACAATTTATTTTTATCAGTCAAGCTCCATTCAGTTTTGTTGTAACTGCACTCCATACAAAGTGCAGACACTCAAAGCGCCCCAAAAGAGATGCAGGAATATGGCCCTGACAAGGACCCAGCACAGTGTCCCCATCTCCATCCAGTATGCCAGGCACTCACTACGTGAACTAGAAAATGAGGGGCTTGTGGGGGAAAATTATTAATGTTCAGTTGTGTGTCCTAATTTTTCCCAAACAGTTTCACTCCTGATTAACGCGCACTCATCTCCGTGTACAAGCGATGGTGATCTCACGAGAGGAACTGGCGCGTCTTGCCGACTAGAGATTTGACCCCCAATGCAAAAGCCCATTCACTTCTCAAAGCAGAGCAATTCACTACAAACAAACATCATACTTAGCGCAAATAACATTTATACCTGCGCTCCAATCCCGGTGAAACCATGCAGGAACTCTGGTAAGTTACAACTGATTTGACAACTTCAGAGGGGAGGTGGGTAGCAAGTAGGACATCAGAAATTAATCAATGCAAATTTAAATTAATTGTGCACCTTCCATAAGTAACAGATTTCAAAATCATAGCAAAAAAGATTTACTCCTCCTTAAAATGGATTCAGGAAATGGTGGAAGACCTAGCGTGTTGGAATGGCCAAACCGCTACAAGCCTAAAATGGATAAAACTGACAAACTAAGTTAAGCTGAGCTTCACAAAAAAAATCAAGCCTAATATGGCTAAAACTGATAGGCTAGACTAAGCTAAGTGACACACTAAAATCAAGTCTAATGTGGCCAAAACTGATAGGCTAGGCTAAGCTATGTACTAAAATCAAGCCTAAGATGGCCGAAACGGTTAGGCTAAGCTATGCGCTAAAATCAAGCCTAATACGGCTAAAACTGATAGGCTAGGCTAAGCTAAGCTACGCGCTAAAATCAAGCCAAATATGGCTAAAGCTAACAGGCTTGGCTAAGCTACGTGCTGATATCAAGCCAAATATTGCTAAACTGACACGCTAGGCAAAGCTAAGCTACGGGCTAAAATCACTGCAAGCCCAGTATCCAGCAAATAACTTCTGCAATAAGGCAGCCTTCATCATCGCTCTGCATGCAAGAGAAAGGAGCTTCGTCACCAAACCCCGTTACCCTCTCCCTGTGACACGGGACACTAAATTCACGCACATTACGCCTTCACTCCCAACTCATCGAACACATGCAAAGTCAGATCAAAAATACTTCACTAAAGGAGCCAATGAGTGGAAATATGGAGCCGAAGCTTAGGCGTTTGGCAGAGTGGTACCTGAGTGGGCGGTTCTCCCGGCTGTCGTAGATGCAGAAGAAGAGCTCCAGCTCCTCCCCCAGGTTTGAGCTCATCAGACTCTTCATGTGCAGGAAGAGGTGGTGTGTGCTGGCGGGTAACGGAGTCTCCTTCTTACTGTGCCGCTGCTCCATCTGTTTACACCCATGCACACACACACGCATGCACGTGTATGCATATAACACACACATACGCACATTCCAGCACCAACACACAGACAGACACAGACACACACAAACACACAAACCCACTTTAATTTATTTTTGACAGCGACAGAGCTCATCTCCAGATTCCGCAGAATGAGATTTTCCCCTGATATGGAACAACGTCATGTTCATCGATGGGAACAGGATGTCCATGTGATGTTGCAGAGATGACGGTGAATCCCACATATGCACTGACTGGCCCAGATACTGAGGCCCTCCGCAGGGTCAGAGAGATCGTCTCTCCCAGGAGAATCCGGGCCCCGCCGGAGACTCACTGCATCCTCCGATTCCTCAGCCACTCCCACACTCCTCCCCCACACATCCCTCCATCTTCACAACTGACACAGCAAACAGCTCCAACACCAACTGAGTATTCTCCCTGCCCACCGACCAAAACCGCACCGCCTCCCTCCCAGCCTGCAGGGCTGAACACGAGCTCAAGGAATCCCGCGGAGAATTTCAGCACGTTTATTTGTGTGTGTGTGTGTGTGTGAGCGAGTGTGTGTTTATGCGGGGGGGAGGCTACTTCTGTGACAGCTTGAGGCTCCAAATTTGAGCGAGATCCAAGCGGGGCAAACGCTGACGGACTTCAGCGAGGGGAATACAAATTTCGCCCCTGCGGTGTTTCTGCAGTCTGTAAGGGTCCCAACACTGGGTCTAAACTCCTCCCACTCCCCGGCAGAGAAGGTGGTCGCCTTCTCACTCCTACCATGGAGAGGAATAGAGCACGTTTTGGTCCAAAAAACTTCTACGCTTTTTTGTTTGAATTCTAAAGGGTTTGACTTTCTTGCAAAGGCCCCTGCCCGTTCTCCTACTCAACATTTCCAAACACGCTCCCTCTCAGTGAAAGGGTCAAACACTTTGACGGCCAATCAGATTCCCCAGTGCCCGGGTGGCTGGCCCTGTCGACCCTCTGTTATCGCTTCATAAACAAAGGCACAAGGCCGGACAGCCCCACGACATGTACAGCGGAGCGGGACAGATATCCGTCCTCACTTACTGGGCCGAATCTCGCCTCCGTTTCTTTCCTCCTCAGTGCATTCAACACTTGTGAAATTTCACTGGTATCACATGCAGGCCTGTGGTCATTTTAAGGCAGTTTGTGAAGTAATGAGCTCCTAATTACGGAGATAATAATTGAGATATTAATTGAGTTAGCATGGTTAGCTACGTCAGTCAAACTGCTCGGCAGAAAAGCATAGCTGCACAGCTCAGGCCGCCCTGCGCTTCACCTCTCTCCATGAACCATCGTGAAGAAATATTAAAATAACAATTAAATATTCAGACGTTGGCACAATTATTTCTCTTCATCTTAGTTAAACGCCTACATGACAGAGTTCTTCCCCCCGTACACTTTAATTTCAGAGCGTTTTGCGAGAGCATTGTGTGTGTGTGTGTGTGTGTGCTGCAATTACTTCAGGTGAAATGGTGTTTCAGATTACAGGCCTGATACACCCCCCCCTCTCTCTCTCTCATCCCAGGCTTGTGGTTCCTGTGTTTCAGATGTCATTTGCGCACCCGGCTGTGAAAACAAATGTATCAAAAGACCGAATATTTGATCTCTTACAGGCCATCAAACGCTCTGCTCCAGCTGTGGTACCGCAGAGCTCGACATTTTGTTTTTCACCGTCCGACACGAGCATGTTACCAGGAGACCACACGAACAGCCGCCTCGTTTATCTCCATTAATTATTTTTCTCCAGCGCTAAATGAAATCAGCGAAACTGACTCCACTTTCGAAAACAGCACAATATTTGCCTTTCCATGAGAGAGGGCAGGAGTCGTGTTCCTTGTGCGTTTCTTGTTGTACACAGCATAGAGGGATTTAACCCAGTCACCAGAAAGCTAACAGGACTGGAAGGTAAACCCACCAGCTTGTAGAGCTCTGTGACACTGATGTCATCTGGGTCCACCATGCTTAAGTCCTTCCTGGGGACCAGGTCCAAGCCCAGCTGCCTGCCCAAGCACAAAAACGCAATTAATTAATGCAGAGTCACTACAGAGTCAAAGGGGAGTCACAGCTGTGCCACAGGGGAGTCAATGTAGGATCACAGTGAAGTCACAACAGTGATGGGGAGTCATAACAGATTCACAGGGGAGTCACAACAGTGATGAGGGAGTCGTAGCAGATTCAGAATGGAGTCACAGCAGTGATGGGGAAGGCATAGCAGATTCACAGTGGAGTCACAACAGTGATGAGGGAGTCGTAGCAGATTCAGAATGGAGTCACAGCAGTGATTTGGGAGTCATAACAGATTCACAGTGGAGTCACAACAGTGATGAGGGAGTCGTAGCAGATTCAGAATGGAGTCACAGCAGTGATGGGGGAGTCAATGTGGGATCACAGTGGAGTCACAGCAGTGTTGTGGGAGTCATTGCAGATTCACAGTGGAGTGACAAGTGATGGGGGAGTCATAGCAGATTTACGTCACAGCAGAGTCACAGCTGAGTCGTCAGTGAAGAGCCACAGCAGACTATCAGCAAAGTCAGTTGAGTCACGGCAGATTCACAAGAGTCACAGCAGATTCACAACAGACTCCGTATTTTGCAATAGTTCAGCGACTAGAGCACTTTTTTTCTGTCAGAGCAGTGTGTCTGCAGTGGTGGGTTCTGGGAGAGGTCTGTGACTCACTCGTTGCCCCAGTCCAGGCGGGCGGTGATGTGCTGCTTGACGTCCCTCATGCGGTCCTGAGTGAGATGCCCCACCAACACCTGCCTCCGCAGATCCAGCACCTCGTTCATCACGTGCCACAGCCTGTGGAACAGGTCCCCCGCACTCTTCTACAGGGAGGGAAGGGGGGAGGGGGGACAGCGGAGGAAGAGAGGGGGAGGGAAGTAGGAGGGAGGAGAAAGAGGGAATGAGGGAGGAGAGAGGGGGGGAAAGAATGAGGGGGAATGAGGAAAAGTAAGATAAGTTTACGGGGCCAGGGTTACCAGAGTAAAATTCTCCACAGGTATAAATGCCCAGTTGGGAAACGCAGTACTAAACACAATCCACTCAGATACTGCAGACGTCAAAAACAGCCCTTAGCATGTAGCGTGTAGCATGTGCGCTGCACCGCGTACCACATAGAGCTGCTTCCACATAGTGCCCCAGTCCCTCAGTGTGGAGGTCATCTCCGTGACGATGGAGTCTTCTGTTGGGATGACAGTCTCAAACTGCCTGTTTGAAGACAGATAAACTTAATATTACTGAGAGCATCTTTGTGTGAAATCAGTAGCATTCAGCAGGTCTAGATGCATCCGACCAGCTACACTGGAGGCAAACTCAGGTGTCAGACTTCTCAGCACACAGGCACACACCCAAAGTTATCCATTACCTTATTTTCCTTCCATAAAAGCATTAATCACATGCTTCAATTTGATTTCTTTGACAAGGTAATCAAACCACTTTGGTCCAAGAGCTATAATCTGATTATTCCCCCCGGCGTTTTTCAGTACAAACCCCTTGTTCTTGATTTGGGCATTTTTCAAGTGAACGTAGGTGGAAGGGAAGATCCCCTGTGGAGACGAGATAAAGATGATACTGCTGAAACATCGGTTATTACAGAGATGAAACATCCATCATCACAGAGCTGAAACATCCATCATCACAGAACTGAAACAGCTGTCATTACAGAGCGGAAACATCCATCACCACAGAACTAAAACAGCTGTCATTACAGAGCGGAAACATCCATCATCACAGAGCTGAAACATCTGTCATTACAGAGCTGAAACATTCATCATCACAGAGCGGAAACATCCGTCATTACAGAACTGAAACATCCATCATCACAGAGCAGAAACATCCATCATCACAGATCTGAAACATCCAACATCGAAGATCTGAAACATCTATCGTCACAGAGCTGAAACATTCATCATCGCAGAGCTGAAACATCCATCATCACAGAGTTGAAACATCCATCATCACAGAGATGAAACATCTATCATCACGGAGCTGAAACATCTATCAGAGATCCGATGGACACATCAGTGTTTCAACTACAGTCGCATTAAAAAATCCTACAAAGCCAAACAAAGGTAAAGTATAAAGAGTGAACAGTTTACGAAGGGGGAAGTGTGAGCGTCAGTGGGCGAGCACGTGGGCACGTGCAGGTGTTCATTATTACATGACATTACTGCCATTCTGCAGAGGCCTCATTCTCCAGTGACCAACATTTGACTGGAAAAATTTGTGGCCAATCCCCGCTGGAGCGCTGTGGTGCTTACCTGCTGGTAGAAGGCATTTGGAGTCACCATATCCAGTTGAAAGGTGAGTTGAACTTAACCTGATTAAGGGATCTGTAACACTCAGTTGAGGAATGTTATGCTGAAGAAATCCAATCAGATAAGTTCAACACATCCGTCAATTAGATACAGACTCAAAATGTGCCCAGCCAAAATCCTGAGCGGGCTATTGAAGGGTTAAAGGCCTAACAGTTGCCCTGATCTTATGTTAGAAACACTGGGAGCTTGAGGACCACAGTAAAACATCTCAGCCATTCCAAGTAGGAGGATGGCGATCGACTCACCTTGACACTGGGGTTTCTGAGAACGAAGCCTCTGTACCACCCTGGAGAAACGGAACATGAAGACGCCAAACAAGATTACGAGTCGCTCATTGAGACCTGCCATCATGAGTTCAGTCCAAGCGAAGCCAGTCAAATCTCGCCCAGGCTAAGCTTGAGTTCAGTGATTACATTTACAGGCAAGAGCGATACTGCAGTGGATTCAAGGCCACAGGTGTGTGCAATAAGGCCTAATTTGTTCTGAACTGTTTAACTGCAGAAAATTTGCTCTGAGGAGTTGCGTCTGGAGATTGAACTTGAACACTAATGAGCCAAAACATAACGAGGCCTTACAGATTAAGCACGATTACTCACATGATTTGTTGTTCAGACCATTAAATGCTTAATATTTCACCATTTTGGGCTTGGCCCACTTTTTGCGCCCAGGAGTGTCAACAGGAAATGGAGAAAAGATAATTGGTTGAAAATGAAAGTCTCAACACACATTTGAGCATCCCCAGTCTAATAAATGACTGTTTTCACCAAGTCAATGGGCAAAGCAAAATTACATTGATCATTATTGCAGTGTTAAAATGATCACCGAAGGCAATGTCTGTCAAAACATCGATGAAGAGGAGGGCCAGTCATGCGAATCTCACTCGGGATGCTGAATTTCAACAAGAAAAATGGATTAACTGTTGTGCTCATGCAGCACCAAAGTGCAATACTATATTTCATCCTATAAAAAGCCATTTACAAAGCAAAAATAAGTATTCTTCTGAGCAGTTTGAGCTAAAAAAGAAAAAAAGAGAGAGAAAATGGCAACTTTTGCTGCATCATACTGACAGACGGGTAATAAAGAGGAGCTGCGATGAGCATGGGTTAGATTTTACCATTGACTTAAAAAATATAAAGCAAATTATGTAATCATATTTACGGTGCATTTCACGTTTGACTTCCATATGTCCCGGCTAAAATGTAAGCACAGGGCTACTTGTTTAAAAAAATAAAAAACAACAACAAAAAGCTGAGATTTCCAGTGTGCAAGGTCTACTGTAAGCTTAGACTTAAAACGGAGAAACCAAATGTGCCGTCGCGTGTCAGTGGTGTCGACATTCCCAATTCGAAGAACGGAAGGCGACTCTCCTAGGGAACCCAAAGCTTGGGTTACATAAATCCCTGCAGAGTTCAAAAGCGAGGGCAACATCAGGAGATTCGCCATCATTAGGTGTTGTGATAAAGGTGCTTCGCGGTTCTGAGAGCTCAGTCCGACACGACCGAACAGGAGAACAGGAACACGGGTCACAATGCAGTAATGAAACTCATGGAGTCCAATATTGGCACATGAAGGTGCCAGACACCAGCCCGTCTCCCGACCCGGTAACCACAGCAACTACAGCTACCCAACACTGCACTGCCCTTCCCATGATCCTCTGCTCCATACAGAGCAGATACAGTACTGCTGCAGAGTTGCCAAGTCCACTTATGACACGCGACTTTGGGATTCTTTTTTCCCCGAATTCGCTTGAAAAAATTACAGGTTGCGATTTTTTTGGGCTTGTTTTTAAAAATATGGTTGCTTGTTAAAGTGTAACAAGCAACCTAATTATTATATTGTTATGTATGAGTGTTTTATTTACAGCACTGTATATCATTTGTAAATGGAGATTTGTTACATACGGTTTGTGCTGCCTTACTGGTCAGCTATTTGTTCATTTTGTTCATCGTTTAACACCCTCTGGTGGTGTGTCTATAGAAAAACATGATCTGATGCAATACCACTTGTTTGTGATGAAACAGACTAGTGCTGTCTAGAAGTTTCTGGCCTCTTCCTGCCTGGAGGGGGTAGGATTACCCAGGAATCCTGTAGATCTTTCCAGAATGTTCCTAGTCTATATAAATGCTGTGATTTTGGTCAGTGAGGGCATAGTTTTTGTTTTGGCAACAGAGTTACAACGTGCCATTAGTGTGTTATCATAAGATTACCATGGATTAATCTTTTTTTTAACCTAATCAGTGGAGAATAAATTTGTTGAAGTTGTCATTGCGGGTATTCTTGTTGTGATTTTTAAGTCATAACAATATGTTTATGGTTGCCATTTCCCCCCGATGGACTCGGTCTGCTCACAGCCTCATGAGCAATGTGAGAGCCCGCCGCCCCTCCTCGCCCTTTCTCAACTAAATGAAAGATAATCTTCTGCCCCCCCGCTCAACAAAATGAAACAGATTCCACCCCAGGTCTACACCATCTTAGTATAGGACAATTTACCATGACGTCTCAGCTGTACTCGACGTTCTTCCTGGTGGCATAAGCCAAAGAGTTCTTTGCGAAACGTTAGTCAAAAATTTGTTTGCTTGCACTACTTAAAAAAAGACTGCAAGCTTTCAGTGATTACAGCTGTTACTTCTGCCATTACATTGACAAATTTAACTAGATCTTGAACTGTGTCAATTGGAAAGCATATCGATGGAGCCAATTCAATACAGTGACAGCAAGTTCTAAGTCAACAGCTGCGTAGCCGAGTTGTAGGCATTTCTTTACAGCTGGACAAATGCTAGCTAGCATTAGCACTGTCATTTCTCACAGACTACCATATTTGTGAGTTGAAAAGTTGAGAACAGAAGTACAAACTTCCAAGAACCCGAGGACACAGGAAGCTGAATGTGCAGTTAGAGACAGTTGTGTTCTTGTCTACTTAACAGTTCAGCGTGAGAATTTATTTATTCACCTTTTAATATGGTTAAATATTGTTAAAAATAAACACGTGTGCATTTTCCTCGGTGGATGCTGTTGTCACCGACTGTCACCAGAGACTGCTGTCACCAGGGGCTCTGCTGTCACATTAGCTGCAAAACCCATAGGGCAAAAGCAGACCACACTTGCCGCCGATAGGTGTTGAAAGCTCGGCTCGTAACAGTACTTCGTCAGCAGTTGGTTACTAACGCAGGTGGGTGGCTGGTAGATATATCGTATATCACCACAGTTATATTTTCTGGTTACAAAACCTATGTTTTCAGATTTAACAGTCAACATTTCTCACCTCGTTTTACAGAATATCAAGTCATAAACCCCAAACTTATTAACTTACGACAGACTTTCCCAGCTGGATCTCTTCAGGTCAGTGGAAGCCGCACGCGCTCTGCCACCCGGAAGCATCTTGGCCCATATTCTTTAAATTCTGAAATGGCCCATCGTCTAATTTGTTTTGCGCTTGCTTTGGGCTCGTTTTTGAAGCTGCGGTCGCTTATTTGTCTTATCAGAGTTGGCAACCCTGCACTGCTGAGGAATGACTCGAAACTGAACCCAAGTTCACTAATGGCATTGGCTAAACATCTAAGAGAAACATGTCCTCCACAGTCCAGATGTTAAATGTCCATACACAAACGCATGGAGTGTGTTACTGGTATACGGTAAGTGTATTTTTGTACTGTAATTATGCGCACTGCCGTTGTGCAGTGTATGCGTGAATACATTTCTGCGCGCACACAAACGAACGTTACCTTCGCATTTCTCCAAAATCTGCACCGTGTCTCCGATCTCCAGTGGCAGGCCATGCTGAAGCGTACCCCGAAAAGTAGCCAGCACTGGAAGAGAAGAAGATAAAAGTGCCACTTTTTACCACGATAACCTGAAATGACATTATTTCTGATGAAAGGCCAATCTTTCATAGCAGTTCTGAATGACCCATCAGTTTCAATTAGGAGGTTACAATTCAAGCTCACGGCGTGACTGCCGCACGGCGCCCATATCCAATCTGAACAGTATGAAACTACAAGTAAGGATGCAGTGGGGACCCCCCTTTATAACCCAAGAAATCAGTGCCCACTGCAATCTTCACTAATCTCCTGTGCACAATACCACAGAACAAGAGTCAATTTCAAGTCTGAAACAAAGCAATATCAATCTGATATTTATGAGATTGTTAATCTTGCTGAAATATATCATTTTGTTGTTTATAACATGTTGCTGATCAGGCACACGCTACTCTGAACCAGTGACCATCCTTTGGGAGAAAGCAGCATTGCCAACTTTCTTATGCAGCATAAAACATTGTGCATGTATCCAAGGGCATAGATTTGTATATGGAAGGTCGGGACATGTCCCTACCAATATTTTAGGAAGCCAGATTGTCCCTAGCAATATTTCAGCAAACTCATTCTTATCATCTTTCCAGACAAGCAATATAAGGCCCAATTGTGGAGGCTAAGTCTCCAAGACAACCTGTTTATGCATTCTAGCATTTGATTGGTTGAAAGGGTGGGACTATCTGAAGGCTAAAAATCAAGAGTAAACTGACCACTCTATTCAGGTCATGAATATTCGTTTTTGTCCAAAGCGGGGCTTGAGACGCACAACTGGATCACCAGCTGTGATTACATGTGTTTGCAATGGCTTATCCGGAGAGGAGAACCGTAATTTGGCATTTGTTCCAGATTTTTCCTCATCGCATAACTATAGCACTTTTCCCATGGTCCAACTCATGACATACATTGATATTACCTGTTAACTCAGGTACCTATCACTTTAGAGGAAATTTTTATTGTCTGAGACCCTGAGGGAAAAAAAAGGCACTCCATGTTAAGTCATACTGCTAATATTTCGCCAAACTGAACGCCAAGTTTAATGTTAGTTGAATAAATTATCGAACTAGTCAGAAACAGATAGCGACTTAAAGTGAAAACTTGCTAGCTGCCTTAAGTTAGTTTTACAGGAAAATAATGTCAATGAATGTCAATTAAACAAGTTCGCTAGTTTCAACTAGCAAACTAAACCTGGTTTCTGTCACATGTTGGTTAATGATCGGGTTGCTAGCAGTAAGCCAGGTGGATATGACAAATTACGAGGTGGGTCATTCCGTGTCAACTCAACGAGACCCCCCACATCAAAATTCCGTGGCATGATTAGAGCAGGACCAGTTCTCAGGACTCAATCTGAAGATTGTTCATGCCTAACCGGGGGGGGCAGGTCCCTCTCGCCCAAGAGTCCAGTTGATTGCCCGTGATTTGGTTTAAAGACATTAGCTTTCCCTTTAATACTGCTAAAAGCATTCGTTTTCATTCATTTGGATAAAAAATTTATTCTGTTGCTCAGTTTTCCTGGGGCAGTTCGTTGGCCCTCTCCTCAACTCAACGTGAGCACATACGGCACGAGGATTACGACAATCATTAGCATAACCATCTGAGGGGGGGGGTTATTCGCCGATTCGCCTGGTGAGCCAATAAAATGCATCTGCTGGATAGCCCCATGTAACATTGTTCGTTCTGCGCAGACACTACACAATGCTTGGACTTGAAAATGTTACCTACAAACACATAAAAAAAAAAAAAACCCAGGAAACAAAGTGTATGACCTTAATGCACATTAGCCAATTACATTTAACAATTAAGTCCAACAAGAGCCTGCAGCGACTTTCTGGCTATAACGAACTCAGACGGTCATTTAAGTGAGTCACATGAGGATGTTCTGTTTTCGGCTCGGCTCTTTTAACCTCTCTGAAGGTAAACAACCTCACACCCTGTTTTTGTACCAAGTGTTGCAAAAAGCATACATTATTAATAACTTCATAAATATTTAAAATCACAGGCGCTGACCCAGCTGCCAAACTTACATGAATTATGTATGGAGTAAAGATTGTTATGGAGTCATACTCCACGTATTCTGGGACGAACCAAAGCTCATTATGAAGTGACGGGGAATGCTCACGGCATGCAAAGAAAGCAAATTTTACGGCGAATCAATTACACACAAGTGATAGTGGATGCGGAGTTTGACGGCACCTCGACCTTATTGTTTCAGCGAAAGCTCTCTGAATGATGGACACGTGCCAGAGCTATAGACACTGTAGTGGACCCCAGCAAACGGGGCGAGTTCACGCACAAATCAAACTTTCAAGTGTTTCAATAACCTGTAAGATGTCTATACATCACACACACAGCACGTGCAGTATATTGATTCTAAACACTTAGTCGATTCTCTCAATCTATGGAGGTGATTCAGAGCGCGACATCGAGGGCCTGAAGGTATGTGACAAGATGCTAAACGACATTAGCATGAGCAGGTCCAGGTGGCCGCATGTCCATTCATCCTGAAAACAGCATAGGCACTTCTGGTCATGGATGCTGAAGTTTATTTTGATTGGTGCAGAAGCAATGAGGTCACAAAAGTGGGGTCGAGGAGACCGGGTGAAAGGTCAGCTCGGCGCTTCAAGTCAACGTCGAGGACTAGGCTATCCATCCTCACATTTTATTGAATGCGACAGCCATCTAACAACAGTTTATGACTGGTCCTGCCATGTTCCCTCCCGCGAGGCTTTGCTGAAGCCTCATCCGACGACGAGTGTCACCCTGATCCAAACGAAGTCCACCCCGCCAAGGTCACCAGATGTCCGATTTTCAATTGCAATTCCACGTTTTCCCAGTCTTCGCCGAGCTCAGCAACGTCTACTCCTAACAGACAAAATGTGCCATTTGTCAGCAAGAAATTTGCATGTCAATGACTCCACAGATCGTTTATTGTTCTGACAATGGATTCGAGGGGGACGTCTACGCCCCCTGTTCGACCCGTTCCCCACACTCTGAGCCCTCTTCAGGACAATGAGGTCAATCCAGACGATCGCTGTAAATCACGGAAAAGCTATTCCCATGTCACCGGCTGGCAGAGGGGACTACGGGACCACAGCCAAGCCACGGCAGGACCGTATCCGACCCTCCCGCAACACTCGAGAGGCGCAAGCCCGGCCCTGTCCTGACGTTCACACCAATTAGCTCTCATCCAACCACTGCTTTGGCACCTAGGAACGCTAATTAGCCCACAAAAATAACTGCTTCAGGCAAAACGGTCGGAGAAAGACTGCATGTCAAGTCTCGACCTGCGCGTAATCAGCCACTGTGAATTAATTCTGATTGAGGAAGAACAGGAGTTCAAACCAGTCAGACAGCACGCAGCTCAGCCATGACCCCGGCTTTCAGAGAGGAGAATACTCACAGCGAGCCAAAACAAAGCGCCAACATGACGGGAAATATGCTCTGTGAGCGAAATCACTGTGTGCAAACATCACAGCACTGTGAAAAACTGAAAATCTGCTCTTTGGGGTGGAGGGGAACGAAACAGAACACTACCTACAAATCAAACACTATTAGATAAACAATGTTCAGCCGCAACTCGTAAACAAGCAGCTGTTCCACTTAAAAACCAAAGCACTCAGATTTGCAGCTGATCTGTTTGACAAACAAAATACTCCTGACTGCTCGTCCTCGCCAACATGAGCTAAGCGCTGTGCTGTGAAGCGCAGATCGTTCTAAAGGACCAGTTCTAATTTTGATATACATCAGCCCAGCCCACCAACCATAAACGCCCCCAAAACAGATGAGCATCAGCGGCCTGACCACCTGCCGCACAATCTCCGCTTGAGATAAACACGTCTGTGAACGGCGCAGTACATGCGTCATCCTCCAGATCAAAACAGGGAGCAGAAGTACTGCATCCAGGAGAACGAGAATTCTGCGGTAAGGAGTGAAGTGAGTCACGCCGTGCCTCTTCTCTGCATAAGAGCGTGAGCTGTGCGTATGAGCTGTGCTCTGGCTTTGAGCTGTGCGTATGAGCTGTGCTCTGGCTTTGAGCTGTGCGTATGAGCTGTGCTCTGGCTTTGAGCTGTGCGTATGAGCTGTGCTCTGGCTTTGAGCTGTGCGTATGAGCTGTGCTCTGGCTTTGAGCTGTGCGTATGAGCTGTGCCCTGGCTTTGAGCTGTGCGTATGAGCTGTGCCCTGGCTTTGAGCTGTGCGTATGAGCTGTGCCCTGGCTTTGAGCTGTGCGTATGAGCTGTGTTCTGGCTTTGAGCTGTGCGTATGAGCTGTGTTCTGGCTTTGAGCTGTGCGTATGAGCTGTGCTCTGGCTTTGAGCTGTGCGTATGAGCTGTGCTCTGGCTTGGAGCTGTGCGTATGAGCTGTGCTCTGGCTTGGAGCTGTGCGTATGAGCTGTGCTCTGGCTTGGAGCTGTGCTCTGGCTGTGAGCTGTGTGTATGAGCTGTGCTCTGGCTTTGAACTGTGCGTATGAGCTGTGCTCTGGCTTTGAACTGTGCGCATGAGCTGTGCTCTGGCTTTGAGCTGTGCGTATGAGCTGTGCTCTGGCTTTGAGCTGTGCGTATGAGCTGTGCTCTGGCTTGGAGCTGTGCGTTTGAGCTGTGCTCTGGCTTGGAGCTGTGTGTATGAGCTGTGAGCTGTGCGTATGAGCTGTGCTCTGGCTTTGAGGAGCTGTGCTCTGGCTTTGAGCTGTGCGTATGAGCTGTGAGCTGTGCGTATGAGCTGTGCTCTGGCTTTGAGCTGTGTGGATGAGCTGTCAGTATCAGTTGTGCTCTGGGTTTAAGCTCTACTCATTGGGTAAATACCAGCTGATTGACAGTTAATATGCTTGGTTTAATTGACACATCCTACTTTGTCTGTGTGATGCTTTTAAGTTGCAATCCCCCTGCACACAGTCAGCCAACCCTAAAGAAACAAATACATTTTGGTGCGCAAGACTAACAGACAACTTATGAGACATGAGTGCATTCAACTCATACAGAATTCTGCTCAACACAAATAACAGTTCATGTCAAATATTTCTCAACACAACATGCCATTATATCAGCTGCGGTCAGCACCTGATTGGACATGAGACAAATCAATCAACTGCTCTAACCAGTCTCATTGCAGCCCCAAGCCGGGGTTCACCCATTATTGCCCTGTGTTGGCCACAGACTCGTGGATGAGGTTCTTCTCGGGGAAGTGCAGAGCCAGTGGTAAGGCCGCAGTGCAGCCGCAGGGGGATCAGTGCAGCCGTGGGGTCCTTGGATGCGGCCATAAATCCCTAATGGCTCCAGCGGCATCGACCCTCCCTCAGTTTAATTAAATACAAGTCAGTTTGGACAGAGGTGTCAGGTGTAAGACCATGTAATGGACCTGTGAGTGATGGGACATTTGTGTGTCACAGTCGGCGGCTCCAAACCTGCTGTTTTCTGCCACTTAGTGCACTGTTGCATGCTGGGAAGAGTCAAGGCCACATTGTGAATAGAGCCATTTTAGGATACTGCGCCAAAATACTCACCGCACCTGTTCATGTCTATAAAACAAAAAAAGTAACTTTATAAAAATGCAAACATGCTTGAGCCAATCACAACCCCTCCCACGATTTCAAGTGCTTTCACTCACATTTAATAAAATTTGACATTTATCAATGTACATAATTATTACTACACATATATCCATGAAGAAGAGCGAATGTTGGCACAGCGAGGAGTCTTCAGCCGCGCTCCAGTCAGTTAAATCAAGTCCATATTTATTATGATCATCTACATTTCCCACCCGGGGACAGAGAGCCAAGCCTTTCACCAGGATGAGATAATTCACACACAGAGCAAAAATCAGCCTTCATCAGCACGTGTGCGAATTCATCACACGACTGGCACACATCTCAGAGCGTCACGCATCACCAGACACGATGCGTTACGTCGGAGTACTGACTAAGAGAAGAGCATTCACCATCCTGCTCCAGCAATTTACGCCTGTGAGGCGTTTCTTTTAAACCAGAAACTCCGTGGCCTTGGCATATTCTCGGTCAGAAACTTCTTAAAAATTTAGATTTTAGGGCTTTTTCAAGCTTTACTTGAGCAGATACATTAGTTAGGCGGGAGAGATGGGGAATCAGAGGCGCGGGGACAGGCGATAAAGATCGGCGGCCGGATGTGAACCACCAAACTAACAGCAGGTAAAAAAACACACAAACAGGCCATGTGACTGAGACGCAGCAGGAGTGCCTGTAAGAACGCATCTCCACAGTCATCTTACACAGTCATTCCTAAAAGGGGAACAGGGCTCGAGGGTTAACACACACTCACTCTAGGAGTGTAACAGCCAGTGTCCCGCATTACAGCCGAATGTGGGCCAGCCACCAAACCACACCCCTGTTTACAGGCTTGACCCCTGACCCAGGACTGATCCTGCATCAACCCCACCCGAATCTCCATGCGAACAACTCAACCCTCACACTCCCTCGCACACACAGAGCAGCATCTCTGCACGACTAAAGGGACAGGCCGTGTAATCGCTCACAGCAGGGCTGTCGGGACAGGCCGTGTAATCGCTCACAGTCTGACAACACCTCCGGACTGAGCCTCTCGCACCTCATTATCAACCAAAATTAGCTCAGCAGAAACTGATACACACCCGCAAACGCACAGCTAATCTCAAAAAGACATACGAAGAGATGTACACACACATACATCCCCCCCACACACACACACACACACAAAGAAATTACAGAGGTAAACTGACAGGGCTAATGATGGGGACCATGATCCTCAGGCTAAAATAAAGTGCAACTTCACAGCAAACAGCGAAGACACACTCAGAACAGATCTCCACACCCTCGCACCCTCCGTGCTTGTGTGTGTACATACAGGGGTGGACAGAATATCACACACACACCCACTAAACATGCAATTAACTCTGCAATTGCGGCTTTGAGGCTTCAAAAGCAGCTACGCAGGTCATTCCCGTTAATTTCACCGCTAATTAGCGGCATAAATCTATTTACGACTCTGAAGTGAGACAAGAATGCCATCAGCGTTCCAATCCACAGGAATAGCTGGTGCGATTGGCACAAAAATGGCAGAGTCATTGAAGGTGGCAGACAGAGAACTTCGTCAAAAATGAAAACATGAGCTAAACACCAGATTACCAGCAGCTAAAAACTTCATTTTCATAAAATGTTGGGTAAAATGTCAGGAGTAAACTTGTTGTTGAACTGTTGCCGGGTTCTGTGTGTCATAGAGGAACAAGGATAGTCCTCTGCCTTCATTAGAACTTTCCAGAATCTAATTGTACTGTCCACCACCTCCAGCTGTAGAGCGCTAGCTGGGAGCTGCGGGATGATGCATGACGCTGCGCACTGGAGCGAGGCACATCTGCGAATGTTCACCACTCTCAGGGAGGATCGCCGGCAGCGTGTGTGTGTGTGTGTGTGTGTGTGTGTGTACACATGGCGCGCGCTTGAGCGTAGCATGGAAACATCACCACAGCTCGTGACCGAAGCACCGGGATCCAGCTGGTATCGACACAGCAGGAAATGCACTTTGCTCCGACCCTGATCTGGGAAGTCTGGCTCGGACAGCTGACTGTGGAGCCAAAATGGCTGCTGAGTGAGATCAATAGCAATGCCAACATGTAGATGTGAATGGGAAACAAAATAAGGAAAAAATATAAATCATGTTCAATGATTCAGATGGGACTGTCCATCTCAGTTCCCGGAGATCTACCGTCCTGAAGGTTTTCATTTTAACTCCACTTCAGCTGATCTATATCTGCAGCGCAGTTAGTCCTCTTGTAGTCGAATAAGAGCTTTAGTCGGGGTTGACCTAAACTGTCCCGAGAGAAAGCCTGCCGAAACAGGGAAAGCAAAGGATTAGAAAAATACAGGCCCGAAAACCTCCGAATCAATCAAGCGAGTCTTGGTGCTAAACTATTCAACCTGAAAGGACATCATTATGCGCATCCAAGCTGATAAATTCAGGAGTGCATGAAGGCATCATAATTCATCAGTGGGTTGCTAAATTATTTTTTCCAGTTGGTACACATCAATTTTCTGGAGCAAACACTCATCAGACCGAAACACAGCAGAGCCCAGTCGAGTGACAAACACAGAGCCCGACTGCCAATTTTGGGCCTCGAAAAATGACCAGTTCGTAGATCTTTGTTAGAACATTTGGTTGAGATTCTGATGCAGACTTAACATGCCACGAGTCATTTTGGGCAGTGGGTCTCCATAATGGGCCCTCAGTGAAAGGGGAGTCGTTCATTTTCACCATCACTCCATCCGCAAGACCCACGATGACTGAATGCTTGAATAATTTGGTCACAGATCTCATAAAGTTCCAGTAATGAAACATCACAAAGCAAAATCCTCTGAGAAGAGCGACCCTGGGCCTAAATCTCATCAGATGGACGTCTGTGGAGCAACAGAGTCAGTTTGGGTGTCCTTGACACAAACGAGTTAGAGATCCACCGATTTAGGGAACGGCTGGAGAAACGGATCCACCCTCTGATTCCAGCGACAGAATTAAGTCACTGAATTACAAAAACCCTTCAAAGTGGGGCGCCCCGGTGGCTCATCGGTCTAAGTGCGTGTCCCATAAAGGTTGTGTCCTTCTCACAGTGACCCAGGTTCGAATCCGGCTCAGGTCATTTGCTGCATGTCCTCCCCCGTTCTTCTCCCCAACCTTCCAGTCTCTGTACTCTGTATAACTGTCAAATAAAGGAAAAATTCCCCAAAAAAGAATTTAAAAAAAAAAAAACCCTTCAAAGTGAAAATTCATACGATTGTATGGAGTTATTGACGTCAGTCGAGGTGGATCCAGCAATTTATCCACCTTGGACAAGTGCACCTCAGTGAATATCACTTCTCCCCAAAAATCCTTGGAATCTCCGATAACTGAAGTCAGCAGCTGTTTTCTTTCATGACCCTGCTTGAAAATATAAAATTAGAGAAGGGTAACCACTCTAACGTAAAGTTTCTCTGAGGAACGAAGCAGCACGAAATACAGAAGCTGCCCGGAGCTCCTGCCAGGGAAGCCCAATCTACTTTTAGCTGGAGGTGAATATCAATGTTTACAGCGACCCGCGAAGCTCGCCATGACCAATCAGGAGAGAGCAAATCCTTTCATCATATAATAAGGACCTATGACCGTCAGACATATCAATAGCCCGGTATATCAAGCTATAGCTGTTCATGTCGAGGAAGTAATTTAGCTTAATGTATAACCCTTCATGTTCAGTTAATTTGGTACATTTTTCAGTAGAAAATATAAAGCCGAAAAACATTCCACAATGCTTCATGTTCAGCTGAGGATTTAGAACATCTGTGATCACGATAATTCATTCAAATATCAAAATAATTACACAATGTAAATACATTATTTGTCACCGTCTCCAATGTCCATGTGTTACATACAGGGAGATCCATAAGTATTTAGACAGAGTTTGGTGGTAAATACATACACCGACTGTAGTACAAATGCTTCAGGTTAAATAAATGAAGACCACAATGGAAAAATGATCAGTCAAATTTCTATATTGTGGAGGAATGATGAATTAAAAATTAAAAATGATCTTAGAAACACAGCACTAAAAAAATATGGGAAAAATATTTAAAATATTAAATATTATAATAATATATGAAATATACAAAAATGAAAAATGATCAGAGCCCAAATTTTGCCTTTGTGGTCTTCAAATATCTTAAATATCATCAGAAGGTCTGCTGTTTAAAACTGAGGGCAGGGATCACGACTGTAAAAAACAGCCTTAATGTCCAAATAATTATGGCAATCACTGTAGTCACTGCACTGCGGCAAAGCCAGAACCTTACATTTCAGTTTCCAAAGCGAGAACGGCATAGTCATGCAAATCGACCCACCGTGCCCGTTTCAGGATAAAGAGTTCCACATAAAAATTCTCTTTATGTTCAGCATTATGTAATAAACACCTGCAGAATTCAGCTCGGACGACGATGAAGTGCTCACCGGCCTCAGGAAAATACACTCCCCAGCCACACCAGCAATAATCACACGAAAAACCAACCCATCACAGAAAATAAATGCACTTTTGTGCCACAAAATCTCCTTTTTGTGACACAGGGATTTAGAAACGCAGAAATTTCAGCACAGACAGAAAACAGGCTAATACCCACGGAGACTGGGAACGGAGGTGTACGGGTGTCTGTAGTGAGAGATTAACGGACAGGGCCCGACCCGGATCAGAATAAAGCCCATTTATCTGGTTCTACAACGCTCTCCCAGATCAGATTAGATTACAGTCCCACTGGCAGTGTGTCAAATGTCCCACATAAACCCATTAACCCGGCGAGGCTGTTTGAGCGACGAGCATCAGTGATACTAGTATTTAAGACAGGATAGTCCAGCCCAGATTTTGGAGAAGTGCTGTCCTGCAGGTGACCACTCCAGCCCTGACTGAGCACAGCTCGTGCAACAGCCAGACATCTCGCCAAGCTGTTCATCTGAGGAATACAGCGTTTCACACTGACTGCAGACTCCAAGAAAACTCCTCAGTCCCTGGTGCCTGATGGGCTTCATTTTCATATATTTTGTAGTTTATGGACCAAATATGAAAAATCCAAAATATTAGACTCATATTCCAAATGGTCTCCCTTCTACAAGGGTCCAAAAAAGTGGGCGTGGAACTTTTTTGGGCGTGGCAGTCCATTTCCTAGCCATCTGTAAAGTGGAATATCTCCAAAACTAAAAGAGGTATGACTGATATTTTGGGGACACCTTCTTCAAGCCAAATACTTTCATTTAAAGCCAATTCCAGCATCTCACTCCCCATTGGTGTGGAGAGTACGGGCCTGGCCCAAGGGGCATTTTCAGACCAAATCTGCCTTTTCGGGGGATCCTGACAGCCACACCCAGTCACTCAGTCCCTGGAGGTACAGAATGAATGTGGTTTTGAAAGAACCCTGAAGTGGCATCATTTTAATGCAGGAATAACAAGTGTAAGACATTTACAATATGCTGAAATTTGGCTGTGAAAAGGGTCCAAAATACCCTATTTTTGGAGCCCCTGAAAAGGATGTGGGAAGGGGTTAATGGTAATGAAATTTTTGTGTTCAGGGGACCTTCATGTCATCGTCACTTGTGCCTCCAGGTAGAAAAATCACCGTTTTGTTGCAATACTGTTGGTAATTCCAGACATGGTCATTTCTGTATATTATGTACATCAATGTACTCGTGCGATATGAGGACTACTGAATATGTGATTTACAGCCAGATTCAAGGATAGCAATGCTAATCATTGCCTTTTATCATGACAATCCACAAACACGACAGATGGCATTAACAGGCACGTTAAAGTCACAGGTTACCTCCTGTTCACTCTGGCCTGCTTGCTTTCATTGACATGCATTAGGTCTCGGCTCCCTGAAAACCAGTTGAATAGTGATGACCCAGTGAGGTAAACTGGGGGGTTTAATTCCCCTGACTGGCAGCAAAAAAACATGCATTAAAATGTCTCCAGGACACCTTCTTTCATGGTCCCGTGGGGCGTTCGGACAACGCGATTCTGACAAGCACCTTGACCGGAAATGCAGAGCCGTGAACATGTAAACTCAATAATGGAGAGTGTGCGGGCAAAATTACACAGTGAATAAATTTCCTCGATTATACAAACACATATTTCTGAAATTTGGACATGATTTCAAGCAACTGTGTTTCTTTTGCAGTTCAGCAAACAAAAACGTAATAAAAGCCCAGAAATGTACGCTTTTTTCTGGTGGATGAGACAAACTGACAGCTGAGTGACTGTGCATTTGGGGGCCAAGCGAAGGCCGTTTTAACATTAAAAACACTTATTCATGAGGACCGAGAGCCACTGAAGCTCACAATCCTGATTTCTGCCGTTCTCTTCAAACACATACTTGTAGATACTGCATAGTCTCTTCAACAGAGAAAACAGCAGCTTGTGCTCGCTCACAAACACACACACACACACACACACACACACACACACGCACGCACACACACACACACGCCAACAGCCTGGGAATTTCAGTGTAAAATGGGACCCTCCTGCCACAGGTGTAATTACCACACCTGACACAGCGGTAACACCCTGTCTAATCACCGGGCCGACTTCTGTCAAACACCACTCCTCCCCGAAAAAAGCACAACTCAATTCTGAGCAGCAGGCTGGACAATTTCAGATCACCGCACTGACTGAGAACCTCATACCCATCTTGCTTAGAATCCATTACATCTCTTTGAAAATACTGCCAGCTCTGGAACGTCTCGGCCTTCTAATTCATCTTGAACAAAATGGCTTTCCAAGAGGAGTAGGAGGCATTTCCATAGTAATGTGTGACTGCAGGATGACAGCAGAGCTAAAATCAGCACTCTGATGTGCTGCTGCCATAAACTCAGCAATGCAACAGTACGGCCATGTTTAAAGTACGGCCATGTGAACTCACGAAGCACTGAGTTGAGACACGGATTTACTGTACGTTGTACTGCATTGGGTTGTGAACTCACGTTATACTGTGCTGAAATGTAAACTGTGTATTGTGTAAACACCATAACCATGTCCACTGACTGACTGGTTACATGAATTACCACACTTCAGGTGTTTTACAGCAATATTGTGCCACATCATATTCTCACTAAAGCCAGTGTTAGGTTCACACACACGTCACTCACACACTCATACTCACGAGCCATTTAGAGTCTCCGATCGGCTTGGCCTGAATTTTTTTGGACTGTGGGAGGAGACCCACATGAACAGGAGAACATGCAAACGCCGTACAGGAAGGCCCCAGGCTGGATTCGCACCCACGATCTTCGAGCTGCGAAGCAACAGCACTGCGCGTTGTGCCATTTTATCGTGCTCTAAAGTGAACTGATATGATACAGCAACGCGAGGTGAACTCGTGTAACCCCGTCGGGAAGAGAGGAGAACAGACCTCATGTCCCACCGCTCGGCTCAGTGCTGTGGTCACCCATCATTGGGCACAGAGGAGAACCCCCGTCCAATGAAAACATCACCATGCGTTTCCATGCCAATAACAGCACCAACTGACCGCGCTCACAAACGCCTCTGTTTGTTTAAACATCAGCCAGCCAAGCGGCTAAAACCCGATGTGATGCAGCACACTGCAGCGACTGCAGAATCTCTCCAGAACCGAGGGACGAGAAACGACGAGGAGAAGAAAAAAACACACACACACAAACAGGTGGTCTAATGCGTATATAACCACTTAAAAATAACAGAGTTTACATCACAGATATGCTAATTATAGCAGCGAAAGAAAAACACACCTACACCTCGCCAGAAACAACAACAAACTCTGTTAAGATAACGATGTAGGACCAGGAACGTTTCAGCAAATTCATCTCAAACAAAGCTGCTCTCTCTCTCTCTCGCCACACACACACACACACACACACACACACACACACACACAGAAGAGGAGAGGATTCATTTCGGTAGTGGAAGGTGACAGGAGAGCATAAACTCAGGAGAGGGGGGTCAGCGTCGGGGTCAGGAAAGGAAGGAACAGTCAGGGCTCCTTTCTGAAAGGAAAAGTTCCTGGAAATACCCTTTCATGAGGTCAAATCTGACCCCGAGAAAACCAGTATAAAAGGTGTCCAAACGTGTCAGTATTTTACTCAGAAAAAATCCAGCAGTAATTATTTGAGTGGTGTGTCATTGTTGTGGTGTCTTTACTTTTCTAAGAATACATACCAAGAACAAAACCTGAATAAAGTACTGAAAAAAGGACCAATTATGGTGGCAACCGTTCTCTAAACACCAACAAAAAGGAGCGAGAGGTCAGCAGATGCGGTAAAGGAGCGAGAGGTCAGCAGATGCGGTAAAGGAGCGAGAGGTCAGCAGATGCGGTAAAGGAGCGAGAGGTCAGCAGATGCGGTAAAGGAGCGAGAGGTCAGCAGATGCGGTAAAGGAGCGAGAGGTCAGCAGATGCGGTAAAGGAGCGAGAGGTCAGCAGATGCGGTAAAGGAGCGAGAGGTCAGCAGATGCGGTAAAGGAGGGAGAGGTCAGCAGATGCGGTAAAGGAGCGAGAGGTCAGCAGATGCGGTAAAGGAGCGAGAGGTCAGCAGATGCGATAAAGGAGCGAGAGGTCAGCAGATGCGGTAAAGGAGCGAGAGGTCAGCAGATGCGGTAAAGGAGCGAGAGGTCAGCAGATGCGGTAAAGGAGCGAGAGGTCAGCAGATGCGGTAAAGGAGCGAGAGGTCAGCAGATGCGGTAAAGGAGAGAGAGGTCAGCAGATGCGGTAAAGGAGCGAGAGGTCAGCAGATGCGGTAAAGGAGGGAGAGGTCAGCAGATGCGGTAAAGGAGCGAGAGGTCAGCAGATGCGGTAAAGGAGCGAGAGGTCAGCAGATGCGGTAAAGGAGCGAGAGGTCAGCAGATGCGGTAAAGGAGCGAGAGGTCAGCAGATGCGGTAAAGGAGCGAGAGGTCAGCAGATGCGGTAAAGGAGCGAGAGGTCAGCAGATGCGGTAAAGGAGCGAGAGGTCAGCAGATGCGGTAAAGGAGCGAGAGGTCAGCAGATGCGATAAAGGAGCGAGAGGTCAGCAGATGCGGTAAAGGAGCGAGAGGTCAGCAGATGCGGTAAAGGAGAGAGAGGTCAGCAGATGCGGGAAAGGAGCGAGAGGTCAGCAGATGCGGTAAAGGAGCGAGAGGTCAGCAGATGCGGTAAAGGAGCGAGAGGTCAGCAGATGCGGTAAAGGAGCGAGAGGTCAGCAGATGCGGTAAAGGCTCATCAACAATTACTGAGCTTGAAAGCTCAACTGTTTATTATATTAATGATCACATAAATGTTTCAATGAGGCGAAGGGAATCTGTAAAATGCAACAGCTATATTAACATCACAGGTCACACTAGTGATATCCTATCACAAATTCAGGGCAAAATTGTATTGCATTGCATTGTATCATTGCTTCAATGTTCACAATTATGAAATAGTTTAAGATGAACCATGGCAGAACTGCCACCACTTTTGAGTGTCAGTATGAAAACAGGGGTCCAGTTCCGCAGCAGGAGGGGCCAGACACCCCCCCCAGACATGAGCGGCCCCTGCTTCAGATTCCTGAGGGTCAGAGGAGGCTTCAGCTGTGGGGAAGTTATTCGACGGAGAGACCCCAGCTGTTCTTGTGTGGCATTATTCAAATTCCATCTCCTCTGCTGAGGAACCCTGCATCAGTGCTGTTATACATTACACACATACAGGTCTGTGCTGCACAGAGTCAGTGCTGTTATACATTACACACGTACAGGTCTGTGCTGCACAGAGTCAGTGCTGTTATACATTACACACATACAGGTCTGTGCTGCGCAGAGTCAGTGCTGATATACATTACACACATTCAGGTCTGTGCTGCACAGAGTCAGTGCTGATATACATTACACACATACGGGTCTGTGCTGCGCAGAGTCAGTGCTGTTATACATTACACTCATACAGGTCTGTGCTGCCCAGAGTCAGTGCTGTTATACATTACACACAAACAGGTCTGTACTGCCCAGAGTCAGTGCTGATATACATTTCACACATTCAGGTCTGTGCTGCACAGAGTCAGTGCTGTTATACATTACACACATACAGGTCTGTGCTGCCCAGAGTCAGTGTTGTTATACATTACACACATACAGGTCTGTGCTGCCCAGAGTCAGTGTTGTTATACATTACACACATACAGGTCTGTGCTGCCCAGAGTCAGTGTTGTTATACATTACACACATACAGGTCTGTGCTGCAGAGTGTCAGTGTGGTTATACATTACACACATACAGGTCTGTGCTGCACAGAGTCAGTGCGGTTATACATTACACACATACAGGTCTGTGCTGCCCAGAGTCAGTGCTGTTATACATTACACACGTACAGGTCTGTGCTGCACAGAGTCAGTGCTGTTATACATTACACACAAACAGGTCTGTGCTGCCCAGAGTCAGTGCTGATATACATTACACACATACAGGTCTGTGCTGCACAGAGTCAGTGCTGTTATACATTACACACATACAGGTCTGTGCTGCCCAGAGTCAGTGCTGTTATACATTACACACATACAGGTCTGTGCTGCACAGAGTCAGTGCTGTTATACATTACACACACACAGGTCTGTGCTGCCAAAAGTCATTGCTGTTATACATTACACACATACAGGTCTGTGCTGCCAAAAGTCATTGCTGTTAAACACAACACACAAACAGGTCTGTGCTGCCCAGAGTCAGTGCTGTTATACATTATACACATACAGGTCTGTGCTGCCAAAAGTCATTGCTGTTATACATTACACCCATACAGGTCTGTGCTGCCAAAAGTCAGTGCTGTTAAACACAACACACAAACGGGTCTGTGCTGCCCACAGTCAGTGCTGCTAAACACAACACACAAACAGGTCTGTGCTGCCCAAAGTCAGTGTGGTCCTCTATATTCATCTGCAAGTGTAACCAAAGCATCACTGAACTGCCTGCATATAAACCCAGCGACAAACATTCGTTTATCCACTGGTAACAGCCAAATAAATGCCTAATTTAAGGCTCATTAACAATAAATGCAGTGGAATGACTGTGTGACAGTTTTACAGATCTCAACAATTACAGGAGGTAATTAGTCTAAACCAGAAGCTCTGATGCTTACGGAGCTCATTGAGCTGAATAGAGTGAAGCCTGCACCACTATCCCTGAAAACACCGTGCCCATGCTGAGGCAGTCTGCAGTGCTGTGCCTTTGGTCATTCAGACACAACTCTTCAGGAACTGGTACAAGCAGACACCAGGATGTTACGGGAAGAGGAGCGGAGAGGGAACACAGCCCAGTTAACTACTAAACAAACAGAGGAAGGGTGCAGGACAGCGCGACCACAGTCTTATTTGCCTTAGATCGTGACCTCACTCTGAGGTTTTGGGGTGAAAGGTCAGGTGGGAATGCCTCAACGCACTGAGCGAGCCAAATCTCCCCTTTTGGTCGAGGATTATGGGACGACAGCACTGAATGCAGTGTAAACTCTCAACTTTAAAGCCGTAGCAGACTGAACCCATACCTGCCAGTCACAGGAAAAGGCCCTCGTGCAGCCACTGAGCATGCTCAGAAAGCTGACTGGCAGTCTCACCTTCTTAAGGCCTTGTTATGGTTGCGCTAGAGTTTTAAGGCAGTTAAGGGCATCTCCACACGGTCCAGCAGCCCTTGTACTGACTTGGTTTAAACCTTAACCTCCGCTTGAGACGGCCGTCTGCACTTCCTGTGGCTCTGACTTACCCAGAGCATTTAAAATGCAAAAACACTTCATTTTAGATGATCATAGAGCTCCACTCTCTTAATTTATCCTTCACAGCATTTTCATAAGCAGGGGGAATAAAGGACGTGTTTTGGCAATAAAATTAAGTTCTTAAGATCTTATTAATCATTCTTACTTCCAGCAAACAACCAGACTCTCTCCGACGGACAATAATTGTGTAACATGGCACTGGAATGAGGCACAAGAGGCGGTTTCTCCCTGAGCCGCCATCTTTCCCAGACGGAGAATTAAACCCCTACTTTACCTTTAATCCTCTCCGTGATGGTGGCCAATGTTTTCGAGAGCGCTCGTGTGAGAATGTAAGCGCGTGCACATGTTTCGGTCGGTGCGCACTTACACCGCAAGGGCCGCGAGCACGCTCGTGTCCGTGTGAGAGATCTGCGTGGTAAATGGGGGCTGTATATTTTTCAGGGCTGATAAAGGATTCGGTGCAGCGCACAAACAGGATTGAAGAAACAGGCCCGTCGCAGTGGATTTTGCTTCCTCTAGGACGGCTACAAATCCAACTGCTCACACAACACGAGGGGTATTAAAATCCATGAACTGCACTCGCTCACTCACTCAAGGCTATACTTGCAACAACACTGTACTGACACACATTCATTCTGTACTGCCTTTTCAGAACACTGACCACAACCAAATAATGCCCAACTCTAACCTCCATGTAACCCCAACTGTAACCGTGAACCTAACTTAAACCAATTACCATAATCCTCCGTAATCTCCTGTGAGGAGTGTCCAAAATGCCCTCACAACCCCGGCTGTCCTCACAACATCCGTGGTTTCTCAAGAGTCGGTTCTCACAAATATAACTACGTGTGACCACGCGCGCACACACACACACACAAACGCACGTAATCAGGCGCTGATTTCTAAAAGCATGGTAATTGAAATAAGCGTAGCCTTCGTCATAATTTCCCTTTAAGCATCAGCTTGCAGGGCTGTCCTTGCCATCGCGACCACAGAATTCCAGAGACAGTCGGCCCGCGTCAGCATAAGAGCAGCAGAGACACAATCCTGCGTTCCGGAGGATCCACTAATTGAATTTCTTGGTCTTTTGTGGCAGGAGGCAGCAGTAGGCTTTGTCGCAGTCACAGATAAAAGGAATACAGACAGATTAACTTATAAAGAAATCTCCACAGTCCAATGCAAAATTTGACAAGTTGACAAATTGTTTTCCTCTGGGACAGAGAAAGAGACAAAGTAAGAATAAAATCAGAGTAACTCAAGATAAAAAGGCAAATCACACATCAAACTCCAGCTGCCACTCAGTGTGGGGGTTGGACATTTTAGACAGAAGGTCACATACAGGTACAGTATGACCGAGAGAGGGACTGATGTGTGGATGGTGCGAGAATACAGTGGGAATGCTTTGTGGATGATGTGTGAATGATGGTGTGTGGATGATGTGTGAGTGATGTGTGGATGGCGTGTGGATGATGTGGATAGCGTGTGGATGGTGTGTGAGTGATGTGGATAGTGTGTGGACGGTGTGTGAGTGACGTGTGAATGCTGTGTGGATTATGTGTGAAGGCATATGATGGTGTGTGGATTGTCTGTGAATGAGGCATGGATAGTGTGTGGATGGTGTGTGTGATGTGTGAATGATGTGGATAGTGTCTGGATGGTGTGTGAGTGATGTGTGAATGGTGTGTGGATTATGTGTGAAGGCAAATGGTGGTGTGTGGATTGTCTGTGAATGATGCGTGGATAGTGTGTGAGTGATGGTGCATGGATGGTGTGTGGATGATGTGAGTGATGTGTGGATGATGCATGGGCAGCATGTGGATGGTGTGAGTGATGTGTGGATGATGTGTGAATGATGGTGCATAGATGGTGTGTGAGTGTTGTGTGGATGGTGTGTGAAGGCGAATGATGGTGTGTGGATTGTCTGTGAATGATGCGTGGATAGTGTGTGGATGGTGTGTGAGTGATGGGTGGATGATGTGTGAGTGATGTGTGGATGGCGTGTGGATGTGTGTGATTGATGCGTGGATGATGTGGATAGTGTGTGTGTGGATGTGTGAGAGTGATGTAGATAGTGTGTGGACGGTGTGCGAGTGATGTGTGGATGGTGTGTGATTGATGTGTGGATGATGTGGATAGTGTGTGGATGGTGAGTGATGTGGATAGTGTGTGGACGGTGTGTGAGTGATGGTGTATGGACAGTGCGCGGATGATGTGTAGATGATGTGTGAATGATGGTGCATGGACAGTGTGTGGATGGTGCGTGAGTGATATCTGGATGATGTGGTTAGTGTGTGGATGATGTGTGAGTGATGTGTGGATGGTGTGTGAGTGATGGTGTATGGACGGTGCGCAGATGATGTGCCCCTTGCTTACAGGCTGAAATAGCATTCACTTCCCTCCCTCCCCCAGGCAACTTTGATCTGGAACAAGTGGGGCAGCCAATGGATGGTGTGTGATATTAGTGCTCATTAAAGCAAAATCAATTATACATTTAAAAGCATTTCTTAGCTGCTTCAAAGTCACGCTGAAATTATCACTGTCTCTTTCCGGCATCGCTTCCTTGAAGCTTTCAGACGTCGCATCCTCACAGCTATAAATATTGGGTAATATGCACTGGCACTGGTAGAACTGGGTGGAGAGTTTACAGAGCCCCCCGGAGAAGGCGATCCCGAGGCTGCAGACGGAACAGGGCATGCGGATCACAGCACCGCTCCCGCGTCCTCCATCACGGTTTGGGGCCGACAGGAGTAGCTCCGCCCAGATCTTTATTTCGAGGAGGGTTATTTTCTGCCTTTTGGCCACGATCTGCGAGACCCACCCCGTAAAGCGCACAGGATGCTGGCACCAACCAACTGTAGCCCGTCCCAACCATTCTGGAGACTTCCATAACAGTGTAAACAACTGTGTGGCAGCACGGGGATAGGACACACTGCGACCTGCTGAATCATTAAACTGACTCCATAGCGAAACAGATTCCATAACGGTTTCATAAAGGATTGGCTCCTGGGTAAATGATTGAGATCAGGAAGGAATCAAAAAAGGCCGTAAATCCCAGTATAAACGCAGAGAGGCCGAGGGAGCACCAGCCTGCCCACATGGCGCTCTACGTCTCTCTCCTCCAAGGTTAAGCCCTGCTTTAATTCTCATAACAGAAAGATTACCTTTATTAAAAACGAGTAAGCCGATTTGCCGTGAAATTCCTTCCGACTCGCCATCTAACAGCCTCACATAAATCATTGATCTGGCGAGAGAGACGCACGAACGGCATCGCCGGTGTTCTGTCTGACATTAATGTCTCAACTGCACATCAGAGACGATCTCTCACAAAGAATCCCCGATAAATCACGTACGACAGGGCAAACACATTCACAATGCCGATATCGCCACAGACCGAAATTGAAGCAAGCTTGGCAAAATAGCAATATTATATCGATATCAAGATATGAGATATCATCAGGGATTTTGATATGGTAACACTGCGGCACAAATGTTGTCTTTTCGGGTTTTAAAGGCTGCATTTGAGTAAAGGGACACAGTTTTCTGCGTTTATTACACCGTTATAGCGGTCGCCTGTACCTGCTTGGTCAACATACCCACATTACTGATGGCCGTTAATCAAAAATCCTAGTGTGCAAATATTCTGAGAAACCTCAGTTAGTCATACCTACAGCACCGCAACAATATCAACATGGTGGCATTCAGTCAAAAATATCTCAAATTTAGTTTTGTCCATTTCGCCCACGTCTAAACCAGGACTCTTATTCCAGCTCGAGACATCAAGTTTCGGAAACAAACCACATTCATCAAGGAGGCCAGATCAACGGGCAGACGAACGAGCCTCCCAGTAAGTCTTTGGTTTGAAGGACTCATCAGAGTCCGTGATCTGCAGTCCGAGTGTGGTGACATCAGAACAGTAGCTGACGGGACAGCACACAGGCCCTCGAACACACAGCCTTCGCTCCCATCTGCACTCCTGCACAAAGCCAGCACTGGCTCTCTGTACAAAAACGCTCCCAGCGAGCCAGCTGGCCCCTCTCTCGCCCCCCTCCCGCCTCGCCCTGGGACAAACCTCGGGGTCTGTACCCCTGGCAGCCGGTGGCCACAAAAAGCGATAAAGGGGTGATGTTGGGTCAAGCTGCCCGTGAGAGGTGGGGAGGGCTCGTGGCAAATTAGAACAGCACAGAATCCGCCCCTCCCCTCTCTAAAATGCCTGGAATAAAATAGGAAACTGGCCAAACGTCAACACTGGTCTCATTCTCAGCAGGATAAATGAGCGTTCGCTGTTTCTTTGCCTCTATCGGCAAACCTCGGTGTGGACACAAGCATGCGCGTAAAACAGCCACGCGGAAATGAAGGCGTGAACAAATCCCCAGGCTGACAGGCAAGCGAGGCGTCCCGTAACAACCCCGCTCTGACATGGAAATAAGACATTCCTGAACACAGCTCTGGTGCGGCGAGTAACATCGTGGGCGAGGCGGCCGCATGACCGCTGCTCGAGTTCTTATCAAGCTTCCTTCATCTTTTTACAATGTTCTTCACAACTCCAGGATAACAGTCTGGATGCTCTCGCAAACCGCTTTCAACTGCCACCAGGGACCATTTCATCGCCATTACAAAATGTCCAATTAAGATCATGCTAATCCCATATTCAAGATCTTCAGGTCAAAACAATATACAAGACCTAACTCTGAAGACTTTGTAATAAAATATGAGAAAAGAGGCCAACTTATTTTGCCAAAAGAAGAAAAGTTGTGTCGGCAAAATGGCTTTTTATTTCACAATTTTAACAAGGCAATATTTTGACTGGCAAGGGCCACGTCCGACCAACTTCCTTCTGACTCCTGGCAGGAAGTGACATCACATCAGGAATTTGGGGGTGACCTGATCTTTGACACGGTATCGTTCTCATTCCTGTCTTTGTTTCTCAGTTTGAGCGCAAAACAAGTACAACAACTTGTATAATATACATTAAATTACTGTGGGGAAAAAAAAGAAACCGTTGATGTTTAAAAAGATTTAAAAATAATAATAAAAAATCAACTGTGCCCCCGAAGAAATGATCAGTCGGTCTTTAAATCACAGCCGAAGAAAGTCAGATTAGAGATTAATTATTCATCTACAGGAGTTAGAAAAATAAAGTCAGTTAAAGGAGGAAATTCTCTCAGTGATTTTCCACATCAGCCTCAGTCTTTGTGGCATTTGTGCGGAAAAAGACCAAATTCTGCCATCGATCAGGAAAGGAGCGACTCCCGCGATGAGCAAAGTTCAGACAAGGCGCAGAAAAGCGATTTGGGAGGCCTTCGGCCGTTTCACCGAACAGCTCTTCCGCTTTTAAGGGGGAAAAAGTCCCAAAAGACGCGTTTAAGATGAGAAGCGGTGCCGTTACGCGAGAGGCACAGTCAGCTAAAACGAATTAAAGAGGCGCGTTAAAAGTGTTTCTGTTCTCACAAAACTTTAAATGTATGGCCATTATTTCTACCGCCCGCTGCCTTTATTCCTGTTCAGGATCCTGTAAGTGAACCTCGGGTGTTTTGGGTGCTGAACAAACTCTCGTCTGAAAGGGCAAACTCTAAAAACAGTGCGCTAAAGCAGGCCCCTGCGAGCTGGCTTTTGGCATCGCAGCTCCTCCAACCCCATTAAACAGGGATTTTACAGTTACCCAAAACAGAAGCAGACTCCAGCTTCCCCACCGACCCGTACACCAGAACCCTGGATACCGCCCTCCCTAAACAGGAGCACAAAAGCGCTGCCACTTCAGAAACCCTCCTGATTGGCTCAGATACCTCTCCAAATGAATTCTGGGACAGTGAGGTAAAGAAATGATGACGTCAGCCGTTATCCATAGCGAGTGCACAGGACAGGACAACTTATTCTCAATTTTTAATGCCATTTCTTTTTTAAGAAAAATTTCACAAAAAATTATTTTTTACCCTGATACTCCATAGTCTTACATCGTACCAGGGACATAAGAGCACATTTTCACAGAGCACGTGCCCTTATAGGAATCTTCTCAGGATGCTTGGGGATCCATGGAGATCCTGAATCATCTTGCAGGAATCCTGCAAGGACAGGATCCCTTAAAGAAACCTTCAATGATCTAGAAAAAACAAGGCTCCTTGCAGGATCCTGCAAAAATTCTTGAAGGATCTGGTGACAGGATGCTTAAGGATCTTTGCAAGGATCCTGTCAGAATCTTTCACAGGATCCTCGGAAGGATCCTCACCACGGTAACGTCCCCGAAACATTCACGCCCAAACGGTGAACGGAAATTAAGGGTTAAGTGCCAAGGCCTTCAGGCTGTACAAACTACTACACCAGTTTAAGTCACATATACTTCGGCTACTGATGCTGTACGTCGACACAGGTTTTCCCAAGTGGTCACAACATCTCAAATGTAACAGGCAAAGACCTGCCGACCGATGCACCACATCTGGCTGGCTGGATTCCAGCTGCGGCCCAGCGAGACCTGCCCCCGCAGTCCGAGCCTCATCAGGGCCGATTCTCCCCGAAGGGCGATAAAATACAGCCTTAATGTCTGAGGAAATTCCTTAGTGCTCCAGTCTCAACCTGTGCCCGATATCAGCGCAGCGTCAGGAGAGAATTAATCCGAGAGACGGGGGGGTTCGTATATTCACATCACCCCCCACCCCCACACACCCCGAGGTCATACATCCAGCTTCAAAAGAGCCACGCTCCGTCTAAGAAAGCTGCGGCCAATTAACGGGCTAACGAGGACCTCAGCCTGTTCCAACTCGACATCAAAGAAATTCAATTACTGACGATAAAATATACACAACTTGGAATAAAAGGCCTTCCTCAAAAAGGTTTATTGCAGTAAATGACAGAATAATGTGATAAAACAGCAGGCTGAGAGTATAAGTCTGGGAACAACCTCCCATCGCTTCAATACCGACAATATTCTTCACTGGCAATAAACACCCAAAGCCAGTACCAACTACCAACTTTGTGTTTTTCGAGTGTTTTATCCATTCATCTTCATTGCAACAACTGAACGCAATCAACGGAAATTTCTTTGGTCATTTAGAAACCCTTACACTCCAAACTGTGCACAGCACTGTCCTGCATATATCATTTAGCATTCATTTATTACGCTTCAACTCAGTCTTTACCAGCTATGACTTCGGTAATAAAGGGCTTTGCACTCGCAAATTGGTCATCCATTATTGAAGCCGTTTATGGCTGCTCAGGAGCATGGAAGGCGCTGGGGTAGGTCCCAGCATGCACTGGGGCGAGAGGCAGAGATGCGCCCTGAGCCAGCCCCAAATCCTTCATAGGGCACATCTGAGGCATTACAGCAGTGTGAACTCCACAGAATCTGCACAGAATCAGAGAGAGAGAAAAACTTTCTTCCTGTACTGGGAGTAAGGACGAAAACGCCACACGCGGTGGGAGGGCTGTATCTGCGTGCGGGTCAGTAACGGTCTCGTGCGGGTCAGTAATGGTCTCGGCTTTCAGTGGCCCTGGAGCCCCCTGAGTAACCTGCGTGCTTCTCCCACACAGCACTGGTCCACACTCACCCCTCTAAGGGCAGGAGAGATGAGGGGTCCGCCACGAAACTATTAAAGGGGGAACACTGTAGCCGCACTACGGTTAGCAGTTAGCATCCAGAGCTCATGGGAATTTCACTGGGAGTGAGGGAAAAGCCAATGAGCGCATCTCTCTTGTTCCAGGACGCCCACTGAGAGATTTCAGGCAGAACTACTGCAAGTTGGCAGTGATACTGCGAAACGGGGGTAAATCTCAGAGCGAAACTGGGGTCAAGAGCCCGACAGCTCTTCACGACTTCACCTCTTCAGATGCAGGTCAGAATCTCGAGCCTGGTCAGCGGGGGGGTCAGACCAGCAGCTCTGCAGCTGCCGGTTAAACAGCCGACCGCCAGCCTGCCCCGGTGACCTCACTGCGGCCCCAGTCCCGGCTGTGCCGGAGCACATCTCCCCTCTCCGCACGCTGCCCACAGACATGCAGCAAAACCTCCGCTGACGACAGCCATCCTCCTGTTTAAACGCTGGCACACTTGGAGAAATGTGATCAATGTGCACAGACCCAGCCCGATACATGAGTAAAATTCATGAGCGCATGCCTTTGTGAAAGTACTCTTCCACTCCATTCACACAGCTGCACATCACATCCGTCGGCCACAGCCGCACAGCTTCAGACAACCTCCGGAGAGCAAGCTGCACGGACTGACAGAACAGAGTTCACGTCCTTTTTTCCAGGAGCCCAAAGTAAACCGTCAGCAAACCTGCTCTGGAAATTAACAGACAGCGTACAAACACATCAGTTTTGTGTCGACTAGAATGAACTGACCGTTGCCTGAATTCAGGAGGGTCCGTAAATCCTTCTGCCAATACTGTGGCTGCAGCATCAGGATTCAACACCCAACGTCATCAGCCCATCGCAACACACTTACACGCCAAAATCAACCGCCAGCATCAAATGACGCAACAAAGATTGCTACAGCATGACATCACGATGACTGAAAATATAATGCATCACTGTCCACCCACTATAAATAAAAAAAAGTAGAAGTAATACAAACTAGGCTTATGCCGTCGGAGGCGACGGCTTGGGGTACATCCCCGAACGGCCCCAATCCGCCAATTCCCCAATCCTTGAATAGACCCAATACAACATAAAGCCCCTCAAGTCATTACCTTTCATTTGAACTTAATTACAGGTCAATTGGACAAATAGTTCCAAAGATATGGCAAAAATGGTTAATTTTATGTGACAAAGCTCCACCTTGTGTCAAAATTTTGAACCAAACAGGTATAATGTCATCGTGGGACACATCCTCAGGTCATGACCTTTCATTTGCACTTGATTTGAGGTCAATCGGACAAATATTTCCAGAGAAATTATGAAAACAGTGAATTTTTTTCAGTTTTTGGCCCCTGGTGGCCAATCTAGAAATTGTAAATTGTCCAAAATCGAATCAGTTCTTCCTCTTTATGATACTTACTTATATGCAAAACTTGAAATTTGTAATTGAAATATTACTGAAGTTATCGTGTTAACACGCAAGGCGGCGCGGCGGCGGTCGGACCAAAAACATAATATAATAAATTACAAATGAAACTAATTAGATCAAGTAATAGGTGGAATAAATGCCAGATTCTTTGAACTGATTAGGACTTTTAAATTGGATCTACAGCACTACAAGTGCTGAGAATGTAAAATATCAGTGTTCCCTATACAACTGAATGAGTGTACAGCCCTCCCCATGTAAGAACGAGGCATTTACACCAGAGTCTTCCGTCAGAAACAACATCAGAATCCCTTACCCAACCCAGGCTCTGCAAGTCTGTGCTTATTTTACTGGTAGCAGCGGAAATGCAGCCCAGGTCAGGAGTATGTGTCCAGACTCAGCCCCACAGCATGTGCTGCTCACACGATGTAAAGATCGGCTGCCAGTACTGAGCACGAACACATGTTCCGTCCGTTTGCGCTCGTCTCTTGTAGGAGTGGACCAGAGACTTCAAGAAATCAACAAGCAACATCACCTCTCCGTTTATCACCACTGGAAAAATTACCACCAGCAATGAGGAAAAAAACCTTACCTGATGATGCAAAAAAAAATCCAGGTCAGATTTTTTGAAACTCGCCGTATCATCAAAAAAGGAACTTAAAATTGCCCTAACGATTTGTTTGCATTAATTAGTCTCGTTGGGAAAAGTAGTGCAAATGACAAACATCATCCATCGTCAGGGTCACAGCTCGGCGTGAATTAGGGGCAGCAGTATTCTGGTTTTGTGCAGAACAAGCCTAACTTTTATTAGCTATTCGGTAGCAGAGGAGACGCAACAACTATTCAAAATACCGTGTTCCCGAAGTCCCCGAACGGTCGCACAGGCATGACATGATCCAAGTCTCATTTCCAATTACCCTGGCATAGCCAATTCAGTCATCGCGACAATCTGGGAGTTTACAAAAATATTTTTTTCATCTTGACGATTCATCTTCCCACAAAGCAACAACTAAAAGCCGTAAACAGCCCCAGTGTCTGCCGTAACAGTCGCGAGAAAGCTGCTCTCGGAGAATAGCAAAATAAAAAAGATATATTCCTGTGTTACCATATGTTCCGAGCCTGGCCTTGAACAGGGCCTTTGTCTCCGGGGCGTAACACCATGAGACAGTCACGATTTACGGTTTCTGAGGTTACCGTTGGTTATGAGTAGAGCTGCACCTTTCAACATTCAGTCTTCATTTATAGCCTACAACTACTGGCTCAAGAAAAACTACACACAGAGAAAGCAGAGCCTGGATTCCAAAATTTAAAAAACTAGATCACCCCCCCATCCTTAAAATTCTTCACTGTTAAGTACAAGTATCCTGCGTCATTATAATCATTTCCCAAAGTCCCTTTAATGCACACAAATCCTGAGTTACAGAGCTGGAGACGGGGGTCACGCTTACATAAGCAAAGGTCGCACTGACTTGGCACTCGCAGGATTAAAGGAATCTAGAGTTGGTACAGACCTTTCTGACCATAATCTCCTCAAACCAATTTTTCTTTTCTGAAATTTCAATGTTTCAGTTAATAACACGTGAACAACCTTAAAAATGTGGGAAATAAAAAAGAATTTCAAAGCTTCTGGAAAAAGTCATCATGAGACACTCTTCCCCCCCCATGTCGCACTTCGTTGCGTCGGTGGTCACAATCAAAATGACTGCCACAGAATACCAAGGAACTGGAGGAATTCTACATGGATCAATCTGCCATGACCGTGATTGTGGCGACCCACAATTCCCCAGTGCTTCCCAGGCTGCGCTCACCATCCAACCTGGAAGAGAAATGGCTGCCGTGTGCCAGAGCGGATAAAGCCTGAGCCAGCAAGGGCTCGAGAGACCTGCAACACAGCCCTGAATATCCATACGGCTGCATGTCCAGGAACAGCAAACCTGGCAACCCATCGGCTATCAGGGGCCCAGGAAAGGTAAGTGATAAAACAGACATGCAGCAACAGGAAATGTAGCTACGGTGTGCGATTAAACGCTTTAGATCCACTGGCAAACATCCTGCGGAAAGTAAACCTACAGTGTAAACAGGGACTGAAGATTCTTAAACATGCTGCCCAACGGCTGCTGCGCTGCCTCGCTCAGTTAAAGCGCCGCTTGAGCCTTTCGGATCCAGCTGTGCGAGAGCCAACTGTCGCCAACGGCCTCATGACAGCAGAGCATAACTGGCTTTGTGCTGCTCAGGGATATGGGATGGGTACATTTAGTTTGGGATAGCGCAGCTCATCGTTAATGCCACCTACCGAACATCTGAGCACCGGGCGGCTGCACTCTGAGCGGCGCGCGTTTGTTCGGCGGATGCCAGGAGTCAAACGAGGGGGCCGGCAGACATGTGTTTCGGAGGAGGACTGAAATGTTCTGTGCGCGCTGAAAGACTGCAGCAGGAGACGTGCACGAGCACGCTGGTGCTGTCGTAGGGCAGTAAAGGGTTGTCATTCTTACGCAGTTCAATCAAAGGTGTAAACCTCATTATTATGACAGCCCTGTAAAATGATGTCACAGCAGAAATATTGACTGACCTCAGTGCAGCGTACTGACAGCAGCAGGCTGGTCTCAAGCGAAATATACATACACACCCACCCCCCCATCCCGGGGCAGAGGTAGAATGAAGTAATGGCCCAGGGGTGAAAGTCCTGCAAAACCCCCAGGGCCTAGAACAGTGACCAAAACCACAGCCCCCCCCCACACACACACACACACACATACACACACTCCCAGTCCTGCCCCCAATCTTCTGACGCTCCTGCTGGGAATGACCTAATCGTACAGGGAGCAGAGTCTGGACCCAACACCCCTGTGCAGCGCTGAGCACCAGAGCCAGTCAAAGGTGCTTATCAGCTCTTAACATGACCCTTTAGTGACCATTTAAAGGATGACAGTGTTACTTCTGTTTAAAGGTTTGTTTCACATCATCCTGATACACTTACAAAAAACAACACTAATTGTTTTGCATAGTGTCCTGCAACTAAAAAGTGTGATTTTTGGACGATGACATGTCAATCTTAAAATTCAAAGCAACAATGACTCATAACTGCACTGCACAATAAAAAAAACCCTGTTTTACAGGGAGAACATCAGTAAAACACAAGATGGGAAAACAGCAAAGCAATGACCAAAAAAACATAAAAAACTGTGGGTCATAACTTCCCCCAGACCACATAATTCATAAATATAAATTAATCAATGTATTAAATTACGGCGCATTGCGAATTATTCTCAACAAAGATGCGTACATTTCAGTACTGCGCGTCTGTTACCGTAGCGATAATTCCATTACAACAGTAATGTCAAGCTAAAGTATGGTAATTACGGATCGGCCACATAAAAAATCATTTATAACCAGTACTTAACGATCAGTAATGCTGTCGCCTGCTCATAGGAAAATTAATACGGTCATTTTAGCACGGCATCATGTCAGCGAGGATTGCAAAAGAAAGAAAATTGGCTGAGGGAGTCATCAATTGGATTATTAATCTTGCATTATCAATACAGCATCATTGTGCCTGTAAGTGTGGTATTTGACAAGAGATAGGCTGATCAAATATCCCACTCAGATGCCAAAACTAGCAGCACTCCCGAGTACCGAGATGCGCCCCCTAAATCTCATGCCTTTGCGCGCTGCTGTATGGAGGTTTTCCCCTTGTGGCCAAGGATTAACACAGCAAATCACCGGTCAGAAGTGACAGTCCTGGCAGGGGCTCGTCCGGATGAAAACTTGGAGTGAGACGAGAGCGACTCTTCAGAACACAGTCCATGCATCGCACCGGGAGAACAAGCCAATGCAGTTATCTGCTTTTGTTACTCAGTGCAAAGAAACGCATTTCAATTACCGTTTTCCTCTGAAATATTTTAATCGACTGCAAAGGCTAAATGTCCACTATACGACTCTCCATCCCTTCAACAGGCAACATGATATAACAATCTTTTCAATCACAGAATTTGTCAGTTACTGCTTTTGTAGGGTTACTTGAATGATCACAATACTCACTGAACTACCAACAATATTATATTGCAATATATTTACTCTGGATTGACAAACTAAAGTGGGGTTCAGAGCAACTTAATGGCACTCACAGAAGAAACATTTTTGTACATCCAAACACACTTCTGTATGAGCGTAAATACCATAAATGTCTTTCTCAAAATTAAAATAACAGTGTACATTAATAAGACTGCATTTATTCTCAAAATTTACAGCCAAATTCCCATTTATCTGGCCTATTTCTTTCAACATTTTCAAGTGCGTGCTCATTAAAGTCCGTAACATAAAAAATTTTTTTTTAAAAATGCACGCAATTTTATCTATTTTAATGAGCAATGCTCGTGATTGACTGGTCCGCAACACAAACCATTCAAGATAAATGGTGAACACGAACCTCCACCGACACGGCTGCTTTCAATTACTACGACAATACAGCATAATTTTCAGACCCCGACAAAATTGACCGAAATTTCAATTAGCAAATTCGACAGTCTTCTGCAGACACGGTGACCGGGAAGACTAACGGCGCATTTCTGGACTTCGCGTTTTCTTGTTGCAGCCCAAGCTCGTCTCACCTTAGTTGCGCGCATCGTTAATATTTCAAACGCTGTCTCTTAAGACTGGGCTACTGCGAAATTCGCATTAAATAAACTTACCGACGCCGTATTTCTCGTGTTCCGTCGGTATCCACATGTTTACAGCTCTAGCGTCGGGGAGTAATTTAAACCCGGCTCCACAGCATAAAAACTGACTGAGATTCCCAGCGCATTCTGCCGGTCACAGACGCCAGCGCTCCGGAGTCGGCATTGTTCTGATTGCAGGAGCAGAAGTGGTCCTGTGCATTATCAAACACACCGGAACGCTATGCATTAGGGGAAAAGAAGTCACATTTAACGGCGCAAAAACAACAGATGAAAAACTTCGTGTCCCATCAGCACATCGAAACAAGAAAGGACACGGAGTATCCTGATTGGCTTATTCTGACGATTCGGAAGTCACGTGACACGCGTGAGAAAGCATGGCTGGCAACGCAGAAGGGGGCTGCCTGTCAGGTATAGGAATTTTATCGCTACTTTGTCGAATCGTAACCCTTTCTTTTACAGTTTGTTGTTGCTTTCTTGAAAAACTAGCATATATTTAACATGTGCTGGGAGATGTACGTCAGCCATGTGATGTAATAAAGTCAGAAGTTATGCTGATGGATATAATTTTGACTTGTACTCTTCTGGACATCGAGCCATGACAATTACTAACAGTACCAGTCAGATTCGGTTCAGTGCTCGAATCTTTCCCGACTCCTACTCCTGAATTTGCGCTTCTGTGAAGAGATTTGTAATTGCATATAACTTCTTAACACGTTAGATTTTAGTAGGAGTTTACGGCGTTTGACGTATATATTCCCCACCAATAATCGATATCTGAAAATATTTCTAACGGACACCGCTTTCATAGTTTTTCTGACCGTTGCTCGGGAAACAGTGCGTGGGAGGGCAGGGACAGCTCATGGTGTGTAACACCGACTCGTGATGAGTAAATATAACTTCTCTGCAATAATTGATAAACTCACTCGCTACTTCGTGATTACTTTTCAGCGACGCTTTGGCAGTGCTGACTAGAGGCTGGTCTCAGCAAGACTGTCACAAAATCTTTAGAACTGTTCTGCTAGTAATGTTTCGCATTTACTGGGATGCGGCCCCACTGGTAATTGAAAACGGTATTAATTTGTAAAAGTTTTCGATGAAATATTTTTGCTTGTCTGTCCAAAAACAGTCCAGTCCTAGAATAAAACTTGAATGATTCAGACTAGGAAGGCAAAATCACTTGAGGGCAAGCAGCTGTTCCTCAGGATTGCATGTGTCTGTTTAAAGCGTTATCCACACATTTCATGTACCAGGTAGACCAAACAATCGTGTGCCATGGAGGGCTGGCGATAGTATGCAGGTTTTCATGAAACCTGAGGATGACACCCATTACTTCCCTCCTCTCCATGATGGAGGGATCATCAGTGAAATCAACAGGTGCAGCGATTGGTCAGAATGAAAACTTACATTCGCTCATACCCTCCATGGCACATGACTGCGCACTGCGGACACTGGTTTACAACCGGAGACAGGGCTGGAGCTAAAGGGCTGTATGGCGTGAATTTCAGCCCCCTGAGAGAATCTTCCTTTGTGTCCTTCCTGCTGTTCTGTCAGTGAATGCTGTTTGGCAGGAGCCCCGTTTCAGCTCATAGACCAAGGAAAAATATGGACCAGGTGGCTGTGATGGAAATTTCATGATAACTAGCCTGTGAGTTTTAGAGGGCAGGAAAAAGTGTTTTTAATGGGGGATGTTGCATTTTCTGGCGACACCAAATTCTCTGAATTCGCAGTTTTCCCAGGAAAATGTTCCACCTTCAGAAGTCGGTGTTTTCCAGCTATAAGCCCAGAGAGTCTTTTCCACTTTCAGCCCTTGTCAACAATGGCGCTAACTGCAGGCTAAATAGCAGGCGAGGCTGATGTAGCTTTGGGACAGTATGAAGCTGATGTAGCTTTGGGACGGTATGAAGCTGATGTAGCTTTGGGACAGTATGAAGCTGAGCACTCGGCGTTATCCTCAGGGCCCCAGGACGCGATTCTGGAGCCGCTGTCCTTCCCTGATAGGCCGGTCCGCGGCTCGTCTCCGGGGCAGGATGTGAGCGAGGTCGTGCCCTGCGTCCTGTGCCCTCACACCGCCCGTCTGTCCGAGAGAGAGTCGTTCCTGCGCCATCTGGTCCAGCAGCACAAACTGGTCATCGCCGACGTCAAACTCATCGCAGACTTCACAAGGTATTGCTCCGCAAACTCTTATTTGAGTTCTGTTTGTGTTTTGGACGGTAATGCATGTGAGGGTGGGTGGGAGTATTTCTTTTCCCGATTCTCTACAGGAATAAAGCCAAGGCCTTCATATTTAACGTTTCAAAAACTGTACAATTAAAAAAAAAAAAAGTACATTTTTTGACCCACCACCACACAGGGGTTCAGCTTGAATCCTTTCACTCCTGCAAACACAAACATAAAATTCTCTGTGTGATTTGCTGTGACACATTCTGTCCTGTATCCTGGGAATACAGTGAATACATCATGATTGTAAAAGGAGCCGTGAATTCAGGAGTCTGGACTCTTGCTGGCAGATGAGGTCTGTGATCATACAGGCCTGGAGACATGTTTACCTGAGGACTCGAGTTGAGTTACATCTGAGGGTCTCCTCTGTCCTCACCGGCCTGTTACATCTCTCTCTCTCTCTTCTCACGACTCCGATAAGTCCTGATTTTGTCTGGCGAACTGCCAACACTCTGCAAAGAGAACCGTTACCGGAGATACAGCTAAGGAGCTAACGCTGGGATTCGGTTCAAACTGGCCAGGTCTCTTTGAGAAGCCAAGCGCACAAACCCCACAGCTGCTCCTGTGAATTCACTGTGCTGGACTTGGCTGGGCTCTTGACTGTGTGGGTATCCATCGTAGGCTGGATAACTAGAACAGGTCTCCTGCGTTAGCAGCCTCGTGGTTGCGAGTTGCCCCAGTGAGGTGGGTGGTTGAGTTTGGCGGGAGCTCATGGAAGGTGAGATGGGCCACAGGTGTGTGACAAGGGAAGGGATGTGTGGAGGACGCTGAATGCTCACTCTGTCCTGGTGAAATGAGCTGCTGCACTGTGTGGGTGGCAGTTATTCCTCCATGGATAAGTCAGTCAGCACAGCAGTGGGCATGTAGACTGTGGAGAAATATGCACCACGTGCCTTTGCATTTACTGATGATTTCTCACTGGCTTGTGGGAAGAGTTTTTAATCGTCAGAAGAGGGGTTTCTGGGCATCATTGAGTCGTAGAAATTGGATGCCAGAGACGATGCATTCGGGAAAAGCGGGACCCTTTATAAGCGTGAAGTCTGGCCGAGTCAGAGCGGTCCAAGTGTTTGAAGTACAGTGACGCAAACTGCTCTCGATTTATCAACAAAATACTCTAATAATGTCTGCATGACAGAGTCAGCATTGGATGGAAAAAACATCGAATGCAACAACATTTTCTGGTGGGGGAAAATGATAGTTTCTTCCATTTTTTTATCATATTGTTTCCACTAACTGGAAACTGGTGACTAAAAGAGTTGTGCTGCCGGGGGCCAGGTGCTGTGACACTAATAATGAACGTCTCTGACACAGGCGTGACTCACCGCTCCGTTCAGTCAGCGCCGCTAATCAGTGAACAACCAGTTTGTGAACTTCACTGGAGAGCAGTCTTCATTTTAAATGCAATGAGGTGGATTTCCATAAAATGACTGAAAATAAATAGAGCCCCCCCAGCGCTGATGAAAAGGAAAACAAGCCGTCCACACATGAAATAATTGGCGTATTCGCAGTGAGCCGTTAGCGTCAGCTAATCACTGTTCAGAATTGTCCCTGCCAGCTCAGCTCCTCACTCACTGCGCCTGTTTTCAGATGCCTGCAGAACTCTCTCCAGTTTCTCTCTCTCTATTGCCTTTTCTCCTCTCCTTTATCATCAACTTCTCTTAGGAGAGCCCCAGAGCATTCTGGGAGATAAATGAAAGATGCTCTCTGTGCCATTTCTGAATCATGTGCCGGGTGCCGAGGCCATCTTTGCCCTTCCTCTCGAGCACTGCCGCTTGGCGATGTGGAAAAACCGATTGAATAAGAGACTCCTCATTGGACGACTTCAGCAGACCCCGTATCCTGGTGCTGCACCGGCACACGCGTGAAAACCAGCGTCACGGCTGCCCTTTCTTCTGCCGGTTTCCCATCAATCACCACATTATTGCTTCTCATAACGATTATTATTTATCAGGAGAGTTTTTAATTCCGCAAGGTGCAAATGGCTGCCATTGCAGAAAGGCAGCGGAGGCTTGGATGTAAGTGTGCGTGTCTGTGCCTGTGTGTGTGTGTGTGTGTGTGTGTGTGTGGGTTGTACGGCATCCTGTAGGGACAGGTGTAGCTCGGTGTGCGGAGCCGAGCAGGGTTATCATGGTTCACACTGACAGGCTCGGCTCAGGTACAGAGACACTGACCCAAGCACCTCTCTCACGAGCGCAGACCCCGCGAAACAACGTTATAAAAGGGCTGACCCAGGAGGGGTCCTGAGAAACTGAGCGGACAGTGGCTCGTGGCTCCGGTCTCTCCCCCTTATGAGTCTCAGGGACATCTGCCGCAACCTTAAAGGGAATATCGAGTGTCAGAAACCGACAGTCGTTTAAACGAGCCGACCTCTTTACTGTCCTCTCCTTGCGGTCGAAGCTCTGTGGGCGTAAACGAGGGTCAGGGAGAATCGTGTCTTTAGCCAGTGTGGGGGAATCGCAGCCTTTATTCCTCCATGAAGCGAAAACATGTCGCTTGTGCACACTCCGGGAGGATGACTGCCTCTCGCAGTCAAAATATATCCCTCCTTCCCTGCGCGGTTGCTGTCCGCCTCCACCTGCGCCACTTTCTCCGCGAGAGAAGATGACGCGAGCAGGGGGGCGAGTGAGAGACTGTGCGTGTGTGTGACTCCCTGTGTTCATGTGTGAGGTGCGTCACAACATCTGCAGGCTTTTAATTATATTTATGTGTTAGTTTTGAGGAGGTCAACGCGGTTCAGTGAAATATTTCTGGATGTGCGCAGGAGCTAGCTGAAGAGGCTAATCTTTATCAGAGGACCTTGGGATGCATTTGTGTGCTCTGTGTGTGTGTGTGTGTATACACACATATTCATATGCATATGTTCTCCAAAAGTCAAAGGGGAACTGTCATGTACAAACTACTCTAAGCTGCATCTTTACGACGCTCAGGGAATTTTTGCCTGACTTCTGCTGCTAAGACAAAGCTGCGCAGATACACACAAACGCCCTGAAACTTCAGAATCTTTCTGTGTTTGTGTCGCAGGTACATTCTTTACTGGAGGAAAAGATTGACAGAGCAGCCAATCACCGACTTCTGCAGCGTGATCAAGACCAATTCGGAGGGACCGGTTGGTAAGCTTCAGTCGCGCTGAATCTGAGTGTATCTTTCCACAATCATGTGAACAACACTGCACAAAGTTTGAAGCCACTAATTATTTCACAGAAATCCAAAAGTACGAGCCCTTTCATATCACAGCGGCTGCATCCTCATTAGTGACAGATGGGAGGCGGCACAAAATCAAGGTCTCGTCTTGGATGGATGTTGCCATGACGGGGCTAAAATGCAACCATGTGCTTTTGACCTGCAAATCAGCGCTGTTCCTCTGATAAGCTTCCTCATTGGCGGATAAATTTTGACATCATTGCCGTATCATAATTTTTATTTGTATATAAAATGGGATCTCTCTCCAATGCCAAATATAGGCCCACGCCTGCCTGGAACTATAGTGATAAAGATGTCCTCACTGATGCATGTGTTTGTTCTCTTCGACGAGCGATAACACTTTGTTAAGCTGTCTCACGGTTAACTCATCTGCCGTGCCGAACGTGGTGCCCTGTGAATTTGGACAGGAATTTGATTTGCTGTCAGTGTTTCCACTGCTTTTTCGGCCGGAAAATGAGCGCTCTGGAAGTGATAAGGCAGACATAATTCATCACTGTCGCTGTTGTAACATTTGTGGTGCGGTCTTCGGCGCTCATTTGAATTTGAGCTGTTTCTAAAAAGATTTGTGCATGCAGTGTTATGTTTATAATTAGTTATGGTTGTTCGTGTGGACGGGCTTCAAATCTCCAGTGCCCTGTTTCAGTAGTTGTAACCGTGTGAAATGTGTACTCGCATTAGCATTAGTGGCAGTATTAGCATTGCAGCATTATTATTATTATTTCTGGGATCTTTGGCTGAAGCGCAGTGATTCGCAGGTTTGTTGTTGCTACAGTAGTTGCAGCGGTTGAAGCTGTAGTATTTAGTGCAGCGGTGGTAGTGTTGGTATTAGCAATAGTGACGGTGTTAGCATTGTAGTTTAGTAGCATTATTAAAGGGATCGCGGCTAAAGCGGAGTAATTCCTTGACGTGTTGTTGCTACTGTAGCTGTAGTAATGGTTAACAGCAGTCGCAGTAGTATTAGCACTGGTATAAGAGAAACAGTTGCTGCATTAGCATCGCGCTTTACTGTCGTCATTATTAACGGGATCTCCGGCTGAGACTGAGTTAGTACCTGCTGTTCTGTGTTCTCAGAGAAGCAGGAGCACTACTTCCTCCTGTGTGACGTGCTTCCCGAGGACCGAGTGCTGAGAGAACAGCTGCAGCACAAGCGTCTGGTGAGTGTGGAGAGGATGGACTCGCCTGCGCAGTGGCTGCACTGACTGCTCGGCTGACGGCTACAGATGGGACTGCAGCTGGGTGTGTCTGCGGTGTGCGTCCGGCCGCAGGGCAGAGGGGAGATGGCGTGTGCTTGACTCGCCGAGAGCACGGCGCTGTTTCGCAGAGAAGGATCTCCCAGTTATCCAGATAACTGGCCGGGTGTAAACCCCGAGCCCCTCAGAATGCAGAGAGCAGAGTTAGAAGAGTGTTTTTGGGTGCTTACTGGGGGCATCTATCCTCCTCCATCACCCAGCTTTGTGGAGCGGGGCTCGGCGACGCTCCTGCTTCAGAGATTCACAGGAACTGCTGGTAACAGGAGGGGGGGCGGGGGGATCTTTTACAGGAACAGTGCTCCATCTGTTCAGAGACGACACACTGCTCCGTCTCCTGCTGCAGACAGAGACGCCACACACACACACACAGAGCCCACGCTGAGCCACTTACACTCACGCAGCTCTCATCCACTCATTAGAGAGGCAGGTCTTACGCTGAAGTCACATGTTCAGCTGTACCTGTTCGTAAAGGGATTTTTTTAATCACCCCGTCGCTCGGCAGGTTACTCTGGGATGTTTTCTAGAACTCCAGTGCGGTGATTGTGACATCAGCATGATGAGCGTCCGTGAGCGTGCAGCTGAAAGGGTTAAGCACAAGCAGTGAGGAACAGTGGTCCGTTTGGGGTGAGGCGCCATCGTTCAGCGGACTGTCCTCTGTTCAGTTTTCAGCTCATTGCAAGTACAGTGAAACCTTAACCGCCTTTATTTAACCCTCAGGCGACCGAGTGGGGTCATTTATGACCCGAGACGTGCATTTTTATGTGCTGTTTTAATATTTCATAACAGAAAAATGTTTGCTTCAATGAGTTGGTCAAGCTGTTCCTCCAACGAATTTTCATATATTTTCAGAGGAATTGGCCTATTGCTGTGTCAAAGACAGCTGAAAGATATATGGGGTCATTTATGACCCCAGAGATAGTTTTGTTGACTAAAAAGCACTCCAAGGCGTCATGGCTCATTCAAAGCAAATTTTATTATTTTTATTATGATTACATTTTATTGAGGTAGAAAATGCATACTCTGAGGGGCCAGAAACCAACCATCAAATGACAAAAAACACTCAATCCGTTCATCTGGCAATGCATCAATTTTTAATCCAAAAATTATTTTTAGTTTCATAGTACTCGGCTCAGATGAGATCAAATTTTCGCAAATTTGTCCTTGGACCAATAATGGCCCCACTGTAAATTTTGGTGCAGATTGTACCATTAGTTTTTCGGGTGAAGTTTGTGACGGACAGATAGACACACACACACACACATACACACACACACATGAAAATATATCTTCCTTGGCAAGGGTACATACAGCTACAAACCATGTTATTCTAGTTCTGAGAGGCAAGGTTAGTGAATAAAAATTGACCAGTGCCATAAATCTATGATTATAGATTAAATAGAATAGATAATCAAAAAACGTATATTTTTTGGGGACATAAATGACCCCACAAAACTTTGCATTTTTCTTGGCATTCAAAAAAATGTATCAAAATGCTTAATGTTTAGCATTTGATCATTTAATTATATCTGCCATACATAAATGAAGCCGTCTGGATGTGATCAAAAACAGAAAAATAGTCATTAAAAATAAGCATTTTTGCATAAAACACAGCGGGGTCATTTATGACCCCACTTGGTCATTTCAGTTGCTAAAAATACTCGGTCGTGTGCGTATGCAGTGTGCTGGCGTTGCGTGCGCAGTTTGTTGGCGTTGCGTGCGCAGTGTGTTATCGTTGCGTGCGCAGTGTGTTTGCGTTGCGTGCGCAGTTTGTTAGCGTTGCGTGTAATGCTGTGTTGCATGCTTTGCTCGTTATGTGTCAGTTTCAGCAGGTTGGCTGCGGTCTTTGGCATCAGCTGTTTACACTGCTGACATGCGCGAGGTAACCCTGGACCAGCCTCTTAACATCCCCGTGTACAACTGAAGTAAACAGAATGAAAAACAACTGCAGCATCTACAAAGACCCCTGGGGAGTCTGCAAAGGGGCGATGGACCGGGCTTTTAAAAGCGATCGTTCCCGTTTTAATCAGCCTTTTTAAACGGCGCACACGCTTGTGGCCTAATCGGGTCGATTGGACGATCAGGTGAACAATGTGTTTGGGTTTCTTTGCGACTCCCCCGGCTCGTCAGCATAGCGGAGAGGCTAATTAAGCGGCAGTATTGAGTTCCGTGGGAGTGGGTCACTCGGGCTATTAGCATGGGGGCCAGCGGGGTCATCTCTGAGCGCTGCCTACTGTCTATTGATTGTGCGAGTTAAGTGCTTGCATTGCATTCTGGGAAGGGAACAGAGGAGAGACCGGACTTTCTCATCACAGTGCACATAAGAGAGTTCTCTCAGAGAGGAGAGAACCTGTTCAGTGACTTCATTTTCAGGGGTCACAATCCCTATTTGTTTTATTTTGAATGCGCAGATGCACTGCAAATAAGGTCAAATTATGTGGAGTAGCGGCTTTAATTTGTGGGGAAGCACAATCGTATTGAGTGAACTTGCATTGGATTTAGTTCTTTAACCCTCTATTAACCATGTAGCAGATCTGCTACGCTGAAGTGAAAGGGTTAACAGCCTGGACACCCTGTTGGTTTTGTTTCTTATTGCCAAATAAACATTTGAGAATAACTTTTCGTCACTTTAATTTTTTCATTAGCATCATTACCTAATGTAGCAGATTCGGTACAATTTGGAAAAGTGGGCCAAATGTGTCAAAATTTTTTTGTCTACAGTTTTTCAAATAATGGCCCAAAGTAAACATTTTTGCATAGGGGAATAATTTTAACAGAATTGGAAATGGGTTTGGTTAATGGAGGGTTAAAAAGTGCCCAAGCGCAGTTAGATATGAACATAACCGGATGTTCACGCGGACGTGGCAGTCGCGGGTCCCTCAGGCCGCTCATGAAAGGCTGCAGATGCCCGTGGGCTTTCAGGTTTGCAGGGCTGCCGTTCAGGCGAAACAGGTGATGGGGGAATAGCCCAGGGTTAGGGCAGGATAACCTACTGCAGGTTTTACGACTGCAGGAAGAGCGGAGTCACTGGTTTGAGATTCTGAATTGATCTGAAAAGAGAAGGTTGGTAAGGACTCTGCCGTTGGGCCCTTGAGTAAGGCCCTTAACCCCAAAAAACTGCTCCAGGGGCCATACCCCGGTTTATCTCCATCCATCCCCACATGGGACTGTTGTATTCAGCTTTTTTCCGGGATGAACTTGAACAAGATCTCAAAAAAGTTTTCATAAGAACTTCCCCAGTCAAGTAAGGGCAAAAAAATAAAAAAATAAAATGGACTCCGGCACATCCATCTTTGCTCCAGCTCGGCAGCGGAATGAAAAAACACGGCGTGCGGTGACGGGAACAGAATCCTTGTGTTGCCATGGCAGGGAGGATGTAGTTTATGAAAAGATGAAAAGGGAACTGCTGCTGTTGTTCCGCTGGCGGCCCTGCTGGTATTGTGTCTTACACACACATATCCTTGGTGCTGTCCCGGCACAGCCTGCCCTGATGCGAGCATAATTATGCTCACAAAACACGAAGCAGGTGTCAGGCTCAAAAACAGAGCTTTTTTTCTTTGCACGAAAAACAGGAAGTCATGCGGAGGTTAGCAGGAATCAGCTGGACGAGGGTCTCTCTCCTGATTTGACGCTCAGTTTGGTTATCCTCATAGAACACATCCCTCACATCGGGAACAGCAAATCATGGAAACAACTGCTGCGCACTTTTGTTAAAAAAGGGCTGTGTATCTACTGACAGAAAAGTTGGCCTTTAAAACTCTCAGAGCTTCCGCCTCTGCTGCGTGAGCCGTGAAGCCACCCCACACCGTGAGTTAAAGATCACTTCCAAATATTTGTGCTAAATTTGCCAACTCACAGTTTTGACCCCCTTACACTGCAGACAGAGATAAACCAAAATGATCCCGTGTAAGTAACTCTGTTAGTGCCTTCTGCGCATGTAAGAACCAGATCTTTATCTTTGGGAAACTGATGGTCAGGCACAGCCAGGTGTTCGGTCTGAGAGGAAATGATCCATAAGGCGTGAGGATGTGTTTGGGGCGGTTCCTGTCAGACAGCTGTTCTCATCAGGCCTGAGACTATAAGGGGGACCTTCAGTCCGGCCTTACAATGCCGCTACCCCCCCCCGGCCATCCTACCCACACACGCCAATCCAGGAAGAGTCTCAGTCAGGAATCGGGTCGCTATTTCAGTCTGTTTTTTTACTTCCGCTCATCTGGTCTCCGCTTCTTTATTCCTTCATTCCTCTCTTCTTCTGTGTTTTCCAAAAGAAGCATTTCCTCCGACTCCGCATGTAAACACTGGCTGTGTCTCATTTGCAAGGAAGCATCCTGAGCAGGTGGAAGTTTTAGTAAATATGGCTGCTCAGGACTGTCTCAACTCAATAGGAAACAACCTAATTGGGTGCCTCGTTTCAGCAATATTTTAATGAAACGCAAAGTGGTTCCTTCTCAGTGAGGTTAATTTGACAATGCCTTGCGACGAGCTGGGGATTCACCGAATAGATCATCTGATGGGATGGCAAAAGGCCGATATTTGATCGAGTTCACGTACCGTTTCATCATAAAATTTGCTTCTGATCATTTTTGAAGCAAGAATTTGACAGCATAGGATCGAAATATCGGCTCTTTTCTCATGTCACTATTAGCAGTGGAGTTCGAGAAAACTGACTTTGCGCACTGAATTCCAAAAACGTTCTCCGACAAATCTGAACGCTTTCACCAACACCACACTACTCATCACTGCTCTGGTTACAGGACGGCTGTAGCCCTTTTGTCAAACAGGTGTAACCGCGGAGGAGTGCTGTGCAGGGAGCAACCTGGCAGTTACACCTGAGCACCGTTTGGTATGGATGTGTCATGCGTATGACTGGACCAGAGTCGTGCTTCCTCGCTCAGCGATGTTGCTAGGCGACCCTCGGAGGCCGCCCACATGCCTGGGTCGGTTGGTGGAGATAAATGTTACATAAGGCCAGCTCCTTAAATGGCGCTAATGAAGCCCCCCACTGGTTCTGTTCCCATCTCATCTTTCCCTGATCGGGGCGACAGCCCTGCCCGTCACGCAACGCAAACCCGAGGAAGGGCACAGAGACATCGAGCGCGTACACCGATAGCGGTCACCGGCAGAAGGTTATCAGACGGAGCTCTCTGATCTCTTTCTGCATGCAGTACAGAGGAACGCGCAAACATGCTCCGTTCGCTGCCACACTGACCCAGAGCCGTCCTGTCGTGCTGCTCTCTGCACATCCGCCGGTTCGCCTGTCACGGCTCCACAAGGCCGACGGCTCCCAGCATCGCCTCTCGGGCGCCGGAGGCAGACGCGCATCTCCGCCTCGCATAACAAATGTAAAATCACATCGCTGGTGCTGACAACAGCCTCAGGAGGGGAGTGAAAATGTAACGGGCTTTATGATGCTGACAGGAAGCTACTGTCAGAGGCACTGCTCTCCTGTCTTCGCAGAAATGTTATTCTGGCTGGAGTTCCGCCAGAATAACTGGCACCGCAGATTCTCTGCATTCAGAGGGGCCGCCGAGGCTGGTGTGCATTCCTGCTGAAGTCCGAATGAGATGCGAAGGACGGCCCCTTGTTTAACTTAGACTTTACGGATAGTATTGACAGTGATGGGTGAGAACTCGATGGAGGGCCTTCCTGTTGACCCCTGTTGGGCTCTTGTTCCGAGCACTGGTGACCTATAAACACCCCCCCACCCTACAGGCAGGGGCTTTACCACCACAGTGCAACACAAACCCACGAAGGGCACCACTTGGTACAACAGAGCATTTCTCTTTATCTCCATCGTCATGGTTACCGCATCACCATGTCCTCCTGCAGTCCTGCGTTCGCTGAGCATGAACCCAGTGTGGATGAGTGAGGATTCCCTGCAATTAAAAGAGATTAAATTGCTGTTTTAATTGCATCCTGAAGGCGAAGTTCAGGGGATTTGGGGCTCTGCTTTCAGCTTGTTTACACCATGGCAGAGGTTCAGATACACACCGTGTTCGAGCTCTCCCCATTTAGCGGACTCGAGTGTGTTTACATTTCCGGCGATGATTGCAGGCATTAGCACGTGTAGCTGGTAGCGTATCTGTGCTCAGTGTATACGGGGGCGATGCTACAGGCATGCTTTGACCTTAAAAAGCCCATGTTTGGCTCAAACTTACGGTTGTGCGCGGAGGAGCACTCGCTGTAGTGTGTGGGTGGGTGTGTGGTTTATGATCACGAGTGCCCGTCATTGTGAATTTGAGTACTTCATGTGGACTGCGACTGTAGGTCCGAGCGCTTTCATGAAACAGCTCTGCCAACTGTACAAAATGAGTGTGCGCCACTGTATTGATCTACACATTTAAGTGTAGCAGGTGTTCATGCAATTGTGTGTGTGTGTGTGTGTGTGTGTGTGTGTTCTAGATTGTCATGTGGAAAAAAGGTTATAGGTCTGAGCACTGTTTAATGGCCGTACCTCCGTGTGTATGCTTGTGTGTGTTTGTGTTATTGAACTTGCTACGTACTGAGGACCGGAATGAGTTTTTTTCTTTTTTTTTTTTACCAACAAAGTGAAGTATTTTTTTTGGGAAGTGTGGACATTTTGGCCGGTCCTCACGACTACAAAGGCAAATTCTGACTGATTATTAGTTAAGGTTTGGGGTAAGGTTCGAATTAGGGATAGGTTAAGGTTAGGTTAAGGGTTTGGGGTAAGGTTAGAATTAGGGACCGGTGAAGGTTTGGGTAAGGGTTTGGGTTAGGCATACATTGCTTATTGTTAAGATTAGGGAAAGGCTGTAGAGACACAGGAAGAATGAATGGAAGTCCATGTAATGTCCTCACAAAGATATAAGTACAAGGATGTGTGTGTGTGTGTGTGTGTGCAGGTGGAAGTCTTGGAGCAGCAGCAGCAGGAGCGAGATGACCTGAGTTTCCAGAGAGAGTGTCTCTTCTGTAATGACCAGTTCACAGGGAACAGGTAACCGCACACGCTCGTCTCTTCTGGAGTGACCTGGTCAGGACTTTCATTCCTACCCTTGCAGGAACTGGCAGCCAGTGCATGGATCTCCGCTGTGGGTAACATGGAAGAATTCGGGAACGTTTCAGATGAGTTGGTGAGCCGGGTTGGACGACACAGGTTAGACCTGCAAGCCAGTAGTTGCAGGCGTTGAGGGAGATACAGTGGCTTGGAGCAGGAAATCTATTCACTTCTGATTCAAACCCAGAATCTCCTGGTTCTGACCTGCTGGGAGCCGAGCCTGCAGTGTTCTGCCATCAGGAGCGGCTTGGGCCAGAGTCCTTGAGTCTGTCGGCCACTGAGGCCCGAAAGGCCATCACTTCTCCTCTTCAGTTCCACTTAAATACCCTGCTGGACTGATGTACTATGACGCATTCAGTCACCTGCCCGTAACTGTTGTAGGAAAGAACGGCTGCTGTGAGACACAGTCATGCCGCACTTTGCGTTCCCATGCATTCTGGATCATAGCTGTGTTTTATAGTCCACTGTCAGTAGGTGAAGCCTTCCTTCGTATTGTTTGTCCATTTTTTTTCCATACAGGTCTCTGCTGCTGAACCACATGGCCAAAGATCACTCGTTCAATGTGGGGCTGCCTGACAACATCGTGTACTGTGCGGAGTTCTTGAACGCCCTGCAGGCGAAGCTCGACAGGTGATCGTCCGGGTCACGGGTGAAACGTGAGACTGTCTGAGAGGGAGCGATGCTGCAATTCATGGAATCGCACTGAATTTACTCACAACATTACATTACACAATCAAACGCACTCGGAACCTACATTAATGTACACACTCGTCTTTATTTCAATGTCTCTATGAGACCTTTCAATACTCTGGCAAACTTAATCAATGTACATCCTGCCTGTAAAGACAGTTTTAATCTATTTTATTCGGTAAACTGCTGCCAAAAGTTGATTTTTGCTGTTTTTTCCCCCCTAAACTGAAGTCACAGCAAAACTAAGATTTTTGAATCTTTGCGTCTTTGGTGCGCTTGGCAACTCATTAGCTCTATTTGACATTTTTGGGTGATCTCTTGTGAAATTGGTGAGCGCGTTTGATCGGAGGATTGTCCACAAAATGGGAGCATCTGCTCACAGGCGTAGCCTCGCTAACGCTCACATAGAAACACCACTTCGGTCGACCGCGGATCGCTGAGCGATGCTGCTTATGAGGCGCCGAATTGGACAAAAGCTGGGCGAAAAATGCGAGAGGAAATGAATGTACGCGCGAGCAAGGTTGAAGCTGCGTGAGAGACTTAAAGTGGCGAGGGAGACTGAAAGTGCGCGAGAGGGGTTGAAACAACGCGAAGGGAAATCAATGTGTGCGCGAGCGAGGTTGAAACTGCGCGAGAGAGATTGAAAGAACGCGAGAGGGGTTGAAACAACGCGAGGGGAAATCAATGTGTGCGCGAGCGAGGTTACCTTACTATCGCAACCTTACTATCATTTCTTGATATGTTGATGATCTTTCATTTCCTGTGGATTGTTAAAATGTGTAGTATATGTGGGGTTGTGGACTGATACTGTCAAGGTCTCTATGTTGAAAATCTCTGTGGCTCCTGACCAGATCTATTTATTCATAGAATCTTTTTTTTTTTTATGCCCCCGTAAATGTAGTTTCGGGAGCATATAGTTTTTCAAATGAGGAACAAGAATAGAGAATTGGATTGCAGAAAACGTCAGTTTAAAACAATTATTAGTCCTGACCTGTTCAGTCATTTTCATAATCAACAAAAGTTTGACTCAAAGAGCACTCCATACTTAACAGATGCTGCTTGTTCTCCCCGATAACGTAAGACGACAATCATTCATCTGGACACGTATTTGCGAGAACACGTCAGGACTAATAATTGTTTTAAACGGAAGTTTTGTGCATCCCAATTCTCAGTTTTTGTTCCGCAACTGTCCTGAATTTAGCCCATGATTTAATCACTGTTAGATCGCATATGGAGAGAAACCGTGTCTTCCGTTGCCAGTTACGATCATTGGAAAACGCGTCAATAAAGGAAAATGATTGAGAACTACTAATTGCAGTCAAAAAGGGACGTGTCTCAGCACCCCCTGCTGGCTACACCACTGATTGATTTAGAATATGAATGCTTGAAAATCGCTAATTCACATTGTAGCCAGCATAATATCCATCGAGTTCTCTGTATAGCAGTAATGCTAATGTCATCCTTATGCGTGAGGGGCATGCCTGCATTTTACACGTTATATTCCAATTTCTTTGAACTTAGTGGCTGACATGACCTGGTTTGTGACTGTGAATGCGAACATCCCAATTCGGCGCCTCATACATTCACAGCTCAGACAGGCAAAGGATCCTAAACGCCGCACATCGACAAAACTCGTCTCGCCAAGCCTCGCCCAGCCTCGCCTGACGCCTCGTGACAGCGCGAGCGAGCGCGTAAAGGAGCTGCGAGCAATGGGCGGGCCCACGTGACCTGAATGCGGAAGCGGCTATGCGGGCGAACGGGTCGTATCAGCGCAGCGTGCAGCTTCGCCCGGCTTGTGTCCAATTCGGCGCCTCATATGAATGGCCACATTCAGGCACAGAGAACACGGACTCGCTCTCTCAAACACACACACGCACAACAAACCCAGACTGACTTATGGTTTGCTTTTGGAATTACAGAATGTTCGCCCCATTTTGGAACATCACTTTCAAACAATTAAGTTTCTCACATTCATTTTTTGAGGATGTCGTCACTTCCGCCATTATTGCACAGAGTTGAAGTCCCCAGTCTTTCTCGTTCTTTTTGCTCTGTGATTGATTAAAAACATTGACTGTCTTTTTTAGTTCCCAAATGCAACGGTCTTGCTTAACAGGCTGTGTCATTAAATAAATAATGCATCACCACCGTCGCCTGCTCTGAATATCAACCGTTTAATTAGCGTTTTTCCCTTTTTTGTCGCCTCTTTTGAAAATGTTTCCCCCTAGTGTCCGTACATGTAACTGCAGTGTGGTCGCGCTGTTTTCTTGGTCTCGTTTCAGTTTGCAGTGTCTGTACTGCGAGAGGACCTTCAGAGACAAGACCACACTGAAAGACCACATGAGGAAAAAACAGCATCGCCGCGTTAACTCCAAAAACCACGAATACGACAGATTCTACGTCATCAATTACCTGGTGGGACACAGCATTCTAGTTTATTTGCATTCCGCCGAGTCCCTTTCAAAAACTGACATGTAAAGACTCAATACATGCAATTAAACAATTGTTAATGTAATGCTATATACCAATACATTTCCTGTCTGTTTAATACTGTAATGGTTTTCTACCACCCATTGGGCATTTTTAGACTATTGCTGTTGCATGTTGAACTTATAATTTACATTTATTATTCATACAAATCTGCTAATTGTGAGTATGGTGTTCTCTGTAAATCCACCAGTCATGAATATACAGTACTGATTAACTCGCCGCCCGTTCGTGGCTGTCGAGGGTTCTGACAGATGGCTCGTGGGTGATGCGTGAGAGAGATTAATCAGAAATACATGGCCCTGAATAAGCTTGATATCTTGCCTATTTAGGAGCCAGTGGTGTTTTGTTTGGTTTTATAAAGATGGCATTATTCTCAGCACACACATTTTCTGAGATGATGCTCTGTAAGGGATTCGAGAAAAGGCAGTATCAGTGGACAAAATCCCACAGGTCGTCTTTAGATACAGCCTTTGGCCCATTGAGGCGACACATCAGCACACATCCACTGCCTGCTACCGAGGAGCAGGTCCTTCCTCGATATAAACCACTCAGTCATAGACAAGCTTATTCACTCGTCAAACATTCACTTCTACCCATTTACCTCACAACATTTTGTAGAGCTGTGGTGACCAACCGTATTCAGTTATACTGTCCTGCACGTTTTCAACCCGACACGAACAATAAACACCTCAACCAGTGAGCGAGATTGCCTCCCCACGATAGCTGTTATTTTATTTTCATCTCTGTTTGTGGATATTTTTCACCTCTTTAGCCATTTTTGGGGAGTTGGCTGGGCACTGCCCTTTTTGCTCTGTCAGTTGTCTTTGATACAGTCCCTCTGTGAAAAGTACCCTACGATTAAAGGTGAATTGAAATTTTGCCAAATTGGGCTGATATCAATTCAGTTCCTGGAGATCTAAGTATTATTGGCCGTTGTAGTTTCCGTACCCACGTTCACTACTTTTTGACTGTATATTTGACACCTTTCTGAGTCCTTGTTCCTGTTTTTCGTGTGAATTAGGAGCTGGGGAAGACCTGGGAAGAGGTGCAGTCAGAGGACGATCGCGAAATGGAGGACGACCAGAATGAGTATGAACTCCAACTCCCAGCAGCCATTTTGCCCTCGGATGCAAGAATCGTAAACATGACATCACAGTTATCAGTGCGCTGTACTCTCTCCTCAGCGATTGGTCGGACTGGCAGGCCCATCCCGTGCGTGTCGTCTGTCTCTTCTGCGAGCACCAATCGGAGACCATGGACAAGATCTACGCACATATGCAGGTAATGGCCAATCAGAGTGAAGATGCAGGGATGAATGCCCAATGGAAAGAGAGATATTGAACACACGCTTGGCGTCGTGAGGGACATGATTCACAGCTCGGATTGTTCTGAGGCCTTTTGTCCATTTCAGGAAAGCCATGGGTTTGACCTTCAGAAGTTAAAGGTGGAGCTTGGTGAGTTGGGCGTTTGCACGTTAGCTTACGGGGAATGGTTACTCTGGCAGTACTTTCATGAACTTCACCTCATAAATAGAAAGTAAAATAAAACATGACAATCCCAGTAAACAACTGTACTTGATTGTTGATTTTAGTTAGGCATCTTGTTCAATTCTCTTTTGAAAGTAAATAGTAGAGAAAATCATTGGCTTCCGTGTTGTACATAAACACACAGTGTTGACCGCACGCTGACGGTGGGTTTGTTCGCTGGGTCGCGCGAGCCTTCCTCCAGATCTCAGGTTTTACCAGCAGGTGAAGCTGGTGAACTTTGTCAGACGGGAGATCCATCACTGTCGCTGCTACGGCTGCCAGCGGAGGTTCGGCTCCAAGGCCGAAGTCCTCGGCCATCTGACGGAGGCGCGCCACATGATGACGGTGCCTCAGAGGAACGTCTGGGACCAGCCTCAGTACGTACCCTACGCCAGCTCCTCTCAGCCAGGGCGCAAGCCTGATTTAACCCCCTCTGAAGAGGAGGCTTTTTCAAATGTGTATTTCAAAATTTGCAAGCGTTATCACTTAAATTAACCATTTATGATTGTTCACTCAGAATAAGAATGTTCAGGTAAGAATGCCAGTCAGTTTGTTATCGTACTAGAGGTCCAACTGAACCCGAAGCTAAACTGGTGTATCACCCTGCCACACCTGTTTCGGAGTGCGGTACAAGGTGGTGGTGAAATATGCAAAGTTTCGGAAAAATTTGATCAATATTTCTGACCGCTATAGGTTAGGGGTCATTTGAAATGGCGTCTCACGAGGGAAGGACTGTTAAATGTCACAAAAACGGCCATTTTTGAGAAATCGTCAAAAAAACCATCTCTGAGATGTGTTCTGCTGAGCTGTAATTGCGTACCAAGTCTCAGAACTTTTATCTCTTAATACTAGAGATGTCTAAAATTGACAACCAGCATTTTTCAATATGACCGCCCCTGCCACGCCCAGTTTTAAGGAAGCAGGGCGGAAAAGCAGTTTCGAAGTAGCTAATGTGTTTTAGATGATGCACCCCAGGATTTCTCAGATATTTACGTGTAGAATCGTCTGGAGGACAAATGAAGCGTAACCAGGAGTTTACACAGTCTTAATACCTCAGCTGGTCAACGAGCTGGTGAGTTCATAAAAACGGCTGAATGCTTTAAGCCTGAACGAGAAGATGACTATTTATTACAACATTTAGAATTAGCAGTTAACTACTCATCGTGTAAAGTCACTCCAAAGAGAAGAGAATTCTGTTTTCAGTGAAAATAGAGGTATTCATATTCCGTGCAGGGCTTTTTTGGGTGTGTGATGGGTAAAGAATTTAACCCTTTTATGACCAGAGTTTTTTGTCCTTTGCTTGAAGGTTACCAGAGTTACCCCTGCATAAGGATAATTAGCTCAGAACATCTGTATCAGGTATATGTGTCGTGAAACAGCTGAAAATACACATTCCAGCCCACCGTATGAGCCGTATCACCTATCTCAGCCAAAACTCTGGGGCTGGTAAAAGTGGCGATCTACACTTTAGCAGATGTGGAGATGGCGCTCTGACGCTTTTCTCACCTGGCTCAGGTACTACTTCCCTACTTACGAGAACGACGCCTTGCTCTGCGGTCTGTCGGACAGCGAGAGCGACTCTGAAGCCGGGGGCCGGAGCCGAGGTCTGCCAGTCATCGCTGAGGACGACTCGGACCTGCGGGACCTGAGGGAGACCAGCGTTCTGAAGCACATCCTGAGGGACAGGCGAGGCTCCTCATAGGCTGGGCTCTGAGTGGGTGTGGCTCTGCACTGCGCGACCGGCCAACCACTCTCCCTGTCAACTACCACTGCAATAAATGGACGTTAGACTGTGGGCAGTTTGCGGAATCGGGTCTGAGTACATCAAGACGAACTCACTTAAATAAATGCAATTCAAATATGATCACAGGGCCATACAGCACTGTCCTTATTTTCTCCTCTCTGCTCTGTGTGATGACCCGTCATTCTGACCCGCAAGGCTGTACTGCAGTAATCAACTCTGTCAGCAGGGGGCACCAGTAAACACTCGCTGAAAGTTATACACAAATCATGAAAATACTGGCAAATTATTGGGCCTTGTGATCTGATTTGGACTGTCGCACTTCACTGATTTAATTTACAACAAATTGTGTGCGCTGTTCGAGTTTCTTGGTGACCAAACAGCGCCCTCTCCTGGAAATATGTGCATCGATCTGTTGCAATGTTCTCATGATGGTGCAGAGGATAAGTATGCAGCAATCAGGCCGGTGGAAGAAGGGTCTCCTACTTGTGTTTGGGGGGGGGGGGGGGTGCTGCCCCCGCTGACAGACAGGACAGGTGGGGGTGATAAATACATACGGTGTTACATTATGGGAACCTCTGTCCCATGTTTGTGCCGCTGGACAATCATTATGAGCAGGTAAGATCAGGGGAGACGGTTGTCATAAACTCATTAAAACTGCACTGAAACATCATGCCGCAGGAGGAAGTAAACTCCGCCCGTATTCATGAGCTCCTCTTCAAAGAGCAACAGTGTACTGGGCTGATGAAAGGCTGCCCGTTCGCTTCTTCAGTCTTAGCATTTTAAGCCTGAAAAAAAGTACTGGGAAACAGAAGAAATAAATACAAATTCAGTGTCCCAGAGGTAATAATTTACTTTGTCAATGATTCAAGTCTAGCTTACCAACCCATTTTCTAATCGCAGAGCTGTGAGCCACAGAAAAGACAGAGACTCTGACTGGAGAAAGTTCAAAGAAGTACCACCAAAGTAATTCCCGGTGTAGACAGTTAAGTGTCCATGTGGGAGCAGCTGCGAGCGCCTTAAAAAAGAGGGAGGCTATTTCTCAGCCTTGGCGGCCTGCGCAGCAGTGATGTGTTGGGAGGCTCTGCCCAGGACCACCTGGCGGATGGAGGAGCCGAACTGGAGGGTGCTGAGGGTCTCGGTCAGGTTCTGTGGCTCTGGACTGACATTCACGAACACGCAAGCCTGTGGAGGGAGAGAACTCCGCTGTTAGCCACGTATGGATGTGCTGGCGCACGATTGCGGTTAACTCCAAATTCAGTGTCAGCCCTCTCTGACACTTGTATTGAAAAGCAGTGTTACAATAATTCTCTGAAGAACTATGATTTGAGACCGTAGTTATACTCAATATAATTACAACTAAATATTATCCTGGGGCGCGTGCCGTATCAAGATGTGAGATATCGGTGTTCTTTAAAGTTTTGCACAGACTGCTAACTGGAGATGAATTTTGAATTTTATCACAAAATGAACATGGTTAATCTCCTTTAAGACTTTTGTCAAACCATGCTTGAGAATATTGTGTGCAGTTACGACAATCTTACCAGACAGATATAAAAGAAGGCCCATTCCGTCTCAATTTTTCTGCCTACTCCTAAGTCAAAGTCCTCAAGAGCAGCTGATAGGTTTTGACCATAACCTCCACAAAAGTTTAGTGCCATTTACAATAACTGGGAAGATAAGATGCTTTCTGAATACAGGCCCTGATTCCAGATCAGCTCCCTCGTTCTGAGCAGTCTGTCTGAAGACAGGTCAGTCATCGCGAATTAAATTTTTCATGCACGCAGCAGTGACCTGCAGACCCACAGATCTTTACTGATATTCCAGCAACACTGAAACCCTGAAACAAATGACATCTGACAGATGTAATTACTGGAGTGTCGTGCAGTGAGATAAGAGATAGAGGCGCACAAATCCATACTGACGAGATGCTAGTTCAGAGAAAACACCACTGACAGGCCGTCAAACACCATTCTCTCAAGTGCTAGTCCTGTGAAAATGATGTACTGTGCCTGGGTGTCAGTGAGCCTTTCTCAATCTCAGTCAGTATAACGCAGCCAGAGAAGATGTGCGCCCTGCAAGATGAGAGGCTGTTTCGAGCAAGAGAGACAGGTGTCTGTCGACACTGTCTGACAACCAAAATGATGTCAGAGAGTTAAAAGTGTCATCCGACGGCATTTTGCAGCTGCTCAATATATGAGACGCTGCAATATCAGACACTGTTGTAAGTTGTCTTACATTTTCTTTGTCAAAATGAACAGAGTTCTACATTGTAACAGAAACGACGGTACAACTGATTTCTTGAAACAGTAGCTTTAGCAAAAATAGCGGTTGGTTATAAAACAATCAATATGTAACAATAAATAACCATTCTAAAATAATGGATGTGTTTGAGGAGAGACTGGCGCAACAGGTGAGGAAATATCCTCATCTGGGCTGCATTTCCCGAATTCACAGATGCTAACTTACACAGTTGGACACATTGATTGAGAAAGGACGAACCATTTAAGTTGCCCAGTTAGTTAGGAACTACGTTTTTGGACTCGTCTTACCAGTGTAAAACGGCCTTCAGCCTTTAAGGATTGAAATCGCAATTATCAGATGAGAATGTTCAAGCTGAACATTCTCACACTGATGTCACAATGAGTCCTGGGAACGGAGAGTTGAAGGGTTCGAGAACACTGGAATACTGCGAGGAACGAGAGCTCTTCAGAGGAGATAAACATTACCTTGGCATCTCCGCTGAGGCAGGGTTGCAGGAGGTGAGTGAGTTTGGAGTTCCTGAAGGGCACGTGCAGGGCATTGCATTTCAGAGCAGTGAAGACCTGAGCGAGGGAAAGCGCAGTCGGCTCACTGAAGCTTTTCAGAACTGCATCCTCAAGGCACTTAAACCACAATTAACAAGATATAATTGGCTGCAGTGCCAGCATGTTTTGCAGTTTCCTTTTCTATCACGTGCCACTGAAGACCATCAGAATGTGGGGTGTTCACTTTTCTGCCAATCAATGGGTTTCAAGAATGAGCTGAGAACACCACAAGAGCCAGAAACCCTGCCGGACTGGAGTTCGATACGTCTGTTCCATACAGATTAGAAAATGTTCAGATCAGGACAGGCCCAACCGCACTGCAGAGGATCTACCCTTCCTGTGAATTTTCATTTGAACTCTTGGCATGCCTGATTTTACAAATTAGCTCAGCTTGAGGAGATCTCCTGATACCTAATCAGGTGTTGAATGCGCAAGTTGGGAGAGAAAACCTACTGGTCAGTAGGTATCCAATAACGGGCCTGGGCATCCCTGCCTCTACATAAGACCTGCTTTGTTCGGCTCAGAGTGCAAACCTGGAGGCTGGCAGATCTCCAGGAACAGGGTTGGGCAGCTCTGCTAAGGTTAGAGTGAAGACATACAGAAAAGTAGATCTGCTGGGACATGATCAGACAGCTCGCCTCGGGTTGATCAGTGAGCTGTAGTGTATGATGGACATTTTGAAGCCTGCAGAACATAAGTTACATCATCCTGGTCCAGATGATCATCATGCAGTCAGCCTGGCCCAACAACATCTGCCCCAGACCAGTAGCTAACCTGTCCCAGGGCAGGCAGAGACCAACCTGTCCCGTAATGGAGGCTCACCTGTCCTAGGGCAGTCAGAGACTTGTTAATCGACGCAGCCTCCAGAAGTCGCGCCCCTTTGGCCTCGGTTTTGGAGATGCGCTCTGACCCCGCCAGGTCACACAGTGTGAGGGTGCCGTGGGAGGTCGCCCTGGAGACTGAGTCCGTCCCCTCCACCCGCAGTGTGAGGATGAGATGGGAACGGGAGCTGAAGATGGGGAAGACCCACGTGATGTCACTTCCTGTATTTTATCCATGACATTGCATGCCACCTCGCACTCACGCCACTAAAAAATAAAACACTCAGTACCTCTCAATGTTCATTTTTGTCGAAGCAATCTTTCGGTTTTTTTCGCCCAGCTCCATCACGTTGAAAATGTCGTCCTCAGTCTTCACATCTACAGCTGTGAGCCCAGGAACACTGACGGACTTCCCCTGGGCCCTTATCTCCAAATGACCCGTAGGACTCTTCGCTAAGAGGTCGTTAATGGTTTCATTGTAAATTTCTAACATGGAGATCTGAAAGGGAGAGATGGCAAAGCATGGAGAATGCTGGGTAATGTAGTCTGCTTTCTGCAGGCAGTTGCTGCAGCTGATTATTAAACTGAAGGATATAGCATACTGATGGCCATACACAAGAACACCGACACTTAAGAAGGGAGATGGGATGTTTTGAACTGATGCAGTGGTCTATTTGTTTACCTGCCAGTGATTTGACTATAAATGTGCTGTTATATTCCACAATTTTACTAGTGTTCAGCTCAGCTGTCTTCACTGAAAGAACAATCTGAGGGAAAAACTGCAGTTTTTAAGCACAAGTACAGTTTTTTAACATATCAAAATGTGCAACAGCCTGAAATCTCCACCATGAAAAATAAAGATTTTTCAGCAGTGGCTGACAACTGATATAAGACTGCTGCACCACTTTCTTGTTTTTTTTTCTTATAAGATGTCACTGCTTTTAAGAAGGGAGAGAAGTACCATAGTCAACAAGTCTCCAAATCAGAGGTGTTTGCACATTACCTTGTGTAAAAGGGGAATTTAGGATGCCAATTCCCTGAGCTCATGATGAAAACATACGTACCTTCAGTGCATAGGTGACATTTTCTCTCTCTGAACATATGCGTAACAGCTCTCTGACTGATCTGTGGGCGCAAACAGAAAAACAGCGACTCGCACTGGTGTTTCATCCTGTTACGCACTGGGGTCACACTATGATTCTCATACGGTCACACTGCGTGACACTGCCAGGGAACTACAGCTAAGGTTGACTGATAGCATCGTGACCTATGTCATTACGTAGCGCAGATCGGCACACAAAGGCAACCAGACTCCCGGGTTGAAACTCGAGCGCGTAACCTGAGAGTGTTATTTCTGATGTGCACAAACACACAGAGCGTTGACTTATTGATGCTCCGTGTTCATACAGCCGAGGGTCCGTCACGGCACGGGATGGGACACGCCCTAACTGTTCTCAGCTCCAATGCGAGCAGCAGAATTTACAGGGTCCTAGAGTTGGGAATCCCCAAATCCCCCCCCAAACACTGCTGCCTATTTCCTCCCACCACGACGATCGACTGCCGGTCATTCATTCATTAACATGAATACACACTCAAAGCCTGCGTTCGGATACATTACCCAAAAGTTTACTATGTGAGTAACGAAGGCACCTCGGGTCGTTTAAGCCCACACCCAAGGTTTCCCCCCCATTTGTTACCAGAAAGATTTTTCCTGCCACTTGCTGCCCAAGGTTTGCTGCCATTGAAGGTTTGCCTGACAAAATTCCAAGCAAAATGCGTTTCGAAATCTATTTGAGTGGAGTGGTTCGCAGGTTTATCGGAGCAGCCCGTGCTAACATTGATGCTCTGGGTAATGAGTGGAGATATTAGCCTGTTAGCCTATTAGCCTACCTTACATTCACCCCTGGTTTATCAGAGCTGCCCGTGCTAACATTGATGCTCTGGGTAATGAGTGGAGGTATTAGCCTGTTAGCCGATTAGCCTACCTTACATTCACCCCTGGTTTATCGGAGCAGCCCGTGCTAACATTGATGCTTTGGGTAATGAGTGGAGGTATTAGCCTGTTAGCCTATTAGCCTACCTTACATTCACCCCTGGTTTATCTTTGGGGCCCATCATGGTGTAGGTCTTCCCCGAGCCGGTCTGCCCATAGGCCAGAATACAGACGTTATATCCGTCAGCACAGGAGGTTATTATTGGGAGGGTCCCTTCGAACACCTTCTCCTGCCGGGACAGAATAAAGGGTCAGTCACAGAGACTGTGTGTCAATCAGAGGCCCAGCCTCACCGGCAAAGGGCCCCTGTGAGGGAGAGTTTGATCCCTGCGCTCTGCAGCAGCTCCTAACTAAAATACAGAACTAACTGCAGTCGTAGATCAAGACCGTTAGCGGCTGTCATAGCATGGGCCTGAAGCAAAGATCAGCCCCCACACAGCCCCATTCACGATACGACTGGACCATTTCACCCAAGAGTGCTTCAGTCAAATTCACCCATTTGCTCCATTTGTAATAAACGTGAAACTCATAATTTTTCAAATCTGAGACGCCTTGGTCTTCACTAGTTTTCCGTGAAGAACACAGCACCTTTCCGCAGACATACGAAACACATTTACATCCAAAGGAGTGAACCAAACAAGGGTTAAATCTGCTTGGCGTGACTTGCCTGCAGTGCCCGTCCTCACCTGAGAGGCGCTAGAGGAGTACACCTTGTCGAAGCGGAACTTCTTCTTGCCTCCCTTCTGGCTGACGCACACTTCCTCCTCGGAGGTGACCTCCAGGCCGGGGTTAGCGCTAGCGTTAGCGGCGGCGCGGCAGCGACAGAAGACCCTGATGTTGCCCTGCAGCTCGAGCAGCCGGTTGTACAGGGCCTTCCTCTCCAGAGCCTCCTTGCGGTACAGGGCCCTCAGCTCCTGCGCCTCCCTGCGCGCCTCCTCCTCCACACGGCCGGCCCCTCGCGCCTCCTCCTGCACCTCCTCCAGCATGCGCCGCGCCTCCTGCAGCCACTGCCCCGCCATGGAGCGCAGCTGCTTGTTGGAGACGTTGAGGCCGCGGGTCAGGGCGGCGAGCGCCCGCAGGCTCGCGGGGTCGACGGCGGGACGGGGGTGCGGTTTCGGGGGCGGGGTGGGGCGTCTGCTCAGCAGGGCTCGGATCTTCTCCCGCGCCTCCTGGCGGTCGGCCTCCAGCTCGGCGGCCTGGCGGATGAGGTCCTGAAGGGCGTCGGACAGGTGGCGAGCCTCGCGGGCCAGTTGACTGTTCCTCACGAGCAGGTCCTCCACCTCACGCTCTCTGCTCTGGAGCTTCTGCTGCAGGTCCTCGATCACCCGGTCCTTCTCCAGGTGACTCCTGCGCACACGGGCAACCTTATCGCACTTACGCACGCACACAAACATCCGCTAGCAGGCTAAAAACACAGCCATGCGAGTGAGGGACAGATGAATAGTGCTGACATGCGAGTAAAGCAGTGATGTTATGTGACTGGTTACCCTGGTTACTGCTAGCCTAGCCTCATGTATCGCAGAGGCTAACTCACTTGAAGGAGTCCAGCTCCCAGCTGTTCTGCACCCCCGCGGCCGGCTGGAACAGTCCGTCTCCAAAGATGGTCAGGTAAGCAGAGATGACCTCGTCGGGGTCATAGTTACACTGCCTGAGGGCCGCAGTGATCTCCTTCTGATCACCGAGTCCTGGGAGAGCGCCCTCCGTGGGACAAACACAAGAATGCTCAAACCGTGCTGCACAAGCAGTGGCTGGTTTTAAAAGACTAAAAACCCCCAAATATACATACATACTAAATACACACAATAATATTGGACATTCCACCAGTATTGAGACGGTGACTTAAAAGCATTGCAACTAGAACTTGTGTATCTGCGAAGTATAGCTCACCATTGCTGCCTTAACCCCACAGTAATTCACACGAGTCCAATTAACTGGATAGGAAAACCAAAAGGCGAAGATACACGGTTTGAAAGTTTCCTCCAGGTCAGAGGTGACAGAGGCTGGGATTATGGATAGAGAGAGACTCAGAGGGCAGGTGTTTACCAACCATGACCTGCTGAATCCGGATTTTGACGAACTCCATGTTCATCTCCCACTGCAGAGGCATCATCAGCCACAGTCCTGACTGAGCGTCGAAGTATCGGCACATGTTCGCTTTCTCCTGCGGGCAGAAGAATTATAATAATAATATCTCACACAGCTCACTAATACCCCCGCCCCTCATGCACTGAGGAGATTATACCATATTTTCATATAAATTAGCACTGCAACTCTGCATAAAGTAACGAATGCATGACTGAAATGCGAAAACTATGATCACCAGTTTTCGAGAAATTGGTTGGACGACATTCGCAGTAGTAAATTTTCAAAGTTCAAAATATGGGAAACAAAAGTAATTTTTGGAAAAATCATCACATTTTCATGAAACTTGGCACTGCGACTCTCCATGAAGTGTAGAATGCATGACTGCAATTTGAAAACAATCCGAATAGCGGTTTTTGAGAAATCGGCCGCACAATCTGGTGCGGACAGATGGATACAGGGACGGACGAAATTCTTTGGTATTTACGATACAGGCCCCCCCCAAAAGGGCATTTCTTCCGAAATGCAAAGACAAGTGATCTCAGCAAAATCAGAACTTGTGGGATCAGATTTTCTGTCCACACAAAACGGTTTCAAACCTGGAAAAACCCATACAGCTGGAAATAGTTGAGACAATAGAATCAGAAATGTTCTAAAAAAGTTCTAAAAGTACAAGCACACTCCAAACTAAAACTAGGTCTTGAAACTGAAACTAGGTTTTGAGAGGATATCTGTACAAATGTAGAAGATGAAATGGACACAAATTGGGTGGAATAATAACCGTAATCATAATCTATTTAAGTGATCACTTTTGTTGTGATCGCTCAGTAATAATACATTTCATGAATACAGGGCCTCTTACAAACCTAAGGACACTTTACGGAGGTGAGGTGAAAAACGGGGAGATTTAACAACAGCAGTAATAACCCTGAGGAGCACATTGAGGGGAAAAGAGCAGGAAGGAGAGATTTTAAACGGGATTTGAAAGTTGAGAGAGCGCCGGAGTTATGGAGGTTCTGAGACGGTATCACTCCGGGGTTTAAGGACCAGGGTTTGAATGAAGTGACTGAGAATTGATGCCACACAGTTTGGCTTTGGGCCGAAGCTTTTGTGGTTCTAAGAGTCATGGCGACTGTACCTCAAACATGTACGTCATGACCATGCCCTTCCCGTGTATGTACACGGCGCTGGCGCGGTCATCTTCGGCGAATGCCGGCTCGGCGTCGGCGTGCTGGCTGCCGGATGGAGCCATGTTCTGGGCGGGCACCTGCTGCAGTTCGCACAGACAGATGCACAAAGCTCTGCCTTATTAAAATGTTAATGTCAAAATGCACTCAGGTTACAAACGTGACTCAATTTCTGCCGTACCTCATCTGTAACGGTAATGAATCGTCCCTCTCTGTACCACTCCTCCGGAAAAGGGACGAGACCCTTCAGGGAAGTAAGCCACACAAACAGAGGAAAGAAAAGGTCTTATGAGATGCAGAATCTTAAATGCAGCATCCAATATCAGCCCTATCATGGAGACAGGCTGCTTACGTTTGTTTCGTCAACGTAGACTCTGCCTCCTTGTTGACTGAAACAGCTGTAAAGGGCGCCGCTCCTATGGAGGAAACTCTCAAAGGCCAGAGGCGCTTCCGTTTCTGTAGACGCCTCCTTAACACACAGAAACTAAACATCACCAAACCGCATGACAGTACATCAACAGACAGGCTGAACCTGCAATGAAATAAGACTGCTGATAATAGAGGTTAAGCAGAGCTGAACAGTAGCCAGAATGAGTTCATGAGAGAAAAAAATTTTGTCAGTGACCATGTTTGCTAAAATAATAATGGCAGGATCCTCTCCTTGCTGTCTGTCTGCAGATTTGCTATTGCTGTTTTTAGGTGAGATAAATTATATGCAGAGACTAGCCAAGCCAAGACATGAAGCCATCCAGGTGTCAAACAAATAACAACAGCCGAGAAACCCAACGCTTCCATGTCTTTGGATATTGGGTTGCAAAGTGACATAAACCCGTTAGAGGAAACTCAACCCATTCTTTTCTGAATTGTGGAATAAAACTGTTCCAGCACAAAAGTTTGAAAAAGGTTTGTCAACTCACATTCGTAGGCTTTTTTAACACGACCTCGAGTTCCTCAGCCGCCTCCTCCAGCGTGTCCGTGACACTCTCATCACTGGACGTTATTTCTATTGTGTGACTCGCAGGTTCCTCCTAAAATGAGATTGAACGCATTCATTCAAACTGTATATATGAGTTAAACGGTTAAAGCGCGCTGCCGCGGTGGGCAGCAGGGACGCGCTGCGTCGGGAAAGCGCTGAAAAACATGCGCTTACCTGCCGTGATGCTTCTTCTTCTTCATCGCTCGGCGCAATCGTCGGCTCCGCTTTCAGATCAGCATCACTCTCCGCTGCCCCGGCAGGAACCGGCTTGGCCTCTCCTTTTTTGGCATCCGCGACAGACGCACCGCTTCCCATGCCAGCCCGGGTAGTAAAACTAAGGTAAACTCTATCCGCTCAGGAAATGTGCGGAGCCGGCGCCCTTTGTCCCCTCCAGTGGTTCAGAAAATTTAAAGATGTATTTTTCCAATAAAAATCCAAAACTTCATGATAATAAAATAATTGTGCTAGTTTAGGCATTCAAATAAAGTCGAACTGAGATTGCGCGGGGTCAGGTCAGTGATCACGCCAGTAGTGTCCAACTCAGCCCATGAGAATAATAAAGAACTTTTTAAAAACTGTCGACTCCAGCCGTTAGCCTCTTCCACCGCCGTCACCTATAATACTGAACACAGGCTGGGCAACTGACAAGCAGGAGACGGTAACTATGGGCAACGTGAAAACCTCAGTCGCTTTCATGAACACAAGGGTCAAATTATTCATCCCTGGATCCGTTTTACAAGTTGACTTTGATAAAGTAACTGTACTGGGTGCTCAATTATGCTAAAAAACAAAACAAAAAAAAATCCAATGGACTTTCAATGCATGGTGAAAGGCTCCGTAGCTTTTTTGAATGTCCATTTTTATGTTGTTCGACCGCAATTCATGATGTTCCACCTTATATGGAAACCTTATGAAAAATTCCTTATGAAACACCTTATGAAATTCAGCCACACTTACTCACATCACCTCACAACCAAATAAATTTTGATTTCTGGTGCTTTTTTCACCATTCAGCACACGATTCTGACTCAACTGAAATAACAGCATCGGTGTAAACATCTGCTTTATTTGATTAACCATTCAGAAACGATGAGAGCAAGCGGAGCCCGTGGCTCTCCAAAGACCAAACATACCCCATACATAGGCTACATATTACAGTCTTGCGCGGGCGACACGCTCCAATTCCACTATGCATATAATGCATATAATACGAGTCCAAGCCTTTCATAGAGCACAGTACTCATACTCCAGGCCGAAGCTGACCAATCATGTTCCTGAGGATCTATCGAACTATATCGGTTTCAATTTCAAGGAGAGCTAGGCGCACATCACTCATCACTTTTCTGTCGTCCGCAACAGAAGAATCTTTCTCAAGTTAAGACGATCAGCAACATTTTCAAAATGCGGCTGCAACCTTGTAACGTTAACTAACTGAACATTCCGGTAGCAGTGGAAAAATCGTGCGTGAACTGGGTGGCAGCTTTTATAACTGATAAAGGGAGAGTAAATCCAATAAGCCGGTGTCAGATGTTCCCAAGAGTGCTGCACAGAATATGTCATACAACTGTCCCAAAGGGGATTTTCATATTCTCTGCCCGTGTATAATTCACCGACAGACTATCTCCACTGAAGAGCACAATAGTCCGGTAAAAGTACGGGGAAAAAACAAGGGATTTATTGTTTGTTTGGGATGTTGATAACTCATATACGGCGAAAGTGGTGACACTGATTTGCCCCACAATAATTGCGTTTGAACAGTTTAATCAATTACTCCGCATAATGCCCATGAAACTACGGTAATTCGCCACATCCAGTCGTTTTGTAAGGGGTGGCAGCTTTAAAATGCCCGAACCTGACATAAGTGTGACATGTGAACCAAAATGAAATGTTCTTATGAAATGCTGGGAAGGACGAGGACCGTTGACTGCTCTCTGCCTGCACGAAAACGTGACACATCTGCCGGTAAATCAGTCATTCTTGCGTTATTGCGTCAGACGCATCCATTGGCTGTCACATGGTCACGCCTCCGGGACGAGCAACTGGATTGGCTGCCTGAAAGACAGTAGGGCGCATTCCCGCGAAGAACCACCTCATTTCACATGTGACGCATCGGCAGCTTAAAAGCGAGCTGCCAGCGGGATTCATCTCAGCCCTAGTTTTAGAGGGAAAATGAGTCGTTTTGCTTCGCTGTTTTCACCCGGGACTGCTTTCGATTCTTTTCTGTCAAAGGTGCCGCCGGAAGGATTTTATTTTAAGAGACATTTTACTGAAAACTGGTCGTCGATTGGCTGATTTTTGGGAACGCGCGTATTGTTTTTTTAAGCGAAGGAAAGATGCCAAGGTCCAAGAAGAGGAGAGGTAAGAAGGGATGCTCGATGATGTCTAATGGTCCAATTCCGGCCATGATGTGTGAAATGTTTTCTGGGAACTGTAGTCCATTGTACAAATGTAATGATTCAAATGGACAATCAGTCATGGTGGATAGAACTACATTTCCCACCGTTTTCTGGCCTGCTGTGCATTCGGAGACATCCAGCTGTTTGCGCTGCATCTGTAATAAACAAATCTATGCAGCTGAAAATATTAACGCGCTTTATAACGCAAGAAAAAGAAGGAACACAACACGTGGCTCGAAAGGCAATCCCAGCCATCACAGTTAACTGCGTCGCTCCTCAGGCTATTTATTTGACATCTGGCGGGAATTAGCCAAGAGATATTAGTGCCCTACGCGCCACGTAGTTACTATTGAAATGACTGATACGCAGAATATATATTCTTGCCTAAGGCAGTAAAGTTTAATCATGGTTTACCGCGAGTGATCAAATGTAGCCCATGGTGCTTATTTGAGGACGCGTCTTTTATTCCTGTATAAATATGAAGGATATTTAATGCTTTTGGGAGGAACGGTAATTTATGTCAGGCTTTATTAATTAAAATAATGTCAATGTCTCAGTTTAACGCGGGTCTGTACTGCCATAAACGCAAATATCAAACCGATAAAAGAAACCCAAAACAAACAGTGATTCATTTGGAGGAAGAGGCGTATTAACCCCGTCGACGCGGAATTTTTACGCACCCTATCCCTCCAAAATTTAATCATTCATTATTTACTTGACAGGTGACTTTCAGAAGGACTCATAGGTACCTGTGAACCCTTCTGGAGGGTCACTGCCAACTAATTTGCCTGCTATAAATTGACAAAATTGTTGACCTTTTGATGGCCGAAGTTTTAACTTTTGCTTCATATATTTTGCGCCTTGTGTGACTACAGCAGTGATTCGCACTTTATGGGTTAATTGCTCAACAATATCACTCAGCAGTGGAAAGTCCTATCGTAGCAAAGGGTTATCTGGGGATAGCTTGGTGCTTAAGCAATATGATAAACTTATGTAATGGAAAGACCTGGCGCTACTCATGTATTGTTTACTCAAAACCATCTCCTGAGAGTGGTATTTCAAAGAAAAGATGGGATACTTTCATAAAATGCTTAGGTGACAGCCACAAAACTCCGTCATCAAACTAGTTAAATCTGTGCTTCTAGAACGAGTGGTTAAAACTGTTTGTCAATTTGACAGATGTTCTGTGAACGCCGTTTAAAGGTTAATCCGTTTTTTTTTTTTTTTTTTGAAGTCAAGACGGTGTTACACGTCACTCTCATCAACTAGACGAATCATTGAATTGACCCCTTAAAAGCTGCTAGCTCCTTCTTACTTGTCTCAATTTGACGGGAAGAAAAAAATAACTGCATTGAATCGCGACTTGGAAGCGTTCAGCACGCATGCGCACAATGCACACTTGCAACAGCTGAGGGCTTCGTGGTCCTGGACCTGAGGGCGCGTGTACGCGTTTGATTTCCACGTGAACACAATCACGTGTACTGTCCATATTTTTCTCACCGGTCGATTTTATTCTCAACATGAACATCTGAAAATATTGCCCGAATGCCAGACTCATCATGATTCCTGTTTTTCATCATTCCGGAAAATTCTCCCTTAGGCTGGAATGGTAGCTAAATGCTAAGAGGCAGAGTCCATCCTTCACGCAGAATTTTTACAAAAATAATAATTCCAAAAATGTTTTCCTCACACTACATATAAAAGGTTTTTCTCCACCTGACCAGACATTTTGCAGGGACGGCACATGCAGTGTGTGTATCTTATAGCCCGCATGTCAATTGCCCAGCATCTCCAGTAGGTCCTGCAGTGAGACCACAAGCTGTCTTCACCAGCTTTGCCCACAAGAGACAAGCTGAAACGAGCCATGTCAAGCTTCTCATGGAAATGTCAAAGGCCCTGCAGAAAATCCCTGCAGGGCCTTAGTGCAGTAATACCTGAGGACACACTTAGTGATCCAACTTTGGATTTTTTATTTTCTCGAAGCAGTGCAGTCCAAAGGGCAGGGAACCGGGCGAGAAGCCACACTCGTGGGGATCTGTGATCGTGACCCATAAATGAAGCCAGTGTGTTCTTGACGTGAAACAAATGAGAACAGTATGGCAGCTTTCATACAGTCTTACTGTTCACAAATGGGCGTTTTTGGTTGCAATAAACTGAATATAGTTAAAATTTGCCAAAGTTAGTGCTAGCGGCTTGAAAATTAATACAGAAGATCCTATCTTTGATGACCACCATGGCAAAACTCAGCAAGGGGCAGTGCTCATTCGAACACTGTGGTACATGACTTTATTCAACGCACTTCCGCCACAGCCAAGCCCCTAGGGTTCGGCAAGTTCGGCTATTTTGCGATTTGGTTCATGACTGGTTAGAGAGAGGGTCAGGGCTCCAGTGCTCTCTGGAGTCTCGATCAACTGTTCAGGTAGCGGCCAATTACATCGATCAGAGCCGCTGCCATAATTATGGGGCGCGGTCACGGCAGAAGCGAGTTGGCAGAAATAAAGCCGCGAACACGGCACATGTAGCAGCCTGCAGCATCAGCCGAAGCAGGAGCGAATGAAATGATTTGAACCTTGACGTCCTGGAATGGAAAGGCCCTTGCTATGAGAGCCACAACAGTACGGCCTCTCCAAATACCGAACAGAATGCTGAGACTTTGGTTTCTTCATCGAAAGGCAGGCCGGGGCGTCCGTCGCTGGTGCGCCCGAGTGGAGACGCTCTGTTCTCTCCCTCCTGACTCTGCGTTGGTGTATCAGCTGGCCTTGACACTGCGGGGGGGGGGACACGGAGTGAATTTTCCGCTGCTTAACCGATAACAGACCAGGCTGGAAACAGCTGAAAGCTGACGTGTCGTTGGCCAAAGATCACGGTGCGTGAGCTCAGAACGGCTACAGCTGTTTTAGAGAGAACAGTGAATTCTTACTCTGAAAGGTGCCAGAGTTCAACAGCTATGTATGCAGCATTCCACACGTTCTCTAAAGGTCATTGGATGCCGATCGAGTCTCATGGATAACCCTTTAACTGGAATAATATTGTGGCGAGTTGCACAGTTTCCTCACAACGAGATGGGTGGAGGGCTGGGCGTCTTTCTGTGTGGAGTTTGCATGCTCTACCCATGGCCACCCAAATCTCCAATGGGGTGTCTGCTTTCCCCTCCAGTTGATGCTTGTACGGCGAATAAGAGACTCATAACTGTCCATAGTTATGAAGGTGCATGTGGCAATGTGTGTGCGCCTGGAGATGGATTGGCAAACTGTCCCAAGGCGAGTAGCCCTCAGGATGCTGGGACAGACTCCAGCCTGCCCACGACCTCCATCAGGAGGCAGTGGGGAAGGTAATGGATGAACGATAAGCCTTCTGAGCGATATGATGCGGGAGGAGGGGAGGGAAGGGCAGGATTGATTCCACACAAGCCCCAGTGCCTTCTCTGTCCTGCTGCTGAGTGCAAAATGGGCTTCCTTCAATTAATCTGGGCTCCCAGCGACTTGGCAAACAAACTCGGTTTTTCAAAATCAGGCCTCGCTAGTGCATTCGCAGTTAAACTTTGCAGCCTGTCGGGCACTTAAATTCGGCGTGTGACGCTGGCTTCGCGTGTCTGACCGCGACAGGTGCCAGAAAAAAATGGCCCTTCTGTGCGTACATCGCAGCAGTTCCCCGCAGCCGCACTGCGGCCCGTAAGCCCAGGCTTCTCCGACCTCTTAATCTCAGCAGATAGTCCACACACGTGCGCATGCCTGCACATGCAAATCACAACACCATTAAATCATGGGTCTGCACCATACCCACAACAGGTATTCTAGTGAGGAAAGCCATTTGGGCTGGTTTTTACACTGGAGTCTTGGAAGCTACCCTGTAATTCATCGAGTCTGCACTCGTGCACCCCGAGGCTCTCTTTCCAAACATGATCTGGCTAGATAGATATTACACAGTTACAAATCCATTGAGCAAATACTCATTGAATTAGAATAAGGAGGATTAACTTGTAGCTTGTGCCCCGCAGCGTTAGACGTGTGGCCTGCGTTAGACAGATTGTTAGCCTGTGTGTTACAATTTGCGGCCTGTGTAAGCGGGATCGTGAGCTTGACGCGGGCTCCGTCTCGACTGTTCCAGGGAACCAGCAGAAAGCGGTTCAGCCGTTCAGCGACGAGGACGTCTCCATAGAAACGCTGAGCCACTGCAGCAGCTTCAGTGACTCTGCCAGCCTGACGGAGGAAGGTGAGGCGCCCCCACCGATATAGCATGAAATGGCCCAGAATGCACTGCTCCACTGCGGCATCAAGCATTATTACTGCCCTGCAGCATTTGATGGCTGCACCGAAGGGGGTCATCCTTCAAGAGCAATCCATTCTGTCTTTAATATTAAATACAACATTATGATTCAGGGATGAGAGCTAGGATTCTTGAGACTGGATTCAAAGCCTCTGAGCTGTGGTAGGGGGGTGGTCTTGTTAAAAGTGAAATAAGCTGCTGTATGCTGTGCAGGAGTGGTGCATCTTCAGTGGCTGAATCGTGTTGTTTGTCAATGAGCAGGAGGAGAAAGGCCCGAGGATGGGGCCTTGGTGGACTACCAGTTTAAGCTGAAGGGCTTCATCGACAGCACTGTGGATAAGAGGTGAGCTCGCTGCCCTGTCGGGATCATTTTCGGTTCTTCTGACGAGCACATGGCCCCTTCTTTCCTAGTCATTTGTCTGGGAGTGCATATTCGTCAGGCTCCAAAAGTAGCAGGACTTCCAAACGTATGGAGCACACTCGGGAGTAAGATTTTGCATTCGCTTCCAGGATACCATTGCGTTTCTTTGAAAATCTTCCCTCCGCCCTTCTCAACACCTCGCCAAGCTGTCAACATGAATGTGTCATTCTTTAATTCTTCCATAAACTTGACGCTAGCAGTTTGCTTCTTTTATTTAAAGTTATTGCAAGGTATTGCAGCAGTAGGAGTGAATATTCCAGATGATGAAATGTACCCACTCTGCTTCTATTGCGCAGTGCGAAAACTCGGCAGGGTGCTCTGGACGGGTTGAAAACTGCCATGGCAACAAAGATTCTGTACGACTTCATCTTGGACAGGAGGATGACCATCACTGATAGTATCGAACGCTCCCTTAAGAAAGGTATATTACGCTGCATTTCCACACTTCTACATTGTTTTATTGAATGTCGTACCCAGTCATGATTAGTGAGGAAATTTCCACCATTCATATCAACACGGTACCGTGACAGGAATCAACAAGTCACTTCCTCATAGTGAGAAAAAAGAGAGAGAAAAAAAAATACTAAGAACGAGGAGGAAAAAGACCACCGTGTGAACGCATAGATACAGCGGCATGCTGAAATAAGTAAAGCTAGCATGATGACAGCCCCTGCTCAGCATTCAGTCCTCTGTAGAACTAATGTGTTTTCAAAAGGCAGCGACTATTTTTACGCCAGTCACTAGCCAACTGTAATTTGCTATTCTCACAAACTTCTGTACCAGCAAGTGCAATCTGGGAAATTCAGCCTTAGAAAAAAAGTGCTACGTTACAGTCAGGATGTCCCTTACTTAAGCTAGGTAGCGTTACTTATTAGCTTGCTAACTTAGCCAGCTTGCCATCGAACTCATTAGCCAACTTGTACTCTAAAATTTCTTACAAGAACAAACTTTAAGTAGCTAATCAGCTCTTCTCCACAACACTAAACACTATTGATTACTGATTGCAAAGAGTGACGACTTGACAGTTCCCTAAATATTAGCGAGCAAACGTTGAACCTAAAATTACACTCTCATAACTACCCAACCCGTTAGCCAAGTAAAGCAACTAGCTAGGAAACATAAGTAATGTTACAGCAGTCCCGCTAGCTAACGTCAGCTGATACATCATAGCTAATGCTGTCTTTTATAGGTATAAGCATAAGCAGTATAAAACAGTCTATGGGTCTGGATTTCCTACATTGCGCACACACATACGGAAGCTCGTAAGAATAGCAAATTGGAGTAAGATTACGACTGGTGTAAAAACAGCCACTGCCTTTTAAAAATAGAGTCATGGCTCTGGAAGTGCACTGCATCCAGTCAGCCGTGGTGATTGTGACATCAGCATTGTAAGGCCCTGCAAAGATCATCATGAAATCGTGCATCTGTGACCTGGTGAGGCTGTTAAAGGGCGACTGTGCACCTTTGCTCCCAGGTAAAGGAGAGGAGCAGGAGGCTGCCGCCTCCCTCGCCTGCCTCCTCTGCATTCAGCTGGGCTCCGGCATCGAGAGCGAGGAGGTCTTCAAGACCCTCAAGCCCGTCTTCAAGAACATCCTCATCGACAGCACTGCCAACATCAGGGCCAGGCGAGCCGTAAGTGTGAAGGCCCTGTGAAGATGCACTTTCCAGGGTTAGGCTCTCCGACATGGGTGCAGTGCAGCCTAAAAGGTGATGAGTGTGCAGATAGCCTTTCATTCGTCGATGATTAGTCAACTTTGAATGAATCTTTTTGGTGAAGGAATAACTTGACTCCGATGACTACAACTCGCTATGAGCAACAAGACAAAAACCAAGCCAAATAGAGATCGTTTCTAAGGCAAAAAAACTGTCTCCACCCCCAGCCCAACGCAGCCACCCCTCACTGATGTTCACAGACATTTAAGAGGAAACTACTAAAGTTAATAACCTCAAAATAGCAGAAGGCACATCTGCGCCTGATACAAATGTGTGCAAATTTTCATGGAAATGTATCACACGGTTTCTGAGTTATGGTCCGGAAATGGTGGGAACGCCGACGCGGATGCGCACAGGAAACCGGACAAAAACAGAATGTCACATAATAATTAGGAATAAAAGCCAAAATGTTTTCGACAAAAAGAGTATTTTTTATAGGTGAAGTCCATGAAAGTAAATGAACAACTCAAAGACTCCAAAGTTTGTTTTCGTTGTATTAAAATGGGCGATTCAGCTGAAAGAATCAAATTTTTCGACACTAGTGAGCAGTCCCCGTAGGCCCAGCGAGTGAGAACGGCCGTTATCAGCGAGAGCGCGTGTCCTTAAACTCTGGATTGTTTGTTTCATTTGTGCTGGCAGACGCTCTGACCCGAGGTCATTACAGCTGTGTACACATCAAACTTATCAACAGCGCGACGGTACAGGTTCATCATCTCGACAAGCGTGACTCCGTTGAACAGATCATATCAGGCTGAACTACTGCCGATTACACGCACACACACACTTGTGCAGTATCCATCAAATGTGTTTGGACAGTGGACACGCCTACATTTATCTTGCAAACATACTTAAAAAGAAATTTCACAGAAGTGCTCTTTATCTTAATCAAAATAATTAGCCTTTTTATTGCAAATTGCTGAGCATATTCACGTCATTTTTTTCTACCAACAAATAGAACTTGTGGTTCTGACAACATGGCAGTATATGTTTCCGCAGGTGTGCTCTGTGTGGTTCACTTCTACTCGACTTCCATTTTTTGCCCAAATAATTCCTGAAGCAAACTGGTCTGAACTGACCTGTTGGAGAGTGGAAAGAATTTGTTCACCTGAAAAAATAAGCGCATTTGTCAAAATTATTACGAATTCTAAAGTATAATATCCCTTCGTTAGGCAACGCTAATCATACAAAAAAACACATTTATCTGTGGAATGTTGAACACAAACAGCCAATAAACGCTGACATGAGGACGATGAAGAAAAAAAAAAATCTCCCAAATGATTTATATGAGTTCGAAATTTCACCGGCCTGCCAGTTCAGGTCTGTCTGTGCATTGCTGCCAGGCCGGAGCAGCACTGCTGCCAATATTTATCAGTTTCCCATCGTCTGCTGAATAAGAGCCAGACGGAATTTGTTCCAATGAGGCCTGCTCACACGAAGCACGACTTCATTTTTAAAATGAATACAAAGAAGCAATCGCACTGAAAGCTCGTGCTCCCCCTCTGCAGCCAGTCTCAGTCCTCCTCTGTTCAGTACCTCCCGTAAGCTGTTCGTTCTTCTTGTTTCAGTGCGCCACCAGTCTCAGTGCTCCTCTGTTCAGTACCTCCCGTAAGCTGTTCGTTCTTCTTGTTTCAGTGCGCCACCAGTCTCAGTGCTCCTCTGTTCAGTACCTCCCGTAAGCTGTTCGTTCTGCTTGTTTCAGTGCGCCACCAGTCTCAGTGCTCCTCTGTTCAGTACCTCCCGTAAGCTGTTCGTTCTTCTTGTTTCAGTGTGCCACCAGTCTCAGTGCTCCTCTGTTCAGTACCTCCCGTAAGCTGTTCCTTCTGCTTGTTTCAGTGCGCCACCAGTCTCAGTGCTCCTCTGTTCAGTACCTCCCGTAAGCTGTTCCTTCTGCTTGTTTCAGTGCGCCACCAGTCTCAGTGCTCCTCTGTTCAGTACCTCCCGTAAGCTGTTCGTTCTTCTTGTTTCAGTGCGCCACCAGTCTCAGTGCTCCTCTGTTCAGTACCTCCCGTAAGCTGTTCGTTCTTCTTGTTTCAGTGCGCCACCAGTCTCAGTGCTCCTCTGTTCAGTACCTCCCGTAAGCTGTTCCTTCTGCTTGTTTCAGTGCGCCACCAGTCTCAGTGCTCCTGTTCAGTACCTCTCGTAAGCTGTTCGTTCTTCTTGTTTCAGTGCGCCACCAGTCTCAGTGCTCCTCTGTTCAGTACCTCCCGTAAGCTGTTCGTTCTTCTTCTTTCAGTGCGCCACCAGTCTCAGTGCTCCTCTGTTCAGTACCTCCCGTAAGCTGTTCGTTCTTCTTGTTTCAGTGCGCCACCAGTCTCAGTGCTCCTCTGTTCAGTACCTCCCGTAAGCTGTTCGTTCTTCTTGTTTCAGTGCGCCACCAGTCTCAGTGCTCCTCTGTTCAGTACCTCCCGTAAGCTGTTCGTTCTTCTTGTTTCAGTGCGCCACCAGTCTCAGTGCTCCTCTGTTCAGTACCTCCCGTAAGCTGTTCGTTCTGCTTGTTTCAGTGCGCCACCAGTCTCAGTGCTCCTCTGTTCAGTACCTCCCGTAAGCTGTTCCTTCTGCTTGTTTCAGTGCGCCACCAGTCTCAGTGCTCCTCTTTTCAGTACCTCCCGTAAGCTGTTCCTTCTGCTTGTTTCAGTGCGCCACCAGTCTCAGTGCTCCTCTGTTCAGTACCTCCCGTAAGCTGTTCCTTCTGCTTGTTTCAGTGCGCCACCAGTCTCAGTGCTCCTCTGTTCAGTACCTCTCGTGAGCTGTTCCTTCTGCTTGTTTCAGTGCGCCACCAGTCTCAGTGCTCCTCTGTTCAGTACCTCCCGTAAGCTGTTCGTTCTTCTTGTTTCAGTGCGCCACCAGTCTCAGTGCTCCTCTGTTCAGTACCTCCCGTAAGCTGTTCCTTCTGCTTGTTTCAGTGCGCCACCAGTCTCAGTGCTCCTCTGTTCAGTACCTCCCGTAAGCTGTTCCTTCTGCTTGTTTCAGTGCGCCACCAGTCTCAGTGCTCCTCTGTTCAGTACCTCCCGTAAGCTGTTCCTTCTGCTTGTTTCAGTGCGCCACCAGTCTCAGTGCTCCTCTGTTCAGTGCCTCCCGTAAGCTGTTCGTTCTTCTTGTTTCAGTGCGCCACCAGTCTCAGTCCTCCTCTGTTCAGTACCTCCCGTAAGCTGTTCCTTCTGCTTGTTTCAGTGCGCCACCAGTCTCAGTGCTCCTCTGTTCAGTACCTCCCGTAAGCTGTTCCTTCTGCTTGTTTCAGTGCGCCACCAGTCTCAGTGCTCCTCTGTTCAGTACCTCCCGTAAGCTGTTCCTTCTGCTTGTTTCAGTGCGCCACCAGTCTCAGTGCTCCTCTGTTCAGTACCTCCCGTAAGCTGTTCGTTCTTCTTGTTTCAGTGCGCCACCAGTCTCAGTGCTCCTCTGTTCCATTCCTCCCGTAAGCTGTTCGTTCTTCTTGTTTCAGTGCGCCACCAGTCTCAGTGCTCCTCTGTTCAGTACCTCCCGTAAGCTGTTCGTTCTTCTTGTTTCAGTGCGCCACCAGTCTCAGTGCTCCTCTGTTCCCTTCCTCCTGTAAGCTGTTCGTTCTTCTTGTTTCAGTGCGCCACCAGTCTGGGCGTCTGCAGTTTGGTGGCGGAGGATGACATTCTGGTGAGTGCACCGTTGGCTTTCTGCCCGTCCCTTTACCACTGAGATGGGTGTAGATTCCCAGTGTCGAAAAAAAATAATTTTCAGAGGCTGAGTGTAGATTTATAGAGTTAAAGCTGCCAGAGTTTAATTAAATGTTTTAAGCTAATTACAATAACTGCTGCCATGGGGCTGAAAAATGTACTTGCACTATTGCTTTCCCAGAATCATATCTGAAGCGGTCTTAAACAGCAACCAAATGGCAGCGGCAGTTACTTATTAGGTGACTCAATTACTTACAGTCTAGACTAAGAGGGACTCTGATAAAATGAATTAGGAGCTGTACATAACGTGTGTACTCTGAGCGGAAGGTGCAGGGCACCGTCGTGAAACTACACGGCTGAAGTAAAATGCCGCGTGTCCCCACGCAGGACATGTACAGCACGATGGAGAGCTTCGAGGGCCTCTTCAGCAGGTCGTACGGGCGAGCAGACGGGACGCAGCCGGTCTTCAGCCCTCAGGTCACCCAGCTGCACCAGCAGGCCCTGCAGGCCTGGGCCCTGCTGCTCACTCTCTGTCCCCCGGCACAGCTACACGGCCTCATCGGCAGGTGAGCTCCCTCTGCTGGTGTGTCCTGATATAACCTGACACCCAAACTCCCATACACAGCCACACGGCCACCTGGGGAATCATGTCTGTCAGTGTCGCAGACTTATAACTGCTATATCTGTTCCTTAAATCCACAACGACCTATCCATTCTCCTGAGCATTTATCAGCACTATTGGTGCCACTGATTGGCTAGACTGCCTTGTCCTCCGACACCGAAGATAGACGGCAGTTCTTCGCCCTTGTGGGCCGTGATTTATGAAGGCATGAGGCTCTCTGGTGGTAGCTGGAGTGCGGACTCCTCCTCCTGTGGCTGGTTTGCTGGCGTTGATGTGCCACGGTCCTCCCGCGTTTTGCAGGCACCTTCCCAGAATGCCCACCCTGCTGGAGAGTGAGGATGTGAACATGCGGATCGCGGCGGGGGAGACCATCGCGCTGCTGTTTGAGCTGGCTCGGGCCCTGGACTCGGTGAGTGCCCTGCCCCGCTATCGCTCAAGCACTGGGAGTAATAACGGTGATCTCACGCGGACTCGGGCTCGTAGTCCACTGCTCATCTGGACTGAGCCGCACAGCCTCAGTTAATTAGTCTAGAACAGCACTGCTGATGATCTGGGACTGCGTAAGCCGTGACATTGACACTGGTATAGTGTTAAGTATAGTTTCCTCATTCTAACATGTTCATATTCAGACCACAACCATCTTCAAGGTCAGCCTTCCTTTTTACTCCAACCATTCAGCTGTGATGTTTCATGACCGCATCTTTAAAGGCTGCGATGCTATCGTGGTCGCAAGAATTTTCCACAAACAGGACCACAGAGAGGCAAGCATGTAAAACATCACCAAAAATACTGAAAAAAATCTTTCATGGCAGCAGCATAGTGGTGTCAGACAGGTTTGCCCTGGTGACAAACACACAGACCAACTGAAAACGCAACTAGCGACGCTGTCACAGCTGGTAATCAGTTATAATAACTGCTTGTAGAATAGAACAGATTCTCTTTACTGCTGTATATCAGATTCCGTTACTATAAATACAGACCAGCATTTGCCATGATAACCGTCTGTCAGTCAGTCCCACAGACAGTATGACGGACTCAGTAATCATAACCTCGAGAACTGCTTGTTGCACTGGTCTGCACTGCAGTGTCTGCGGCTGAAGTCAGCAGTGGTCTCCTTTCTCTCTTGTGTAGGAGTTTGAGTACGATGGTCTGGATTCTCTCTGCACCAAACTCTCCTCTCTGGCCACCGACTGCAACAAACACCGAGCCAAAAACGACCGGCGGAAGCAGAGATCCGTCTTCCGGGACGTTCTGCGAGCCGTAGAGGTGGGATCCAACTTCCACACTTCCACAGCCGTCTGTGCGAGTGTTTGTCTCTGGTGGGCTGAGGATTTTTGCATTGTGTGTGTGTGCCTGTTCATGCTGTGCGGGTGTGTGTGAGTGTGTGTGTGTGTGTGTGTGTGCGCGCCTGGCCCATTGAGGTTCTCTCTGTACTCGAGCAGGAGGGCGACTTCCCCACGGAGACGATCCGTTTCGGTACGGAGCGCATGCACATCGACAGCTGGGTGAGGAAGAGGACGTACGAAGCCTTCAGGGAATTTGTGGGCGCTGGAATGAACTACCATCTGCAGGTGAGAAATGTCGAAAGTCCCAACACTGACCCCTGCAGGCCGGCACCAGCCATTACTCAATCATCAGCTAATTCACGTTCTGACACTCAGCGAATGGAGTTCTCCTTTTTCTCGTGGATTCTATCTTTTCATAAAAATTAGCAACATGAACCTCATATAAGTTTTGCTTTCGGCAGAATCTTTGACCATGTGTGCAGGAAGAAAAGGTAAATCTCAGAATGGAAAGGGTTTGATTTTCACTTCTCAGTCTTCAGTTTCCATTCCTCTTGTGTTCCTGGTGCCTTCAGCAGATGTTAGTCGGAAGTGAGTCGCCCCCTTTTAAACTTGTACAGATCGCTGCTGTGTTTCAAGTTCCAGATTGTTCTGCACAAGCTTAACCTGATGCTGAAAGGTCTGGTGGGGGCGCCGTCTTTCATTACTGCAATGTAGTTACACACTAATTTACCTTAAAAGTCATTGCTAAAAATCTTGTTTCGTAGCTTGAGGTGTGTAACTGCATGGCTGGAATGAAGGCCTGCTCCCACACCAGGGATTTCTCAATAAGGTTGAACATCCGCGGTTCAGCGCGATGGAACTGCGCGGTCAGCGGGATGTTTGAGTCTGTTCTCTCTCGATGGTCGCACACAGCTGACCTGCTATTCCTTTCCAGGCAAATGAGTTTATCCGCAACGTGTTCGAGCTCGGACCGCCGATGATGGTCGATGCGGCCGCGCTGAAAGCCATGAAGATCTCCCGCTTCGAGAGGGTAAGATTTTGCCCTAAAATGTCCCCAGACCTCCACAGGACGGACCTGAAATGACAAGGGTTTGGATTTGCAAGTTACCTTGGTCACTCCACTGAGTCGAAATTCTGAACCCTTACAATTTCTAAACATGAAGGGAAGAAATTGTTATTCCAACTCGTACAAAGAGCAGCAGAGTCCGTCTGACGGAAGGAGTGTCAGGACATCTTTACACAACAGGCATCACTGATCCACCCCTCCACCTTGCACGACCGCTAATTCAGTACTCAGCAGCTAACTCAAGGATACAGCTGATATTCCAGTCCTTTAACAAAAGTCTGCTGAACTTAGATTAAATGCGCACCGTTTTATAGATTGTGACAATCAAAAATGAGAAATGCATTGTGTTCATTTTAAGTTATACAGCCTAACCTTAAAAATTAGTGGAGAAATACAGTGGAATTACTCTGGATGAAAATAGAGCATGCCTTTTGCGGAATGATGACTGTTTAGAAAAGTTAAGTTCTCACATCGGGTTTTGTGTCCCCCTCCAGCACCTGTACAACGCCGCCGCATTCAAAGCTCGCACCAAGGCCAGGAGCAGGTTTCGTGACAAGAGAGCTGACGTCTGCGAATTCTAGATATTTACTCGCATCAGAGCATCTCCTTTGTTCTTATTTTTTATATGCATTTAAAATGAGATGTACTGTAAATAAGCACCATTGTCATTGTGATATTTGTGTGTACATTTGAATCTGCGTAAAGTTATTGCGTTTTCATTTTAATCTGTATAGCTGTATCCTTGGTAACTTTTGAGCTGCACGAGGTAGTTAGTCTTGAAATTTTTAATTCAAACTCGCATGGCCTTTTTGGTATTTTTTGACTGAACATTTTTGTTAGATTATGCTGTATTCATGTTTAGTGGCAATTGGATTTCAGACCCTTCACCTTGCGGATTGGTGCTTGCGCGAAACTCGTGCGTAACGCCAGTATGTGCCATAAAAGACCCGTTTTATGTTTTAAACAAACTGTGTTGCCAAACACATCTTCTCAATGGTCTCTGTGTCCGTGGCTGTTCAGTCTCGCCCATTTCAGGGTGAACGGAGCATCATGGAGCCATTTGGGCGCTTTGGTGACACCTAGTGGCCGAGTAGTGCTACTGCGCCCCAGTGAAACTCGGAAGCTGAAATTTGACTGCAGATATGCAGTCGTAAGGACCAGGCCAAAAGGCCACACACTGTGTTAGACTGTAATAAACATGACTGTCGAGCTAACCGCGCCTGTTCTTTCATTTCACCTCATACGCATGAATGGAAATGCGGGAGAGAACCACCGCAAATCTACAGCGGAGCTCAAGCATCCGACCTGTCAGCAGCTACAGGGTTAAACAACAAGACTGTTACACCAACATTTCCCACAATGAAGTATATTGTGCTGAAGTGCTCACTGCCCTGAGCGAGAAAGAAAATGGGCACAAATTCTACAGATGTGAATGGATTATGGGGCTATTTTGGCATTCCAGCATAGCACAGCCTCAAATGACCAGAGGAGAAAAGTATCTCAGCGAAGTCATGCGTAGGAAAAAAATCCCCACATCCCTGTACGGCACATATTACAAGAAATTCAATATTTTGCTGTCCTGTCAGTAATATGGTCCGCCCACGATACGACTAGTTACAGACTACTTTCAGTTTGAACAAGAGCATTTTTGCCAAGTTGGGTTTAGAGGCTGTTTGAACCGCACATCATGACAGTCGGAGATGCCAGAGGAATATTACTGAAAATATTGGGTCACCAGTGATGAGGCACAGAACAGGTCGGGACGAACGCTAGAATCGGGATTCTGCTTACATTTTCTCTCCCTTATCATAACAAGAAGATAAAGGCATTGAGTATTTTTTGTGAAGCACTCTACTGAAGCTTGGGCTGTGCTGAGTCAACGGACCCTACGGTGGCCATCTTGGCCCAAATCTATGAGGGGTGTCGTGGTAAGAAATGGGAGGTCACACGCCAGCACTGAAAGGGCAGCCGGATTAACTCCTCATGAACAGCCCACTCACAGTAAACTAAGGTTTCAGGGAAATAGCTGCTCAAGACATCCTACTTTCACAAAAAAAAAGTCTTCGCATGAATTACAATTACAACTGCAGCAATTACAATTAAACGCAATTACAGATTACATATCTGAATTTGGTGACGAGTATATTCAAATATGCCTACCACCAATCACGCGTAGTTAATATCCACAGTAACCAGTTCATGTCGAATTTACGTTGGTTAGTATGCATTTACTCTCGTGAATTTGTTTTGGAAATTAAATCCAAAACACGGAAAGAAATGTGCACTAACATAGGAGTAGAGTCACGAGCCAAGTCATATTGTGTGGAGAACTGCAGATGATGAGGGAGTGGGGAATCCGCTGTCGGACGCTCGTGAATATCAGCGCAGATCCAGCGACCCTGGGAGGCTCTCCCTGCAGCTGTCGTGTAATGAACACGCCGTTAAAGACAAGAGCACAGCTGCACCACAGCACAGCAGTCACGCCGTTACGGCACGTGAGCTCCAATCAGCACCAGGCAACCCGCACGCGCTCACTCTGTCCTGACCTGATGGTGTTACGCCCCTGCCGTGATGTCAGAGATGAGGTCACACTGGTTTTACATCTAACCTCCACAGCTGAAGAAACTCCCCAGAAGGTTAGTCTTGTCTGAAACTGTAGAACAAGAGATGGATCGAGTTTCAAGTTGGCAACGATACAGAGTAAATGATGGAAACTGTGCCTCTATACAAATGTGGAGATGGACAGTCAGGTCCAGAAACGTCCTCTGAAGGCCTGGTCCAGTGCAACTCAAACTGGCGTCATGTGATTTCTTTCTCCCCAAAGAAAACCCCAGTCAGACTAAATGCCAACCCCAGATTATCGCTGAATTTAACACCTTTTTCTGTGAAATTTCGAAAAATTTCTATTTACTCTTTTTAAGTCAATGTGAAAGAAAGGTGTATTTTACACCTGATGAAACAAGGATTTAATTTGACTTTTGAATAAAGTGAGATTTAACACATTTTTCAGGATCTTTTCAATCCAAGTAATTATTTTTCGGGTAAAAATATCGAGTAAAACTGTATTCGGGTTATTTCTGAGGCCATTTCTATAAAAACAGTGGGAGCTGTCCACTGCAGTAAAATGGCTGAATCATAAATTAATAGTGAGCTGGCATAAATAATTCAGAGATTAAATATTACCATGCAAAAGATATACAAACACAACCAGTCGAACATTAAGTTTTGACCACTAAAAACAACAAACCGTGCCTAATGTACATATACATTCGCCTTATCAATACTCTCATCAGTAATTTGCATAAAGTTGGGTGATGTGCACAAACCCTCGTGTGCTGGACTTACAAATCCTACCAGCAGGTGGCACAAGACTGCAGCCACCATTACAAATATACGGAATTCTCAGTACCTCAGACTCTGGACTTACGGTCTCACTTGTAAGAATTGTACTCAGTTGAAGCTCTAATATTTGATCTACAGACAGTGAAAGTTGACAGCACACCCATTTTCCATTCATGTTCAGTGGCCTGTCGAACCTGAGGCTTCGTCCAACATTCGCCTGACTCAGAGCAACTGTCTGACACTAATTACTACATATACTCATTAAAAACACATCCCGGCATCCTTTGCTCCAAGGCTAATTTAGCTTCACCCAAAATCCAAACGCCATCTGGAGCAGTAATTACCCCAAGATACATGAACACATGGAGACTCTGAGCGCGCACAGATAGATGGACTAACAGACACTGATAGGCCACGGACGTAGATGCCAATATCATTCATAGAGCAAGGCAAACAATTTCTTTCTGCTCGGCCACGATCCACGTCGTCACGTTCCCAAAAGGTCGTCATGTTCACAGAGACACAAAAATACAAGTGTGGACAACGTCATTGGCTGGAGCACAGTGCACTCAGCAGAATAGCTCCACCATCTTGTGTATGTATGGCCGAAATGTCCAGTGAGGTACATGTAAACAGTGCACATGGGTGTTGACAAATTATTATTTCTTTGAGTGAGGGTCTTGTTTTCCATGTTCTTTTCACACTTAAAAAAGGACACGAATAAGGAATTGTAAATGCGCCATTTTTATTTATTTTTTTTTATTTACAGTGGGGCAAAAAAGTATTTAGTCAGGCACTGATTTTGCAAGTTCTCCTACTTAGAAAGATGAGAGAGGTCTGTAATTTTCATCAGAGATACACGTCAACTATGAGAGACAAAATGAAAAAAAAAAATCCATGAAATCACAATGTAGGATTTTTAAAGAATTTATTTGTAAATAATGGTGGAAAATAAGTATTTAGTCAATAACAAAAGTTCAGCTCAATACTTTGTAGCATAACCCTTGTTGGCAATGACAGAGGTCAAACGTTTCCTGTAAGTCTTTGCCAGGTTTGCACACACTGTAGCTGGTATTTTGGCCCATTCCTCCATGCAGATCTCCTCTAGAGCAGTGATGTTTTGGGGCTGTCGCTGGGCAACACGGACTTTCAACTCCCTCCACAAATTTTCTATGGGGTTGAGGTCTGGAGACTGGCTAGGTCACTCCAGGACCTTGAAATGCTTTTTACGGAGCCACTCCTTCGTTGCCCGAGCGGTGTGTTTGGGATCATTGTCATGCTGGAAGACCCAGCCTCGTTTCATCTTCAATGCTCTCACTGATGGAAGGAGGTTTTGGCTTAAAATCTCACGATACATGGCCCCGTTCATTCTTCCCTTGACACGGATCAGTCGTCCTGTCCCCTTTGCAGAAAAACAGCCCCAAAGCATAATGTTTCCACCCCCATGCTTCACAGTAGGTATGGTGTTCTTGGGATGCAACTCCGCATTCTTCTTCCTCCAAACACGACGAGTTGAGTTTTTGCCAAAAATTTCTATTTTGGTTTCATCTGACCACATGATATTCTCCCAATCCTCATCTGGATCATCCATATGCTCTCTGGCAAACTTCAGACGGCCTGGACATGTACTGGCTGAAGCAGGTGGACACGCCTGGCGCTGCAGGATTTGAGTCCCTCTCGGCGTGGTGTGTTACTGATGGTAGCCTTTGTTACTTTGGTCCCAGTCTCTGCAGGTCATTCATCAGGTCCCTCCGCGTAGTTCTGGGATTTTTGCTCACTGCTCTCATGATCATTTTGACCCCATGGGATGAGATCTTGCGTGGGGCCCCAGATCGAGGGAGATTATCAGTGGTCTTGTATGTCTTCATTTTCCTTACAATGGCTCCCACAGTTGATTTATTCACACCAAGCTGCTTGCCTATTGTAGATTCACTCTTCCCAGCCTGGTGCAGGTCTACAATTTTCTTCCTGGTGTCCTTCGACAGCTCTTTGGTCTTGGCCATGGTTGAGTTTGGAGTCTGACTGTTTGAGGCTGTGGACAGGTGTCTTTTATACAGATAACGAGTTCAAAAAGGTGTCATTAATACAGGTAAAGAGTGGAGGACAGAAGAGCTTCTTAAAGAAGTAGTTTCAGGTCTGTGAGAGCCAGAAATCTTGCTTGTTTGTGGGTGACCAAATACTTATTTTCCACCATCATTTACAAATAAATTCTTTAAAAATCCTACATTGTGATTTCCTGGATTTTTTTTTCTCATTTTGTCTCTCATAGTTGACGTGTATCTCTGATGAAAATTACAGACCTCTCTCATCTTTCTAAGTAGGAGAACTTGCAAAATCAGTGCCTGACTAAATACTTTTTTGCCCCACTGTATGCGCCATTATTTGGTAAAGGTAAAGTATAAGCCCTTGCTTATATTATCGCCTTGCCTTTATATTATCGCTCAGTTACCTACGATTTCGTTTCGTTCAATGAAAAAGCGTTCGCATTCAGCTGTGGCTGTGAGTCTGACTCAGGTCGACACCTGGAAGAAACTAGTCGTTATAAGCGTATGCAGGGCTCCCAACTCTCCGGCATTCAGCGTGAGATATAGTGCCACGTTCATCTTCTCGTGCCGTAGTCAGCAATTATTCAATCAACGCAATGCATGCGTTTCACGATCGTTCAAATTGTTTAAATGAAATGAGACCATTTGAAACGTTTTAATCCAATTCCGTTGCTTTCAACCCCAGAGTACAGAAAAGCATGAGAAGTCCGGAGTCATGGCCTAAGTGACATCCATGATACCTGTGGTGAAATCCACCGTGACGCAAGTGAGACTGATAAACCTCCATGCACAAGGACTTAAATTCCCCTGAGAATCTCTGACAAACACGCAGATTAAATAATTGCTGACCTAGAGCTCGGGGACGTGAATATGCCACTAAATCCCACGCTGAATTGGCAGTTGGAAGCCCTGCATATATGAATCTATAGCTGTGTATGCTTTGTGTATTAAAGATCGGAACAACTTCATACCTACGTACCTTGAAGAGTTCATACCTACTTGTTGCCTTCATTTGGTCTGTCTTTGCCCTGAGACGTTGGATAACAGGATGACACTGCTTGTTGCCCCAACTGGGATCAATGCAGAAGTCTCAAAACTAAAGTATGTAAATGAAACCGCACCAGTTTCAGCTTCCGCGAATACATTACATACAATACATATTTTAACTGTAATTTTACATTAAGTTTACCACGGAGTTCAGTGCATGTTCAGTGTAAACCACAGTTAAATGCGCACAGGACTCCACTTATAGTTAAAATGACAGGGAGACAATGCGTTATTAAATTCAGTCAATTTATTTAAGTGTAGGAAAGCTGAACTTCATTTCCTTGCTCTGTTGCGACTGCGCATGTGCATGGTGCGAACTAGCCTGCCCCGTATACATTAGTGATTTTGAATGGAAATGCACTGCGACGGGACTGGACATTTTGTCCAATGTAAGTGAAAATCCGTTGTATAAAAACCGGTTTTTCCGATGTTTATTAAACGGTTAAACATTACAGAAAAATCGGGACTTCAGCTGTTGACCGGTAAGAGTGAGTTTCCATTTTATACGAGGACGGGAAGAAAGATGAGGCCTGGGTGCATGATGACTGTTTGGGAAAATGACGACCGTTATACCAAAGGGCCAATCGCATCTAGGACACTCCACAGGCCAGGTTCTCTGAGGGCGACTGTCGCGACCAACTTCCAACAGCTGAAGTGACATTCAAAACTTGACGAGGAGGGCTTATTTCCTTCTCCAATGAAATTTAACCGCTGCAATTTCGCGAAGTATGAAACCAGGGAATGTAAAGGCGGGCAAAGAGGCTTCTCCGCGGCCGAGTTCATGTACATACTGGGGCCTGAGGATTTATCGCAGGCTTTAAAAGGTGCTTCTGCCTGCGGTACTGCTGTAATGCAGCCGTTCAGCCTCCCGCAGCCACTAACCTTCACAAAGGAAAGAGGCGTTATGTAAGGCGCTCTCCTCCGCCATTACCTTCGCTAATAAAGGGCTCTTACGAGCCGCTTCTCATTCTCGCCGCCCGATTGGCCGTAAAGCCGGGCCATTACGGCTCCCACTCAGCCCATTCGTGAGGAGGAATTCGAGCTCCGTTATTGGAGTTACAGCGCCGGGCCGGAGTTTACGGCGTGATAAAGCTACAACGACGATTTACGGATAACGACTGCTGTCAGGGATGAGTGCGGCCCGCCCTTGAACAGTGGCGTTAGGGGGCAAAACACCATTGCCTTTTCTGAGGTGTCCAAGTGCGTAGACCCAGTGCATTGTGGGTTGTACACTGCTCTGGATAAGAGTGTCTGCTAGATGTCAGTAATGCTGGATCGTGAATGACATGATGACCAGTTTCACTCCTGTAGCAGCCAATTACTGCACACTACACTCAAGCAAGACACGAATTACAAATACTAATCATGTACATGATATTTCTGGTGGGTCAGAAGTTAAGAGCTGAAATACATCATTCAACTATTATTCCTAAATTTCACATTCTTAGAATTAAGTTGTGATCCTAACTGACCTCAGACAGGTAATGTTTACCAGGATCTAACGTCAGGAATTGTGAACGACTGAGTTTAAATGCCTTTGGCCGAGGTATATGGCAACGACCGACTTAAATGTACACTGAGGTTTGAAAAAGGAAAGATTTTTTTTGAAAAGAAGCTTTTCCAAAGCAGTGAAAAATCATATTCACCCAGCCGCAGAAGCAAAAGCGCTGGCATTAGAAATCCAATTGAAACTTGAATAAAAGGTATTGAAGAGCTACGCCGTTTCAAGGTCTGTTGAGCCTAGTAAATCACTCCAACATCGTGACCGTTCCCTAGAGCGGTGCGCAGACTGCTTAGAGTCTGCCAGTAGCAGAAATAGCCTCGCAATGAACACAGCTCATAGCATCAAATATGCAAAGCCATTTCATCGCGCAGACTCAGAAGATTGAGATGTGCCCTCGACTTCAAGGATTTGTTAACCCTCAGAGCACTACAAGGAACTGTAGGTGCCCAATGATGTAAGATATCAAAATCAGATGCTGTTGAAAACCCATCATACGGATCCTTGTTTAAACAAGGATAGTTACATTTTTAATACCGAAAAAAATTTACTCAGCGCTATAAGGGTTAACAAGAGACAACTCAACACGAAATGTCAATGGCTTTACCTCCGCCTGCCATAGCTTTACACGCCTGAAAAGTTAATCCTTGGTTCAAGGGTCAAGGTCACACTTAAGGTCAGCTGTACGAGGGGGCAGTTAAGCTACCCACTGTGGGGCGTCACTATGTGTAATTTGGTGAGAGCCCTCCCCTCCTTCAGTAGGTGAAGAGTGGACAAATATTTCTGGAGGACAGGGAGACGGGCGTGACACAGATGGATAAACCTGCGTATGCGGTGGAGGTGTGCGCACAGGCATCTTCCTCAATCTATTAATCAGAGTCCAGTTAGTCTTGCTGGCTACCCGACACATCACCATTACCGGCACTCTTTAATTAGTCCCCCGATTAGGGAGACATTACATTAATTTATCTACTGAACTCGCGGGCCTTTTAGAAACTGTTTAATTATGCATTTGTTTCAGTAATTTACAGTCAGTAAAAATGAGACCAGAACTGCAATTATGAAAGGAATATGAGCAAACAGAGGTCTTCGGTGAGTAAATATCAAACCAAACGGCCAGATTTAACCAATCCCAGTCCAGTATCATTGTAAGACTTCATCAGTAACAGGAATCAGTGATGTAACCTCAATCACTGAGACGCTATAACGATCCACACATGATTACTGAACACAGTTTACTGGGCGAAACAGACTAAAGCCACGATACCAGTGTGAGTGTACATGTACGGATGCCAGTGTGTGTATGCGTGAATGTGTACAAAACCCAAAACCAGTGAAGTTGGCACGTTGTATAAATCGAGAATAAAAACAGAATACAATGATTTGCAAATCCTTTTCAACCTATATTCAATTGAATATACTGCAAAGACAAGTTACTTAATGTTCGAACAGGTAAATTTTTTGCAAATATTAGCTCATTTGGAATTTGATGCGTGCAACATGTTTCAAAAAAGCTGACACAAGTGGCAAAAAAGACAGAGAGAGTTGAGGAATACTCAAACACTTATTTGGAACATCCCACAGGTGAACGGGCTAATTGGGAACAGGTGGGTGCCATGATTGGGTATAAAAGCAGCTTCCCTGAAATGCTCAGTCATTCACAAACAAGGATGGGGCGAGGGTCACCACTTAGTGAACAAATGCGTGAGCTGATGGTCGAACAGTTTAAAAACAACATTCCTCAGCGAGCTATAGCAAGAAATTTAGGGATTTCATCATCTACGGTCCATAATGTCGTCAAAAGGTTCAGAGAATCTGGAGAAATCACTGCACGTAAGCGACTAGGCCGAAAACCAACATTGAATGCCTGTGACCTTCGATCCCTCAGGCGGTACTGCATCAAAAACCGACATCCGTGTGTAAAGGACATCACCACATGGGCTCAGGAACACTTCAGAAAACCACTTACAGTAACTACAGTTCGTCGCTACATCTGCAAGTACAAGTTAAAACTACAATGCAAACCGAACGCCATTTTTCAACAGCACCCAGAAATGCCGCCGACTTCTCTGGGCCCAAACTCATCTAAGATGGACTGATGCAAAGTGGAGAAGTGTTCTGTGGTCTGACGAGTCCACATTTCAAATTGTTTTTGGAAACTGTGGACGTCGTGTCCTCCGGACCAAATAGGAAAAGAACCATCCGGACTGTCATAGGTGCAAAGTTCAAAAGCCAGCATCTGTGATGGTATGGGGGTGTATTAGTGCCTAAGGCATGGGCAACTTACACATATGTGAAGGCACCATTAATGCTGAAAGGTACATACAGGTTTTGGAGAAACTTATGTTGCCATCCAAGCAACGTCTTTTTCATGGACGCCCCTGCTTATTTCAGCAAGACAATTCCAAGCCACATTCTGCACGTGTTACAACAGCATGGCTCCGAAGTAAAAGAGTGCAGGTACTAGACTGGCCTGCCTGTAGTCCAGACCTTTCTCCCATTGAAAATGTGTGGCGCATTATGAGGCGTAAGATACGACAACAGAGACCCCGGACTGTTGAACAACTTAAGCTGTACATCAAGCAAGAATGGGAAAGAGTTCCACCTGAAAAGCTTCAAAAATTGGTCTCCTCAGTTCCCAAACGTTTACTGAGTGTCATTAAAAGGAAAGGCGATGTAACACAGTGGTAAAAAGGCCCCTGTGCCAACTTTTTTGCAGTATGTTGCTGCCTTTAAAGTTAATGATTATTTGCAAAAAAAATAAATAAAGTTTCTCAGTTTTTGAACATTCAACATCTTGTCTTTGCAGTGTATTCAATTGAATATAAGTTGAAAAGGATTTGCAAATCATTGTATTCTGTTTTTATCTATGATTTACATAACGCGCCAACTTCACTGGTTTTGGGTTTTGTATATATCCTCGTGTCGTGCTAATTGAGGCAAGTGTTTAATAACATACAAGCTCTGGCCTCATTCAGAACTTGTGCCGGGTCATTCCCGGCTATCTGCTCATCACGAGAGGCACCGACAATGCTCTTTGCCCTGTCTAAGTACAACCCCAATTCCAAAATGGTTGGGACAAAGTGATTGTGACATATTGTGAATAAAATCAAAACACAAGGACTTTCAAATCACACCAGCCAGTATTTTATTCACAATAGAACAGAGATAACATAGCAAATGTTAAAAGTGAGAAATTTTACTATTTTATCCACTAAATGAGCACATTTCAAAATTGATTGCTGCTCCAGGTCTCAAAAAAGTTGGGCCAGGGGCCTGTTTACCATGGTGTAGCATCCCCTCTTCTTTTTAACACAGAGTGGAGGCGTCTGGACATGGAGGAGACAAGTTTCTTGGGTTTAGCCATTGGAATTTGATCCCACTCTTGTTTAATACAGGCTTCCAGCTGCTGGAAAGTTTTGGGTGTCCTTTGATGGACTTTTTGTATAATTATGCGCCAACTGTTCTCAATCGGTGAAAGACCAGGACTGCAGGCAGACCAGTTCAGCACACGGACTCTTCTACTACGAAGCCATGCTGTTGTAACAGCTGCAGTATGTGGTTTTGAATTGTCCTGCTGAAATACACAAGGCCTTCCCTGGAATAGATGTCATCTGGAGGGGAACATACGTTGCTCTAAAACCTTTATATACCTTTCAGCATTCATGGTGCTTTTTAAAACATGCAAGTGTCCCACACCATATGCACTAATGCATCCCCATACCATCAGAGATGCTGGCTTTTGAACTGAACGCTGATAACAGGAGGGGTGGTCTTTCTCCTCTTTAGCCCGCAGGACACGACGCCCATGATTTCCAACAAGAATGTCAAATTTGGACTCCTCCGACCACAGGACACTTTGCCACAGTCCATTTTAAATGAGCCTTGGCCCACAGATCACGACAGCGCTTCTGGATCATGCTCAACAATGGCTTCCTTTTTGCATGATAGAGTTTTAGGTGGCATCTGTGGATGGCACGGCGGACTGTGTTTACGAACAGTGGTTTCTTGAAGTATTCCTGGGCCCATTTAGTAATGTCAATGACAGAATCATGCTGGTGAGTGATGCAGTGGCGTCTGAGGGCCCGAAGATCAAGGGCATCCAGTAAAGGTCTTCGGCCTTGTCCTTTATGTAAAGAGATTTTTCCAGTTTCTCTGAATCTTTTGATGATGTCACACTGTCAATGGTGAGACCCTCAAAGCCAATTTGACGTTGAGGAACATTGTTTTTAAATTATTCCACAATTTTTTTTACACAAACCTTCACAGGTTGGAGAGCCTCTGGCCATCTTTACTTCTGAGAGACTCAGCCTCTCTAAGACGTCCCTTTTATAGCCAATCATGTTACACACCTGATGCCAGTTAACCTAATTACTTGCTCAATGTTCTTTCAGCTGATTCTCTTATCAACTCCGTTTTCAGCCCTTTTTTGGCTGTGTCCCAACTTTTTAGAGACCCATTGCGGCCAAAAAATTTGAAATAAGCTCATTTTGTGGATAAAATTGTAAACTGTGTCAGTTTCAACATTTGAAATGTTATCCATGTTCTATTATAAACAACATATTGGCTCATGTGATCAGAAAGTCATTTCCATTTTGATTTTATTCACAATTTACACTTCGTCCCAACTATTTCAGAATTGGGGTTGTAAAAAAAAGTAAATCAGCAAAGAAGAGCACAGTGCACCCCCTCTCCATACACACACACACACACACACACTCAAGGCTGAAGTGCATCACGAATCCTTCATCCAGCAGAGAGCAGTACATCCCATGAATAACAGAAGGTCGCGAGTGACATTCACTCGTGGTGAAGAAAAACAGGTTTCATCGGGAATGTCACTTGCGACCTTTTGTTATTCATGGGACGAGTACCACCCTCCTACACACATCTCATTTCACACCACAGTAACACTGCTTGATCGGGGATACGGCATTACTGTTCTTCTGCCGCAGCAGTAAACACAACATGACATGAGAGATGAGAAACAGCCCATTTTGCCCAACTAGGCTCATCATTTTCCTCTCACTGAAGTGGAGCATCTACACATCTCAGATACTTCCGGAGCGGGTGGGATTAAGCACTACATCCAGCCTGCTCTTCAACACTCCCAGAGTTTCTGCCCCCACAACACGGCCAGGAAAGCTATTCCACACTGAGATCCCTCTCAGCCAGCATGAGACAATATTTCCTAATATCAGAGCTGAATTTACCCTCAGCTAAGTTCCATTTGTGACAGCGAGTTCTGCAAACACAACTTGGCCAAAGCATTCAGACACAGTTAAGCCAGTCCTGCCGATCACCCATATACAGAGGACCTAGTTTCCCGGAGCGCCGGTCATTCATATATCGTTCCCCGGCAGCCATTTACCTGGATGCTAAGAGACAGAGCTATGGTTGACTTCATTTATATCGAAAAACCTCAATCAGATCGCTCAACGTCTCCTTAAACGAAGACAGAAGAGTTTCAGATTCTTCGAAAAGGGGGACTTTTACAAAGAAACTGGCGTCCGACTCCATGTTTACCCGCGTTCCGCCGCGTTGATAACCAGAGTCTCCGCTCACAGGAGGAAAGCCAGGTCTCGTGGGCAGCAAACTGAACAGAACATGGAGTAATCGGACAATATGCTTATGTAACGTGCCTGCGCACCCACGCTGGCCCGCACCAGGGAGCCAATGCGTTTCAGGATTTCCATTAAGTTATCAAAGCACTGACATTCCCAGATGAGAGCACTTTCACTGCCCCCGAGATGAAGTCGAGATGCGACATCAGCTCCCATTCATGCGTGACCCCCAGAGCTCCATCAGCACAGAATCTGAGGAGCGTACGCGCTGGGCATACGATGCACAAAAACGCGCTCGTGTCATTCATCAGGGCGTCTCGCGATAGAGCGGGACCATGTCAAAAGCTGCATTTGTATCTTTGAAGTGGTGTTTGTCAAGCAATGCCCATCATGGTTAAAATCCTGTCTTTGGTTAGTTACAATAACAATATGAAAAGCTTGCACCACGGGTCTGCCGAATTCTCGACTGATGGGCTGAAGGACGTTTTAAGGGTGCGAACACTCAGTGTTCTCCAAAGCAGCAATGACTGGTATTTAGTGGAGGCTTCTATCAGTTTAGTGCACACTTGCATTTACAGCAACGGTCAGTGCGCAAGCACAAATTCAGCCACAGGCCTTGCTCAAGGGCGGACGACAGGTGATACCACCAACCTTTCAGGCTTACAGGGCTACACAAGGCCCCACTGACGGACAGCTGTCACCAATGATTCCTTGTTGAACAGGATGCGCATGAGTATAAGGGGCCAAATGCAGCCAGAACCGATTCAGTAGCTGTGAAATGGCAGTGCTGTTGCGGAAGGCTCTCTCACATTAGGGCACACAGCACCTGTGAGGTGAGCGGCACCAACAGGGTGATCTCGGAGGTCACATTCAGGGCGCTTTCACTCCAGAGCCGTTTGGTCCACTTTAAACGGACCAGAGTTTGTTTCTTCAGATAGCCCGCTTCGTTTGGGCAGGTGTGAAAGCTCTTCCGAACTCTGGTGCGGACCAAAGAAGTGAACTCTGGTCCTCCTGAAAACGTGGGTCTCGATTCGCTTGCAAGCGGACCCTGGTGCGGTTCGCCAACAGTGGGAAACGCAAACGGACTATCCAGCGAACCAAAGAGAGGAAGCGAACCAAAGAGACGTCCTGGCCAATCGATGAGCCAAGTTATCTTCTTGCTCATGCCTTTTTTTTCGTTGCAAGTGCTCGTTTCGGGCAATACCGTCCCAAACGAGCAGCTGATGTAACTGCATGACGTTATCCAGAGGGTTTGGTCGGCTTTCGATAGTGCAGTCTTAAAGTGAACCAAACCAAATGAAGGGGAGAAATTTTTTGGCTTTCCCCGCCCAATCAAACCTATCCTGGGGTGAAACCACCCTCGCTCTGCAAGGAAAACCAGAAGTGCGAACCAAGCCCTTCACAAATATCGTGCGCACCGGCCGATGGTGCCCTTACACATGGAATCCAGCAAGCAGTGTCTTCTTTTGGAAGTAAAATTCAATTGAGTTGTAAGATTCTCGTTTCAACACGTTTCAGAAATGCAGAGGGTCATATACACTCCAGACCAGCAGAGGGAGCCTTGGAGCTGTTAGGGGGATTTTATCATGGGTACTAATAGCAGAGCAATATAATAAATCAGTTTGAGGATCGCTAAGGGGACTAAGGGCTAAGATGACAGCACATTACTGCAGGAGCCCCTGAAAAGAACACACACTGGGCTAATTAGCAGCACTGACTCGCTAATGAAGTGGGGCAGGTCAGGACAACTGCAGCCAGAGCACTCCAAAGGCTGCACGCACACACACATCTGTATACTTATATCTTTGTGAGGACATGACATTAACTTCCATTCATTCTTCCTGTGTCTCGACAGCCTTTCCCTAATCTTAACAATAAGCAATGTATGCCAAACCCAAACCCTTACCCTAACCTTAACCTATCCCTAATTCTAACCTTACCCCAAACCCTTACCCTAACCTTAACCTGTCCCTAATTCTAACCTTACCCTAACCTATCCCCAATTCTAACCTTACCCCAAACCCTTACCCTAACCTATCCCCAATTCTAACCTTACCCCAAACCCTTACCCTAACCTTAACCTATCCCTAATTCTTACCTTACCCCTAACCCTTACCCTAACCTGTCCCTAATTCTAACCTTAACTAATAAGTCACAATTTGCCTTTGTAGTTGTGAGGACAGGCCAAAATGTCCACACTTCCCAAAAAAGACTCAACTTTGTTGGTTAAAAACTCATGCTGGTCCTCAGTACGAAGCAAGTACAATAACACACACACACACACACACACACACACACACACACACACACACACACACACACAGGCCAGCAATGACACAGGTGTGCACAGTCGTGTAGCATACAAGCACATATTCATACTAACAGTACACACACACACACATACACACACACACTCATTCACAGAACACAGCCCTGGCGAAAAGAAAGATTTCCCCTTGTTGCGAAGCTTCTATCCATTGGTTGAAATGAGGGAGCTGCCCGCCATGCATGACTCAGCTCCGCGAGAACGACTCTCGGCTGGTTTCATAACGAGCGTAGGCTGGGCGTAATGCTGTCGGGCCTCAGTGCTTCGAGATGATCAGGCACAATCATCTGCTTCAGACGACAGCCATCTCAAGGGTGTGTGTGTGTGTGTGTGTGCGCGTGTGTGTGTGTGTGTGTCTGTGTGTGACAGAGAGAGAGCCCATGAGCGGCAAAATGTTCCAGACCAGTTGCATCATATTTCTCATCACTGATAGTTAACATGACACAGTTTAGCACACAGTACCAACCTAATTTTGCCCACATAAAAGATCTTCCTGATGATTAATTTTGAGCCTGCGACTCGCGTCACTCATGTCAGTCGCCCTCAGCTGCAGCAAACACACCGGCACACAGCAATTAAGCTTGCAAAATGTGACCATCATAATCCCAAGCAGGTATACCAAATACAGCAGCAACTCAACTTGCCAAACGCACCACACAACCCGTGAGGGTATATGCTATGAGACAAGATGGCAGCCGAACAACAAGGTTACAGAGAGAGGGAGCGAAATGAAGACAGGAGGTCAGTAAGCGCTGTGAAGCCCATCATGTTCACATCAGCCACAGAGCAGAGATGTGCAGAGGCATGTCTCTTTATAGCAGCAGATGCTGGAGCCGCTCACAAACTCGCATTCCGCCTAGCAGGGACATCGTTAGCGGCAGCTAATGAGAAGTGCAATTAATTAGGCATCTGCGCGGTAAAATCTACAACAGGACTGCCACTGGGCAGGGAGGATAGTTTGTTCCCCAGTCCCCACACTCCTCTCCGCCGCTGTTCTAGGATCAGGCCTTAATATGAAATAAACGTGGTGCTGGAGTTAAGCGTACCGTCTGAACCAGCCACCCAGTCCTGCTGTCCTCCAGTGCCATCGGGTAAAACGCGAAGACGGCGTTTCATGACAGCAACCAGAGAGCAGGAAGAGAGAAAATGACTCTTCGCTTCACAGGAACAGGATCTTTTCAAAGGGTTAATATCTGAGCACTGTGACTGTCAGAACTCCTCTTTCACCCGTCTCCATGCAGAAAGAATTTCCTTTTCAGGTCAAGTTTTTTTTTTTTATTATAAAAACAATCCGTTTGAATCAGAAACACACAAAAAAAAAAACTTCTCTGGGCTATCGCACACAGCAGCACCAGGGTAATTTCTGCATGAAAACTACTGAAATGCAACCAACGCCATCTTAGATCTGATCGGGCCCGTCCTGTGGGGACTGTGACCGGCTGCCTGTAAGACAGCATCGCATAATAGGCTTTGTGCTGCTTGGGATATTGGAGGGATGCATTCAGTTTGGGTAAGCAATGATGTTCAGTGAGGCGCCTCCTGTTGGCCGTCCCTACAGGCACGTGTTTAGGATTACGACACCCTGGTTCTGCGCAGGCAAGGGCTTTGTCCAAAAATACAAAGTTACGGTGGAGGACGGGCGCTTATTTCGGACGAGAACCTTGAACAGTATTTATCGCGGCCGGCTGTGAGCATCCCAGAAGCCGAGCCCCTTAATGCGTGAACTTTCTCCTCGGACCATAACGACTGAGCCCTTGCTGAAGTCAAATCAGGTCCCGTTTCTCCAATATCCAACATATTGACCACAAGAACCAACTGTTCACATACAGTCCGAGGTCTATCTGCAGATCCCGTCATGAACTGCTAATATCACACCAATGTCATTTGCTGCATCCGTGAGTGGTTTTAATTTTTTTTTTTGGCCCATCGGCGAATGCAGCAATTTTATCAAACAAAAATAACCTAACATTTCAGAACAAATTGTAAATAAATTCAAATGCTAATGACTTAGGATGAGCTGGTGTGGGCCGGTGTGGACATGTAGTTTACTTATTTACCATGGTGTGTCTGACCTCCTTCCAGAGTCCGGTTCCTCCGACCAGTCAGTCCCCCCGCTTGTACTCCAGTCATACCGGACACCGCAGCTGCAGATGCAGTGTAGAGGCCGGCCAGCGCTGCGTCTGCGTTGCGTTACTTGGGTTGGTGGCAGGCAACGTTTCAATTAAGTAATGCTGCCTCTGGTTTAAATGATTTCCTCGCCACACTGAATGTAATGCGGCACCACAGACAGCAGTTATAACATGTTAGCAAACGTTATAAAGCTTGTGACCGAAGCCACATGCCGTGTCGCCGTTACATGAGCTCAGTCCGCTCGGCTCACGAACACGGATAACGACTGTGACGTGCCAACCGCGGGCTGCATTGATTCTGCTACGGGAAACGCATTCAATTTTTTCAGCGTTTGCGAACACAAGCAGCTTAACGGCCAACATCTCTGTTTATATTTTTTTCTCGCAGCTAATGTGCATTTTTAAAGCATTGCTCATCTGAACAAACTCACGCAGTCACATTCAGCCCAACTCTCCGTGGTCACCGGACGCAAGCGCACGCACGGGGGTCGGGAGGGGCTTCGCCTGTCCGTCACGACTTCACATCCTCCAAAAATCAAATAACTAATTTTAAAAGCGCAGCAAACTGGGCCCATTTGAGTCGTATCCCAACTTGGAAATTATTTGAAATGCACCTTTTCACTTTTTGGATTAAAAATTAACGTAACAAAAATATTTGAATGACTGACATATTCCTCCGTGCCCCTGAGCCTCTGCATCCCAAACGGAAACTTGTGACACCAGGTGGCGACACCAGCTGTACAGCCTTTTTGAGGAGCTGGTCTAATTCAGTCCATTTCCACCTCCGTTTTCAAAATCACTCCCATACTCACCTTCAGCTCTACCCAACCCGACCACTTTGGTTCAATAAGGGTAGAAAATAACTTCTTTGTTACCACAACTGTTCATTTGGGCAGCCAAGCTGTTGATGGAAAATTGCATGCAGTACACAAATCAACCACACGGAGACCATGTTCACATTTTGTTTATCAAAAGGAGAAACGGAGAACAAGCTCACCTCACGGTCCTACAGCACAGAAGCTAAAATGCTCCGCACACAGAACATTAAATCAGGCATGCAGGCGGTGAGCTGTACGCATGAATCATACAAGGAAATGCACATCAGTGTTCAGCAACCCTTTCTGCAAACACAATTCAGTCAAAACAGTGCTTTGCTTTCCCATGGATACAGAAAACATCCTCACTGCAGAGGAAATGCAGCTCCCCCCCAACACTATTCTCACCGCCCAACTGGTCAGGAAAGGCAGCGCTGAAAGACCGCTGTCAATGCGCGGAACAGAAATATCCACACAGTTATGTGGGAACAAAACTATTCGCACAGTTACAATGCAAGGAACAGAACTACACACAGTTACGACCTGAGGAACAGTACTATTCGCACACAGTTACACGTGGAACAGAACTACTCGCACTTAGTCAAAATGTGGAACAGAACTTCCCGCACAAAGTTACATGTGGAACAGAACTACTCGCACGCAGTCATGTATGAAAGGGCACTACTCGCAGTGTCACATGCGGAACATAACTACTCACACACAGTTACTTTAAAGGGAACTGTTCGCACATATTTGCACCACATGGAAAAGAACTGCTCACACAGTGTCACATGTGGAACAGTACTACTCGCACATGGTCTAAATGTGTGAAACAGAACTACTCGCACATAGTTGCACCGTGCGGTAACAGAACTACTTGCAGAGTCGCGTGTGGAACAGAAATATTTGCACAGTCACAACACGCGGAAGAGAACTACTCACGCAGAGTCAGAAAGCGTGAAACAAAACAGCTGGCACATGGCCACATGCGGAGCAGAACTGCTTGCACAGTAACAGTGTGCGGGACTTGCACACAGTTGGATGTGCACAAGAAAACTACTCTCACAATTTTCATGGATTTAAAAAAAAAAAAAGTTCAGAAATCACTTCATTTCCCAATTGAATGGTCTCCCATCGTCCAAACGTTTCTTATTTTGAAATGTTTTTGAGCAGAGAGATATCGCTGGACAAAGTCATGCCCACAAGTTCATTTGGCAAATCTGGTTCTCGAACAACTCTGCAGGGGTCTCAAAAACACAGAGCACCTTGCTGGAGGGGAAATACTGACATATAAGGCACCTTTTGGAGTGACCCAAATTACTGACAATAAAGGAACCCATTGCACACTCACTGTCATTCCAGACCTTTCTTGCCGCTTCGCTATATTTGAGCGGCAACTCATTTTATACCGGCATCCTTTAAGAGTCAGGAAATAAAGCATTGATAAGGTTTCAGAGGCAAAATACTACACACATACACAGACACAGACACAGACTACATTTCAACCACTCAAGGACAGACTGCAATACCGAAGTGCAAAGTTAACTATTTCTCTAGTGTTAAGAATAACAAAGGTTTTCCCTCACAATATTAAGGTACAGTACTTAGTAAGGACACACTAAGCTATTGCAGAGATGAAGTTGAAATCGGACCAACGACGGCCAAGTTCTGACAGGATATTAGTGCAATAAAACCTCACTGAGGTAAAATATTCCAAAGAAATGCGAAGCACTGACAGCAAGAGTATTGTAAAAACATTCAGGACAAAGAGTACATCTTGGTAAAGAGGACCCACTGCATGAACATTAAGACAAAGATTTAAATTTGCATTCCTGCGGTGAGAAACGCTCACGTTGGTGTGTAGATGGTCGAAGCGGACAGTGTTAAATATTCCGCTGTCAGTACTAGCAGATGAACAATTTTCAAGAAGATTAATGAGAAACAGAAAACAGCAAAAAAAAAAAAAAAAGACTGGCACGTTTTTTCCGTCTCCTTTATCGTGTAGACGGGATGGGTCCGCACCAACTCAGCACAGCTATGATATATTTACCACAATTAAAAACGCACGCATGAGGTATTACTGCATTCGCTGCAAACTGAAGAATCAAATTGGTTTGTATTGTTTTTCCAGTGAAATCTGTGAGAAATAAATAAAGGCGTGCGCCACTGTAATCCCAATGCACAGAGCACTTCTGTAATAACACGCACGGAGTCGTCTGAAATGTATACAGAGACACTTCACTTGTTCTTTTGGGTGTGGTCAATAACCTATAAAGTCTTCGAAAAATGCTAAAGCATCAGGAAAATGGCACGACTTACGATGCCCTGTCACAGGTCAAAAATCAGCCAACTGTGTTCGGCCGTCGCTGACCGACCCCGCCCATGCCAGCCACGAGTCAGATACCTCACGCGTGCATTTCTACTGGTGCCAAGATACCAAACGCATGCGTTTTTAGTGACAGCAAGTACATAACTGCCAGAAATAAGGAGACAGAATTGCAGTTGGAATGCCTCACACTTCGAGTCTGCTAGCTAACATGTTCACAGTTATCAAAAAGAAATGAGTCTCATTTTCCACAAAATTAGTAAAACTAATTTTCTCGTCTTTTGTTTCTATTATGAAAAAAGTGTAAAATGTCAAGTTTTTTTTAATTATTATTACTATTATTATTATTATGATTATTATTTTCAAAAGCTCCCCATATTTTGGTGAGCAAGAATGATCTGGCATTAAAATGGCTCCCAAGCCCACAAAATGGCCGACAACCGATAGCTGGAAAGTAATGAGAACAGAATTTCTTTTCAGGAGCTGAAATGCACCTGGCCTCACTCAGGAATGGCCTGTCGACTGCGCCATTCCGGCACAACTGCCTAAGGATCAACCGCCATCTGTCACCTCCATACGCCTCTTAGTCTGAATCATAAAAGGGAGACTTTCACCCTCCGCAAAAAGCCTTACAAAAGAGGTTTTGTTTCACGATCACTGCAGTTGTAACAGGATGAAGGCAGGCAAGACCAATGAAGAGTCAGTATTTTGCCACCCCTGAAGGTAAAAAGCGCCGAATGCTGCGTTAGCCAAGCCTGCCAGTGAACAGGTCGGCGTGAGAGTTTGAGCGAGCTTGTGGCAAACACACTGCACCCGTTAGCGTCTCTCTTTGTGCAAACTGCGTCGGTTTCTTCCGCGAGAGGGAGAGAGCGCGACAGTGTGGCAGGATAGTTCGGCGTGACGATAGCCCAGGGAGATAAAGGTGAGTTCGTCTGTGCGTGAGGGCGTTTACGCAAGCAGGTCAGCGAGCGCTGGCGCAAGTGTACGCAGTCTGTTTAAGTGCCCGCATCCGTTATAGCCTGGATGGATCTACAAACGAAAACAACTGCGTTTGTCTAAATGAACAGAACCGAAAGCATTTGGACTGTGATGCTATTTCTAGAGACTTCAACATGGTCCATCTCAAAGATATGCAAATACCTACTGATTAAAATGCAAACTACCAGCTTAAATTTAATATGAGGTGAGCAGTGTCCAAAATATGCATTTAAGCCCTTTAAAATGACGTCACTGTCCTATTACTTGGGAACTTCCAGGAGTTAGAAAATGAATGCTTACGTGTAGGGAGTGAGTGAGCGGGTACGTGTATGTGTATGAAGGCGTAAATGTGTGTGCGCGCGTGTGTGTGTGTGCGTTCAGGCGTGTGTGGGGACACGCGCTCAGCTCAGCAGTAGTATCTGCTCCTCTCTCTCCTGGCAGTACAGCGCGGACCCGTTCTGGCTCTCGCCAGAGTCCGAGTCGTACGGAGCGTCGGGCAGCTCCAGGAAGCCGCACGCCAGCTGCTCGTCCTCGTCCTCAGAGCGGGGGGGCGGCGGCGGGAGGACCTGTATATCCCAGCATTCCCCCTCCTCGGCCCCGTTCAGGTCCTGCGGGATGTAGAGCATCTCGGGATAGTTGCGGCTCACCAGGTCGCTGCTGGTCTGCAGAGACACCTTCCGGAAGGCCAGCAGGTGCATGTGGGAGAACTTGACGTACTTGTAGCGCTTGAAGCCCAGCGTCTCCACGGCGATGCGCCAGCTGGCCATCATGGGGGCGTGGCGGTTCTGGTGGGAGGAGTCGGGCGTGATGATGAGCAGGAGGCCGTGCAGGGCGAGCAGCTCGTGGGCCTTCTTGCAGCAGATCCAGCGCTGGTAGGGCGAGGGGAAGTAGGACAGAAGCAGGGAGAAGACGGCCACGTGGAAGAGCTCGGCCGGCAGGGCGTCGATCGGGCTGCGCAGCTGCTGCAGAAAGGCGTCCACCGCAGCGCTCTCCAGCTGCAGGGGCGGCTGCAGCTGCAGGTTCAGGAAGTCGCATTTGTGCACGCTCTGGGGAGGGACCGAGAGAGAGAGAGAGAGACGGTGCGCACTCTTGAACATCTCATGTGTGACATGACATGATGGCAGCTGGAACACATGTCCAGACCCTCCACTTCATCTGTGGTTTCATCTCCATCGGTGTTACTGTTGTCCATGCAGTCCTACTATATTACATGCTTCTGCGAATCCTGGATAAATAACATTTTCCCAATTGGGACATTTTCCCGATTAAGATAACCTAACCGAACCTAGCCTAGCCTTAATTTCACAGCTGTCACTTGGCTAATCCTGTTTTTTTTTCTTCTTTTTTTTTTTAAAACAAGGGACTTTCAGTCGATGAGACCAAGCAGGGGCCCATCAACTCAGAAGCACGGTGGGGTTAAGGGCCCGTTTCAAGGGCCCGACTACTGCACAGATATTACTCTGGCTACACAGAGGCTAGAACCCCCAGTCAACGAACTCTAACAGTGTCCCTGTCCAGTGATTTATGGTGCGTACCATTTTGTGTGGGACAGCTAAAAAGTGAGACCAGAAGTCGTAATGAGCAGAAAAACACTCGTGCTGCCTTTATTTTGCTGCGATTCTGTTCTTCAGCGAGAGAGAATGTTCAGGGGCCACATCAGGTTTATAAACACACCCTATTAGCGTCATTTCTCTCTCATTTTTAAGTGAAATGATGAGGTCTTTTTCCCTAATGGGCAGCAGCCGCAGGTTTTTGTGTAATAAGTGCGATACAGGCGGCTCCCTGTCGGTCTGTGGAGATCTCGCACACGCCAGAGAAGCATTCCCCACGCGGTTTCGCGGCAGGTTACAACTCCTGTTCGCCAAAATGGCCTTCAAAGCCAGTACCACAGCGCCGTTTCACTCCACAGATGAATCACTATTCACGAAATGGATAAAGCTCGACATTGGCGGCTGTCAGAGAGCAAGCGTGCGTTTCGGCTCGCCGCAATTCACAGAGATGCCAACAGAGGGGGCCTTAACCCTTTCACTAAGAGACCCACTTCAGCGAGCCCAAATAATTCAGCTTTTTTTTGATTGACAGGGCATTCTGTTCCCATGGTTACAAACAGACCAGACAAGTGACCAACAGTTCAAAAGCTCAACTGCTAGGATAGCAAATATGTATGCATACGTGACCATTTTAAATAAAAAAGCGCTCCTCTCACTTGTTTACAACTCCGGAAATTTGAGGTTAAATTTCCCACGAGACCTTGGGAGGGAAAGTGTCCTCATCTCACCTCTATTGGCTGTAGTAATATAAGTATGCACACACACACAAGTACACGCGCACAGTAAGTATGCACACACACACGCAAATACACATGCACAGTAAGTATGCACACACACGCAAATACACGCGCACAGTAAGTATGCACACACACACAAATACACGCACAGTCAACATGACTGCATGGCAGCGAGAATTGACCCTCTGTCAGACTGACAGTATCCGAGTCTGAGAGAAGAGTTTCCTCCAAGCTCACTCATATGAGAATGTTCCGGAAGAGCAGCTCACCTCAACCGCAGGCACTATGTCGATACCGACTGTCAGAAACTCGTCAAACTTCAGGAAAGGGTTAAAACAGCTGCCCACATCCAGGAGCCGGATCTTCCCAGTGTGAACACTCAACCTGACAGAGAGAGAGAGAGAGAAATGTGAAAAATTCAAAGAAATACGAAACACCCATTTTAACAAATTTAGCTGCAAAGTCCCAGATTTCAAAGACAGGAGGGAGCTTTCAAAACTAAAGACACCCCTGGGAGAGGGAGACGGGCAGGTCTAACTGCCCAGTGCATATCAGCACGCCACCGCCTGAGGGACAGTAAGTGACCTCGCCGCAAGCCCGCCCGCCCACACACACACACATATGCATAGGATATACTGTAAATATGAAATTAATATACACATATAGGAATGCTTGTAAAAATATTAGATATGAATATTGTCCGAATGAAATCCATTTTATTTATGTACTTATTAATTACTTACTATTATTTATATGATGTATATCATCACTCACAGTTTTATTACCCGTCTGTCCAAAATGCTTTGGCAATATTGTATTTAATACAGTCATGCCAATAAAGCTGATTGAATTGAATTGGAGAGAGAGAGAGAGAGAGAGAGAGAGAGAGAGAGACAGAGAGAAAGAGAGAGAGAGAGAGAGAGAGAGAGAGAGAGAGAGAGAGAGAGATGAGAGAGAGAGAGAGAGAGAGAGAGATATTGACTTTTGTCCCGTGGCCCAAAAAAATAGCCAAAAAGTTGGTCCTTTTTACAGCCCACATCAGCACGAGCCTCACATTAAAAGGGAAGGATATTTTTCTCGAAAAACAATCAGAATGAAGAGGTGCCCTCAGCCGTACATACTGCAAAGGACCAGGAGCCGTGAGGCGACAGGAGACTGGAGCGGGACACACAGCGAGACTGGGAGTGTGTGTGAACCATCTGAGGAAGACCCGAGTTTCCTAACAGCAGCGCAAAGCCAAATCCTGTTCGGACTTGTAGAAGGCAGATTTAATCGATACAGACAGACGGTCTTCACACACCGTTTTGCAGAGCACAGGAACGTTTCCCAGTCGGAGAGGAAATGTCAGCGGCTCAGTCCGTCGTCATATGCAGATAATTGCTCATCTTGTCAGAAGGAGAGAGAGATCCATCTCCTGCCTGGTGTAGGCCAGACTCCACATCCATCATCCTCACCTCCACCCCCAAACCCTCCAGCGCGGGAGGAAAAGTGTGAGGGCCGGCGCTCGCCAGCGAGCGTCTGCACATGCCTGGCTGTGTGTTCCTGCCCGAACAGCACCCATGGGTGCTGTGATTACAGGCTGTGACACACAGCACATACAGCAGGCCGAAGGAGATATTAATAAACCGAGTCCACACATTTCATCTGTTCACCTCACTCCGATACTCTTCTCCAGCGAGAGGGAGAGAAAGGGTTAATTCACATCCTGCTGCTTCCCCCACAACACAGACGGTTTTTAATGAGCGAACAAATACATGCAGTTCCATGCTGCAGGGAAACGAAGATCAACACCACCTACCTATCCACACAACATGAAATGCAGGATGTTTTTACAGCTGAAATTAATAGGAATCAACCGCCAGCCAAAGCGCAATTAGCCAAGCTCTCTCTCTCCAGGCAGGAGAGAGAAAATGGCGCCCAACCATGGAGTTATACAAAACACAGAGGGAACAGGAGAAATATATGGAGTAACAGAGGGAACAGGAGAAATATATGGAGAAACAGAGGGAACAGGAGAAATATATGGAGTAACAGAGGGAACAGGAGAAATATATGGAGAAACAGAGGGAACAGGAGAAATATATGGAGTAACAGAGGGAACAGGAGAAATATATGGAGTAACAGAGGGAACAGGAGAAATATATGGAGTAACAGAGGGAACAGGAGAAATATATGGAGAAACAGAGGGAACAGGAGAAATATATGGAGTAACAGAGGGAACAGGAGAAATATATGGAGTGAAACAGAGGGAACAGGAGAAATATATGGAGTGAAACAGAGGGAACAGGAGAAATATATGGAGTGAAACAGAGGGAACAGGAGAAATATATGGAATAACAGAGGGAACAGGAGAAATATATGGAGTGAAACAGAGGGAACAGGAGAAATATATGGAGAAACAGAGGGAACAGGAGAAATATATGGAGTAACAGAGGGAACAGGAGAAATATATGGAGTAACAGAGGGAACAGGAGAAATATATGGAGTGAAACAGAGGGAACAAGAGAAATATATGGAGTAACAGAGGGAACAGGAGAAATATATGGAGAAACAGAGGGAACAGGAGAAATATATGGAGTAACAGAGGGAACAGGAGAAATATATGGAGTAACAGAGGGAACAGGAGAAATATATGGAGAAACAGAGGGAACAGGAGAAATATATGGAGTAACAGAGGGAACAGGAGAAATATATGGAGTAACAGAGGGAACAGGAGAAATATATGGAGTAACAGAGGGAACAGGAGAAATATATGGAGAAACAGAGGGAACAGGAGAAATATATGGAGTAACAGAGGGAACAGGAGAAATATATGGAGTAACAGAGGGAACAGGAGAAATATATGGAGAAACAGAGGGAACAGGAGAAATATATGGAGAAACAGAGGGAACAGGAGAAATATATGGAGAAACAGAGGGAACAGGAGAAATATATGGAGTAACAGAGGGAACAGGAGAAAGATATGGAGAAACAGAGAGAGAACAGGAGAAATATATGGAGAAACAGAGGGAACAGGAGAAATATATGGAGTAACAGAGGGAACAGGAGAAATATATGGAGAAACACAGAGGGAACAGGAGAAATATATGGAGTAACAGAGGGAACAGGAGAAATATATGGAGAAACAGAGGGAACAGGAGAAATATATGGAGTAACAGAGGGAACAGGAGAAATATATGGAGTAACAGAGGGAACAGGAGAAATATATGGAGAAACAGAGGGAACAGGAGAAATATATGGAGTAACAGAGGGAACAGGAGAAATATATGGAGTAACAGAGGGAACAGGAGAAATATATGGAGAAACAGAGGGAACAGGAGAAATATATGGAGAAACAGAGGGAACAGGAGAAATATATGGAGAAACAGAGGGAACAGTAGAAATATATGGAGAAACAGAGGGACCAGGAGAAATATATGGAGAAACAGAGGGAACAGGAGAAATATATGGAGTAACAGAGGGAACAGGAGAAATATATGGAGTAACAGAGGGAACAGGAGAAATATATGGAGTAACAGAGGGAACAGGAGAAATATATGGAGAAACAGAGGGAACAGGAGAAATATATGGAGTAACAGAGGGAACAGGAGAAATATATGGAGTAACAGAGGGAACAGGAGAAATATATGGAGTAACAGAGGGAACAGGAGAAATATATGGAGTAAGACACGGATCTACTGTCGATATCACACAAGGGGATTTGGCTGTGGCTCAAGTCTCAATGTAGCAACAATGAGAATCAGTGCAGCTCTTGGGTGCTTTATAAAGGGCCTTTACCTCACATACCTTCAGGGGCACTGGCCACTGCTGAGTATTATCAACTGCAAGCCATTCTGGACAAAAATGTCAGCTAAATAACTCATACCATTTCTGCAATGCAAGAATACAAATAATTTATACCGCCGACTGAGAGCACCATCAGCGTTCAGCTCAGTCTCATCGGTGCAGACAGCCCATTCGAGGCTTCGATAAACACTTCATGCCTGCAATTCGATACAGAGTGGAAGGCATGTGCGCGCACGCACGCCGCAGTAACAGTCAAAAGTTTGGACAAACTCATATTTTTCAACCAATTATAAAAAAGAAATAAACACTTCTCATGTACAACCCCAATTCCAAAATAGTCGAGATGAAGTGTAAATTGTAAATAAAATCAAAATGCAATGACTTTCAAATCACGCCAGCCAGTATTTTATTCACAATAGAACAGAGACAAGAGTTTGTCCCTAAAGTGATTATATCCACGCCGTTAAGAAGGGTTAACTCCTTGAGATATCGCGCTGACAATGTTCGGGACGGACGGACGGACGGAGCTGAATACTATATTCCCCGCTTCGTGCTTAATGCGCCGCAGGGGATAAATAACATAGCAAATGTTGAAACAGAGAAATTTTACAATTTTTTCCACAAAATGAGCTCATTTCAAATTTGATGACTGCTACAGGTCTTAGCAGCCATCAAATTTGGGACAGGGGCCTGTTTACCATGGTGTAGCACCCCCTCTTCTTTTTAACAGAGTGGAGGCGTCTGGGCATTGAGGAGACAAGTTTCTTGAGTTTAGCCATTGGAATTTGATCCCACTCTTGTTTAATACAGGCTTCCAGCAGCTGGAGAGTTTTGGGTCTCATTTGACATACTTTTTGTATAATTATGCGCCAAATGTTCTCAATCGGAGAAAGATCAGGACTGCAGGCAGGCCAGTTCAGCACACGGACTCTTCAACTACGAAGCCATGCTGTTGTAACAGCTGCAGTATGTGGTTTTGCATTGTCCTGCCGAAATATACAAGGCCTTCCCTGGAATAGATGTCCTCTGGAGGGGAGCATACGTTGCTCTAAAATGTTTATATACCTTTCAGCATTCATGGTGCTTTTTAAAACATGCAAGTGTCCCACACCATATGCACCAATGCATCCCCATACCATCAGAGATGCTGGCTTTTGAACGGAACGCTGATAACAGGAGGGGTGGTCTTTCTCCTCTTTAGCCCGGAGGACACGACGCCCATGATTTCCAACAAGAATGTCAAATTTGGACTCGTCTGACCACAGGACACTTTGCCACTTTGCTACAGTCCATTTTAAATGAGCCTTGGCCCACAGAACACGGCGGCGCTTCTGGATCATGCTCAACAATGGCTTCCTTTTTGCATGATAGAGTTTTAGGTGGCATCTGTGGATGGCACGGCAGACTGTGTTTACAGACAGTGGTTTCTTGAAGTATTCCTGGGCCCATTTAGTAATGTCAATGACAGAATCATGCTGGTGAGTGATGCAGTGGTGTCTGAGGGCCCGAAGATCACGGGCATCCAGTAAAGGTCTTCGGCCTTGTCCCTTACGCACAGAGATTTTTCCAGTTTCTCTGAATCTTTTGATGATGTTATGCACTGTCGATGATGAGACCTTCAAAGCCTTTGCAATTTGACATTGAGGAACATTGTTTTTAAAGTATTCCACAATTTTTTTACACAAGCCTTCACAGGTTGGAGAGCCTCTGGCCATCTTTACTTCTGAGAGACTCGGCCTCTCTAAGACATCCCTTTTATAGCCAGTCAAGTTACACAACTGATGTTAACTTAATTACTTACTAAATGTTCTTTCAGCTGATTCTCTTATATATTAATTGCTTTTTCAGCCCTTTCTTAGCCTGTCTCAACTTTTTTGAGACCTGTTGCATCCAGAAAACTTGAAATAAGCTAATTTTATGGATAAAAATGTAAAATGTCTCCGTTTCAACATTTGAAATGTTATTTATGTTCTATTGTAAATTACATTGGCTCATATGATCTGAAAGTCATTGCATTTAAATTTTTATTCACAATTTACACTTCGTCCCAACTATTTCAGAGTTGGGGTAGAAATTAAAAAAATATTGAAACCTTGAATTCGACAAAGTTATCACCATGTGAGTTATAATTGCTGAGCGTAGTCTTACTCTTTTCCGACACGTGCGGTCACATGATTATAAGGGTTTAAACCAGCACAGCAGCTGAAGTTCCCATAAACGTGTTACACATGCAGTTCGCCTCTTCTCTAACTTTTTGTCCAATAAGTTCCAAACCAGATAGACTTTCATTTACTTTCAAGAAAATAAAAGTTTCTGTGTTCAGCTTCATTGATGAATTAAAAAAAATCTTTGACACTATTCTGCCTGACGTAAATATTACGACTGATGATGTACCTCTGATCACAAACCGTTTGAGGTCATGCAAACACAGAAGTTAAACCACTGAAATTTTGCAAAAAAAAACTGAGGACTATAACACAAGTAAAATGTGTCCAAACTTATGACTCAAACTCAAACTGTAACTGTACATTCGCTTATAAGCACACCCACACTCATCGACGCAAACACCCACACACACAGACACACTTACTGCAGATCCAAACACCAGAGTAATAAATTAATGCCGCTGACTTCAGTAACAGAACACAAACAGCGCCCAAAAGAACAAACTTTATGAGCGATGATAAACAGTAATGGGTCACTCGTAATGTCAATCACCGACCCAGACGTTCGCATAAACCGCCCAGACCGCACTCCGTCCTTGGCTGCCTCCCGCCGGCTTCCGTTTGTCCTCAGAATATCCCGGAGCGCTCCGACGAGCCGACCGATGTTTTCAGCGTTCGCAGAGTCCATCCGAAGCGCTGACGCTAATCGGAAAGGACTGCGGACTGTGAAAAACACGGGGAGCGACATGTCCGGCTGTCACCATGACAACCTCCACGGGCACCATCACGGAGACGCCCAGCCGTGTCTCATGCGATTAAGGGCGACCCAGGTCAATTACGCCGTTAGTGATGGGCATGCAGTAATAACACTGCTCATTTTATCCATTTCATATAGAACCACATTCAGTCTAAAGGCTGCATTACAAAATAAACAAAAGAGCTAGTTCAATGCATAAAACAAAAGACTCGTGAAACACATTTACTGCCAAAAAGGAGAATAAATATGGAAATGTGGTCGTAATGAGGAGGAAAATGGATGAATTTTTAAAACTATCTGGGCAAAGAGACTGCATACAGGGGTGCAATAAGATGCAGTTTATTAACCTCAAAGGTAACGGCAGCATATCGCCAGCGCTGATGAACTACGATAAAAAACGTACAAACAGATCACACAAGCATTCACATCCTCTACACAAAACCCTTATCCACCTCTCATCTTTGTTCTTTTACGGAGCCGTTAAATAAGTATGTCCACTGGGTGGCCTTTTTCCCCTCATTTTCTGGAGGACTTGATGACCTCAAGTTCAACTGCGGCCCACGGGCAGAGAGGAGGAGTTACGGGGTTACGGGAATAACGGACCCCGGAGAGAGATCCTTGATGCAAATGGTTCCCCCCCAGTGCTGCTTTTAGCCTGACAACAGGCCTGGCGCTCTTCAGTCTCTGTAAACACATTCTGAGGGGACGCTAATGCCCCGAAAACGTCTCCACGACTCCCATATCCCGCCTCGCAACAACACTCATCGCACGCTTGATGTTCGACAGGCTTGTGCGCAACTAGCGAAACGAAACGAGACGAAACAAGCAACGAAACATCTGCGGTAAATGGACCACCAACAAGCAAGCACTTGGGGGGGGGGGGGGGTGGCGGCGGCTGAACGCGCCGAACGGAAACATACAAAACCGTGCGGGGCAAACTGCTCGCTGAGAGCGCTCGTGTCACACGCCCGCGCTAAAGACATTAGCCGCAGCGAACAGACCGAATGCAAAATGGCCACCGGCCAAGTGTTGGGCTGACCACAGCGGTCAGCAAGACCGGCTCCAATACTGCCTTCACAGGGGTTGTTTGTGTCCGTTTAGCCAACAATTTAGCAAGGAGCAGGTGATTCAGGTGAGGTGGGAGGGAGTTGGGGAGGCGTAGGGGAGGTGCAGGGGAGGTCCGCACCAGGCAGACGGGATGCAGCAGGTGATGTAGTGCTTCTTAAATGGCATCCGACAGAATGGGGGCACTGGGGCACTCCCGGAACCCCCTCGCCCGTTCACCTCTGATTCGTGTCCGCAGTCGCCTTGCGTCACATCGTCGTGAATTAAGACTCTTTAACAATCGGGGAAGAACCAACATGGGCCTGCACTGGAGTCTCATTAATTTCAGTCCGTACCAGACCTGCATTGGAACTGCGGAGTGCGATAGACTGCATATTAGCATGAAATTAAACACGGTGTAATAGTGTCAAATTATTTAGCGTTCACGTCAATCCAAAAGTGATTTTGCTAACCAAGGGCCAGTCCCCCTGAGAGCAATGCAGGGCCAAAGGGCCTTGGTCAAGGGCCCAATGGATGCACTGAGGTTACCGTGGCTACACTGCGGCCTCAACCGCCTACATTAAGTCCCAGTAAAACATGGTCAAGGCCAGACTCCTGTACAGACGGTATGTTTGCTGTGTCTGAGAGAAGGTACTGGAAGAGCGCGGGCCCAGACCGAACCCTCGGATCCCGTCACTCCATAATAATACAAGGGAGCGGGATCAGGACGGAATAAAATCCCCTCTGTAACACACAGCAGCACGCTGGCCTCACTTTACCTCTTTCCACCCTTCATCTCTCTTCCCCCTCTCATTTTTATTCTCATACAGTTTATTTCTCCCTTTCTTTAGGTTTTTGCCCTCTCCATGACTCTGAAAATAGCACTTTTCACTCCAAAGAACATTCCTGAAAAGAACAGCCGGATTCACTCTTCCGAAGGTCTCTGGCATCTTAATCCTCTCGGCCCGGCGCAGTTGCTGTGGTTTCTTACGGAGCTCAAATTTCTTCTGACCAGAAACATTGACGGGTGAAATAAAAAACAAGTTGAGAGAGAATGGGCTCATGACTCATCCGTCTTCAGTCGGTTAGACAAAGTTCACGACTGCAGAAAAATCGGCGCAATGATTCAGACGCGCATTAGCATATCTGCACGCTCCTAGCGCTCGCCCCTCGGCCAGCCTCTATCCGCAGCTCCAATCCCTGTGTCTCTCGTAAATTTAACTAATCAGAGGTACCAGAGACAGAAAGTGTCACCCCGGATCTTTCAAAACACAAAGGTGAAAACACAAAAGCGCTGTGATTTCTAAACGCAGAAAATCTAAATAAACAAGTATTTGACACTAACGTGTCTGTGTCCCCCGCCACAAAATGTGAAATCGTGTCAAAAAGAACAATTTCTCGGTGTGACCTTGAGAATGGCGCGAAGGTCACCAAAATCGACTGGCGCCGCCGCATCACACTAATACATGTTGACATAAGATTTTAAGTAAATCCGTGGATTCGTTCTTGAGATATCTCGCTGACAAGGATTCGGGACGTACGGACGGACGGACGTACGTACGGACGCGAATACTATGTCCCGCCGCTTCGCGCGTTCCGCGCGGCGGGGGACAAAAAAAAAAAAAAAAAAAACTGTTGCCCAAGTCCCCATATTGAAAAAAGCAGCTCTTAAACACCATTAAAAAAATGAGGCATCAACAGTTACTCTGCAAAAAAACTCTGTCTCAACAATCACTTTAGGCCTGTAATTAGGCTTAAATTTTTTCTGTTATTAAGTTACTGTTTAATGGACAAGATAAATTCTCTTACACCATTAAAAAATTCAGAAATGAGACAAACGGTCTCACCACCCGGGTAGAATTCCAGTCTTCATCATCAAAAAATTTTAAGGACAAAACATCAAACTAACGTTAGTGGGTTAGTTTATTAACCCTTAAATGCCCAACAATAGTAAAAAGTAGACAGAAAAATCTATGTATTCTGTTAACATGTCCTGCAGAGGGGCTAGTCACAAACCAAAAGCCATTTTTAATTTTTGGTGACCTTTGACCTCATTTTAGCTTTGTGACGTGTGTCACAACGGGCATTTCGGGGACCTTATTGCTAAAATGAGCTGAATGAAAAAACAGTTGACATATAGCTGAAGTATTAGGCATAGCTTATTTTTCATTAGTTTACCTTTTTGTCTACTTTATCCAGTGATGAATGGGTGCTGATCTATTGTGTGGATTCCACGATGGGGGCGGCCATATTGGAAAGGTTAGCTGGTCCAGCCAGTTTAATGTCAGTTCCACTTTTATGCATCAGATGGTAGCACTGATGGTCTAAATATGTCACTATGGGCATTAGGTTGCAAAATTTTTGTGGGGTCAGTGGTTTTGACAACCCCCAAAATCATGTGACAAATTTATCTCAGGGGGCATTTAAGGGTTCGTACAGCACTGCTGTGCTACGGTTCACCCTGGGGCAGGTGCACACGGCAGAAAGCTCCCAGTTTGATACTGGACAAGCAGAGGGCCACACATTCAGGGCCAGGAGCCTAAATTTACATGAGTAATGCCCTCCCAATTTATCAGAACACGAGAAGTATGTGTGGCCTTGATGCGTTTTTTTTCCGTGCATCAATAATCAGAAAATCTTCCGGATGATCATGCATTTTATCAGCGACTTCAGTGATCAGACAAGGTGGATTTGCATCGCAAAATGCAAATCAATTTTCAGCAGTTTTGAAGAAATGCTAATCATCCTCACGATCCCTTCGCAAAAAAGAGAGATTCAAAAAATCTGAATGAGATTTCATGGTTTCCGACTCACTGGCCTGTGAACTACCAAATTCCCGACCCACAGAGCAATAGGAGAAGTTTTCATGACTGGAAAATGATGTTCCTCATCTGCATACCAACCAATCAGCTTCTGGGGAGCGCATGCATGCTCCAGGGATTCGGGAGGCTCCTGGTACAGTCATACGCTCCATAATTTTTGGTACTGACGGATGGACTCTGCCATGTGAGCCATTCGGAGCCATCGCGTTTTAAATTACGTTGCTCTTTGGATATGGCCACCTTGTCGGCTAGTAAGGAAACTAACGTTAACGAGGGTACAGATAACTGGCTAGGGAACATATGGTAGCTATGGTGCCTGTTGGAGAAGTTTTTTTAGCTCTGATTTGTCACTTTCAATGCCATCGTACGCAGACGATTTCTATCAACATTGATGATGCACTTATTTCACCGAATGAGCAAACAGACAGTTTGGGTCTGAGACGTGTCATTTCATAGCGAGTTTAGCTGCATTATCCTGTTATGCATGTTATCGCGTATAATGTTACTCTGTAGATTATACAGCTATCAATCTTCCCATCTTGCTGACGCTAGTTAAAGGGAATCTTTGTAATGATTGCTATACTAAATCAGTGTGATTTGGTTTTAGCCTTAAAAAAAAGAATTACGGATAAGACCTCTCCTTTCGGCTTTGACTCTGAATCGTCTTGACTGTATGTACGCTTTAGGTTTTTACACATCCGAATGTTCCATCACGGTAAGCCCAAAGTCAAAGTCAGAAAACTTTGTCCCATTGCTATGTGGTTTTGGGAATCACAAGTTCACCAGCCTCCCTCGAAACATGCACAATGATCTCTGATCATTCAAATACATGATGATGTGATGTCAAAATGTGAGTTGGAGAGTGCCTTGTGTGAGAGGATTTTAATGGGAATGGATCCTTTCACATCTCTGATCAGGTGTTAAACAACATTATACTGCAGTAAGTTGAAGATAAGACACTGCAGGTTACAAGTAATTTACAAAAATTTCATAGGGAAACGGAAGTGTGCTGTATTAAATTATGATTGTTCGGGGTAAAATTGATGCATTTTCGAAATAATCTGTTTTGCTTTCAGAGCGGAGTGGTATTTCTCTTGTAATTTGTCATTAGGAAAGAATAAAAAAGCCCTTTTGCCCTTTAAAATCTGACATACTGTTTTCTCATTTTTGCTAATCGCTTTTCAGATGTGCTGAACAATTGCTAATCAATTGGAAAAGTGATTATCAAAAAATGCTAATCAATTTTTTTTCCTTTAATCTGATCACTGGATTTTCAGATGGGAGTTCTGCTTTCAGCAGTGAAATCAGGAAGCACGACTAGATAAAGCCATCGACGAGAGAGAGTCGGAGAGTTCATAGCCAGGACAGGCTTTGCATCATAACAAATTGGCCAAATAATTTACAGAAATGATAATGTAGACAGACTGAATGAAAAGGGGAAGTTATGTTTTGAGAGCTAGTAAAATGGTTGTATCCACGATACCCTATTTTTTAATGCAGCAAGGCAGAAGCGACGACAAGCCCAATTTATCTGGCAATAATCTCAGAACTAAAAACAAACACTGCTCAGGCTGATAAATATCCTGGTAAGTTAACAGACATTTCCATTGGCATTACAAAAGTTAATGTTATCATTTGCAAAGAGTAAAATTTCCAATAGCCAAGCTGAGGGACATATGCCACATCAGGTGAAACAAAGGACTTCTGGAATCGGAGTTGCACAACTAGCTCCAAGTATGCAATGGGGAGCCTATCTTTAGCCTATTCTGCAATGGTTTTGCCCTGAAATATAAGCATTTCCTCATTTTTTTTACGATGAACTTGAAGCTGGTCCATACTGATGTTGCTGGCGGCACCGTCACCATCATGTCAGCTCAACTCCTTCTTTCGAACAGGACCGTTTTCTAGAATGTTCTGTTTTGTCATCAAAGTTCCGAACTAGCATTCTAGAGCTCTGCATTCAGTCACCAGCAGTGATCATGACGTCAGCACCACAACATCCAGCGAAGAACAATCTTATCACACACGAGCACTTGCGCCATGAAAGAGCCAATGACTGCTCTCCGCCCGAGTTAAAAGCCACACAGGGCCAGCACAGCCTGAGGTTTCATGGGAACAAACCTCCAGGTGACCTTAAGAATACAAATGTTCAGCGAGAATGACTAAGGAATGCAGAGATAAGGTGCAGGCCAAATCCTTAAACACTGCAAATTACATTACGCTGCCCGATCGATGCGCTGCAGCGCTCGGCTAGAGTTTGTCGATACTGTTCTAATCTGCCCTCATCAGGAAGGACAACACCATAATCAGCTGGCTGACAACAGTAATGCAAAGCAAATATAAATAAAAAAATAACTGACTAATTAAATAAATAAATAACTCTCCTTCATTATCATCTCTCCAGCTCAGGGCTCTAAATTGAATTTCCCCGAAGCCCTGCCGCAGAGCGCCGACTCGCGTTAAATACGCTGGATCACAGCAAGAGGCGGGCCGTGCGTGGCCTATAAATCAATGATCAATGCGTAATGTAGCTGGCAGGAGGTGGCCTGGCCTCATATTTATCGCAGCAGGTGCTGGTGCGGAGTCCCTGTGCTGTGGCGGGGCAGGAAACTGGAGCATGCTCAGTGCGCAGGGCCCCGGCGCGACCCGGCGAGACTTCACCTCAAACAGCCTCCCCTGCAGCCCTGTTCTCCGTCCTCCGGACCCCACCGCAGGAGAAGGGAGGGACCCGTCAGCCCACTTCAGGTTGGGCTCGAGAGCGCAAAACTGGAGCCCTCTTCTGGCCTGGTTCTGATAGGGCTCCGTGAGCTCTTTGCTCCGGTGTTGAGCTCTGGTCCAATTCCACAGTCTGGTTTTGAGTTCACTGGTCCAGCCCGATCTGGCTGAGGAAGTCTGCTGGTCCGGTTCTGACCATGTTCTGATCTGACTTTCTGCGTTCTTTTGCCAGGATTTGTCCTGATTCTGACGTGGCTTTGAGCCTGATACTGGTCCGTTCCTCGGCTGTTTCGCTCGCAAAAAACTGAAATCAGTTTTTTGAGAGTGCTCTCTGGATTCTGATCCGTTTCCATTTCATTTCTGACCTAGCTTTAGGAGTTCTCTGGCCTGGGCCGGGTCCGTTTCTCACCTTCTTGTTTGTAAGGCAGTCTAGCCCTGTTTTTAAGGGTGAAGTAGCTTGATTCAGATCACGTTTTGGCCTGGTTTTTGCACATGGTATTCTGGCTGGATTTTTATCCTTACTGGTTCTGGTAAGCAAAGGATCTGCATCGCTATAATGGAAATAGAGGCTGCAAGTTCGAATCCCAAATGCTGTAGAGTACTGCTGCTGCCGCACCGAGACATATTTAATCGCAATTCCGCACAAGAACAGAAATAAGCCCCACAAACTTCACTGCAAAAAAAAGTGAATTAAAATAAAAGGAATAGAACTGAAAAATTTGAGTCCTCAGTAAAAAGGGATGGCAAGATTTGCTCGTTTCCCTCAAACGAGCGGAAGTATGTGGTGGGGATGCAACTGAGGAGGGGCAATGTGTGCTGCTGACGGCGGCTCACGGGCCGATGACCTTGTCGAGGCCCCCGAAGTGTGACGTCCCGGGCAGACCATCCCGCACAGATGGTGCACCAGGTTATCCGAGGACAAGGGGGCCGCCGGCCGGCCTGGAGAGACCGTTAACCCCAGCCAAGGGCAGAGACACTCCCCACCTGTCACTTTCAGACCCGTCACGAGCCTCTGCCGGGACCCGAGGGGCCGACGGGCGCCATGCCATCGACGGTGACTAACATCGCGGCAACAGATAAAAGAACGACTGGCACCGAATCCCACCTGCTCCAAAAACAGATAAAACGAGGTCTCAGGTCTTAAAAATGAGGTCCGCAGAAAAACAGCCTCTCTGGGTGCATGAATCAAACTATGCAAAGACAATGAACAGAGAAGGTCCAACATTCAGATGGCATTTAAGACATCTACAAAAAACCCTGGGCGAGAAATCTCTGCAGACTGTTCTTCCAGACTGATAATGAATGAGGAATTAGTATCATCACCTCATAGCACATCACTAGTCCCGCGATATCACAGGAGAATCGCAAATATAGCAATACAGCATTTCCGCGTTAATGAGAGGCTAATAATATCATCCACAATTGCAGGAGTCGACACGTTATGAGGAGCCGGCCGATGAAGGAGCGACTTAACGAGAACGCCGCTGCTATTTTCTGTTGAAAGTACACTGCAATCCCCCCTTTGAGACATTTCGCTCAGGCGAAAATGCCCTCTCACAAATACTCTGGAGTTTACCAGAGCACTTCATCTCCATCCTCTCATCCTCGCAGTTCTAACCCCCGTTCACGAGTGCCGTCAGTTGCCAGGAAATGCACTGGCACTCGCGGTGACTTGTCCGTTCCGGACAGTAGTAGGTTCAGAGCTCAAAGCTTCAGTGCATTTGCAATTATACAAATGCTGCCCCCTCATGCGATCCAGCCAAATCGCACCTTTCATGCGGAGCAAGGAACTAAACTCCCAACAGCTTCGTACAAGAGGCCAGGACCGAGCTTGGTTTTTGAAGCCGATTTTCCTGGTCTTGTTGAGAGGCGTTTCTCATCAGAACTGCCGCGAGCTCCAGTATAGATCACAGGGACCCTGTTCGCCATCCAAGCCAATGGTAATTTTGACGTAAAAAAAATGCAGCCAATAATTTCTCCACATAAGAAAATCAACACTTCCGCTGTGTGTTTTTTTTTGTCCATGGTCTCAATACGTGCGGATACGACATCCGTTCGGACAAGAAAAATTGTTGATTGACAAATTCGGAGCAGGTTAAGTCTCCAAGTTTATTACGCCGAGTGGACGACGCGGTAGCTGTACGGCATTGTTTCTGGCTTCAAATTCTATAACCTATCAGAGCCTGAACACAGCGCTCCATGCACTGAAACACTCTCCATCGGCAGGTGAGGTCACAGTGACTTGGTCCATACGTTTTCCTTCAGGATTTAACCTGCTGCAGGAAGCAGGAAGTGACATCACGGTTCATACCTGTGGGGTCCGTTGGTCTGCTGCGAGGGGACGCTCTGCAGGGATGGGGACGATGCGGAGAGCCTGGCACGCTTCTCATCCTTCTCCAGGGCCTTCTTCATGCCCCCGTTCAGGAAATACTCCTGACAAACGCTGCGAACACAGAGACACACGCCCATCACAGCTCGCACCAACCTCATCACGTCACTAAACTAACAAGCCATCAGGTTACAGTAAACAGCACTGATGTGGTCACACAGTCCTGTTACGGGAGGCTGCAGGTTTTTAATTACCCAGAAGTCCCGGGACGATGAACAATTAATGCCACACAGCAGGGCTCCACAGATTTAGAGGAGACTGTAAGCCACGGCACTGACTCAGAGTGGCCGTTAAAATCCCCGTGACACTTTTTGCAAAATGGAGGTGCTTTCCGGAAACTTAAATTCTAAATTCTCATCCAGACTTCAGAGCCAAACAAACAACTGACCAAATTCCAGTTTACTTAGTGAAAAAAAAAAAAAAAGATTTACCCCCCTTCCATCTCAGCAAATGAACATTCGGGCTCAAAATGGCTGCCAAGCATAATACTGGTGGCATTTACAGCATGATAAAAGTGCAAAATGAATTAGGAATGACAGAAATTACTATTATTACCATTATTCTTATCATTGTTATCGTCTTTGTTGTTATGTTTGTCATTGTTCTCATTGCTCCAGCTATTAGGATTATAATGACTATAATTACAATTATTAAGTGTAATATCCAGTTAAAGTGCAACGGGACACGCAATTTCACCAAATACTCCTGGGAAATTATGGTTGCAGAACAGTTTTCATGGCAAACAAGCATGACTAAATGGAGAAGCGTGTTCTCACCGCGAGGGCCTCGGCCTGCTCCGTTAGAGCTGTGGTTTCTCCTGTTTCAAACGGAGCCAAACCACGGCGCACAGAACACAGAGCACAGCCAAGACACCCACGTGCCCGCTCTCATGAGACGCGGGAAACACACCCCGTCCTTCTACACACAGCAGACTGTACAGTACAGCACATCTGCTCTCCGCCGCATGTGGAGACGCCAGCCATGGAGAATCAAGCTCTCACCACGTACGGCGCGCATCACAATTCCCTGGACAGCGACACATTTTTCGCAGTTATTGAACATGCATTTTACACGCCGAAGAGGAGACTGAAGGTAAAAGATGTCTGAAATAAGCAGGAAGTGACGATGGCTGCAGTACAAGCCCAGCAGAGCATCACCGCGGAAGATATCTAGCGTCCCGTGACTTTAAGCGATCAATGAATGCAAATGACGAGTCAGCAAAATGTGATTAACTTTGGGGGGGGGGGGGGAATAAACTGTCCAATCCTTTGATACACGTGTAAATGGGGAGGGGGGCAATTTAAAAAAAAAAAAAAAAAAAAGGTTAACTTTTAATCCAATAATCCAATAAGAATGAAAACCCCCTGAAAGCTTAAAGCTGACTGTCTGCGCTGAAATGTCATTCTAATTGCATCATTTTAAAGTCAAAGTGCTGGAGCACGAAAATGAAATTAAAAAATGTGTAACTGTCCAATGAATTATGGTGCCCACTGTAATTACAGCAGCCTGTCTTAGGAAATCGTCACCAAGGGAAACCATCAACAGACATTCAATAGGGGAACTGCAAGTCTCACTGCGCGCACACGGAAGTGAAGTACGCACAGTGCATCATGCTTGGATGTCTCCATCATGGCTTCGGTAAATAAAACCATTGCGGAACCCGATTATTCTCGGCTTATTTTGAACCCAGATGTACCTGGTGCAGTTTTCGCTCCAGGCAGCCAGTGTCGAAACATCGAAACACCAATTTAAATGGCAAGGAGGACCTGGTAGAGAGGTTAGGTAGCTACGTGCTAATAACAAGTAGCAAGTGGCTATATTTACGGCTCCGTAAACGGTGATTCGGGGCTATATTTACGGCATGCACGCTCACTGACATTTCTTCACTTGTGCTGGCAGCTTCCAAGCTCAGCACGCTGAACTGCGGTCTGCGACGGAGTGTTTGTTTTAAATACAAACTCTCAGACCGCTTTCGCACAAGGAACGATTGTTCGGTACCGTGCCTCAGTGCGATTGTCCCCTCTCCCCGCAAGTAAGCTTCGTCACTAGTAATATCGTACCATACCAGAGTACACATATGCCGAAATTCCAATACAGCACGTTGCAGTATGCACCTAGGTAGTTTTAAATGGGGGAAATATGCAGAAAGAAGTATTTAACTCTTGCGCCGAAAGAATTCCATATCCAATCTCCACTTTGTTGTCGCTATTTATTTGCCGGTTCAATTCTAAAAGGAGGCGCCAATATGTTTGGGGGATTATATTATTGAGAAGGCGCTTTAGAATATTGATACTGCGAGTGCGTGCTGCGCGTGCCCAGGCGACCCGGTGTGTCATCAGTAACATGGATTACCACGTCTAGCAGCACAAGAAATTAAACTCCAAATTTTCTTGACCGATTTTCACTTGCTAAATCATCAAAATTGCTCCCAGCAACTGTCAAACGCAAGTATGTCATCCTGGATTTGCCCGGACATGCAGGCGCACTCTGACTTGCCGTAAATATAGCCCAGAATCACCCCGGTAAATACAGCCACCGCTTAACAAGTAACAGAGGCAGCCTTGTTATTGATGACACACCGGGGTGCTAGGACATGCTCTGCATATGCATTCGTGGTATTAAACATCCCCTCCAAATTCATTTGTGTGCATTTATGAAATAATGATGGCAAATAAAAAGAGACGTGGAGGTTGGATATGGAGCTCTTTCGCTCAGATCCTTGGGGATATAATGCCGAACATTATTATTCGACAGAATTTGGATCTACTGAGTTATTCATCGATTCACGTCAGCATATTTTCCCTCTCCCCTCCCCAGACATTGTCATGGTTGATATTCCCGATCAGACAACATATATTCAGGCGGACGTAAAAGGGAAATTTCATTCTTTGTAAAATGATGTATGGTTTACCCAGTCAGTGTTTTCTTATACGATGTGAAGTTTTGAAAAGCCCCTGCGATGACGGCGGGAGAAAAAGCTTCAGATCGCTGTCGCATAATCCATTTATGAAGTGATATCCTCGAAAAATGCTTTCTATCGGTAGTTTAACCGCAATATACATAATTTCATAAAATTTGAAATGCCAAAAGTTGTTTTCTCGAAGCCTAAGAAATCCCTCAGCTCGCCGGTGAATAGCGATATGCACTGTGAGGGATATCCCTGCATCGCTACTGTCAACTCGTGTTCGCATGGGTAGCTGCACTCACATTGTATGAAACGGCGACATATGATGCCGTCGTTTGGCATTCTTCTTTGAGGATTTTTCGCCTTGATAGTTTTGAAGAGTTGGGTTTGAGAGGAAAAATCATCGATGTGTTTATCGTTCGTTTTCCTTCCCCCTCAAAACGGCTGTTGCAGCCTCAGTGTCGAAGTGGGTATATACTAGCTGAATTCTTCCTGATTTCCAGCCCGACTAAAATGGTTTATCCACTTATGGTCTTTAGCTTAGGGTCTTTGGGAAAAACGAAGAAACTGAAATGTCGATCCCTGACGTGACGGTTGTAGCATCCAAGCACGCAGCAAGTAATGACAAGGTTTTCTTTCGTATTGAAGCGTATCTGTCAGTCACTCACTGACATACAGTTCCCATAATGCATTGCGTGCATAAAAATCCATATGGCTGCTTGTAGTTCCCCTATTAGAATAAAGGGCCCTGTGGTTCGATAGGAACCAGAAGACTTAAATTTTTATGATTATAGACATTATTTATGACCAAATATGATATTCCTACAATAGGCAACTCAAAACATAGCCCTTTCACCCAAAATGGAGGCGAATTATTCACTTTGGTCCAAACATTGTGTGCTCCACAGTGAATCAGATATCTTTCCATCCTCAAAGTCCATACGGAGAAAAGGTAACATCTGAAATGGTCATTGTGTTCTGATGAACAGAGTACATTTATCATTCCACCACCTCACAGTATCATTAACACTGCACAAATCACAGTCCTTGAGGGTTGCGAATTGCGGGCATGGTCAGATAATCACGCTGGCAAATCAGAAGTGCGCACTGTTCAGTAAATTATCATGGAAGAAAGATGGGTTTCCAGGACTGGGTTTGGGTGCGAATACCAGATTTGAGCCTTCAAGTTTTTTTGTTTTTTTTTTAAAATAATATCATATTATATGAGTCATTTTAATGTTTTATGAGCGGAGAGAGATGAACCCTGTACCAATCTGCAGGGTGCATAATTTTGACAGAAACCGAAGAGTCCGTGGATACTCCTTACTGACCCTGCAGAGTAAAGGATCTTGACTGATAAAAGCAAGAGAACAATCTTTACAGAACCTGAAGAGATTGTGATCTTGGGTGTGAAGTGCTTAATCGTGACTGAACCAGCCAAGTTGACAATCTTGACTGAACCAACAGAGTACATCATCTAGGACGGACCTGTGGTGCGAACAATCTTGGCAGAACCTGCACAGAAGGGCAAATCCCGATGACAGAAAATGCAGTCAGAATAATCATAACTGCACCTGCAGGGTGGATCATCTTCAGTGAAGCCGCGACTGAAATAACCCAGAGAACCGCAGCCAGATCAAACAGGCCAATCAAAGCCCGACTCTGAACAGCTGAAGTCAGCTCAGGATAACCGCAGCAGCCCCCGTTAGCCACAGCCCCCGCAACAAAGCACCGTTGCCACGGCAGCATGGCCGGCCCCTCACCTGCGGCACCATTCGATGCGCCCCTCCCCTTCGCAAGTCTTGGCCCAGTGGTTGTCGGCCAGGTTCTTCATGGCGACCGCGTACTCGCTAAGCATCTCCTCATCCTCACAGTGCTCTCGCCAGATCTTCTCAAAATCTCCCACTGCAGAGACATCAAAAAGAGCACAGTTACAGGGGGGATAAAAGGAGAGGGTGGAGCAGCACAGTTACAGGGGGGATAACAGGAGAGGGTGGAGCAGCACAGTTACAGGGGGGATAAAAGGAGAGGGTGGAGCAGCACAGTTACAGGGGGGATAACAGGAGAGGGTGGAGCAGCACAGTTACAGGGGGGATAACAGGAGAGGGTGGAGCAGCACAGTTACAGGGGGGATAAAAGGAGAGGGTGGAGCAGCACAGTCACAGGGGGGATAAAAGGAGAGGGTGGAGCAGCACAGTTACAGGGGGGATAACAGGAGAGGGTGGAGCAGCACAGTTACAGGGGGGATAAAAGGAGAGGGTGGAGCAGCACAGTTACAGGGGGGATAAAAGGAGAGGGTGGAGCAGCACAGTTACAGGGGGGATAACAGGAGAGGGTGGAGCAGCACAGTTACAGGGGGGATAACAGGAGAGGGTGGAGCAGCACAGTTACAGGGGGGATAACAGGAGAGGGGTGGAGCAGCACAGTTACAGAGGGAATAACAGGGGAGGGGTGGAGCAGCACAGTTACAGAGGGAATAACAGGAGAGGGGTGGAGCGGCACAGTTACAGGGGGGATAAAAGGAGAGGGTGGAGCAGCACAGTTACAGGGGGGATAACAGGAGAGGGGTGGAGCAGCACAGTTACAGAGGGAATAACAGGAGAGGGGTGGAGCAGCACAGTTACAGAGGGAATAACAGGAGACGGGTGGAGCAGCACAGTTACAGAGGGAATAACAGGAGAGGGGTGGAGCAGCACAGTTACAGAGGGAATAACAGGAGACGGGTGGAGCAGCACAGTTACAGAGGGAATAACAGGAGAGGGGTGGAGCAGCACAGTTACAGAGGGAATAACAGGAGAGGGGTGGAGCAGCACAGTTACAGAGGGAATAACAGGAGACGGGTAGAGCAGCACAGTTACAGGGGGGATAACAGGAGGGGGTGGAGCGGCACAGTTACAGGGGGGATAACAGGAGGGGGTGGAGCGGCACAGTTACAGGGGGGATAACAGGAGAGGGGTGGAGCAGCAGAGTTACAGGGGGGATAACAGGAGAGGGTGGAGCGGCACAGTTACAGGGGGGATAACAGGAGGGGGTGGAGCGGCACAGTTACAGAGGGAATAACAGGAGAGGGGTGGAGCAGCACAGTTACAGAGGGAATAACAGGAGAGGGGTGGAGCAGCACAGTTACAGAGGGAATAACAGGAGAGGGGTGGAGCAGCACAGTTACAGGGGGGATAACAGGAGAGGGGTGGAGCAGCAGAGTTACAGGGGGGATAACAGGAGGGGGTGGAGCGGCACAGTTACGGGGGGATAACAGGAGGGGGTGGAGCGGCACAGTTACTGGGGGGATAACAGGAGAGGGGTGGAGCAGCAGAGTTACAGGGGGGATAACAGGAGAGGGTGGAGCGGCACAGTTACAGGGGGGATAACAGGAGGGGGTGGAGCGGCACAGTTACAGGGGGGATAACAGGAGAGGGGTGGAGCAGCAGAATTACAGACGGAATAACAGGAGAGGGGTGGAGCAGCACAGTTACAGGGGGGATAACAGGAGAGGGGTGGAGCAGCACAGTTACAGGGGGATAACAGGAGATGGGTGGAGCAGCACAGTTACAGAGGAAATAACAGGAGACGGGTGGAGCAGCAGTTACAGAGGGAATAACAGGAGAGGGGTGGAGCAGCACAGTTACAGGGGGATAACAGGAGAGGGTGGAGCAGCACAATTACAGAGGGAATAACAGGAGACGGGTGGAGCAGCACAGTTCCAGAGGGAATAGCAGGAGACCGGTGGAGCAGCACAGTTACAGAGGGAATAACAGGAGACGGGTGGAGCAGCACAGTTACAGAGGGAATAACAGGAGAGGGGTGGAGCAGCACAGTTACATAGGGAATAACAGGAGAGGGTGGAGCGGCACAGTTACAGAGGGAAAAACTGGAGACGGGTGGAGCAGCACAGTTACAGAGGGAATAACAGGAGAGGGGTGGAGCAGCAGTTACAGAGGGAATAACAGGAGAGGGGTGGAGCAGCACAGTTACAGAGGGAATAACAGGAGAGGGGTGGAGCAGCACAGTTACAGAGGGAATAACAGGAGACGGGTGGAGCAGCACAGTTACAGAGGGAATAACAGGAGAGGGGTGGAGCGACACAGTTACAGGGGGAATAACAGGAGAGGGGTGGAGCGGCACAGTTACAGAGGGAATAACAGGAGAGGGGTGGAGCAGCACAGTTACAGAGGGAATAACAGGAGACGGGTGGAGCAGCACAGTTACAGAGGGAATAACAGGAGAGGGGTGGAGCGGCACAGTCACAGAGGGAATAACAGGAGAGGGGTGGAGCGGCACAGTTACAGAGGGAATAACAGGAGAGGGGTGGAGCAGCACAGTTACAGAGGGAATAACAGGAGAGGGGTGGAGCGGCACAGTTACAGACGGAATAACAGGAGAGGCGTGGAGCGGCACAGTTACAGGGGGGATAACAGGAGAGGGGTGGAGCAGCACAGTTACAGGGGGATAACAGGAGAGGGGTGGAGCAGCACAGTTACAGGGGGATAACAGGAGAGGGTGGAGCAGCACAGTTACAGAGGGAATAACATGAGAGGGGTGGAGCAGCACAGTTACAGAGGGAATAACAGGAGATGGGTGGAGCAGCACAGTTACAGAGGGAATAACAGGAGAGGGGTGGAGCAGCACAGTTACAGAGGGAATAACAGGAGAGGGGTGGAGCGGCACAGTTACAGGGGGAATAACAGGAGACGGGTGGAGCAGCACAGTTACAGAGAAAATAACAGGAGACGGGTGGAGCAGCACAGTTACAGAGGGAATAACAGGAGAGGGGTGGAGCAGCACAGTTACAGAGGGAATAACAGGAGAGGGGTGGAGCGGCACAGTTACAGGGGGAATAACAGGAGAGGGGTGGAGTGGCACAGTTACAGAGGGAATAACAGGAGAGGGGTGGAGCAGCACAGTTACAGAGGGAATAACACGAGAGGGGTGGAGCGGCACAGTTACAGACGGAATAACAGGAGAGGGGTGGAGCGGCACAGTTACAGGGGGAATAACAGGAGAGGGGTGGAGCAGCGCAGTTACAGAGGGAGTAACAGGAGAGGGGTGGAGCAGCGCAGTTACAGAGGGAGTAACAGGAGAGGGGTGGAGCAGCACAGTTACAGGGGGAATAACAGGAGACGGGTGGAGCAGCACAGTTACAGAGGGAATAACAGGAGAGGGGTGGAGCAGCACAGTTACAGGGGGAATAACAGGAGACGGGTAGAGCAGCACAGTTACAGGGGGAATAACATGAGAGGGGTGGAGCAGCACAGTTACAGAGGGAATAACAGGAGAGGGGTGGAGCAGCACAGTTACAGAGGGAATAACATGAGAGGGGTGGAGCAGCACAGTTACAGAGGGGAATAACAGGAGACGGGTAGAGCAGCACAGTTACAGGGGGGATAACAGGAGAGGGGTGGAGCAGCACAGTTACAGAGGGAATAACAGGAGACGGGTGGAGCAGCACAGTTACAGAAGGAATAACATGAGAGGGGTGGAGCAGCACAGTTACAGAAGGAATAACATGAGAGGGGTGGAGCAGCACAGTTACAGAGGGAATAACATGAGAGGGGTGGAGCAGCACAGTTACAGAGGGAATAACAGGAGACGGGTGGAGCAGCACAGTTACAGAGGGAATAACAGGAGAGGGGTGGAGCAGCACAGTTACAGAAGGAATAACATGAGAGGGGTGGAGCAGCACAGTTACAGAGGGAATAACATGAGAGGGGTGGAGCAGCACAGTTACAGAGGGAATAACAGGAGAGGGGTGGAGCAGCGCAGTTACAGAGGGAGTAACAGGAGAGGGTGGAGCAGCACAGTTACAGAGGGAATAACAGGAGAGGGTGGAGCAGCACAGTTACAGAGGGAGTAACAGGAGAGGGGTGGAGCAGCACAGTTACAGAAGGAATAACATGAGAGGGGTGGAGCAGCACAGTTACAGAGGGAATAACATGAGAGGGGTGGAGCAGCACAGTTACAGAGGGAATAACATGAGAGGGGTGGAGCAGCACAGTTACAGAGGGAATAACAGGAGAGGGGTGGAGCAGCACAGTTACAGAGGGAATAACAGGAGACGGGTGGAGCAGCAGTTACAGGGGGGATAACCGGAGAGGGTGGAGCAGCACAGTTACAGAAGGAATAACATGAGAGGGGTGGAGCAGCACAGTTACAGAGGGAATAACATGAGAGGGGTGGAGCAGCACAGTTACAGAGGAAATAACAGGAGAGGGGTGGAGCAGCACAGTTACAGAGGGAATAACAGGAGACGGGTGGAGCAGCACAGTTACAGAGGGAATAACAGGAGATGGGTGGAGCGGCACAGTTACAGAGGGAATAACAGGAGAGGGGTGAAGCAGCACAGTTACAGAGGGAATAACACGAGAGGGGTGGAGCGGCACAGTTGCAGTTGGAGCATTAACAGACAAAAACAAGCAAATGCACACCACCCAGCGTAAAGCGATTTGCGCCACTTCACAGCATCGAACTGTAGCGCAATGTCCAGTCTACTCCTTGCACAAATGTCATCACAGTCGGAACATTCAAGATTCACTAAATAAAGGTCCTCCCTGGCATTTTGTAACTTGAAATTTCCTGGATTTGCTCATCGACATAATTCATTCAGCCAAAGACCAAACTCTTTCTTTCTTTTTTTATTTTTATTTTTTCCAGTGACAGCTCAAGAGGTAGACTTATACTCTATTAAAAGCCAAGAGGGCCCAGAGGACAGGCATCAATAATAAATGAGCAACAACAGAAAAACCAGATCATTTTGGCCTGTAACCTGAATTTCCCACACTTGCATTTGCAGAACAATCCTTAAATAGCACACATACTGAGAAAAGTATTTTTAAAAGCATATTGAGCCGTACCGGAGGTGTGAGACACTCCCGACATCCAAAAACCCTCCCTGAAGAGACTGGTCTGGCCAGGACTGTTTCTGACTGCTGCTAGCTTGTAAGTGCGAGTCTCCACACAACCGACTGCCTTCAGTCCAGAACCTTCCATCTCCCATCTCCAACACAGAGGTTACGCCAATCCTACGGCACCCCACCGCCCCAATTTCATTTTGTTTCTTTAACCCCCCAAAGTCATCGTGTTTACAACCGCTTTCCTTCCCAGAGAACTGCTCTTAAACAGTGAACTACACACATCCCTCCGAACGAATGCACCAAAACAGAAATTAAGTCAGGGAAAAAAGCAGGGGGGAAAAAATAGAAGTATTTTGGCTTTCCAGGAATTAAAAAAAAGAACAACAACAACAGGAAAAAGGGGATGGCAGACTTGGTCCAGTGGCGTAAATACAGCAATTTCATGCCAAACAGACTAGATCATGCTTAACTTATTAGCACTCATGTGTTCTACTGAAAAGGGCCACTGTGTCTTTATTTGTTATTAAACACGCGCCAAGTCCACTGGCAGCAACGAAATTGCGACGACGGCAGAAAACGGCCGGAGGAATTAAACTGAGTCAAAAGAGCTCTCTCTGGAGAAAAAACATCTATAAAAAATGTATTAATACATGCACATTCATTCTGCGGTCCCTCAACCCTCGCTGTGGAGATTACAGATCTGAGAGCAAGGTAGCTCAAATTTGATTCAGAGGATGTTTGTAGTCAAGGGTTAGGGTAACAAATTCACATAAAAATGACAACTGGGAGGTACAATACAACAAATTTGTTTACGCTAAAATAACTCTGCTTCGCATTATCCCATAGCTTATTCTGCATTGGTGCGCGCGTGTGTGTGTGTGTGTGTGTATGAGTTTGTGTGAATTAATTAATTAGTGTTGTGTACCATCTCGTGAGCGTGTGTGCATGTGATTGCGCATAATATTTCATGTGCATGTTTGCCTGCATCAGGGTACATTCCTGGGCAAAAAAATTGGACCAAAATGGTAAAATATGAAGCCTTTAATAGTCTTAACAGCAAATCATGGGTTAGGAAATAAGTAAGAATTAAACAAATAGATAAAGTAACTTATTAACTCGGTATAGATAGCCCTTTGGTTTCCTTTGGCTCAGTGTTTAAGATTTGCGGGTAAACTTGCAGACAGCTTTTTACATAAAGAAGAGTTCAAATATAACATCTGATTGTTCTGCTTTCAAAAACAACTTTTCAGCTGGAGGAAGCCAGCCTTTCTGCAATACCCCCCTCTGCTCCAAAGGATTAATCTAGTTTTCGCAATGAAGCAGTCCAGCTTCACAGAGAGTAAGTTTCCAGCTTTTCCACGAACGGTCCACTGCACCGAAGGTTTCGACGGGCAGATGGAGGCACAGGCGTTCTCAGGAGTGTTTTACATCCATTTTCATCAATATCTGCTCGAAATTGGTAACATCTTTCAAAAAATTGCAGTAAAAAAAAAAAAAAAAAAACTAGGCTGAACACCATCCCAATTTTTTTGTCAGATGAAGTTGACAACTATAGCAATCTATGGTAAAGATTTGAAGGATGTGGTCAATTGCGCACATGGTGAACCATGAACTTCAAAATTGCTATTTTTTCCGTAAAATGAAAAACGAAAAATAAATTTTTTCTTCGCATTCCTGCCAAGGTACAGACAAGATTAAAGTGGATTACCCATGAGAGGTATCAGGACTGGCCACAAAAAAAAAGTTCAAGCTTGAATTCCCTAAACTTTCTGATCTGTTGCATTTAGAAAGTACAGCAATTTTTGGCTTTTCGGCCAACTTTGGAGCCCTATTGTGAAGCAACCAAGATAGATACACCTAATCAGAAATTCTGATTCTCGGGGAAATGTAGGCCAGAGAGACCAAAAATCTGATCTGCAGGTTAAATAATAGAGGAGCAGTGGAAGCCCAAAGTTGGACGAAACACAATTTCATCAAAATAAAAAAAGTAATTTTCAAAACTTAAAATTGTGACAGGCCATCACTTCATCACTTTTGGGGATATTGGTCTAACACTGGGTATTATTTCATAAGTCCACCAGAGGTACCCATATGAATCTTTTGTGAAATTTCTGAGGGGGTCCTCTGGGAGGGTCTGGATACTTAGATATGGACTGACCCATCGCCCTAATGTCTTCACCAATGTTTTGTTGTAAAGTCCATTAAAAGCTTCAAAGTATCCCATTTTGAGGTTGGCCCATATTTTTTCTTTGCCCAGGACAGCATGTGTATTTATGCTTTCAAACTGGAAAAATCTCTTTTCTTCTTCTATGGAAAACGCCTCATTTAAAGGGGCCGCAGAACTGCATCAGTTATGACAAGACGCACAGAGGTTTTTCTTTCTTCCAAGATTTCACAACCCCCACCAATAATGACCAGTAATTACGGTGCTTATTACACATTTAAAACACCCGACATTCCCTTCCGTAACCTACAGCCAGCCATTGATCCTCTCTGACTATTTGAACTGGGCCCAATTCATACACGGTTTACTCAACATGGACATTTATGTCCCCAAGATCAAGTTCAGACCATCATCTATTTTGAGCGGCACCATCTTGCACGATGTGGGAAGTGGAACCCTTTAAAATTGCGCCACTGACCAAACACTTATGGCTGCCCCGCAAGACAGATGCCAGCATAGATGACAGTGAGTTCAAGGCAGTGAAGAGCATGTATGCTTCGACAAAAAAACCAAAGACTGGCTGGTTGAACCAGTTTGAACCAGTTAGGCAGTCAGTAAGGGACATTGGATACATGCGTGGCAGACCTCAGGGTCAGAAAAAAGGCCCCATACAGTGAGTGGCGTCTTCTGACCAAGTTATCTCAAGCATATTTGCTCATGTCGGCAGAGCACCTCCTCTGGTCAGATACGCGCTTCAACACAAAAAAAAGCCCAGCTTTGTGATGACAGAAAACTGCATAATTAATGAATCATTGGACTAAGGCGGCTGTTTCTGGAGTGGCTGTCGGCAGTAAAGCAAACAGCACAAAAATAGATGGGGAAGACGAAGGTCACTTGAGGAAACAGACTGCTGCTCCTCAGAGCCAAGCAGCCAGAAATGATGTCACAATCGTGCAACTCAAGTGCTATGGAACACAGATCATGCGCCGACAGCCCTTATCGCAGCTGTTCCAGAACACATCTGCCCCGCATGCACTGCCGTCACCGGCTCTCAAGCAAACTCATATAAGAAGTTTGACTGGAATCCTTGGTTTCGATACAGTCAGCACTCCTCAAAGTTATGCAGCACCAGTGGGAACTGCAGGAGACAGAGGTGCATGTCAGTTAATGGACGGACGTTCCCATGGTGACGATCCAAAACAGTTACAGAATGTGAAGCACTTTGTAGCACAAAATTCAAGCAACTTCTTTTTTTTTTTAGAAACTGCGTTCCCAAACAGCTCATGCTTTGAATTTGGAAATCTCTTCCACTGCAAACACATTTATCTGGCAAAAAAATAAGGAAATAAACAAACACAATGAATTCTACCCATGACTCAGAGATAACTGACAAACAATTCACGAACAGAACACTCACAATGAATAATGATATTTTGAAAAAAAACACTTGTTTTAAGGGACAGGAAATTGTAGGGGGAAAGAAATGTAAATTCTGCCTAGCATGAGACATCTTGCTGATGTGGTTACAGTAAGAGCATGATTGCCTGACTTGGGACTTTACAGAAACATTGTTCAGCAAAATAGCAACTGTGATGAAATCTGTGACTGGCTGCTCTTTCAGAAAGGGAACTTGGAGGAGACGTGAGTCGGGCTCAAGATGCATTATAATTTTATCAGAAAAACCTAAGGGCAGGACAAAAACTTTCATGCCCTTGTGAATTCAACAGTCAGTCTGGCCTTGATAAATCAGGCACACACTGTCCCGCAAATCAGTCCGGTATCATCGCACAATAAGGACCGTTTCATGAACCAGGCGCCGTCCTGCACGAAGCGCTTCCCCAATCTGGGTCACCCTGCGTATGAGCTGATAAAGCAAAACGTCTGCGGGACACCTGCGCACCACACCGGAAACACAACAAGGATACACAGTCAAATCCTTCCACTCGTAACAATCAGAGCAAAGTTGATACGAAACAAGACTCGCTTCCCACTTCGACAAGAGCCTCACTATTCACCGACACACTGTCAGTAAAGAAAATCTGCACTTATCTCGGTTTTCCCGGTCATGAGACCTGTTTCACAGCTTTGAGTTTTTACGGCAGCCGAAAAGCACAGTTCTGACTGGTTAATTAATACCGTTACCTGTGTCAGCGTCAATCTTTTCTGTCTATAATATATTTGAGGTCGATGTCTGTCTGTCTGTCTGTCTGTCTGTGTGTATGTACACGTTTTTCTCCAACATTTCTCAACCGATTATCACCAAATTTGCTGTGAATATCCACTTGGACACCAGGAAGGACTTGACGTCGCCCGATTTTTGAAAAACGGTCTTGCACGCAAAAAAATGGCAATTTCACTCCGGGTAGCGGGTAGCAGCTCGTCTACCTATATTGAAAGCATTTGATTCAACTTTGCGTGAGGATATTGACAAAATAATGTGAATTTGGGAATACACAAAAGAAATTAATTAAAGACAAATTCATAAAACCCACAGGATGAATACTTCGGACAAACCGGAGGAGCAGCCGACATCAGTGACATGCCAAGTGAAATCTTTCACGCAAATCCCTAATACAAGAGCAAGCGAGTGTTAAACTGCCGTACCCATAATGACATGTAGGAAGAGCATCATGTCGTGTAGCTGCGTGTTTCAGTGTCGGGATAATTACTGAGATCTTGAGGTTAAACCGACTATTTCGCCGCGATTTTGACTGAGATCCGACGCTCTCTCGAATGCATGCTGCAGCCCTGCAGACGGCCGAGTGTCCCCTGGTGTTACGGCAGACAGACCTCAGCCTGACGCCGAAGCAGGCGACGACAGAGGCGGTTTCATTCATAGAAATAAACACCCCGCGGATATTTCATTTAGCCGCTGGGATCAGAGGGACTGACAACTGTCCCTGCTGACGTCAGACAACTGACACTGACACCGTCGGTTTCCTACGGCATGTCCAAAGCCATAATGTGACACAGAAAAACCCACAGGCTTCAGGAAACGAGCCTGCGCGCATTCCGCTTTGGCTAATCCCGCAGACGGCGCACCGCCGGGCAGCTCCTGTGTCCGAGAGGCCTACCGTCAGCGCGCTGGCTCAGCAGAGCTCCGGGCAGCGCACACGCATCATACCTTCCCGGTATTTCCGCCGCAGTCTCCGGTGCACACTCTTCACCACTGTCGATAGCTTCTCCTGGTCCTTCTTGTCGTTGCGAGGTCCTCCGGAAAACGCAGCAGCGCTGAATTGCCCGTAATCAGCCTCATTCTCGCCGGGACAAGCGCCGCTCACGGGATCCATAGCACTGCACCGGTCCCTCGGCCCCCGGCACGCAGGCAGACAGCAACGAGTGCGGTGACTGGTCCTTTCTGCGGCACGTGACACGGAAATTCATCCAAAACGTCCAATCACAGGAGAAGAGGCTGGAATACGTCACGAAGGAGCGAAGAGCGTATACGGGCAATGCCGTGGGTGGGACGGGCCCGATGATGAAGTCCTGGAAAAGCGAGCGAGCGAATAATAATAGCACATAAACATCTTATGCGCACGCATGCTGAAATAACTGCACCATTAACTGAAAAAAACAGGGTTAATTTCATAAGCAACTAAAGGCTTCTTGGTCATATATTGTGGGTCTCTCATCAATTGATCGGATTTCTGTGTCCAGGAGTGGGCATTTCAGATCCTGGAGTCCAGCTTTGCTTCATGGTTTTATTTGTCCATCAATTACTCAGGCCGAATGAGTTAATTGACACTTCACACCAGCACGAGTGCTGTAAACTACTACAAAATGTCTCATTCTGGAATAACAAACCTGGGCTGTCAGCCACATTCTTACAAAGAGAAGCGGCTGACATGACTAATCATGGTACAAATGTCAGTGCGCATAAAGTGATTTGCGCCAAAAGTCGGGATTTGATTAGAGACGGACGCAAATAGGATCGTGGATGCTCCCCTCTCGTATAGTCACTCACTGAAACGACTGCTGTCACAGCAGTAGCATATGCACAAAGTGTTTTGCTTTCATTAAGCATTCAGCCATGGATCCCATGGGAGCACGATATCTGTTTGATCAAAAACGAAAATGAAATGTCACACACCATTACAGCACATTCCTCTACCATAATAGATAGTCATGATAAAAAAGAAAGGTCATTATATCCTGGCTCCAGCACTGCAGGTTTGTCATTTTGTGCAAATGCAGGAACTGATGCGGTATCTCATTTAGTCAGCTAATTTATTTTTGCAGTTTGCTTACTGCAGATTGCTGTACTGCCTGTTACTTGCCTAGATCCCTCCCAGGAGTCACATTTTGATTCCACATTCTTCATTAGAGAGAATTAATGATTGTTCTTGTACTTACTTTTCTCATAATACACAGTATTAAAGGTGAGTTAATGTTCCTGATACTGCAGGTCTGGATTTGTCAATGAATCTGGCTGCAAATTAAACTGGAGCTTCAAGTGAACCGGAAATTCAGTTGATCTGTCACCCTGACACTCACGTTGCGGAGTGGGGTACAAGGCTGAAATGAAATGTCAAACTAGTCTATGTCCTAAAGATGTTGGATGCAAGTTTAATCCAATTTGATCAATATTTTTGACCTCTAGAGGTAACGGGTCATTGCAGTGGGTGTCTATGGGTGAAGAAATGTCAAAGGTCACAAAGCAGCCATGACAAGGAATTGCTATTTTTTCATGTTGAGACACATTGTGTACCATTTCCATTCCAAGTTTCAGGACTTTATCTATATTAGACAAAGATAAATGGCTAGTTTGGCATTGTGCCAATTTTTTACACTGCGGAGCAGACATGTAGCAGAAGAAAAGATTGATCTACAAACAATTAAGGTGTGTGTGTGTGTGTGTGTGTGTGTGTGTGTTGTGCTTTCTGCCAAAGAGAATTACTCCCTTTTGGCATGGACTTTAGACTTTGTAACTCCAGACATTTACATGCTCAAACACTATTAAACACTCTAAAAGACGAGGAAAAACTGGAAAACCATAATATGATCCCTTTCTAGTGATGGAAAATTTTCAAGCCAGTGTAAAACTGAGAGCAACGCCTCACTGAACATGTAGTGTCCTTATCCCGCAATTGCTCATTTGAAGAAGTAAATAAGACTTGGAGTTAGCCATGACTGAAGGTTTGTTTCAGCAGATTCGCTGAGTAATGTCAGTGGGATTTAAACCTGATGTCAGGACTAAATGCTTGAATTCATAACCTTTCAAAAAACTTACCTCTATTACCACAAAATTTGAGGCAATAGTGGAGTGGTGCTGGATAGAGAGAGTCTCTTGAAAGTCCTATTGTTCAGTCTGCAGATATGAACCGAATTTCATTTTTAATGGAGACTCTGGAACAGCGCCGACAGGGATAGAGTTTCCCTCTCTCATTTGATTGATGTACACACTGTGCCACACTCCTCTTGCAGAACTCCTGGTGCCAGAAGATTCCCTACCACGGCCTAATGAGCTGGCAACCCAGTGCCCTGAAATACTGACACAAATATCTTCAAAATGCTTGTCACCTGATTATTATTATATTAGCACTATTAGCTGCTTTAACTTCACCTTTAACTCAGGATGTTGTTCAGTCAGGGGACTCCAGTGTTGGTGACAATCAAGCTGATTTAATGTGGCAGCCCAGCCTTGCCTGAGGCCGACTGTGAGCATTTACACACTTCATACCACAGCTTTCAATTTCACTGGCGGCCAATACTCAAAGAGACCCCATATATCTCAGCCACTGCCGCGGTGGGTCAGCTCATCAACTTCATCAGGAAGGTTGTGTTGGACTCTGGAGGCAAAAGGGTCTGCAGTTGTCCTTCTGTGATATTAAACCTGTCAGTTTCTTTTCAGCATGTTTGCCTTTGTTTTTTTTTCTTTTAATCTGCAGTGTAATATTTCAGAGAAGCCAGGCTCTGTTATCAGCGCGAGCAGCACGGCTCTTGCGATGGCCCTCAACAGCTGTGAAAAGTCTCACAGCTGACTTTGCCATCGGTGCGGCAGTTTCACAGGGTCGTTCGTCGTAGACCGACGCGTGCCGAGCGGAGGCATACGTTTTTACACCAACTTCTGTCACCCTAGTACTTGGCTACAGAGGACACTGTCTCTGAAATATAACAGCAAAAAAAAACTGCTAGGAGCAGTTCATGCAAAATCTAAATTATGCATAAGATACTAACCTAACTATCAACCTCTCGACATAAAAATTGTTACGATGAATCAAAACTTTTATGCCATTTTGGCAAAATTCAGGAATGATCCACTTCAATTTGCAAATGTCTAAAATATTAATTTTCTTCAATGCTGACTAGAAGTTTTTAAAACCTTAATTTTACACCGCTGAGGCAGACTGTCTGACTGTACTCTCAGTTTTACAGAATAATCATTCTGAATTGACACGCTACTTAATGGCAGACATATTGTAGCCCGTGTTGGAGTCAGTGTGTGTTGTAGATAAGTACAATTCACAGCCGTAAGTTTGTAAAAGCACTAACACAGCCGTTCCTCCCACACCCACTCTTGTTTGGTGCTAACGAGCTATGCTACGGCCCGCCAGCCCCACACAGGCAGCACCTGTTCTCTCCACAGGCAGAGCGACAGGACTGCAGCGAGGGGACGCACGAGCACAGGGACCCCTTCCTCAGGACCCCACCACCGTCCTCCACACGCCCGCCGTACACCACCAAACACACACTCCTCATCAGAGCCGATTAGAGGAACACCACCTCCGTCCGCCGAGACGCAGGATCAGGAGCACTTCTATCTTTACAGATCCAGAACTCCTGCGACACCCAGTGCACACGAGCCGTCCAATCGGAATCATTGCTGATCCCTTCCTAAATCACACGGGACGAAAGCCGGCTTAATTATCGAGCTGCGAAGGTGCAACTGCTCCTCATAGCTAAATGTTTGAAGTGAGAGTACATTAAATAGACTTTAGAATGCCAGCCTGTCTTCAAAGTAGTATTATTGGATGACTTCTTGCTGTGACAGTGGGATTTTCGGGCCTGGACTGACTGTAGTCAGCTGAAGAATGCTCTGACACTGTCTTAATGAAAAACCAGGAAGGACTGAAATAATCTTATTTACTGTATGACCCTCATTTCCACCCTCTCAGTTAGTTTTTATTATTTTAGTTTGCAAATATTTTTTGGGAAATGAGTACATCACCTGGAAGCTGAGCTGGAATCCAATAAAAAAAAAGGTACTGACAGGTAGAGTCTCTAAAACACAGGATCAGATCATGAAGCGCCCTGTAGCGCAGAGAGAGCTGAATTTGTCACGTGCTAAATCAGTGCTCTTCAGATCTCATAATGCAGTCAGAAAAACGCTCACAATGTATTGTTGAACAGAGCAAACACATTGGGACAATGGAAACAAGCTAATTGTTCCCCGGCCCTTATCTGGTCCAGTGTATAGTCACATTAGATGAATCAAACCTATTTTTAGCATCTCTGGCAGGCATTTTGAAAGGAGCTAAAATTAGCCACCTCAGCAGCGATTATTCCCGGTGTATTGACTTAAGACTGTACGTAAGCGGCGCTACATACCTCACCCCAGCGCAGTGAGGCGTGTCCGACCTGTGCAATCGATAACGGCGCCACGCACGCGTTTGTAAGACTTAATCGAAGAATGCCCCGCACTTGAACACAAACCACTCCATCATGCAAACACCAGCAGGCTAAAACAGTTGTATGCTGGAAAAACTCAAGGGTTCGATAAGCATGTGAAGAAAATGCTCTCAGGAAATGCAGTACATTATTATACCTTGAGGGTACAATGGCTTGTCACTGGGGCATTCCTAGTCCTCTCTAAGGTTTGCAAATTGCACCCTTGAAAATGTAGACGCACCTTTTTCGCCCCCAAAAGGGCTACTTTGAGCTCCAATAATTAGCCCCTTGGGGTACATGACTGCAATTACACCCTAATGGACAGAAGTGGACTCCTATCGTACCTCTGAGAGTATAGGTTTTTGGAAGGCCATATTTTCTCCTCACGTTCAAAGTTTGCATTCCAGAGCTCTACTACCAGTCTCGACTGTTACATCGTGCAATGCTAATTTGCAACAATCTGATGACACATCTGTGACCTCACACCTTTCAGGGTGAAACAAGGAAGTTGGGTCATCCTCAGGAAACCCAAAGATGAGAAGCAGTATCCTCCCGGCTGAAATTGTGTTCTGAGCTGGTTCGTGTTGCAATAGTTGATGTCATTACCACCACAAACCAACGGGGTACTGCCGAGGTTATGCATTGACCCGTATCTGTCTGTCTAGTTGTTTGGACAGGCAACAACGTACAAATTTCTCGATCAATTTCATTGATATTTTGTGGAAGCAAGGGATGGATTCAAAATCAAGTACTGATGCCACCACCTTATTTGCTCAGTTCTGAGTGACAAATGCGTTGGCAGAGGTATGCGCTCTCTGTGTTTCCTAGATCTTGTTGTTGTTGTAATTCTTCTTCTTCTTAAAGCTAAATATGAGGCATTAGAGCCACTACAATATTAAAACAGAAGACAGAACAATGAAACCAAAGTATCAGTTACCAGAATGAAGATAAAGATTCACATTTGACTCAAACTTCTGAGGATCACAATTTGTTTGAAATCAAGGTGATGGTAAGGAATTCCAGAGAGAGTTTGTCCATGAAAAAAGCTGCTGGAACAGACCGTCATCCAGCAACGAGGAGCATTAGAGCCACATCACGTCTTCCTGAAGTGTTCTGGCATTAATTACTGTTTGTTTTAGCAGCGAGTTCTTCCTCCTTGAATTTGAGTTCCTAAGAAAAGCCCTTCCGCATCGAATGCGATAACAAGTTGCAAAATGTCAGCAGTGACCACAGGTCGATTAAACAACCCCATAACTGCAGTCGGCTGGCTGGTGTACATCTCAGCCCCGCCTGTTTCAGTTATACAGACAGAACAATCATCTCGATTCTGAGCGCAAATTCACCAAAATGGAGGCAGTTGCCATTATATAGCTGAACAGCACTGAGAGGATCGGTCAATAAAAAGTCTGACCATGTAATTCTTCTTCAGAAAAAGTTATGCTCGATAAGACTGGACTCACGGACTACGAAGTGAGTAGAGACCTGTGATATCCTCGACCACTCTCTAAATGGGAGAGATATCGTTACTGACACGTGGACAAATCTCTCTGTTTGAGCAAGTAAATACTGCTGGTTTCAGAGGCCTGAGAGAATATCACACTTTTCCGGATTTTTCCATGAAATCCGAGACCAGTCTGCTTCATTCATCTCAGCAGAGTCAAAAAAATGTCCTTCTAAGGATGAAGGACGACTCGTCTTCCCCTCTTCCCTCAAGTAACAACAGATTTTTAAAACATTTTCCCCTATTTTTCCCCACCCTGAACACGGCCGAACTGTTCAGCCCACCATCGACTCAGACGGAAGATGGGCAGCACACGATTCTTCCAGCTCACGTGACGACCGGCCCTCGCTTCTTTACACTGTGCAGTCACGCCGCCACTGACGAACTGTCGGAGGATCACACCGTCAGCGTACGATTTTGTTCATACAGCTGCATGCGCCTGGCCGAATACACGGTGGCTACAGAGTAAAGGACTAAGGAATTTTAACCAGGTTTACAGCCATTATCCCTGACGAGGCTGTGTCAGTTGTTGTAGTCAGTAATGGCACGGCTGGGATTCGAACACCCAACAAACATCTTAGCAGTGAACCATCTGGAGGCCACAACAATTATTTAAACACTCAGTGTTCCCAGAGTGCATGGAGACAGCGCTAACACAGCGTTCCCATAGCAATGAAGCCACTCACTAAGATACACCTCTGCTATGCAGGACACACGGCTGTGAAATTTGTAGAGTCACTGCGCCGAACAGGCAGGTATACAAGCTAGACAGCAGGCCAATCCACAGCAACACACACACTTATATTCTCACACAACTCATTCACACCCATCGGACACACGGCCGCTCCGACTGAGACCCCACTTCAGCCTCCCATCCTAGTTTCTGGACTGTGGGAGGAATCCGTCAGAAGAAAACTACACAACAATGTGGCGAGGCAGTGCAGACTCCACACTCAGACACAGGCCACAAATATGAGTCCAGGACCTTCTCGCCGAGAGCAACGAAGCGGGCTTTTCTTGATGAAAGCTTGAATGGAGATGCAAGGCCCTGTCGATGTTCAGCAGTCTTTAGGCTCTCCTCACGCCGGCTCACAGGCAGCGCTCGGAGAGCAGGCCTCCTAAAAGGACCCAAAACTACATTATCTGAGAGGCGTCATTCATTCCGGATCAAAGAGCTCGGAGTCCTGCCCATACAACCGCCTGCACCCGGCATATCGCCTCCCTCCTGGCACAGCTCAGATTACTCCTACCCCAGTCACAGCCCGTCTCTGCCAAGGCCTGCGCGGTATCTTAATTATGGCAAGATCCACAGCAATTTTTAAATGCTGCAATTCCTAACATGTTCGCTCAATATGGACCTCACTCTACCGCAAAAAAATTTTGGAGTTGTTTGTGATTTTCTCGCAGGTTGAAGAATGGAAGAAGCAAGGTGTTACATCAGGACAACAACCTGAACCATCCAACCGAACTCTGCAGGGACTTTCCGGAAAAGAGATTACAAAATATGGAGCGGCCAGCTGATCGCCTGATTTAAACTCCATTGAGCTGCTGCGGCATCGTAAGGTTTGCAAAGTGCCCCCGTCTTCAAAGACACACTGACGGAAAATATTTCAGTCCATGTGCAAATCCACTGAAAATGATACTTTTGTAAAAATTAATATCCAAAATGCCTAAAATTTGCAAAGCAGTGATTAAATCTCATGGTGGATAATTGAAGATTGTTAGATATCATTTGAATTTTTTTCCCCAATTACTATGACAACATGTTATATCAATGTAAAAAATACATTTTGGCGTTTTTTTAACAGACTATACTAAAGACACACCTTTCCATCAAATGAAAACAGCAAGAATTTCTTAAATTTAAATTACAGGGTTGAGAAATAATTACTCACAAGCAGCCGAATGCCAGTCGACGTCTCTGGCTGCAGGACGTTAGTTAGTGTAACTCAACCCTGCAACAGTCAGCCTTGTTCAGCGGCACTGTAGACTTAACACTCAGTGGTGAGACTAATGTCATGACTATTCCACACTTAGTTACTGAGTCGACTGCGCTGTCGTACACCAAATCCATCATCCATGTCCCAGCCCAGTGGATCGCTGTCGGGACGAAAGCTTGAAAGTTAGGAGAAGGTTTTTCTTCGCCGTCTATCGAAGTGAAGCACCGTTTCTGCACAGAAGCCCAGGCCCAGGCGAGTTTAGCACTTTGATCTTCTTGATGCTGACAAATAGTCCAAAGTGCTTTCCTGGCAAAGAGATGGTTATGGAGACATTTTGGAAAGGCTCTATTTCTTGCACTGAACCCTGAGATTTTAGAGATGGCACCATCATTTCAAAACAACGTTTATGCCATCAAGACAAGGAGGAGAAGATAGAGCTCGTACATCAGTGAGGACATTTTTCTAAACAATCTCAAAACCAGAAACTGCTGACCTTGTGAGACAAGGCATTTTTTTCCAAAATGTACAAGTCAACAGCAGCAACTGGGAATGACTGGCGCATTACAAACGAGCTTCGATGTTTTACCGCACCCATAAGTTGGTTTCGAAGGCACTTACGCGGTCACATACTCGCAGTAATACATTCCTTTAATCTGACAGCTCTGGAGGAAGGCTGCGAAGGAAATACTGTAACTCGCACACGGGTGTTATTTGGCCCAACTGTCAATGAAAGAATTTGGTATTCGCCCATTTCAAAATTGCAGGGGTGGTCGGAAATTATTTCAGAGCGATGCCTTTGCAATAATTTATGAGAACTCTTTCAAATGACAAATCCAAGAGGCGACAGAGGAAGCGTTTAAATGCGTTTTGGGCCCAGTTTCACGGCGCAGGATTACGGAGTTAGCCGGACACCCGAACGGACTACAACCCAGAACCCTTCCGATCGAGGAAGGTGGACTGCAGTGCGGACAGCTGCTCTGCAATTTACGCACAGAACTGAAATACACCTCATTCAGCGCTTCACTAAATCACTGACATTGTAAAACAAGGGTTGGGGCCGGGGGGGAGGGGGGGTGCAGGTCTGTAATAGACGAGATGCAGAATCAGGGAACACGTTTAATATTTCAACTGCAATACTTCACTTGCACCCCTTGACTTAAGGCAGTTACAGCACTGTCATATGCGTGATGTCAGGGCTGTCACAAGATGGCAGATAAAGTCATTTTATGTTCAGTTGCAGTGAACTGTCACACTGTTATTGATAAATGATCTGAAAGATGCTACTGAGAATCTGACTTCCTCTGTGACAGCTTATGTCTAAATGATGGCTTGTGTCAACCTAATGACAATGGGTTTAAATAAAGTTTGACTGTTTTGACTCAAAGCAATTACATAATTTAGACTGAACCCATTGTGCTGATTAAGAAACAGTGATACTGTATGAATTTTTGTTTTTTTTGGGTTTCTTTTTTTGGCAATATAGAAAACAAATTTGCAAAATGCTAATCTTTATTTCCCAAATTTTGAGCAACAGATTACACAGGTACATTTTTTTGGCAAATGCAATCCTTAACTTAAAATGTACCTACTAAACATTTGGACCTTCAAAACGAAGCACTCACATACCCACACTCCATGTACAGGGAACACACCAACGGAAACCCGAGGAAAACCCAAAACACACCAATATCATCAGGAACCAATGCCGCAAACGGCCACAACAGAGCATGTGCGGAATGTGGAAACAGCTCAGAGAGAATGAACAGAAAGCCTAAAGGTGACGCTGTCACATCAATTTCTTCAAAAATTGTGCAATGTGTCTCACTGAGGCTCCAGTCTTGTCACATGACCCAGCACATGAACAAATGCAATAGTTCACGTCGATGCCTAAGCTCACTGGAGTCTGGAAAACTGCATTTTTATTTTCATTTTCTGAAGACATTAGGTCACTGTGGCAGTGTAGGTGAATGCAGTGGGAACAGAGTGAGAATTTAGCCATGGCAAATTAAAGGAAATGGCCATCTCTCAGCCTGAAGCTCTCCTCGTGCACAAAGACACAAATCAAACTGCATTTCAGTGTTTAAAATAACCGTGTGTACGACTCCCGCCCAACAGAAACTACAGGGCGAATGACCAGAGTTCCTCAGACAGAAATGAGTATTTGACCATAATACATTTAACGAATTTTCCACCGTTTCACGAGACTTAATGTGTCTTCACAGACACAATGTGAATCCAAACACTGTCATTTCATTCCTATAAAAATACTAGAGAAAACAAAGAATGCTTTTCAAATGGAAATTAGGTTCATAAAACTAGAATAAATAAGATATAATTACATATTAATAGTGAAGTATTCAATACTACCCCCTTACGAGCCCAACCTGTCCGCACCCCACCCCCACTGTCCTCCATCCAAAAATAAATAAATAACACAATTGAAATCATTTTTTAATCCTCCAGTGAAAGTTGGCCATTTTAGACTCTTACTCCATTACTTACATTAAATAAAACATTTTCCCAAGGTGAATGTAATCAATGCTTTTGCTTATAGAAAAACAACAAAAGATGTCCCCAAAACACAACTGTCCAGAAAAACAAATGTGAATCTTCACTTTAGTGCAACTTTCCAATAGAAAAGGAATCCCGCCCGACTGCAGTGGTAAATGTTTTTTTTCCCCTCACAAAAAAATCCTCATGTACATTATACAAAAATCCTCTAATATCCAACATGTCAGACTGAGTCTTCGGTTTTAATCCCCTTAGATCTCTGTAGGTTCCATCACTGTTTCCAGAGCAACGGTTTACTAGAACATAAACCCTCCAATTCCAGCAGTCACAGATTAATTCCAGAGTCCCCACCCCTTCCATCTTGTTTTTAATTATGTATCAAAATTAGCGACTGACACTCTTGATTTCCGCCAGCTCTTAGACGGGAGAACCATTACGTTGGTGGTACCCCCACCCCTCCCTTCGCCCGCGGCGTATTAGCTGCAGAAACCAAGCCTTCATATAACGCAGTAGGGTTCCCTCGGCAACCTTGACTTCCTGCAGTAAAGCAAGGTGGCACTAAAACAGCGCCTGAGCTCTCTGTTGGAGAAGATGCAGATGAAAGGGTTGACCCCTGACTGAGCGAAACTCATCCAGACGGCTGCTGTCAGGTACCCAGCAGGCACCGCAGGGCCCCTGGCAAAGACCCTCCAGTAGCAGGCCACCAGGTAAGGCCCCCAGAGGGCCAGGAAGAAGAAGGTTACGGCGTAGAACATCCTACTGATCCGCTTTTCCGTCTTAAACTCGTCCAGCACTAACAGCCGCCTCCGCCCGGCCGCGTTAGTGTTCTGACGAATCCCCAGCAAGGTTGGTGGTGTCGGGCCCCTCCCAAATCCTGCTAGCCAATTAGCTGCTGCCTGACCACTAGCTCCCGGCCCGTGGAAGGTCCAGTTCTGGCTGACTGCCGGCACAAACTGGACCGGCTTCATCTTCCGCCGGTCGTGGACGAAGAATATGAGCTTGAGGTAGACCAGCTGCGTGGCCAAGAGGATTAGAGCGAGCAAGAGCATGAAACCAAGCGAGTCGTTAGCCCTGAAGGAGCGGTGCTGGAATGTACACTGGTCTTCCTCTCTGATGAAGGAGTACGTCCCCACGTCCAGCACTGGCGGGAATGCCATGGCGACCGACAGCGTCCACACCATGCAGATGATAGCCAAGCACGTCCAGAAGGTGAGGCGCTTGGTGTAGAAGCGGTGGTGCGCGATGGCCAGGTAGCGGCTTACGCTGACACAGAAGAGCATAAAAGCCGTGTGGAAGCAGGAGAGAACTCCCAGGAAGGCGATCACTTTGCAGGTGAGGGTGCCGTACGTCCACGCCGAGCCGTTTTTCACCGAGGTGAAGACGAACGGGAAACACACGGCAGAGCGGAGGACGTCTGACGCGCACAGGTCCAACAGGAAGTAGTAGGGCGCGCGGTGCAGGCTCCTGTCTTTGACCAGCAGGATGGAGATCAGCAGGTTGCCCACCACGCCCACGCCAATGATGAAGCCCAGTGAGGTGAGTTTCAGGAAGGTAGCCAGCGGGGACACGCTCGGGAGGAAGCTGTGTTCAGCCGCATGGCTGTAGTTCGCCATAGATGGAGCGGGAGGAATCATGGGACAATCGCTTCAATCACGCCTCATCATCCGCAAACACTAGGGACGAGACGGCTCCATTCGAGGGGCTTTCGTTTGAAACAAAAAGCTTTCGGCGCATCAACACGATCCAGGAGTCTTTGAAAGCGTCTCTCCCTTTCTCTTTCTCTCTCTCTCTCTTCTAAGCCATCCTTTGTTCTTTTTTCCTCATCCCACCTGAAAAGATAACCAAACCACCGGATCAGGACTTCTGACACACGGCTTCTCATTGAATTTCTGACGTTACGAGAAACTTCTGTAATGAAATTTAGCCGGGGCTTTATTTTTTTCCGCAAATATTCCCAATTCCTGTTCCTCGTCTATCTCCTTAATACATTTAAGGGACAACAGCGGCCCAAGCCATGCTACATTTCATTTGAGTATTACACGGGGTAAAACATGGATTTTAATACCGAAAAGGTTGTAATAATAAATAATAATAATAATAATTATTATAAACAGACTGCCTACCTGCGTTTTTTTCGTGTTGGCGGCACAAACGCAACATCACCCACGAATTTCCCCAATTAGCGTTTAATTTTCAATTTATGTTTTCATGTGGCTCAGAACAAAGGAACGGAAAACGAGGCTGAGTCGAGTAACATCTAATAACGTGTGAAACGTAAATACAAATTCAGCAAGGAAGCTGTTGCTTACATCCCAAAAAATAAAATAAAATAACTGCAAAATTAACAAACATCAACTGGAACACATTCTTTTAGGTCGTAGTCTTCTTTGCAAATAAAAAATGACATGAAAATTTAGCCCGTCCAAAATTTACGATCTGATCTTATTCCTGTGCAAACGTTTCAACTGGAATTATACACCGCAACTTAATAAACCAGGTATCGGATAGCGCAGCGGAGCGGGTTTATTATTAAGCTGTTAATTCCTCGATAATACAGCCGACATTGGTTGACACAAACCAATCAGAATATGGACCGAAAAACTGGCAATTGTGGGCGAAATACATATGTAGGCTATTGTATTTTTACAAGATCAATAATTCATTCTCAACCTCAAGCTTTGCGTAGTCTGTGTGCTAACCACATTCTAAATAATAATAACAACAATAATAAAAATAATAATAATTACATCAGATATACCTATGACTCGAAGCATACCCAACATTGGGTAATTAAAATCGTAAATGCGTCGGTGGGGACAGATTTTCTTTTATAAACAGTCCTTGTGCGATAGCAACAAAAAAAAATTTAGGTTTTCTGCTTCGGTCATTTTGATATAGGCTACAGTTTAATGAACTCACTAGTAAAATAACAATCAAAAAATCCTGAATCGCACAGTAATTATATTTCCTTTAGTTTGTGATGTGCAATATTGGCTGCACCCCTCCGCCGCTGACTGTGACTCCAACACTGAATTACAGACTGTAGCTAAACGGAACGTCAAGTAGAACAATTTGTTAGCGCTATTGACAGCAATATATAGCTCGATTATGTGCCAAAACAAAGCAAACTACCGTTAAAATACGAATATGTGTCATACCTGTTGCTTTCCCAGATTATTCCCGAGGAGATTAATTAAATGGCAGAAGTCACTTTACCGTTTTAAAAGACAGGTTTTGTCGCACGTTCCCCCTTTTTCCGACCGTGAATATACAGTAAGCGGCACCAACAGCGCATGCGCTGTGATCCTATTTGCGATCCAAGCCGCGTCTTGTCTCTAGTTGCGGTAGCACTGTCTCTCCCGGCAACATCTGCTCAATGAGAAGAGCATCAATACCGCTCATTGCCTTCATTGGCCTTAGACTCCCTCCAGACTCACTCATTTTAAGCTGAGCGTATCGACTTCACGCAGCCACCGCATCATCTCGCTCTGGTGAATAAAATGAATGTCTCTCGGTGGAAATTCGTTTGACAACTCCGCAAGCAAGATGGCTCTCAAGACAATAAAATAAGATTATGCTTCCAATGTATTTTTCCATTTATGACGTTAACCGTAAATATACGCACTTTTTAAGAACTGAGAGCCAATTTTGTTCATACAAATGCCATTTCCAAAATGCAACGGACAGTGAAGGCTTACCCCGCCCGTTTAAATCACACGGAGGTTCATCTCAGGATAGGCTAGCCTCAATATGCATTATTGACGCATACAGAATACCATTAAGCATCCACAGTCGATAGCATGAATGCATAGTAAATTATTTTAACTATAAAAGCACTCGTCCAAGGCTATGACATGACAGAGGCTTACTGAAAAAATGAGTTAAACTGAAGAAAAATGAAATCATTTGTATTCATGTATATTTCTTGCTCTCTCTCTCTCTCGCTCTCTTTCTCTCTCTCTCTCTCTCTCTCTCTCTCTCTCTCTCACACACACACACACACACATACACACACAGGCGCACTAAATACTGTCATCATTCTGATTGTCATAAATTATATATTTCTGACCTACCTTCTGTAGTGTTGCATTTAACTGACAAAAAACATTATAAAAGGAAATCCAGGCAGGAAATATAGATAATACACTTAAAGTAGACAAAAAAATTCTTGCAATCAAAAATACATATATGAATAAAGTAGGTCAACCTCTAAGAAATCCTTACTTCTAATATAGTTTTCACAGAGCAACTCAGATGACCGAGATGGTGTTCCCGGCAACCCAAGATTCTCCCAGGTCTGTATTTTTATACTTCAAAACTGTATTCCCGAGATTCAAGAGCGCTTGATTTTCTCCTGTTTACACAACTTCGTCTTTGTTTGGACTGATCGTGCCTGAAACATTATAAACTAGACAGTCAACCGCCCGCTGGTCAGTGTGTGTCCCGGACCCCATTAAGCAATCGCTCCCAAAACCGAAAGGCTTCACAGCCTCATCACGCTCAAGGCTCACGCCAAAGAAAAAACGAATCAGGTGAAATTTTTGACCTGCAGAGCATTCAGATGAAAATGTCTACGGACGTGGCGGCGGGTGCGACGTGACGCTGATCCATAGTTTCCACAACTCGTCATCCAGGTTAACTAATACTCTCATATCATAGAATGTTAACACATTACGGTATTTTTCACACTGAAGAAATGACTCTGCAGCGGCTCTGAATGTCTGCTCAGAAACCTCAGGCTTGTGCCCAGGCGCCTCACTGAACACTTTTCAAACACTGTTAGGTTTTTACCCTTGCTGCTATGAGACTTACCTCTCACAATGATGGACAGCAGCTTGCATATAATATTTACCACACTGTTGGAGAAGCTTTCCAGTAAATATGAGGCCTGGTGTTCAAGCCTCATCTGGCCCGTGTCCATCTGGTTCTCCATTTTCATTTGGCTTCCCCTCCTGTAGATTTCACTGTGATTGATGAGGCTGGGTGCTTAAACTTTGAGCTGCTCAGGGGCTCTTAGTGTATGGATGAGACTCGGACCAGCACCTGCAGGTCCGACTCCCATCACTGGCAAAAGCGCTTCCTGCCTGGTCTGTTTTTCGTGTGTGCGCTGAGGCATGAGAGGGAAAGTTCACCTTCCACAGAGGAGCAGCCCTCTTCAGAGCCGTGGTTAAACTCAGTGTTGAGGAAAACAAGTTCTGCCACCTACAGTAAGCAGATCCTTTCCCCACATCTACTGCCCAGCCAAGGCTCAGAGACAGCGCTGTACATCACACTAAAACCGAAGGGCTCTGGTCTGACCTAGAAACTCTCAGAAACAAGGACACCAAAAGGCCCCGCTGAGATTTCATGGAGGAACCAAGTTAGCTCAACTGCTCTCTGTCGCGGAAAATAATTTTATTTGTAAATACATACCCATTCCTGCCATTCAGCCAGCAACTAATTGCCAAAAAAGTTAGGACAGGGGTAATTTAGGACTACCAATGAGATTAAATGGAATGATGATATGATATGAAAGGATGATATTAGCAGGTGATTGAAATCATGATTTGGTGATAAAAACACCACCCAGGAAAGGCCCAGTCCTTTTGGAGCAAAGGAGGACCAAGGATTGCTAATTTGCCAGCAAATGCATGAGAAAATTATTGAAAGGTTTGGACATAATGGTCCTTAAACAGGAAGCGATACACAATTCACCCTCAATGATGCAAAAGACAACTAAAAGATTCAAGGATTCAGGAATCTGTATGCACAGAGGACAAGAGTGCAAGACTAAGCTGAATACCCATAATTCCTGATCTCTCAGACATCACAGCATCAAGAACTACAATTTATCTTAAAGTGATACAGCCACATGGGCCCAAGATTACTTTGGCAAACATTTGCCATGTACTATGATACACAGCTACAGCCACAAATTCCGGTAAAAACGTTACTGAGCAAAAAGGAAGAGTTATGGCGGGTGTCCAGAAGCGCCACTGGGCTGGAGTGGACTTGTGATGGACTGTCACATAGAGGAAGTGTATTTCATCGGTTGAATCAATATTTCAGATCCTTTTCTGGAGTAAACAGATTCTGGCCCATCCGGACTATTAACAGATTATTACTAAAAACATATGCAAAAGCCACGATCTGTCATGGCATGGGGTTGTATCAGTAACATTGGATTGAGTAACTTGCACTTCTGTGACGCATTTTGAAGCTGAATATGCTGCCTTCAATACCATATCCTTTCCAAGGATGTCCATGGATATTTCAAGGAGACAACTCCCATGCTGCAAACATGACAAAGGCATGGCTGTGTGAGAGGAGGGTGTGGGTGCTGACTGGCCCGCCTGTTATCTCTCCATCTCCAGTAGAGGACATGTGGCACATCTCAAAATGCAAAATACGACAAAAAAGACCCTGTACGTTTTACACACCTGAATACTTGTTTATGGGAAAAATTACACCGGAAACACTTGATCGCCTCGTGTCTGAAGTCCCTAAATATTTATTAAGTGTCATGAAAAGGAATGGCAACATTATACAGTGATAAATACACTACTGTGCCAACTTATCTTTGAATACATTGCTAGAATCAAAATTATAATTGTTTATTTTTAATCAATCAATAAAATTCAAGAGTTGAAACAAACATCTGCAGAATTGTTTTCAATGTGATATGGGTTAAATGTAATTTGCAAATCATAATTTTTAAATTTGAATGTAACATACCATTCCAACATTTCATTATATGCGATGTCCAAGCATTGGAGCAGCGCTCGTGTTTGGAGTTAGTCCAACCAAATTGAGTTTATACGGCATTTAATTAGTCTAATGCAGGGGTCACCAACCCTTTTCCTGGAGGGCAACCATCCTGTCGGTTTCTGCTCTCTCTCCAATTTGGCACACCTGATTAAACTAATTAGCTAGTGCTGTTACCCACGACACCCAGGCTTCGGAGCTTGTATCAAAAATGTGAAGCACTTCCTAACGGAGCTCCGTGTCGAGGCTTGTCTCGTCTCGGCGAAATGACATCACCCATTACTTTCGAAGCCTCACTCAGGATATTGCTTCGAGAAGGGGGATCACTTTCGGCAAGTGATTCGATTCTCAAATGTTCCAATCTTCTTCTGTAGCTCGTGGGTAGTTGTCAGTAGTTTAGGTTTGTCAGTGCGTGCGATGGAGCCAGCAAGAAAGAGAAAGTTTTCATCTGTTCGGGAATACTCCGATTTGATTTCACCAAATAAGGTCACTTAGTGAGGCTATAGGGCCAAATTGTTACACTAATATGTTATGTCAGGTCATATTTTCCATCCTTTTCGAATAATTTCCAATACATATGATTATACGATAATTAGCTACTTAATTACCCAGCTCGTGATCTTGTTAAGTAGCTAATTAGTTGAATCATGTGCTGAACAGGAGGTAGAGCAGAGACCTCCAGAATGGGACCTCTCCAGGAACGACTGGTCAAATCTGACAGTTTGAAATGCCTTGATTGTTAGAAATGGAGACAGAGTTCAGGTTTCATACCTGAAAAGCCAGCAGTAAAGACACAATGACTGACGGAAAACTGAATTTGTTTCTTGAAACATTTTCTTTGTTGAACAAGAAATGCAGATATAACGTGACGCTACAACGTGCATCAGAAAAAAATCCACAGAGGAACTGAGATTCAGGATCATTCGTGTACATCAATGTTATATTCCCAATATTCTCGGAAGCGTGGTTTCAATATTCACATCGTTGTTCTCATCAAAAAACCTAAATCAAGAACAATAACTCACTGGAAAGAAAAGCAAGGATTTCATGATCTAAATTCCACTAAGTCTGGGGGAAATCAACCCTAGTCCATCCATTAGTAGACATTATTCCACATTTGAGTTGAACAAAAGTTGGGGATGAAGCATTGCTTACAAAAGCACAACTCGGCTTCAGACAGCGAATAACCGCATTCGTGACCAGTCTGACTCAGTAACGTGTCAGTGAAAAATGGAATAATGACAACAGGAAGTGCGCAGCCGGGTTCGTAAGGCTGTTATGACAGGCGCACCAGCACAGCGCGCTTAAGCCACAGAATCGCAAAGTCGTATCAAGTTTTGCCGACATTCGCTTACAGTCTTTAGTTTACTGCATCGCAAAAAGAACTGGACGAAACTCCCAGGTCATCCTGCTTCTGTTTCAGTCGAATCAGCGGCGCCGTCTCCGCGTCTTCCTGTTTCGTTTCTTCCTGGTCAGGTTCTGCCTCCCCTTTTCGTCCCGAGTGCAGTTACTTTGGCAAAAAAATTTTTAGGTGGATCCTCGCAGGGGCTTGAAGTCAGTTCGAGCGGAGCGGAGAGAACCGCTCGGAGGAGTGTGAAGGAGGCCCCGCCGAGGCGGGCTTCACAGCGCCCGCTTCCCATCCGTCAGGGCGCCGCGGTTCGCGGGTCAGAGCTGACTGTTCGTTCTCCGCGCGTACCATCCGAGGAGGGCGCAGAACCCCACGACCGAGATGGTCATCCCGAGCAGCAACGCGACGGCATCCCCGCCGTCCAGCGCCGCGACAGGGGGCACCAGGAAGAGCAAGAAAATGCTGAAAGCGCCGAACACGCCGCAGGTCTTCACTCCGGAAGCCATGTTGTATCGTTCTCGAACAGGTCAGATGATCCCCGTGACGTCACGCGTCAGATGATGCAGAGGCACCGCCTCCGTGGACCGGCAGCCAATGATGTTCTTTCTTCCGATGTTGCCACGGCGGCTACTTCCCGGGTGTACCGCGCGTGCGCGTGCACGTGCACGTGCACGGCGTACCTGCGTACGCTGCACCTCCAAAGGCTGCATTACGGATCATATACGCTCTCTCGGCAGTGATGCTGTTTCCATGGTGACCAAGACTTCATCTTATATAGCTCAGGCTGCTCTGCTGCTGGGAGCTCCATTACCGCTCTCATTCTCATGGAACTATTCGCCTAAATCTTAACGGCATATTTGGTCTTAAATTGGGCCTTACTCAGGAGTCATAACTTGTCGCTAACAGCTAGCTAATTTTCAGTAGTGCCAGGCTATCCCTTCGGCTAAATGTACATAATAAAATTTACCGAATGGTCACCTGGCAGGGGGCCCTGAAAGAGGAGACCGTAAGGACAAGCCTAATTGCAAACGGTTCACCCTCAATATCATGTTATTGCCAAGAATTAAAAAGTCCACAGGCACCAGTTCCTCTGATTTCAACCTTAATTTACTTTCATTAATGACGCATCTGTTGTTTTCTCACAACTAAATAGACCTTTATGGCAGACATATCATTCACGTGGTAGCTTAACGGCTGCATTTTGCTTACTTCTCCATATTTGTATTTTAAGTTCGACAGTAATCACGTGATTGAATTAGAATTAATTTCTAAACGTATTAGCGAATCGTTGCATGTTTACCTCTGTGAAAATTCCCACAACGGGATATTGTCATCATCACCAAAGAGACATAACAGAGTCCGCTATCGATTGCCATGCACTTTTTCTAATTTTATCTTCTATTCCATCGCGTCAAGGAAAGAGCTTCATTTTTGCTAGGTTAAAAAGAATTGAAACCTGACATATACATTTTCTCAACACAAAATATATCAGCGGGAAATAAACCCTGTATCAAGGGATCTACCGTCCTATAGGCTTCAATATCAGAATCATAACTTTTTCAACAGTAGGCTCTCTTACTGAGCTTCCATTTAACAGGCTCTGGGCTTCTGAATTTCTATTTACATGAAAGTGCACGTGAATGTCACAGGGAGCAGAGTTGGTTAACACTGCTCTTAATGCACAACCGAGGATGACTGAAGGTGCTTGAGGCAGCTTAAGTGAAGGCAGTGCTCTACCTGACTCCCTGTGTCCCGTTTCTGCAGTAAGCTTAGCTCTTACGACAGAGCTCCTCTGCAGACCAACGGGTGAAGGAGCAGGACCCAATTCTCAGCCTCTGCTTAATAAAGCATTAAATAACCTCTGGCCCCCGACACATGTGCCTGCCCTGTTACTGCTGCCCTGCTGACCTCAATTACTTTATCTGTACATTAAATATTCATCATTGTGCAGCTTTTCAACCTGAGTACATTCACCAGCCGGGATGCTGGAGTTTTCACACTCTGTAATCAATAAGGCACTGGGGGCCTCTCCCATTAACTCCCTCAAGCCAGAAGGGAAAATATTCCCAGGGTGCAATGCAGACACAGGACACCGTGCATTCACAGCGCATCATAAAACACAGCAGTGTGGGTGTATTTCATTCAGAGTTGTACTCGCCACAGCGTAGGGGGGAGCACTGGCGCAGTGGTTAGCGCTGCTTCCTGCCAAGAGAGATGTCCTGGGTCTGAGACGACACACGAGGTCATATCAATCACCGTTACGGCTGGCCACTTTCCTAATTTGAATGGATTTCTTCTTCGCGCTCTGATTTCCTCCACCAGCTAAATAACCATCGTCAGGTCTACATATAGAGGAATTCACAGGAATGCACAGTGGCGGTGCCGAATAAACTACAGGAATTCAACCAATGAAGGAAGTATATGGAAAACGCATTGTCCTCTGGCTGCAATCTGTTGAGCAGAGGTGATGTCACTTCTTTGCAAGCCCACCCATCTCATCAGCTCATCCCCCAGCACATCCTCCAAGTTTAACTGCCGATGGCTTATGAACAAATAATGAAGACAGTGATTGCACTGCCAGTTATTACAACTTCAAGGAGTACAATACACAGTGAGGGCTATTTTTATAAGTGCTTAATTTCCGTTTTACTGGAATGAAACATTTAATTAAAATTCATGTCAGCTGTCTTGTTAGCGGGAGTCAGAGTACAGAGTTGGAGTCAAAAGGTCATGTGGTAGCTACAGTATTTCACAGACCTGTGTAGTGCCAGGGACAGTCAGTCTCACCAGAGGACAACTGACAGACAACTGACAAAATAATTCTGGATCAGGTGTCAGTCTATTCTGGGGTAATTCACCCGTGATGTGGGAAAGGATCTGTGCTCTTCGGCACATCGTCATCTCCTTATCGAAACATATGACAACTTTTAGCACAGAACTCGTAAAAGGAAGTGAGGGAACAGTACATTTCTGCGCAATCCTCAGATGACCCGAGCCTGTTCCAGCTCCGAAGGCCTGTAACAATGCCAAGAGCCAGGTGGTCAGCCGCGGGTGCCAGGTGGCCTCCATTTTGTAGCTATGAACCGAATGTCCCCATCGATCAGCGGCTCACCCCACCAGACACCTCGCACCAGCTCAACCGAGGCACCGCTTCCATCTTCTCCCGCGGTATGGGCCCATTAACACAAGCTTTAATGATGACATCTGTAACCCCTGGGGGGCATTCTGACTGTAATCTTAAGGCAGGCTATTAATATACATCTTCATCAAGCAGCTGCTGCATTGGCAAAGGTTTAAAACCAGAGATTTTTTTTCCAGCTGAAAGCCCTAAAAGGTAATTAGGTATCTCCCCCGAGGGGACGCAGAAAAACACTGAAATATTCCGAGGACAAAGCAGACCTCGGCACGCATGTGTCCCAGTGCACACGACTCGAAGGCAGGAAGATTACGCCTAAATCCACTGCGAAACTCCCACTGGCCAGCACACAGAGTTTCGCACGTAATTTACTTTTTAAAAAATCTTGGAGGGCAAATCTTGGAGGGCAACAAAATCCTGCAATGGGTCCAGGGGGCATCAAGGACGTTGGCGGGTGGGGGTGGTTCGGGCTGCTCCAGGCTCGTCCCCTCCCAACGTCCTTGATACTCCCCTAGGGAATGGACCCGTCAGACACTGCCGAGAAAGAAAAAAAAAACAACAAGTTGATCGTCGTTCCAGTTGGAGCGAAGTGCCATTGAAACAGTTCAGACTCTCCCCCTCTTATCATCAAAACAAGTCCTTGAAGAGGCTTTATCCTGCCTGCCTGTATGCAGCGGCTTAAAGCTCTCTATTTCTCTCACTCCCTCTCTCCCTCTGATGAAGTGAAGTCATACAAGGACAATGATGCTCTCGTCCGGTACCTAAGTACCTTTTACAAGCAAAGAAAGGTACAATGAATTATGGATTGTGGGCTATGGTTACAAGTTCTGTGCTGCATCAGTGGCACAAAATTTGTACCTTTTCAAGGAACTTTCCAGTACATTTTTTCTGTTTGGGCATGCACCCAATCACTTACCTGCATGTGGAGATAAAGATGAATCCAGACCCCCTTTTCCTCTCTTCTCAATTCTCACGTTTTAAAAAAATACCGAGCAATTAACTGCTTTGTCAGTACAGAGCCCGAGGTAATTAGTTTACACGGAAAATTTCAGCTGGGATAGGGTTTTGAGTTAGCATGCAATACCTCGCCTAATCCATAAAAACATGATTTGTTCGAGAGGCTCCGCGTGGATTTCATCTGTGCTGGTATTGATTGCACTTATCCCAGGGTTGTGTACAATTTGTACATCTAGTTTGTAAATTTACAGGGTAATTTTTCTACTTTTCAAGCCAATTATAACGAGGGAGCAAGTAAGGACAGAAATGAAGACAGGTGAATGTTGTGATTCTTTTCTTATGAAACGTCCCACAGCGCAACACAACGCTCTCGGAATAGTAAATTCTGCCCTCGTGCCGGCACGCAGCTGCGTTTTATCGCCTCGAGCGCAACAGCATCAAGCGGAGCTTTATTCACGGACACAAGGTTGGTCGGTTGAGCAAAGTGGCAATTTCTCCATGTCATTTACTCAAGTCCTGCTGGGACACGGTGAGCGCTCACGCATCGCGGCATTCTCTTTTTATTCCAAGGTTGTTTACCTAACGGACATTTCACCTTCGAATCTGCATTAAAAAAAGGAGGGAAAAAACTCACGGTTGGCTTAACCTTGAAACGGTGGGCAACGAAGAGCATGCCGCGATTGCGACTGACGCTCTGGGCCGTGACTTCATTTCATAAAACACGGTTCAGAAAATACATTCACGTTGAAGAAAGAGGCAGCAATGTTTATTAAGAGAAATCCTCTCAGCATGCAGTCCTAGAGGAGGCTGACTGAGGGCCGCCACATCATGTCGAAGAAAGTACCACTCAATAGAACCCTGAACATTTGAACGCTTTGCTTTCTTCAATATTTCCTGCGCCAAGAATTGCGCTCTACAGAATGTAGTTACTGTGTGTCGAAATTTCCCGTTAATATTCAGCCAATAAACTAATAATCGCAGATCATACTGCACCGCAAATATCCCAGTGTTAACTGAACTGAACTGAACCAGTTGGTCTCATATAAACTCTACTGGAGTTCAATTAACACTGGGATTTTTGCTGTGTGATATTATATAGAATACGTAATATTTTAACGGAAGAAAAAATGCTATTCTGGCAACACTGAGCCTTCTCTTAACCCCGACCCCAAAACTAGACTTTTGACAACTATCGGGCCAGCATCCTATCTGCAGATGTTATTTAAGCGTTTTGTCAAATGAGACCATTTGTCATTCGTCATGACAGAAAAGCCTCTCAACTCATGTGCATAGTGCTCCCCCGGTGCGCGACCCCGAATATTAGCCCTGAATTCCTTCACAAGCGGACATAGGCCCGTACTGGCATCACCTGATTGAATGAACTAAATAAAAGAACCATTCCTGGGTGTTCTACATTTTGGGGGGGGGGGGCTTTTAATTTGAAAGGCTGAGGACTACACTGTCCTGGGCCTGGATCACTAGGCTGAATGACCGAGTTATCCAGATGACAGCACTGAGAAAAATTGTGAACCAAACCGATGACAAGTACTAGCATAAGAAGCTATCACAGGTTTCATGCAGTGGAGATCCACAACAAGCTCAGAAAGAGCGCGTCACGAGACAGGGGCCAGGGGCGCCATTTTAACTGATAAGGTAATGGATCGCCACGGCACGCATGAAAAAAATCCATATCGATGCCCTGACCAAGAATCGCACAAGCATTCCCCTTCCTCAAACGCGAGTTCAAGAACAGCTCTCTGTATTGGCCTTCCTGAGCGCGGATCTCAGATAGCAAGCTCCTCCGCTCCGGATCTGCCCCGGCTCTGAGCCGGATCAGCTGGAGCCGGGGCAGATCCTGAGCGGAGGTGCTTGCAATCTGGGATGGCAATGTTCTCCATCAAGATACGCACTTTCCCTCATATTCTCTTACGAAAGGCGACTAAAATATGTTAATCATTTTTTCCTGAGGAAGAGGGGTTGACTTTTGAATCTGTGCATGTCTGTTACTTTTGAAGTGTGATTTTTGAAATACTCCTTAAAAAGAGTTACAGGCAGGTTGAATAAATGTATAACTTGAAAGCCCGGTGTCGTTTCCATTGGTCGAAATGAGGTTCTGGAAGGTTCATTGACTCCCAGTGAGAGAACTGCCACACCAGTGCAATGATCACTCATAAATCATAGCGATATTCAATCATTCTTTCATTCTGGAGGGCTGCTTGCCTGGGAGAAGACATCTCATCCGTGAGTGGTTTGCATTTCAAATATAAAACCTGGTGAAATTCTATGTTTTACTAACGAGAGAAAGGATTCAAGTGTTCACTGCGATGTGATTTCTTGGACTGACACCGTTTACATTTGGAGAGTTTGTTTCCAAAAAGCAATAGGTGCCAAAATCACAAATATTGAGGTAATACCATGGAGCGACAGCCCAGTGCTTCTTACACATGGTGCAAAAATCAAGTTTTAGAAATGTATACAATAAGGTGTATTTTTTCATGGTCAAAGTTTGTGTTTCTCTAAATTTCAAAATGCAATAGGCTCCAACAAAAAAAAAAAAAAAAAAGAAAAAGCTGATTTACTCTAAATGAGCAGAATGGATATTCTGCATTTTGATACAAACGCCTCATTTGCTTTCAGGTGAAATGTGTAGTTTGGCTCGAAGACCTGTTGATGCAGGAGATTTTCACATTTTCCTCAGTGGGCGGGAGCTGGAAGAAAATGTGCTCTTTGAGTCTTGAAAAAGTTCTGCGCATCACAGCCCGCCGTGTGTACTGAGCTGATCCAGATTTACCGGACGCCATTCTGCCACTTCGATTTTGAAGGCTTGTTTTTGGAGATGCAGACTCAGTCGGGAAAGTTGGCCAGCTCGTCCTTTCCGATGTTGCCCCCGCTGAGGATGACCACCACAGTTTTCCCGGAGATGTCGGGGATTCGGTCGTTAGCGACGGCAGCGAAGGCTGCAGCTCCCGAGGGCTCCACCAGGAGGCCGGAGCCGTACAGAGTGGAGACGGCGGATCTGATTTCCTCGTCACTGACCAGCACTATCTCCTCCACGTACTGCCGACACAGGGCGTACGGCAGGGCACCTGGGACAAAACGACTGTTTGCAAACACCTCCAGCACAAAGTGCACAAAAAATATCTCATCATAAATCTCAACCATTCCCATCAATCAAACACACTCGAGACTGACGAGGGCGAAATAAGCACTCTAGGTACGAGGCCTTTTGACCCTCCGAAGACAACAGCAGCCTTTTACCAGAATTTTTTTCAAAATTTTAAATCAATGTTCTGGAACCCCATTGTGGTTGCTTTACCTCTGTGACATCACCACTAGATGTTCAGATAATGTACTGATGAATTATCTGCAGGCCCACAGATCAAAGGGTTAATGGGGGAGGGACCTACCTGCAGAGGGCGGGGCCAGTCCTGAGGCGATGCTCTTAGCGTCCATCTCCACTGGCCTGCCCTCGCTGAAACTCCGGAACATGGTGCATGCTGGGAAACCCACAGCAATCAGCCTCACCGCAAACCCACAAGCAGTAATAATTTAGGGGGCAGCTGGCAACTTTGATACCAACCATTTGATAAACATCAGACAGAAAGGAGGAGAACTTCCACATTACATAAGAATAGTTCAAAAGCCTGTGGAGAACAGCACTGTAATACTTTACAAATAATAACTTAAAATACTCACAATCACTTTTCATTATTTACAGTGCAATTACATATCCACCTGTACAATTGCATCAACTACTATAATGTCAAATACAATGAAATTATAATTGCCCACTCAACCTATCCAAACATGACCGTACAGAACATTTTGGTTTCGCTGAGTTCGACAGTACCACATTATCGAAAGTAAATATGAATTCTGATTCAGTCATTGCGCCCATTTGAACTGCATTTGTACGGCGCACCTAGTGAGGGAGAAGTGCTGAACAAATTCGCAATAATAATAATAGTATTCTCACTGGCTGCAATACCCAGTAACTAAGCGCACATAAATTGCTTTGATCCATCAGACCTAGCAGAACATTTGCACTGTACATCAGCGACCTGATTGGCCCTCGGTGTGCGCGGAGAGCAGTACCCACCCCTCGTGGGCTCTACCCCGTAGATGCGCGTGTTCTCACAGCCGGAGAGTTTCACGGCAGCAGCTACTCCTGCCAGCAGTCCCCCTCCCCCGCAGCACACGACCACCACATCCGGGCTCGGCACCGCCTCCAGGATCTCGAAGCCAAGGCTACCGACACAGCGAATCACAGCAATCAGGACAACTCCCCTCTCCTGAACAAAGGCCGACCAAAGACAACGGCCAAGCTGTAACAAAAACTTGTCAGATGGCAACCTTTTTCAAATAACCAGCGATACAAAGTTGAAAGCAAGCCACATTCCCGCAAAACTTTGCATCAGGACACTTTGAAGTCGATACATTTTCACCAGAACCAAACTCAAATAAATCGCACAGCCTGCAACAAACCTAGAGACGAACCAAATGAGTTTTCAATTGTGTGTTGCTGGTTATTTTAAAAAGGTAGACATCTGACAAGCTGTTCTGTTACAGCTGGGCCATTTTCTTTGGTAGGCCTGGAACCGAAGATCTGGAAAACCTAAATAATACATTCTTAAAAAGAACAGACTTAAAAGTCCATTCTGAAAAATATTTTTTACCATTGACCTTTGAACAACTCATTCCCAATTTTTTTGTACCCTAGATGAGCACTTCTCAGCATGTTCCTGGCATGTGAACGATGAAATTATAAAAGTCTTACTAATGACCCGAATGAAGCTCATTTTGAGACTCACCAGAATGTTTTTGACAGGCTTCTGGTCGAGTAGATTTTTGTTCCACCTGCGATCTGAGCTTAGTTACTCATGTAGTACCAGACTAAACTCATGGGATTTCCAAAACCAGGCCTGATACGGAGTCTAAATGCTTTCTTCTGTTAACCCTTAAAGCGCTGAATACAGTTTCAAGGATTAAAAATGTACTTTTCCTGGGGCGTTGAAAATCTATCATGCGGCAACAAGTTGATTTTCAATGGCATCTGATTTTGAAATCTTACATCAGTGGGCAACTATAGTGCTCTAAGGATTAAAGATAAACTATACTCTCAGTGCCGACTACAGAACAAACTGGGCCATTTGGTCTGTTGTAACTATTAAGCTGTTATATTACATCAGAGCCAAGCTGGGGCGCGTTTCCCAAACGCGCAGTTGCACCTTACGTAGTTCATCCATTCACAGTCAATGGGCTCAACTATGTAAGTAAGCATCTTTGATTTTGGGAAACGCACCCAAGGGCTGATGTTGCCATGGAGATATGTATATCAGAGTAGACGCCTCTCCCCCACTGTGTTCGTACCTCGCATGCCCAGCGATGAGGTCGACATCGTCATATGAATGCAGGAACGTCATGTTCTCCTGTTGAATGCACCGGTTGACCACCTCCATCAGGGAGGACGTCGGGACTCGTTCGACATCAATCCCAAAACTCTAGAGAAAGCAGCCGATGGAATTTTGTGTACATATATGCTACGCACACAAACACGCATTCTTCTGACCGATATTTTTACGAGAGCCTAGTTCAGGGGTCACCAACCCTGTTCCTGGAGATCTACCATCCTGTAGGTTTCTGCTTTACCTCCTACTCAGCACCTGACTCAACTAATTAGCTACTTAATTGCCCAGCTTGTGATCTTGTTCAGTAGCTAATTAGTTGAATCAGGTGTGTTGAATAGGAGGTAGAGCAGAAACCTACAGGATGGAAGCCCTCCAGGAACAGGGTTGGTGACCCCTGGCCTAGTTCCTCTTATGAGTTTTGTGTAATCAGTTAAAAAGTCATATTATGAAGAGTACTTTTACCTAAGTGTAATCGCTTGAGTGATTATCTCACATTACCTGTATTAGAACAGACCGTGACAAAGGTGCAGTTTCAGGCATCACTACTTTTCCTCGAGATCCGTAATGTCTCGTAGCGTACGCAAATGCCTTCCCATAATTCCCCGCAGACATGGTGACAAAGTGGCCCCCTGCAGGTCTACACGCAAACTGATTGGCCACTCCTCTTATTTTAAAAGAACCTGGCGACGAAGAAAAAAAAACAGGTAGAGTTGGACCATCCTTAAAATATAATACTAATGTACGCTACTCGCTTAAAATAATGTATTTTGGAAATGGGAGACTTTGAATCTACAGTTCTGGTCGATGGTCAGGCTGATGGGAGAGCACAGGCAGTTTTTAAGGCTGCATGTCACTGATAAGGAAACTGAATATGAGGAGGGTTGTCTTCTGGATGGGATGCTAAACCAAGGTCTGCACCGATAATCATATTATGCGTATAACCGCATGATATGACAGTTCATGCTTCCATGATGTTCACTCTTACTTTCCAAACCCCAGTCATATATTGAAAAAGGGAAAGGATTACCTTACACAACTAACAAATTAAACATGGATTGTACATAATAATAATAATAATAATAATAATAATAACAGAACACGGTGAAGTTTTTACGCAGTAATGGTTACTTCGGTAAAGTTGGCAACAGATTGACAGATTCGAGGTTTGCGGTTCAATAGCTCTTCAACGAAGCACTTCTCGAACACATATAACAGCTCTATCTAACCTCAGCAACACAGAGAAGCTACTACAACCCCGATTTTATCCAAACGGGCCATCCTCTGCGATCGGTAAATTGTATTGCTCCCAATATGGAGCTTGCGACCGAGCGCGAGTGTAGGGACCGTCTGCAAAGTGCAAAACGCAAAACGGCTACGTTGAAAACAGTCGGTGCCTTTGCTTCGACTCGCTAAAAATGCCACCAAATTTAAGCCAGGCACCCATGAATACCTTCGGCTCATACTGCAGCACTTTGATTTGCCAAATTATAAGGAAATCAGAGCAATGTTATCTCAAAATGATGTTTATTTTTTTTGTATTTATAATGAATTAGACTTTCAATAAAAGGCAATAACTCTGCCAAGTCTCATCCCTGCGCCACACCAATGTGTCCATGGATGCAGGGTCTCTCCATGGTCCTACTACAGCAATAAGTTTTAGGATATTTGACTTTCTGTAATTTGATTGAATTTTGATGAATTTGTATTTGTTATAAAATTCAATAGCTCCTCTAATTTTCATAACTGAGTCGTCATATTGCATTGGTGCAAGCAGGGTGTCTCCATGGTCCTACTACAGCCATTACTTTCAGGAAATTGGACTTTGGCTATTTTTGGTGAATTTTTATTTCCAATAAAATTCAATAGCTCCTATAATTTTCATCCCAGAGCCATAAAATTTCACCCATGCAATCAGGGTGTCTCCATGTTCCTACTACAGCAATTACTTTCAGTCAAGTGGACTTTGGCTATTTTTGGTGAATTTTTATTTCCAATAAAATTCAATAGCTCCTTTATATTTCATCCCAGAGCGATAATATTTCATACATGCAATCAGGGTCTTCCCATAGTCCTACTACAGCAATTACTTTCAGTCATTTGGACTTTGGCTATTTTTGGTGAATTTTTATTTCCAATAAAATTCAATAGCTCCTCTATTTTTCATCCCAGAGCGATAATATTTCATACATGCAATCAGGGTCTTCCCATAGTCCTACTACAGCAATTACTTTCAGTCAAGTGGACTTTGGCTATTTTTGCTGAATTTTTATTTCCAATAAAATTCAATAGCTACTCTATTTTTCATCCCAGAGCGATAATATTTCATACATGCAATCAGGGTCTCTCCATGGTCCTACTACAGCAATTACTTTCAGTCAAGTGGACTTTGGCTATTTTTGGTGAATTTTTATTTCTAATAAAATTCAATAGCTCCTATACTTTTCATCCCAGAGCGATAATATTTCATACATGCAATCAGGGTCTTCCCATAGTCCTACTACAGCAATTACTTTCAGTCATTTGGACTTTGGCTATTTTTGGTGAATTTTTATTTCTAATAAAATTCAATAGCTCCTATACTTTTCATCCCAGAGCAATAATATTTCATACATGCAATCAGGGTCTCTCCATGGTCCTACTACAGCAATTACTTTCAGTCAATTAGACTTTGGCTATTTTTGGTGAATTTTTATTTCCAATAAAATTCAATAGCTCCTCTGTTTTTTATCCCAGAGCCATAATATTTCATGCATGCAATCAGGGTCTCTCCATGGTCCTACTACAGCCATTACTTTCAGAAAATTGGACTTTGGCTCTTTTTGGTGAATTTTTATTTCCAAAAAAATTCAATAGCTCCTCTGTTTTTCGTCCCAGAGCCATAATATTTCATGCATGCAATCAGGGTCTTGCCATGGTCCTACTACAGCAATTACCTTCAGTGAAATGGACTTTGGCTATTTTTGGTGAATTTTTATTTCCAATAAAATTCAATAGCTCCTATACTTTTCATCCCAGAGCGATAATATTTCATACATGCAATCAGGGCCTTCCCATAGTCCTACTACAGCAATTACTTTCAGTCATTTGGACTTTGGCTATTTTTGGTGAATTTTCATTTCTAATAAAATTCAATAGCTCCTCTATATTTCATCTCCGGGCTGTAATATTTCATATAAGCAATCAGGGTCTTCCCATAGTCCTACTACAGCAATTAATTTCCGTCAAGTGGACTTTGGCTATTTTTGGTGAATTTTTATTTCTAATAAAATTCAATAGCTCCTATACTTTTCATCCCAGAGCGATAATATTTCATACATGCAATCAGGGTCTCTCCATAGTCCTACTACAGCAATTACTTTCAGTCAAGTGGACTTTGGCTATTTTTGCTGAATTTTTATTTCCAATAAAATTCAATAGCTCCTATACTTTTCATCCCAGAGCCATAAAATTTCACCCATGCAATCAGGGTCTCTCCATGGTCCTACTACAGCCATTACTTTCAGAAAATTGGACTTTGGCTCTTTTTGGTGAATTTTTATTTCCAAAAAAATTCAATAGCTCCTCTGTTTTTCGTCCTAGAGCCATAATATTTCATGCATGCAATCAAGGTCCTGCCTTGATCCTACTACAGCAATTAGTTTCATTCAAGTGGACTTTTGCTATTTTTGGTGAATTTTTATTTCCAATAAAATTCAATAGCTTCAAAATCCACAGGGTCCCTCCCAACCCTTTGGCAGTAGTTTGATCTCCTACCAGCAGGAAGGCGAGAACAAGATAACCGAGTTATAGATAAGCTCTTTTTCTCTGGTGATAGAAATGAATTTGATTTAAATGCAGAGATACCCAGCCAGTCATCAATATTTGTTGCACTGTGTGAAATACCATATAAAGAATTACATACCCATTCAGTCCTACAACTTCTTGAAAACATGGTCTGAAAAAAAAGTTATTTAAAATGTTCAGTTTGTGCTTAGGTTATGAGTACTATTTCTGTTTAATGTGCCCACATACACACACACACAAGAATCAAAACAGGACTTATGGCCATGGTTCATAACTTTCATGGTTGAAAAATAAATGGATATAAAAAAGCTTATTCTGACAAGAAGTACATGCAGTCACGCAATAAAAAGTACACACAATCAAAGAACAATTAATGTACAAAACTACTACAGCTATTGACAGCTATGTACAATGTACAGTGTAACCCTAGTGATGTGATCAAACTCACCTATGACCTCTTTAGTCATTTCCATTGCACAGTGCGCATTGCCAAGGGTCATCTACTTTTGGTGTCTGTTCTGCTGTCATCCCAAGGCAGAGTGAATGGTACCATCTTGTGCATGTTCCACATTGGATCTGTGAGATTGATTAGATTCATCATCTGAAGGTGATGACATTGTTAACAATGAAGATCTTGACCTAATTTAAAATTAGACATCCCACTATGTAATGTAAATGGTGTCTATGGCTTTACAAAACCAGTGTGTCTGCAGGACTGTAATCACTTGAAAGGTGATCAGCAGAGCATTTGTGTGCAGTAGTGGCAGTGGTGGTGCCAACCCTGTGATGCTGCCTCAAAAATGACAATGCTTATGCCTGCAAGAGCACAGCATGTCATTTTCTAAAACAACTCACCATTCTTCTCCCTTTAACAATGACGTCATATCTTCACTACTCCGTCGATAATGAATGACATCTAGGATGACTTAACATGTTAAATTTTGGAATTAAACCAAATAAGTTTTTTTTTTTTTTTTTAATTTGAAAACAATAAATTTTTCCATTTTTATTTCAACATGGCTTAAGGTTTTAGTGCAATTTGCAACAGTGCAATTTGGTGTCATATGTAGTACCTTAAACCTCAAGGTGAGAAGAATATTTAGTTACACTCTGAAATTTACAACCAAGGGTAATACCCTTTTGGTGATGGCGATAACCAGGGTCCTGAGATGTGTTGCTGATTGTGTGGTCAGAAACTCAGTGTACACTCCCTCTCTACAGTTCATAAATAGAATAAAAGGAGTGGGTGGCGCAACAACACATCAGTTCTGGCAAATGAGCTCAGGAAAAGATGGAAACTTCCAACTTATAAATGCCATTTTGTTGCATGTGTACGTACTTAGTCCTGTCCTGTCACTAATGCTGTTATATATCATTGTCTTGGAGATCACGGTTTCATCACACTGAATACAGTGTATATAACATGATAACAATACAATCCACTTGATTTGTGCCTTGATATGAAGGCTCTCCTAACTGATCCAAGTCAATAAAGGATGTGCCTATGCCATTACTTCACCTTTTATTCAGTATTGGCATCCCAGTTGACTATGTGCTGAGCCCCTCCTGTACTCACTGGTGCACTTGCTGGCACAATTCAAATGCATATACAACTTGAGAAAACAACATGAATGATAACGCCGGCTCGTATGAACAATGCAGCACAGGCTAATATTTTTAACAAAATAACTTGCTCAAAACACAAAACAACCATGATGCTCAACTCATGCAGGAACTAAGTTAACGAAAATAAATGAACATTAACCCTCTGTCTACACAGACATAACAATGTCTGGCCTCTTGGGGGGGAGGGAGCAAATGCCATGTCACAGCTAATGTCCTTCTATTAATTATCATTTGAGAGTACGCAGACACAGACAATACCTACCTGGAGAGAAAGACTGAGAAACCCCAAATTCAACAACACAGGCCCAACAGCTCTGATGGATATCTGCCATTCATTATGTCATATCAACACTGATTTCTACAAGGCCAAATGGTATCACATGGATTCAATTCCAAAGTTATGCCATTGCACTTTTATACCTCCTGATACATGAAGTTGTATTCAAATTTGTGCAATATTATGACTCATCTAGTGCAGTTGGTCACCGAGGATACAAAAAATGCATTTAGTAAATGCTTTGGTGAGACTGTATTTATGCACAGATATGAGTTGGGCTAAACTGGCCAGTTTATGTTATCATATCGTAGGATCTGAACTAATATCAAGCAATAGATTATTTTTATGTGGATAAATATAACAATAAAGTTATCACATTACTGTACATTTATGCAAGTGTCACCTTACCCAATCTGTGCCACCATCTGCATCTGTTTTTGGAAGATCCTCCTCTCCACAAAAGGAACAAAAGTCTTCCTTTGAAACTTAAAACACAACATTTTTATGTCAATTTGGATAAGCAATAATGAAGAAACTTAAAGTGTTGAAGAGATAGCTGAAATACTACCTGATGCCTGGAGGATTTCCTGGGCCATCTCTCTTCTCAGGTTTCGCAAAGATTGTTCTTTTGATGGTATCTGAAATCTCTGAGGGATGTTGGGAAAGTCCTGCATCACCATCTTGGCCATCTGAACGGATAGAAATTTAAATATGCACTTTGAATGATCTCAGAGAGAACTGATACTGAATTGCTTGACATCAAATAACAATCACCTGCATTACAAAGACACCACAGCTGGTGGCATCTTTCTGGAATGTATGCGGGATGCATCCCGCCTGCCATTTGATGTGCACCCAGTCCTCTTTGCTAAGGCGGTTTCTGCGCATCTTGAAATACTCACTGCAGAAAACAATAGTTTTTTTGTTATTAGTTAGTCAGTGTAGTATGGAGGGATTTTTTCTTAACCTGTTAATATTATGCATATGTATTTACCCAAATCGATGAGCAGCTTCTCTTGAGCTCTCCAATTCATTTGGGTCTCGCAGTGGATCAACCACATAAACATGGTTTGAAATGGCATGAAGGTACTATAAGAGTAACAGAACTAACCAAAATTAAAACATTGTAATTGTATTATTACAAGCTTGCATCATTTACTATTACATTGTTCATATCAACCACTTTAGAATACACATGAATCAAACAATGCTTATTTGTAATATAGATGTTTTCAGCAATTGCTTGTCCTGAAATATAAATGCACACACATTCAAAGAGTTAAAGTGAAGTATGTGTGAGGCAAAATTTACCACAAACTTCCAGTGCACATTTCCAACATTCACGAAACCAATGATGCCATCGTACAAATCAAATGTGACCTGAGGAAATATGGGGCAGAATACAAAAAGGCACTCTAGTCTAATACACACAAAATCCATGTGACAAATTATCAAAATAACTTTTGGATTGTCAAAGTAAAGAAACTGTTACATGTCTTTGTTAAAAAAAGAACTACCGAACACACACTTAAATTGTCGTAACACTGATGATTATTAATTCAACCTGAGGACTGCAGACAGACGTACCAACCAAACACCAAATCAGGTTTAATAAAATACATGGCGATATGTTGCTGACCTGTTTCAGTCCCTGCCTGGCCACCTGCTCTCTTGTGCCATGTAAAATAACACCCATGTTGTAGTGACTCATGGGGTAGAGTCGGCCCATTGTGTTTGTTGCATTTAGGATGGATCTGATGTAGCATTCGATCACCTTAAACAGAGTATAATACAAAAATATGCATGATGTCACGCAATGTTTTGAAGTCTTTTGTACTTTGTCATTTATTCCTTTGCAACTTGTTATTTTCAATGTACAATGAAATGTTTGCTTGATGGCTTTCTGTCGATGAAATGATAATCTTCATAATCATTTTCTTTGTACTAGTCCTCACACTTTGTCACATTGTTTTTAAAAGTATTGAAGATAATCTTAAGGTGAACTACGTGTCAGACTTATGTATATTCATATATATTTGTATAAACAACCAGGTATGACAGTTTTAATAACAAACTTGCCTCGCCCATGATGAGTTCATGAGGCCTCAAAGTCAGGAACTCACTGTGCCGCAGGGTGTAGTTGTGCTGAGGATGTCTCAAGACCACCACAGCAACTTCGGTTGGTTGGCATGCCCAAAGTGCATCAACCTGTAATTAAGGAAGCAAGTTACATTACACAGCATTTGCAAATTCCTTCAAATGTATTAAAATGGCAATATTGGACATTACACTGTTGTATTAATGAAGTCTGTCATATAACTAGGATACACAGTTTGTATTCAAAAGTAGCCTACTACCTCCAGGGACTAGTACTTTTTTATTAATAATATACAAGATAATGATTGTTATTGCCCATAAACTAGCACAATTTTTAGTTTTTTTATTACACCTTCCCACAATTACCTCACAGTCATTTTTGGAACTTGTAGTTGAGGTGGTACATTTTTCCGGGGCCCTCGGCGGTGGTGTTTCAGTGAAAGGCTCAACCCCTTTACTTAGGAGTTGACTCTTCTTTGTATCTCTCTCAGTTGATCTTTCGATGCCATCCACATTCCCTTTCTTTGGCAGCCTATGTACACCATTTCCTTTCTGGGGTGGTCTTCGGGGCTTCGGTACTGGTACAGTTTTGGGACGTCTGAAAAATTTTGATTTGGTACTCTGGGCAGCCTTCATTTCATCTCTTTTTGCCCACCCCTCTTCAGACAGGCTGATGTCCTTAGATCGGACTGGCTCCAAAAGCACTTTCTCTGAGAGATTATGGGCCAAAATATGCTCTTTGTACCTTGCCTGCAGAGAGGAGTACATTTTCCTGACAAAGGTTCCTGGCCTTAGCCGCCTCTGCTTCCTTAATATGCTCAGCTTCACAATGCCAAACCACCGCTCAATATGGCTGTTTGTCTCCCTAGTTTTGCCAGGCCCAAAATCATCGTCATCCTTGTCCACTGCATACCGCTTAAGGTTCCCTAAGAGAAGTCCACTCCAGAGGGGAATAATGCCGAGGTAATGTTCAAGGAGAACATGGATGATGGGGGGACAATGATAAGGGTTGAGTTCTTCACATGAAGCCTTCAGATCCAGCTCTGTTACCTTAGTTTTGACTTCTTTAAATATTTTGCGAAAGGCCACAGTAAAGGGAGAGCTTCCAAGGATGGTGTTTGGCACTCTATCGTCATCCTCATCAGGCCTGTCTCCTGATGTTTCAGTGTCAAGCTCAGGAACAGGGCTGTCCTTTATTAGGTCCTCAAGGGCCTTCAAATGACCTTGCACAGTCCCTCTGTATTTGGCCATCAGGACAGTGGAAATTGAACGGAAGATGCAGAATGCTACTGCTAAAGAGGTGGAATTTTGCAACCTTGCAAAAACAAAGGTGACAAATTCTCGCAGGCCTTTATCTTCCGTCTTCTTTCCAACCAGTTGAGTGACCGCCTTTAGGACATGTGCTGCACATAAGTGCAACACCGTGAATTCCCTGATGTCTTTCCAGGGCTTCTGAGCTTGGCAAACTGAAAAAGCCCTGTCAAGGTAGGCCTTTGCATCCTCCTTGTTGAAAGCTGTTAACACCGCCTGTATCAGGGCCCAGCTATAATCCGTTTCAATCTGATGGACTCTCAATTTTGTATGCTGGGACACCTTTCTACAGAACTGCATCAGCCAGAAACAAATGGCAGGAATAGCATGGTCATTGGACACCATTTCACAAACAGGCAAAGGGGGGACATCTTTCCCCCCACCGGGGAGAGTGAGGGCATAATATAATACCCTTTTAGGTTGGCCTGGAACCTTGCTGACAACACTCCCCGTGGCATCCAGGTGTAATGTTATGGGGACCCTCCTCCTTAAATGTTGCACTAGAATGTTGATGCCAGTTTCTGTATACAAATGCAATCCAAAGGGATCCACTTGAAAGTGCTGGACATATCCTGGCATCTTTGTGACCCTTGAGTCACATTCTTTAAGTATCAGTTGAGTGAGGCGAATTTCCATAAACATGTCACTGTGGAGCTGCTTTGACCTGTTGAACTCATAATTTAATGTCTTCAGAATGTCTTTAGTCAGACATTGGGAGATATTGCCAGAGAGCAATTCATCTGCTGGAGTTTTTTTAAGTTGTTTGTAAAAATAGTGGCTGACCCCTTTCCTAAGGGCTCGGGCTATTCTTCCTCTTCGGGGTTGTGTTGCATGCCGGGATTTTTTTTCCTCAATCTTGTGGATGATTTTGCCGGTTTGTTGCACCAACACATCCACATCATCTTTTCCAGGTGGCCTTCTCCTCGTGAATTTGTATGTGGCTTTGCAGGAGGGGAAACTACAGACTGCTGTAATATTTAAATATGGGCTGTTAACTTTTCGACTAAATGGATTTTTCACATGTTGACTTTTGAAAGCCAGGGTACAGCAGGGATTTTTTTTTCGAAAACTGCTGTACAGCACATGTGTCCATGGCTTCTGGAGTTTAGTGCCACCTAAGGGCACAATTTTTTTCCATTGTTTTCTCTTTATGGTTATGGTAAATTTTTTGTCTGTTTTTGGCAGTCGCCTCAGGTCAGGCTGTGCAACCTCCTGACCTTTGACGTCTTTCTCAGATGTGCTCATCTGCCCTCTCTCTTCTGTTAACTCTTCCTCCTCATAATAACCCATCTGCCCTCTCTCTTCTGTTAACTCTTCCTCCTCATAATAGCCCATCTGCCCTCTCTCTTCTGTTAACTCTTCCTCCTCATAATAACCCATCTGCCCTCTCTCTTCTGTTAACTCTTCCTCCTCAGAATAACCCATCTGCCCTCTCTCTTCTGTTAACTCTTCCTCCTCATAATAACCCATCTGCCCTCTCTCTTCTGTTAACTCTTCCTCCTCAGAATAACCCATCTGCCCTCTCTCTTCTGTTAACTCTTCCTCCTCAGAATAACCCATCTCCCCTCTCTCTTCTGTTAACTCTTCCTCCTCATAATAACCCATCTGCCCTCTCTCTTCTGTTAACTCTTCCTCCTCAGAATAACCCATCTGCCCTCTCTCTTCTGTTAACTCTTCCTCCTCATAATAACCCATCTGCCCTCTCTCTTCTGTTAACTCTTCCTCCTCAGAATAACCCATCTGCCCTCTCTCTTCTGTTAACTCTTCCTCCTCAGAATAACCCATCTGCCCTCTCTCTTCTGTTAACTCTTCCTCCTCATAATAACCCATCTGCCCTCTCTCTTCTGTTAACTCTTCCTCCTCGTGAAGGCCCATGTCCCCTCTCTCTTCGCTATAATCCTCCTCTTCAGATCGGCTCATCTCTCCTCTGTCCTCCCCTTTGCCCTCTTTCTCTGATGAGTTCGTCTCCTCTCTCTTTTTCCTTTCTTCTAAATTTTTTGCATCAACTGGTTCATCTCCTTTAGTCTGGCTCTTAACTAAATCCCTAATACCATTCCGGTTTTGGGTCCATATGATCCAAAGCCAATGGCGCTGTCTTTTGAGGTTTTCACCAAAGACCTCCAAGGACAGCTCAGACCATAGGTGTGAGGAGTAGGATTGGTCTTTTTTAGAAATTTCTGCCCTCTTCATAATTTCTACAACAGAGTGAAGTCCTCCAGCTTTTTCCCAGAGCTCTCTTCTCTCTCTACTGCCTTTTTTAAACCTCCCCATCTTCTCTGAATCGTGAAAAAAAGACAATTAGCTGCATTACGCAAAAATAATTATGCGAACTGACAGTTTATATGAATTTAACTTTGCTGTGTCTTCAAACATAAAGAAATATAAATAATTTATTTTAATCATGTTTTGGAATTTTGTCTTTAGCTGATTGTATTCCACTCACAATCTTTCTTCATGCAATTCCAAAAATAGAGGGAACGCTAAAACTTAAAAATAATTTGAACACATTATGCCACATGACATAGTCCTATGCATAAAATTGCCTTCCTCCTCTGTTAAACATAAAACATGAGATGCAATAAACTGACATTAATTAAAAAATCTGAAATTGTCAGACTATTGTATCAAAGTAGTACTGCAAAATCAACTACTATTCCAACTTGCATTATAATTTATCTTGATGTATTACCTCTCTTTTCTTTTGGCAAGATATGCCTTTCTTGCAGCCAAATCCTTTTTAATGTGCTCCCTGTACCATGCTGATTGAACTTTACTTGATAGTGGCACTGAAATTTTGGCATATTTTATTTGACAATATAACACATTTCTGTGTGTGTACACGTTTTTCTCCTACATTTCTCAACCGATTATCACCAAATTTGGTGTGAATATCCACTTGGACACCAGGAAAGACTTTACGTTGCCCGATTTTTGAAAAACGATCATGCACGCAAAAAAAAATGTCAATTTCACTCCGGGTAGCGTGTAAACTAATATAACCTGATGCGCGTAGCAATCTCCGGTTTCACCGCTAGGAGCCGCAGTATCCTTACGAAGGTGCGTTGAGGTAACCTGCGAGCAGGCTACTGTTTGCGATGCGGCCGTGCAAGAAAGCCAGGCTTTTGGGAGGGTACCGCGTTCGTTCACGAATGCAGCATTGTCATTAGTCGAACTTGACAGCTCCCAAATTCAAATTTTACAGTTGAACACTCGCAGGGCTGGCGTTAAACCTGAAAATTCGGCGGCAATTATTGACATAAATTAGTCCTGGCTGATTCTACGTGGTTTCCCTTGGTTAACACGTTCTCCAATTCAAGAATAATCAAGTGGCAATTGAAGACACGGCTTCTCTCCCTCATGCGATCTAAAAGCGACAAAATAATGGGCAACAAAGCGGGTAGCAGCTAGTATATAATAGCTTGAAATACCAATCTATTTATCTTATATTGTGATATTCTCTGCAGTTGCGCCACCTGACTTTACAATTAATTCCTAATTGAACAGGCAGGTGCTTGGACACCTAAATTTGAGTTAACCTTTGTTAACAAGTTAATGCCTTCGATTTTAAGTTAAAAAAAAAAAAATATATATATATATATATATATATACAGTATATATATAATTTAATTTTTTTTGATAAAGTGACATTTTAGCAGTTTTTCAATGATTTGTACCACCTGGCATGGAAAGCTTATCACCTATTAGTTGAAAGAAGCTATTTATTAACAACATTTGAGAGAGATCTACAAACCTTTTCAGTCAGCCACAATGGTTACTGTGGTCCCCTCTTCCAGGCTGCGTGAACGCCGCCCCCAAGTACAGCCAATCCGATCGCGAGCTAGAGTACAACCAATCCGCTCACGAGCCAGCCAATTCAGTTCGAATTCCTCTCCTCAAAGCGGAGTGGGCTTTTTACCATTAATATGGTAAAAAACGAATGCATTTAATCGTCTTTTCTCATTAAAGAAACTGATTATTGAGGTTACATTAGATATTTAAGCTATTTTAACTATGTTAACCAATGCGAACAAGTAGACATAACCTTAGCTAAACATGTCATACTTGTTAACTTCAACACTTCTACAATATAACTTCAAGTATGACTGTTTGAAACATAAATTTGGCCTACTTGAGAGATATTTCATTAAATAAGCTGTTTAGCTGAGCTTCTGAAAAACTTCAACAACAAGTTGCTGTAACGTCAGCTGCCTTAGAGGCTGATTGTAGAGACTAGTGCCTTGCAGACTGGTTAGAAGTCTAATGATGATTTCATATTGTGTGACCTTCCATAGTATTCAATCAGATGCCTTCAAGGCATCAGGGCCCTGGGATTTTTTTAAAAATTTTTTTTATAGGGCTTCACGACAGCACCGAGACATCGTTTCAACTCCTAAAGATTGTGTAAAAAGTAAAGACAGCACCAATATGCAACAACATCTTTGTCAGTTTTTTGAGGTAACTTTGTTGGTTTCAAATCTTAATAAATCTGTTGGCTGAAAAAAAGACTTTAAATTAGCCTTGGAAGCCTCCAAGAGGCCCCCTCAGTAATGCTAAGGGAGTCTCTACTGTCAGCCCTGAAGGCATCAGAATTGTACACACACACACACGTGTGTGTGTGTGTATATGTGTATGTATATATATATATATATATATATATATATATATAGTGCTGTGAAAAAGTATTTGCCCCCTTCCTGATTTCTTATTTTTTTGCATATTTGTCACACTTAAATGATTCAGATCATCAAACAGATTTAAGACAAAGATAACCCCAGTAAATACAAAATGAAATGCTTAAATGATGATTTCATGTATTAAGGTAAAAAAGCTATCCAAACCTACCTGGCCCTATGTCAATCATGAATTAACTGTGATTAATCACATTTTTTATTTAGTGAAATAAAAATTCACCAAAAATAGACAAAGTCCACTTGAATGAAAGTAATTGCTGCAGTAGGACCATGGCAGGACCCTGATTACACACATGAAATATTATAGCTCTGACATGAAAAACAGAGGAGCGATTGAATTTTATTGGAAAAAAAAATTCACCAAAAGTAGACAAAGTCCACTTGATTGAAACTAATTGCTGTACTAGGACCATGGAAAGACCCTGATTGCATGGATGCAATATTTTTGCTCTGGGATGAAAAGTATAGGAGCTATTGAATTTTATTAGAAATAAAAATTCACCAAAAATAGCAAAGTCCATTTCACTGAAAGTAATTGCTGTAGTAGGACTATGGAGAGACCCTGATTGCATGTATGAAATATTATTGCTCTGGGATGAAAAGTATAGGAGCTATTGAATTTTATTAGAAATAAAAATTCACCAAAAATAGCCAAAGTCTAAATGACTGAAAGTAATTGCTGTAGTAGGACCATGGAGAGACCCTGATTGCATGTATGAAATATTATTGCTCTGGGATGAAAAGTATAGGAGCTATTGAATTTTATTAGAAATAAAAATTCACCAAAAATAGCCAAAGTCCAAATGACTGGAAGTAATTGCTGTAGTAGGACTATGGGAAGACCCTGATTGCATTTATGAAATATTATCGCTCTGGGATGAAAAGTATAGGAGCTATTGAATTTTATTAGAAATAAAAATTCACCAAAAATAGCCAAAGTCCACTTGACTGAAAGTAATTGCTGTAGTAGGACCATGGAGAGACCCTGATTGCATGTATGAAATATTATCGCTCTGGGATGAAAAATAGAGGAGCTATTGAATTTTATTGGAAATAAAAATTCAGCAAAAATAGCCAAAGTCCACTTGACTGAAAGTAATTGCTGTAGTAGGACTATGGGAAGACCCTGATTGCATGTATGAAATATTATTGCTCTGGGATGAAAAGTATAGGAGCTATTGAATTTTATTAGAAATAAAAATTCACCAAAAATAGCCAAAGTCCAAATGACTGGAAGTAATTGCTGTAGTAGGACTATGGGAAGACCCTGATTGCATTTATGAAATATTATCGCTCTGGGATGAAAAGTATAGGAGCTATTGAATTTTATTAGAAATAAAAATTCACCAAAAATAGCCAAAGTCCACTTGACTGAAAGTAATTGCTGTAGTAGGACCATGGAGAGACCCTGATTGCATGCATGAAATATTATGGCTCTGGGATAAAAAACAGAGGAGCTATTGAATTTTATTGGAAATAAAAATTCAGCAAAAATAGCCAAAGTCCACTTGACTGAAAGTAATTGCTGTAGTAGGACTATGGGAAGACCCTGATTGCATGTATGAAATATTATTGCTCTGGGATGAAAAATAGAGGAGCTATTGAATTTTATTAGAAATAAAAATTCAGCAAAAATAGCCAAAGTCCACTTGACGGAAATTAATTGCTGTAGTAGGACTATGGGAAGACCCTGATTGCTTATATGAAATATTACAGCCCTGGGATGAAATATAAAGGAGCTATTGAATTTTATTAGAAATAAAAATTCACCAAAAATAGCCAAAGTCTAAATGACTGAAAGTAATTGCTGTAGTAGGACCATGGAGAGACCCTGATTGCATGTATGAAATATTATTGCTCTGGGATGAAAAGTATAGGAGCTATTGAATTTTATTAGAAATAAAAATTCACCAAAAATAGCCAAAGTCCAAATGACTGAAAGTAATTGCTGTAGTAGGACTATGGGAAGACCCTGATTGCATGTATGAAATATTATCGCTCTGGGATGAAAAGTATAGGAGCTATTGAATTTTATTAGAAATAAAAATTCACCAAAAATAGCCAAAGTCCACTTGACTGAAAGTAATTGCTGTAGTAGGACCATGGAGAGACCCTGATTGCATGTATGAAATATTATTGCTCTGGGATGAAAAATAGAGTAGCTATTGAATTTTATTGGAAATAAAAATTCAGCAAAAATAGCCAAAATCCACTTGACTGAAAGTAATTGCTGTAGTAGGACTATGGGAAGACCCTGATTGCATGTATGAAATATTATCGCTCTGGGATGAAAAATAGAGGAGCTATTGAATTTTATTGGAAATAAAAATTCAGCAAAAATAGCCAAAGTCCACTTGACTGAAAGTAATTGCTGTTGTAGGACTATGGGAAGACCCTGATTGCATGTATGAAATATTATTGCTCTGGGATGAAAAATAGAGGAGCTATTGAATTTTATTGGAAATAAAAATTCACCAAAAATAGCCAAAGTCCACTTGACTGAAAGTAATTGCTGTAGTAGGACCATGGAGAGACCCTGATTGCATGTATGAAATATTATTGCTCTGGGATGAAAAATAGAGTAGCTATTGAATTTTATTGGAAATAAAAATTCACCAAAAATAGCCAAAGTCCACTTGACTGAAAGTAATTGCTGTAGTAGGAACATGGAGAGACCCTGATTGCATGGGTGAAATTTTATGGCTCTGGGATGAAAAGTATAGGAGCTATTGAATTTTATTGGAAATAAAAATTCACCAAAAATAGCCAAAGTCGAAATGACTGAAAGTAATTGCTGTAGTAGGACTATGGGAAGACCCTGATTGCATGTATGAAATATTATCGCTCTGGGATGAAGAATAAAGGAGCTATTGAATTTTATTAGAAATAAAAATTCACCAAAAATAGCCAAAGTCCACTTGACTGAAAGTAATTGCTGTAGTAGGAACATGGAGAGACCCTGATTGCATGGGTGAAATTTTATGGTTCTGGGATGAAAAATAGAGGAGCTATTGAATTTTATTGGAAATAAAAATTCACCAAAAATAGCCAAAGTCCAATTTCCTGAAAGTAATGGCTGTAGTAGGACCATGGAGACACCCTGCTTGCACCAATGCAATATGACGACTCAGTTATGAAAATTAGAGGAGCTATTGAATTTTATAACAAATACAAATTCATCAAAATTCACTCAAATTACAGAAAGTCAAATATCCTAAAACTTATTGCTGTAGTAGGACCATGGAGAGACCCTGCATCCATGGACACATTGGTGTGGCGCAGGGATGAGACTTGGCAGAGTTATTGCCTTTTATTGAAAGTCTAATTCATGATAAATACAAAAAAAATAAACATCATTTTGAGATAACATTGCTCTGATTTCCTTATAATTTGGCAAATCAAAGTGCTGCAGTATGAGCCGAAGGTATTCATGGGTGCCTGGCTTAAATTTGGTGGCATTTTTAGCGAGTCGAAGCAAAGGCACCGACTGTTTTCAACGTAGCCGTTTTGCGTTTTGCACTTTGCAGACGGTCCCTACACTCGCGCTCGGTCGCAAGCTCCATATTGGGAGCAATACAATTTACCGATCGCAGAGGATGGCCCGTTTGGATAAAATCGGGGTTGTAGTAGCTTCTCTGCGTTGCTGACGTTAGATAGAGCTGTTATTTGTGTTCGAGAAGTGCTTCGTTGAAGAGCTATTGAACCGCAAACCTCGAATCTGTCAATCTGTTGCCAACTTTACCGAAGTGTAATGGTTTCCGTTTTGGATGGAGCGTCCCACGAAAACGTAAATACAAACCAGCCCTTTGCAGGTTTTCCATTTTGATGTGGATATCGCATGTTGCGCTCAGAGGTAAAGTAGTCTGGCTCCAGCGGATCATTGGCGTATTTATGACTCCTAAGGGGCTCGTCCTCACGGTCTCCCGTGCTGCCTGCAGCGTTCGGAGGGTTATTTCAGCGGTCTGGTCCTCCATGCAGTTGCCGAGCTGCTCAGAACACACACAGAATCGATCATCGCATAGTATTAAACACAGTATGTGTCCGATCACTGCCCCCTCGAACTGAAGCAGGCAGTAATAAGCTACGACAACGCTTAAAATATATTTTTTGTTCCTCTCCACCCAAAGAAATCGAAATGAGCAGAAATCACAAAGTGCTCGGCCTTTCCTCTGCCAAATTTGGTCCGTGATTTAAAGGAGAAAGGCACTTGTATCGCTCACCTGATAGTTTCTCGGTAGGCTGCCGAGTAATGCCAGAAGTAGATGAAACGAATAGTTTTGACGAGCGACGATATGTGACAGCGGAGATCGAACTTGTACCGGAACAAGAATCACTGCACGAGTTGTTTATAGTACAACGCTTTTTGTCGACGGACTATCTATTATGGTGCTCTGAAGAGGAGTCCCACTTCCGCTGTCACCAGCTTCACGAATGTAGTTTCTCAGCGCTGTGCCAGGGTAGTGGCCAGAACTGATTTTTTTTTTTAACATAGGCCTACAATGGAGATTAATAAATTGCCATCAGAAATTTCCATATAATAATAATAATAATAAATTATAATAAAGCTATTATTATTATTATTATTATGACACAATGCAGTGAGCTGAAATAACTAATAGTATACATAATTTGTTATATATATATATCACCGCGTTCTCAATTTAATTAGCACGGCAGTAATTTTACAATCTTCATAATACCTCGTAAATTTTTTGGATTGGCCATTTAATGGAAAATACTTCCTCAGAGTTGAGGTAACCTGCTCAGTGGTCTCCACTGAATATACAGCCCAGAGCGCGATGAAACTCCAGCTCAGTCCTGCAACACCTGCAAACTTGCTGTGTGCACTGCGCATGCCAATAAGCTTTGTTTTTCAGAGTTTGGGTCAGTTCATCAGCCAATCTGAGAAAAGCTCATTATCACAGAGCTGCTGCCCACACAAAGGCACCCAGTCCCATCAAAGGGGAATGAAATTTAATTTCAATTTTAATCACAATTTTTACTTTTTTTTACAGTGCGCTTTTGTCCTCCATAATGTATTTAATTTTAAAAATCCAAGTACTTCGAACCTCCATGGGAGTCAGTCATTGAGAAGATCGAGGCTCAGTAATGTGAGGTCATTCAACTGGCAGACCGTTCGACCACAACACACTTGGGCTTCATTTACTGAGAGCTTCAGCAAACGTAAAACTAACAACACTACTCATGACAAAGTGAAACAAACACTCTGACCTATCATGTTCTTTTTTATTGGTTTTAGACAACAGCTCCTTTCACACGTCTGTCAAAAGCCCTTTGGTACATTTCCCAAAGGCTAAGTCGCTCCAAGTTTTTGGGAAACGTACCTCTGGGCAGGGGGATGACCCACCCCAAACGAACACCTCAAGAAACTCGTACACTGACTGATCAATACAGCACAGAGCTGGCTTATTGCGACAGAAGCACTGAATGGGACAGGCCATGCACACACCGTACTAATCTGGGAGAATCTGTTCAGAATAATAAGTCCAATGACTGTATCTCAAAACATAGGCTGCATCCTTTGAAGCCTGTGTTTTTAGATTCAAGATTCAAGTCTTTTATTGTCACTATCCAAGATAACAAAATTTTGTGGACTCGCGGCAAAAAAGACGCGGAATAAAAAAAATAAATATCAAAATAAATAGAAAAATACAACAAGCGAAAAAGAGAAATATTTACCCACATGGAATAAATGGGATAAATAGTATATACATAGATATGAGTGGCTGCGGATGCGGAATAAAGTGCGCTTAGCGCGAGTCGCAGTTGAAGGGTTGTGGAGAGAGAGTGATTGTCAGCGGGGGTGTATGTGTCTGAGAGGGTACGTGTGACTAAAGGTGGGAGGGGGGGCGTGAGTAAATGAGTATTTTCTCTAGGGGGATGTGAAACACTACAGGGCAGCGATTGCTTTCACAGCTCTGGGGAGGAAGCTGTTCCTGAGCCTTGTAGCGCTTGCTTCAATGGTCCTGTACCGTTTTCCCGATGGCAGCGGTACAAACAGTCCACAACCCGAGTGGGTGGAGTTTCTTGCGATGCGTCTGGCCGTCTTCCGGACACTGCGAATGTAAACAGAGTCTAGATCAGTCAGACGGCATCCCACAATCCCCTGTGCACTTCTCACCACCCGGGCTAGGTCCTTTCTGTCCTGTGCAGTGCAGCTACCGGACCGCACTGTCACGCTGGGACACAGGATGCTCTCTATTGCAGCTCTGTAGAAATTTGCGAGCAGTTGAGAGGAGAGAAAAGTCCGCTTCAGCTTCCTGAGGAAGAAGAGCTGTTGTTGGGCCTTCTTCTCCAGGTGTGAGGTGTTGAGTGACCAAGAGAGGCCAGAGGAAATATGCATGCCCAGGAACTTGATGAAATGACATTACGTCAGTTCTGCAGATGGAATTATGTGACGACCCCTAAAAATGCAGCCTTCAAAGGATGCAGCCGACGATTTGAGATGGCACCCAGTGGCCCAATTCCAATCCAACCCCTTACAGACTCACTGATTTAGAGGGGCGTTCACGGTAAGTCCGTGAGTGTGTGAGGGCTGTTCCACTGTCAGATCATCAAGTCAGTGAGGCCGTGAATGAGCCCTTACTGCCCCCCTTCCATAAGGCAGCATCGATGCTGACTTTGGGAAAGGAAATTACCCACAGTTCATAGCTTTGTGAAGTCAAATATGGGGGATGCCATCGGAAGAAAAAAAGGTAATAAACCAAAGAACGATCCCATCAAGGTCATGGAAGGAGAAAGAAAGAAAAGGTTTACGTGTAAGTATTAACGTTCATTGTCACAACTGCGTGTAGTTTGTGATTATTGCAGTCTGGTGATTTGGTCAAATCAAATCGTGAAAGGGGGGAAGCGCTGTTCCATTACAATTTATAGGATCTGCAGCCCTCTCAGACTCTCAGACTCAGTCCCTTTCAGCTGACGTCAATTAAGTCAGTGAGGGTTCAGGGCTTGAGTCCTCAGTCTTCAGATTGGAAATGGGCCAGTGCCTCTTACAGAAACTCAAGAAGACTCATCACCACAGAGCTCCCGGATCACTGGTCATCGCCGTCACGGGCGTCTTCGAAGCTGAAACCTGTCCTATACCGCCATCTTGTGTTTTGAAGTTGAAATGTCGATTTGTGGGAGTTTGGAACTGAACAGTGGCAGGGAACCCAGTTTCAGGAGAGCCATAGCCCTGCGTGTTCTAGACGTTTCTCCGTTTTAACGCATCCAATGCGATCAAATTTAGCTTCGAAAATGCTTGATAATTCTTGATAATGAGGTCTTCGTTCGAATCATTGAATCAGGTTTGTCTGAAAAATGCCAGACGATGGCGCTCCAGGAGCGCAGTTCCCTACTCCTAATGCGTGCCTGTAACCTGTCATTTTTAAGTCGCAGGTATACTCTCGAATTGCAGTCCATTTATTGCCGCTTCAGATGTTTCGGATCACCTGATTTCACAGAGAGAACTGTCGCACTGTTATTGTTTTTTCCCACTTGAAGCACCTTTAATCTAAAATTGGAGACCCTGGTGCTAAAACTACTGTCACAAAATTGTCTGCTGTGGAAAAAATTGAGGTCTGAAAATACAACGGATGCTTTTTATCTTCCAGTCGCAGACCCCAGTGCTAAAAGCACTTGAGTCACAAACAGTGCATTTTAAGACAATTGAGAAACTTGACTTGGATAACTATTAAAGCCATTTCCATTCCTAACCTCACAGTGAATGAAAAATTAATTTTAGGACTTATAACACTAAGCTCTTCAATTGTACCTCTCACGGGAGTACAGGCTGATGGCTTGAATGCAATGTTTGAGAGGTATTTTGCTAAGTGGTTCGCATACGTGAGTCTGTAGTTGCTTCACAGCAACCAAGCGCGGTCACAAACACAAGTTTCCAGCCAAAGCCTTTGCGTCAATCATTTCTCAAAATATCTTCCACATGACCAGCTCAGCTTCACAACCCACGTTTATACTGTTTTAATCCATGTACAAATATTGTAACAGCTTTCCCGAATACTGTAACCAATTTAACTGGTTGAAAAAAGAGATAATAAATTCAAAAATCACATTTAGAACGCATGCATAATCTATACTATGAATAACAACTGTGAATGTGAAATTCTGCTCACATCGAATTGTCTAATGTAAATACAAATTCAAAGTCTAAAAACTGTTTAGTCTAAAACCCCCCATGCATTTGCAAGTCAGGAAACTTGATTAATCTTGCACCTCCAACATTTATGTTTGCTTCAAATTGGTATTATTTATTAATGTCACTCATTAACGGTCCACCGCAAAACACACCTAGAAATGCAAGTTGTCTCAGACAGCTAGTATAGCCTATTTCATGAAAGACCGTTGTTTTGCTGGGGGGTCATTTTTAGTCTTGCAGAAGCCAGTCCCCCTCACTGTCGTTTGTGTGCAAGATGCAGCTCTCTGTGCTGTCCGCTGAAATACTTAGCAAGCATTGGCTCCTGCCCAGTAACGAGGCCAGTGATTGAGGAGTGTCGGGTTCAAATTCAGGTGACGAGTTGTCCCATGTCTGCTTGGCGCGCCTGAGCCGGGGACGGTGCGTAAATGACACTGTCAGCGAAGCTTCCGTCAGCTGCCTTAGAAAGGATGAAAGGCACAGATAGGGCTTTCTGCTCTTTTCAATGTGTTAATTATATATATTTTTACTGATAAACGGTTGATTGATTGAGCAGTGTTACTCCTCTGTAGCAATTCTCTGTGAAAATGCCCTGTAAGCGATACACTCTTCCCAGGTGACGGTAACAAGCCCGTCTGAAGGTTGTCTGAGGGAATGAGCCGAATTTCGCAATCGAATAGTTGTTGCTCTGGGTTTGCACCGGCAGTAAGGTGAGCCAGTTGGCTCAGAAGTCAACAGCTCTGCAGTTTCGTGTCCTTTTTGCATGATAGAGCTTTAGGTTGCATCTGTGGATGGCACGGCGGACTGTGTTTACAGACAGTGGTTTCTTGAAGTATTCCTGGGCCCATTTAGTAATGCCAATGACAGAATCATGCCGGGGAGTGATGCAGTGGCACCTGAGGGCCCGAAGATCACGGGCATCCAGTGAAGGTCTCAGCCTTGTCCTTTACGTACCAAAGTTGGGTCCAAGTACTTTCAAGTATTTTTGAGAATTGTATAGAAACATTGTTTTTTTAAAAACCATAGTGCTTGTATTTGTATCTGAGTACTACCTAACAATGCCTAATATTAGGCAATTGGCCTAATAATATTATTAGGCCTAATGCCTAATAATATCTAATAATAAGTACATGTACTTGTATTAAAGTACTTTTCAAAGTACTTGACCAATCTCTGTCAGCACTTAGGAGACAGATTGGTCAAAAACTTTGAAATGTACTTGAATACAAGTACTTTAGACATTAATCGGAAGTACTCCGATACAAGTGGAAGGTATTTAAAAAAAAATACTTTCATCCAATTCTTGAAAGTACTTCAAAGTATTCAAACCCAACTTGTTTCGCACAGAGATTTTTCCAATTTTGATGATGTTATGCACTGTCGATGATGAGACCTTCAAAGCCTTTGCAATTTGATGTTGAGGAACATCGTTTTTAAAATATTCCACAATTTTTTAATGCTGACCTTCACAGGTTGGAGAGCCTCTGGCCATCTTTACTTCTGAGAGACTCAGCCTCTCTAAGACATCCCTTTTATAGCCAATCATGTTACACACCTGATGCCAGTTAATGTAATTACTTGTTAAATGATCTTTCAGTTGTTTCTCTTATATTTTGCTTTTTCAGCCCTTTTTTGCCTGTGTCCCAACATTTTTGAGACCTGTTGCAGCCAGAAAATTGAAATGAGCTCATTTTGTGGATAAAAATGTAAAAAGTTTCAGTTTCAACATTTGAAATGTTATGTATGTTCTATTGTAAATAACATATTGGCTCGTGATCTGACAGTCATTGCATTTTGATTTTATTCACAATTTACATTTCGTCCCTATTTCGGAATTGGGTTTGTACATAGTTTGACCTATTCACTTACAAAATTTTTGGAAACGCACCCCATTATCTTTGAATGTGTTTGCCATGTACTGGAGACAGGAAATGGCCCCGTAACACCATTCACTGAGGCATCCTGAGCCAAATTATGCTGTCGTATGCAGGCATGGAAGCCGCTGGATGGAATAGAGAGTGAGCTTTGAAATGTGATAATACATCGCATGATGGCAGAGGCTCACACAAAATGCTACCAGAAGATCATCAATAAAAGGCGGATAGAGCAGGGCGTCAAACGAAAGGAAAAGGGCCGTTTACGACCTTCAGGGCAGAATACCTCATCAGCGCTGGGCAGTGAACCTGCTCCAAAGGGTCAAAGCCGATTTTAAGGTCAGACATTGTGTCTTCATCAACTAAATCTGGCGAAAAACGTTCAAATCACATTCTTTTGAACGAGTGCATCATAAGCAGGAAAAGCACTCGAATACCAGATACGATGACAATGAAAAGAAAATTAGACAAACTGGTAACGTGTGAAATTGATGAGCATAAACTGAAGAAAGCCGCTTCATTTCATAATGACCACAGGAGTCTTTTAAAACTTGGAGAATCCGATCCAAGATAAATCTAAGTAAGGAAGCCTTAGAAGCCTTTTTCAGCCACTTGGCCTAAGAGCATCTCACCTGTTTCCTTCCAAAATGCGTAGTAAAGAAAGGATACTTTCGATAGTGTGGAGTCAGTGCATTGCCAGTGTGTCTGATGTGGGACAGACAGTTTTTCATTCGCTCCCTGGACAACAGAAGCTGCCTTTTACAAAGCACAACACTCATTTCTCTGTTCACAGATCTTCAGGCTGTTTCCATGAATAGTATGATCAGTACGCATTGGCATTATCTACTGTACCTACAAAATATTGTGCAATTTATATTAGTCTTACTGCAGCACATTCGGGTTGTATTTCCAAAGTTTTGAATTCAGGTGTGATTCTGCAAGCCAAGCGGACGCGACCTATCGCCAAATGCCCACATGTGAATGCTAACTATGCGAGCATTTCGTCAGCTAATGCGCACGTACACCGGGTGCTGAACTCAGGGCTGCGCAGCTGTTGCAGTGTAATCTCTTATCCAGCGCCGCTTGGAGCACAGAGATGGTAATCTAACACCTCTGCCTAAAATACCGGCTCGCTTGCGCCCTGGAAGCCTTGCCCATCCAAACAGCTAAAGGTCAATAACACCAAGAGATAGTAAGTCCCTCCAAAGTAGATTGAAATGCCTGCAAATCTGTACTTTTTATTTTAAGTTGACACATTCAAGTCTTTTTTTTATATAAGTAAGAGTCTTGTAGGCCTACTAGATGTGACCCTCTGCATCATTTTCCCTTTTTTGGGGGGTACATTCAAGTATCAGCATATCCGGTATTTTTTGGAAAACGAGTTGGTTTTTGCAGACAGAGAACGGAAGAGAAACTACACAAGTCCAAAAAAGATGAAGATTTCAGCAGTGGAGTTCACAGAGGCATTTACAGCAGAACCATTTATTACTCTTAAAGCATGTCATTTATAGCAGAGGAGAGCTTGTCACACAATGTCTCAGGATTATGGCAAAATCAATGATTCCATACAGCAGTGGTGACAGTTACATTATGATAATCGAGCGCAAATACAGAACTATAATAAGAAAATAACCCATTCATTCACCCAACATCCATTCACTCAGTGGTCCATTAAACATGACAGACATGATGGTCTGTCATCAGGATGAGGATTTCTGTCACTGAGAGTCTTATTTCCTTTTCAGTAAGAGTAAAAATTCAACATTCAGAACAGTGACATCATCACCTTAACTTTAGAAACTTTGCTGTCCATCATCAACTTTACAAAGTTTTAATTCACTGCAAGCAGTGGAAAAGTCGCAAGGAAAAAAAATACTGATGACAGGAATAATGCCTATGGATGGAAAAAAAACGTTCAAAATACAAACACAGCTGTATCAATAAGCTTTTGCACAAAAATACAAATTTAAAGAGCTTAACGATCTAATGGGGATCATTCCATATAGATCTATTTATCAAGTATGAACAGCTTCAATTCAAGGGTATTTAACTCTGTAAATTGCAACCATTTAATATGGTGACAATTTCAAAATACTAACAGACATGCCTGCAAGTGGCTTTTCAGTCTGCAGATATGCTGCAGGATGATGCAAATTTAGGTTAGGGTTTGTCGACCAGGCAGGAAGGCTGTAATGACAGAGGACACGAATATGCCTCTCAGGACAATTCCCTTTGGCCATTAACTGTCAACAACATAAACAACTCCATGAATACACGGCCACACAAATAAAACAACAAATGGCTACTCAAGATGGTCGACTACAGAAGACCCAGCACGCGCTGCAGTTCAGTAAACAGCAATCACGTAAGCATACCCTCATATTTTTAAGTTAACAACCCTCCTTTGCCTATTCGTGCAGAATTCATGTGCTTCTTTCTCAGAAATTCATCTCCACATTTTAGATAAAATGTTTCACCAAATGAAGTTTCTCCTACACGCAAGGATTTTTAAAAATGTATTTTTCTCCGTTTCTGACATTAATTGCGTTGATCCTTCGGTTTTTGGTCATTTGGTATTCCCTGTTGAATGCGGATGTCAATTTAAATAAGGTGCATAATTACTCTGGTAGACAAAGTAAGTTACTGTGGCCACGAGCGTAGGACACAAGTTCGAAAGCTGAATTAGAAATGTTCTTGTCTTTCCAATTCATTCACCTGTTGGTGGACCAATAGTAATGCTCCTCGAAGCCAGACCCAGTTCTCCTCTGTTGGCCTCTTGCAGGCGCTGTTTTTCTCCATGGCAGAGCAGCCAAATGACAGAGAACAAGTAAAGTGCAAAGCAGGCCAGGAAATCGTAATAGTAAGCCGTAATGAAGAACAGCGCACAAAGGATCGAGAAGAAGAAGCCTCTGCAAAGGTGACCTGACCAGAAGGACTCCTTGCAGGACGGGTCCGCTTCGGATGCAGTTACCACTCTCACCACTGGAGGCAGCGTGATAGCTTCATCTTTTCCAGTAGTTTCTGCAGAGGCACAACTGGACTCCTCCGTGGTATTGTCATCCTCGTCCAGGGACTCGCTTATGGAGGACAGAGTCGTGAGCTGAAGTCTCGATCGGCTTGTCAACGACCTCTTTCCGCCGCTTATGGGTGTGGAGCCGCTGTTCCTGAGCGATGCGCGGCCCAGCTGTTGAGCATGTGCGAGTTTCACGCTGCGCATGTGTAGTTCCATCTCGTCATCTGTCAGGGAGTCAGTGGAGACGCTGTCGTCTTCTACATCGCCATCAGGGTTCTTCCCGCACTGATATCCGCCTACATCCAAGGATTGCTGGCCTTCATCTCGACAGCTTTCCCACACTTCCTTCGCCTCTTTCTCTGTCTTGCCACCCTGCTCTGCTCTGTTCATTTGAAGACAAACATCTACCGCCCCTGGTGTATCTGCTTTTGAATCCGCAAACGTTTCAGATTCCACCCCTACTCCCTCTTCAAGATCTTCTCTTTCCTTGAGTATTTCTTTCCCTCCGCCATGGTGCTCATCTTTCCATCCTGTCAAAAAGACTTCCTGTCGATCATAAATAGCTGCGGTCTTTCCCGTTGACATCTCTGATTTCACCTCATCTATGCCGGCTGGGGCTTTTCCAACTGATTCATCGATACTGTCTCCATATTCCAATGATGGCGCTTCTTCATCATGATCTTTATCCAGCTCCTCACTGCTAAGATATTTACCCTCTGCTGACGACTTGTTATCAATGACACTATCATTTCCAGTTAGATGTTTGCCATCGAGATGTTTCCTTTCCACTGACGTATCTCTGACAACTTCTTTGCCAGCCACTGACAAGTATTTATGTGTTTTTTCTTCCACGGACACCTCACCATAAACAATATCTCCATAGTCCTCTGAAACATCTTTCATGAGTTCCACTTCATCCATCAAATCGAAATCTTCACTTTCCTTAAGAATGCCACCACAAAGTTCTTCATTTTCCACAAATCTGTCTACTTCAATTTCCTCACCACCTACTGATATGCATCTATCAGATTCTTCATCTACTGACTCCTCATCAGCATCATCGTGATCAGCCTCATCATCATCGATGCCTTCATATTCCTTCAACATTTCATCTTCATAATCACCATCATCATCAGTTTCTTCATCTTCTACTGATACTTTGTCTTCATCAATATCATCATCTCCCACAAACACCTCCTCAGTATCAACATTGTCAAAATAAACGTCTTCGTCCTCCACTGAGATCTCCTCAACAAGAGTATCTTCATGATCCGCTGGCACCTGATGATTATCAATACATTCATCTTCTAATAATACCTCATCGTTATCATTATCATTATCTTCATTTTCCATGAACATCTCATCATAATCAATATCTTCATCTTCCATTAGCAACTCGTCATCGTCTATTTCTTCAGCTTCCTCTAACGCCTCATTAATATCACTATCTTTCTCTACCACTGATACATCAACAAGATCAGATCTTTCCATGGATGTTTCAAATTCAAGATTTCCATTTGTATTGGTGCCATGAAGACCTTTATCCCGAACTGATATGTTTTTATTCAGCTCTTCATCTTCCGCTAGCATTTTATCGTTATCGATATCTTTGTATTCTACTGACACCTCTTTGGCATGTTCAGCATGTTCTGTTGAAACCTCCTCATGCAGATCTTCACTTGTGAGACTATCCTCTTGAGTATTTCCAGTTTCCAGAGACACTTCTGATTCATTCATCTCCTCTTTCTTTACCACTGATGCCGTATGGTCTTCATACGGACTCCCTTCCTTCTCCATGCGGATTCCTTCCACGTGCCCATTAGAAGTGTCAGTGACCCCATTGTCACTCTCTGTGAAAATTTTGCAGATTTTGCCACAGTATTCCTCATTTGTTCTTGACACTCCTTCCTGTCTGGTTTCCTTTTCACCAAAGACCTCTTCCTCAACCTCAGTTTTTCCCCCCACTTCTCCTAAACCCGATGTAGAGGTGATACGATCTCCATGCACCTCACCTTGGCCGTTCTTGGTCTCAATATGTGCTAACAGAGGGAAGAGGCTAATTGTACTGCTATCTTGTGCTGAAAGTGCTTGCCTAGTGTTGACGTTTGAAGGTGCTGGTGTTGCTCGGACAGCGTCCGCGCCAGTCTTCGTCTCGGCCTCCTCTGAAATTTGGCTGTCCTTCATAGCTTCAGCAGAGAACAAAAGCTCTCTATGTTCCTCATCCGGTCTGCCAGATTTCATCGTGAGGGCCACACGACTGTCTGAAATTATCTCTGCTCTTTCGTCGACCGCTCTATGAAATCCGCCATGTGTCGTAATTCCTGCTGCAGGATCATTGGTTTCTAGGACTGGCAGTGGGGAATTCTCACGTCCTTGTTTGAGTGCATGTGGATGTCGGCTCTGCAGATTGGGAGGGGCGGATTCTGAAATCTCGCCCAAGCCTCCAGGCTGGTGAACAGGGGCATGGTAAGTGCCAATGGGTAAGAGGGGCTGAGACTTTGCGACGGCAGTCAAACGAGAGATGCTGCTTAATTTACCCTCATCATCCGAGTGATCAGACATTTGGTCACCAGCCCACTGCCCTTCGCTTATGTCCTGGCTGTTGGGCCTGTTGCCGCTAAAGGCTTGGTGGTACAATGGAGCCACGAAGGTCTCAAATTTAAACTCGTTGCCGCCCCTTTCTCCATGAGACCACAAGAGGCCCCGATCCTGGCCTTCGCAAAAAGTGTCCTCTCCGGCCCCTCTGAGTCGTTGATCTCCCCCTCTCTCGTCTGTGAATTCACCACCCAGATAGTCCCGTGCGCTTGCGCTGAAGTCAGTGACATCTCTCTCCCAGGTGGTTGGGACCTTGTCTCCATCTTGGGGGCTCCCACATCTTTCTTGCCCCGAAGAGATTTTTGATCGAGTGGCTATGGATTCCGAGGGAGCTGCCTGTGGGGCATCCGTGTCCCAGAACGCACCACAAGGAGCTTCCATATCCCAAATTCCAACTCCCCCGACTGCTCCCTCTAGATCTCCGAGTCCAACCTCTACACTCAGGAACTTGTCAGTGTCAAACCAGTTTCCAGTCTCTGTAGATGAATCCCTAACACTCAGGCAACTCTCATGAGAGCCGTCGGGAGCTGTTTCTGAGTTAGTCGTGTGTGGAAGGGGCAGAAATGGCTCCTCGATTTCGTCTTGTGCCTTTATTGACTGCTGGGGAGGGTCGCTGGGCATGTGACCTTTGTTTCTATAGCTCCAGTCCCATATCACACTCCTTTCCTCAAGTGTAGAAATATCTGACGACGAGAGCCTTGCGTATACCTCTGCTTCCGCCTCTCCCTCTGTCTCCGCCTGGTGTGACAGCACAGGACTTCCTTCGACTATACGAGCCCTTCCTCTCTGGCTCCAATCCCAAACTACACAGCCTTCCTCAGGCATGGAGATCTCTGGTTCTATCTCCGTGTCACTATGTCCATCCATGTCCCTGCAGTCCGAACCTGTTATCACATCTGTCAGGGGCAGCTTTATCTCTGCCTGTGGTAACTGCCAGTCTGTCTCAGCCTGTGTATGTGTCCAGCTTCCTTTACTCCAGTCCCAAACCACATAGCCTCCATCAAGGGTGGAGATCTCTGACGCGTCTGCCGTCGTGTCTGTCAGTCCGTCCTCGTCACCGCTGTCCGTAGTCGTCCCTGTAAACGTAAACAGCTCCTCTGTCTCTGCCTCCGGTGACTCCTGGCTGGTCTCGGCCTGGATATGTATTATGCTTCTCTGGCTCCAGTCCCACATCACGTGGGGCATGGCTGAGGGCATCCACCTCTCGTCCAAGTCCTCGTCCGTCTGTCCGTCCATGTCCCTGCCATCTTCAGTGGAAACATTGTCACGCTCCCGTCCGGCTGAGCCGCCCCAGGAGCGGTCTCGTATTTGAGCCCGGCGAGCCAAGCGCCGCCTGGTTTTCCTTGAGTGGTGCCTCCCTGTCTCCACCTGTCAATGTAGAAGAAAGGGCAGAAGAAGAATAATCAGTTGTTGGAAAAACGCATTAAACTCCCAGAATCCCTCTCGGTACAATATTTAATTAGAGCAGTAGACAATGAGTACGACCTATTCAAAGTCCGTCCACATCTCTACCCAGCTTTGATGTCTGCTCTTTTTTATCAACATATATATCAGTTTTGAAAAGGCTTGTTGTTTTCCGCAACAAGTGACGCACGCCCACACCCTTCTACCTGCCCCATAATGCCATGACATCTATAATCAAAGATTCAGTCCCGTCTCCATGACCTTTTAACTAACAGGCTGGCTGTTGTAAGGAAAGTGTTGCGCGGGGCTGAAATTCCGCTGGTTAGTTTCCCAAACTCTGTTTCTTTTGTAATCTACTGATTGCAGCTCCAGGTGGGGGTAAAAAGACCAGGAGTACTGTTTTTATAAAGCACTTATTACACTTACTTTAAATACAGGGGCTTTAATTTAATTAGAACGAAATGAAGAGACTAGTCTAACGACAGGCAGGAATAAAACATTTAACGATCCTCTTTCAATGGCTATTTTTTGTTTATCTCGATTTCTGAGTAAGTTATAAATGAGTGACTGGTCTTGCAGTGAGCTGAAGAAAGAAGGTAATCAGCTGTCAGCCTTTTAATCTGCCTGTAATAATCTGTTTGGCTTGTGTCTTGACGGGAGGCCCGGTGCACTTTCTCTCATCGTGTAAAACCTGCTGAGTCGCGGACTGTTTCCAATCAAAAGGGCTTCCTGTCATTATGGCCGCCCGCCAAGCTACCATCTTATCTCATCGCGGTAATCTTCCCCATCGCCCGTAAACACCTCTCCGCCTCATTATCTCCCAGTCATTCTGACGTCGCCTTCTGCAAACGGTTTCCAGGCGGTGCCGTTTAAGCTTCTCTGATGTAAGATACATGATGAAAATGCTCTTCAAACCTTGTAATTTCGATACAGCAGCTCTAGAGCACTGGTTTGGAATTCTAAAACAAAATTTGCCATACCGCCACTCCGCAAGGGTCTAAATGAGAATACCACGCATTCTCACACGCCGTTTCACGGCCCTGCTGGGATTAGACATGATGTCTGCAATGGAGACACGGCTGGTCATACGGCACTCGAACAGAGAAATCTGTTTGCCTGTGACCTCTGCTCGTTCGCACATGACCGCTGAGGTCTTCGTCTGTTTTGAAAAAGAAAAGACTGAACCAAAAGTGCATTGTATTCCTACAAGATCCCATTTTGTCTGCAACCTGACACCCAGTGAACAGTCAGGACTTCACAAGCCACTGATTGTTGTGGTGGAACAGAATCCACCCATAACAACAACATTAATTCTCTGTAGTTGCTCAGGTTTGTAATGTGAGCACGTTCGCCTCATTTGGGCCGGAGATTATTTATCAGCAGTGAATGGTCTCCATGGTACAGGATCAGTTTAATGTCAGGCTGGGAAAACTGGGCCAGTCAAAGACGTGAGCTTTTTTAAGAAATTAGAAACACCGACTTTGGTTATGAAAATACTTAGTGACAGAATATTGAAATAAAATCCAATAAATAGGGTCTGGCACACGTAACCTTGAGACCTGTGAGTGCTGGCCTGCACCAATCACTGGAACACACATTGGCTCTTCTGACAAGTCAGATTCTCAAATTTGTATGGTGTGTCGAGAGCATTGTATTCAAAATGGAGATTAACAAGCCACTGAATGTGACCTACCTCTGAGAGCAAGGACACTGTATGACCTGCAAAACCGATCTGTACATAGAATATGCATAGAACAACTAAGCCAGGCTGTCATCAACTTTTGCCCCTTTTATTGTCATTAAGATATACATATTTTTAAACAAAGTACTCAAATTAAATCTTTACTCCGATACAGCTATGTTCGAATGCTGCATGCCTGTCTATGTTATGCACATGCTATATGAGGGATGCCATTTTAGAGCTGAAGTAGATCTCACCAAAGCTGTTTCACTGCTCTCATCCTGGGACCCATCTTCTTCTGGGTTTTCTGACTGCGGGTCCACTTCCTGTGGTGCAAGAGGTGCATCTGGAAGATAACATTCGTCGACTCGTTTAAGAGTTTGAACAGTTCTGTCTCTTCGCACCCCAGGCATATTTTAAAAGAACACGTACCTACGAGTTCTGTAAAAATCATAGGCGCGTTTGTCTCTGTGGGCTTGTCTTTACTGCAAATGAAAAGTAGAAGAGTCACAGTTATGCTGCAGTAATTGCAACTCAGTTCCATTATAATTCCGATTCAGTTGTAATTTCACACTCTTAAGCTGCTTTCACACCGGACGCGAGACAAATTTTTCGCATGACATTACATTCAAAGTCAATGCAAAGACGCGAATATTCGCAACTTTGAATGTAATCTGTGGTGCGAAAAATTTGTTTCGCGTCCAGTGTGAAAGCAGCTTTAAGGTACTTCGAACTGTGGCCCAGTGGTTTAATAGAAGGTGGTCACTTTGTCCGCAGGCTGGACCTGTCTGTTGTTCCGTTCGAATCTCAAGTCAACAACGAAGGAAGAGATTAACAACACAAGCCTACCAGCCTGACCGACTTTGCAAAATCGCAATTTACAAGTTGACCAGGGATCATGAAATGCACAGCTACAGCCATTCGTATAACCTGTTTTCATCATGGAGCTTTTCAAAATTTAAGGTAAAAAGAGTATTTTCTCATTTGAAATACAGTAATACTAGCCTGTTGTCTTGGAAAAAGATGGCCATTTACATTATGGGTATTCAATAAACTCAATGCTTACTGAATTTTTAGAACTACAGGTAAAAGAAAGAATAATTTGAAACACAAATACACCCAGAATCACAAACTCCGATTACCAGCACTGCAAAATTAAATCCTAATCACTCTTGTGAAAAGATACAGTGTCATAATTGGCTGGTTTCCTCTCTAACGAATTGGTTTTACGTGCTGTTGTGTCTTTAAATTCATACTGTATCGGTCTTGTTCACTGTCCACCTTGACCTGACCTGACCTACATTCTTTCTGTATATTTATTTACTCTGAGGGGTCAACCCTCAGTGCCAGTAAGCTTAAGAGTTGACCCCCAAACCAATCAAAGTATGAAGAACGTTTCTTATGACTGTCCGGACTGCCAAACAAACTGCTGATCTCGTATTACGTGACTCTCTTGGACTTTAGACATACCTCTTTGTGTGAATCATGCTCTGTATGTGTCAACCATGTGATCTGCTGAGTTTGCCATGGTGGACAGTTTGGACATGACCCATTTACGATAAACACCATTCAGGACAGACAACCATAATGACAAGATGGTAAAAATATCAGTGATATTGTTCATGATACTAAGCGTGGGTGTTTATTCATTCTGACACACAAAACCAATCTGGCATCTTCAACTAATGGTTGCAGGGGGTCAGTAACACACAGTAAAATGTCTGAGATTCAAAAATCTGATGGTAGAAAAGGGTTAGGGGTTAACATTTCTGGAGTTTACTTTAAGGCGATACTCTAATTTGCATTCAGGGGTTAAAACGTCAACTCCTAGTGATTGTTTCTCTGCTCCTGTGGGATAGAATTTATCTGATGGTGTCGCATAAAACTGTCCAATCAAATTGGGTTTATCCAGACTTCTCGAGTGTTTATTTTGATGACTATAATTTGCAGTGCATGAGAACATACCTTGGTTAATATTTGTTGATATCCCTGGTGAAAATTAGCCTAAAGCTTCAGCCAGCCAAAGCTGGACAAACTGAAGTAGGCTGTGTTTTCAATAATTCTAGCAGGTCAGCCACTCTTTAACCCCTTTGTGCAGAATACTAATAATGCCATCTTTTTCCCCTGTTATGCAAGTGCCTATTTAGGCTTTATAACTCGGTATTTGTGCCACAGGGACTGTGGAAATAATATTTTAGTGAAGCAAGACATTTGTAAATTCATTTGCAGAATTATTTAGGAATTAGATTTCAGAATTCATGGATATTGGCGTCTATATCTGCGCAAAGGGGCGAGCTGACTTGAACTGGCCTTAGACCAGCTTAATCTACCAAGTTAAAGGCTTTGACCACCTTTGTTCAGTGAAACCCCAGCGTGTCTTGCTCGGGGTGTGGAGAACTCTGCTTGGACCATCCGCGAGCCTCGTACTCTATTGGCCGGGATGCGTCAGGTGGGCTCACCTGTTCTGCTTCAGGCAGCTCTTCTTACTCCCGAGGTTGGCATCATCGCACTGTCTCCCCTTCGCCTCTCGCCCGCCTCGCTGCTGGCACAGCAGCACGTAGTTGACCCCGCTGTTGTTGGCCCAGAAGGTGCCGAGCGGCGTCTCGTACCGGAGACAGAACTCGACCCGCGCCCCGTCCGCAGGGAACGGGGGCGCCAGCTCCAGACTGAAGGCGAATCGGTCGGTGCGGCCATCGCTGGAGCCCGGCACGAACTGCGCCGGCAGGTCGAAGTGAGATGCCCACCCGTCCAGGGTGGTGTGCACGCACACCGCTTTCTCGTAGCAGAGGTTGAGCACGCGGATTATGCCGCGCAGCGTGGTCGTCCCGTGCAGCAGTTCCACGCTCTCCAGCTCGCACTTCTGAGCCTCCAGTTTCCCCAGCAGCTCGGAGGCCGACGCCGGCACCGTGAACTGGGAGCACAGGAAGTACTCCTCGGGCTCCGGCCCGTTCGGGTCCGGCGCCTCGTCCGAAGGAACTGCGGAAGCCACCCTGCAACTGAACTCCTTGACCGACACCAGGTTGAGGCCGAAGGCGTCGGCGAAGGACACTCTCCTGCCCTTGTAGTTCGGCGGGATCTCCGAGTCCGAGTCGCTGGAGGACTGGAGGCCCCCGCACTCGTCTCCCTCCGCCCAGGCCCCCGCGCACAGCTCCTGTCTCGCGAGCTCCATCGGGCTGTCTGCCGCCGCGCCGCGAAAAATCACCCCGCTCTGCACGGCTGAAACCCAACCCGCCGTGACCTCACCGCCCGAATCCTATTACACTTGACATTGTGGGGACTGGGGACTAAAAATAGATCCCGAGCTCGTCTCTCTCACTGACGCTCGATTCAGGTTTATGTGTACCCTGAACGCAGAGTCATGGAAAACAGTCTATATTATTACTTTCACCTGCGTATAATCACATGTGAATTAGGTGCACTTCTTTTTACAAACTTAAGTCTAAATATGAGTCATTTTTAGTAAATAAGTGTTTAGCAGCAGCAAACATGTAGTTGAGACCGAGATGTCAAAACTGCCCTTCTGAGGCAGTATTTTTATGAAAGACCTACATACTCATGTATAAATATTTCACATTTTCATATATGAATCTTTATATAACCAAAACAGAAAAAAAAAATTTTCACAGAAGAAAATGTGTTCACTCCCAGGTGAAAAGAATGCTTATTGCGCCCACACTCAGACACTTAACGCAATTATCCTGCGGATAACTAATGATCAGAATCACAGTTTAAGCTCCTTTAAAGGAGAGCTTAGAATTCTGCAAACTCTGTTGCCTACAAAGCTCAGTAGAAGTTCAAAGTTCAGCAGTTTTAAAGTTTATTTATGTGTGGGCTAAATTATTGTATTTAATCTGAGCTAAAAAGAAAATGAAAATTGAAGCTATTTATTGATAAGGAGACTGTTATTTGCATTGGACGGATCTGGTCATAATTTCCTCCATAGTTATTGAAATATATAAATAACTAAACAAGACGACAGTGTCATCACTATCCCCGCGACCATCAAGGGCCATAACTCGTGTATATATATATATATATATATATATATATATACATATATATATATGCTTCAACACAATTTTCGAGCTCAACGTAGATCATGGGTAGCTTATTAAGCACACATACTTTCGCGGATGTATGATAGTTTCTGGGAAATTTTGTCCCCCATCGTGGGCGGACGGACGGACGGTCCTCAATCCAATATCCCCCGTCGCACTTCGTGGCGGGGATGATAAATAAATAAATAAATAAACAAATTCAGAACTATAAAAATCTTCCTGAATAGGAGAGAAAATGACCATTTATATACGAGCGAAGTACAGCATTTGATCAGAGCTGAACGATGACGTCAACAGATGCTATTTAACGATGGGGCGAACGAAACGGGGATTTTACGGTTCTCATAATTTAATTCAGAAATGTACAAGTCCACCTGCATAAATGTGATCATTTAGCGCCATCTACTGCTGTTAAATGTAAACTCCTACATTTCCACACTCCTGTTTCAAATCCCTTGCAGTTTTTGTCCTCTAGTGCCCTTAAAATGCCCCAGTTCACCCACTGAATATAAAGGCACAGAAAAGCACTGCTTCCTTGCGCAGCCACTCGGAACTGCAGGAACAAACTGCTGATCAGCTTTAATGTACAATTTTTTTTAAACCTTGTTGGCTACTTTGGGGATTAGGCCGGGCATGGACATTCTTTACTGTGTAGACCGTCTTTAAGACAGCTCTGATGTGAGAAGCACTATACTAAAATAAAATTGAATTGAAGTGCACTACTCGAGCTCAAGATGTGCTCGGAAGAGACGAACGAGCCCCATCTGCAAAAAAAAAAAAACCTAAAAAAAAGGCCACACGATGGCGGTGTTGTACCTTTATTCTGCTCATTCTTTTTACTCAAAACCAGCTGCTTTCGCCCCTGTTATTTGCTCAAAATTGGAAAGGTGCTTACCCTCTCGCCACTACCCTCTCGCCACTGCACGCCGAAGTTGGAAATGCATATTATGTTATTTTGGGACATCGCCCAGTCTATGTAAGCAACTTAACAACGCTTGAAACTTCGATTGAAAGTTAGGCCGACCCGGTTATTACAGAGAAATAAACGGGCCTACATAATTAATGCGTTCACTAATGTCCAGACACTATAGGCCGGATTAGTGAACGTATTAAGACTTTTATGCGGAAGCCCATTTACTCTCTTGCATTTTAGAAAAAGGAAGAGGCCGATTTTGTATAGTTCAATGTATTTGCTGAGTTCCGCCTCAAGTTAATTCAGCTCATAACTTCTCATGAACAGAAAAATTAAGAAGTCAGAAGAAGTATTTTTCAATCAATCATGTTTTCCTACAACGAAACTAAACGGAATTCACCCCAACAAAGGCCCACACATAGGGTAAAGCACATCTCCTCAAGAAAGGTAAACGAAAACGAAACCAAAAATGTAAAGCCATTAAAACAAAATGTTTCGATGTAGAAAGGCAGTCGGGAGCAGACCTCAGTTTGCTCAAGAGAAAAGGTTCCACACAGAATGACGAAATCTGGTGATCACGCGGACAATCTACAGTTTTTGAAGCGATTTGCTGCAGTTTAACCCTCTATTAACCACCGTAGCATATCTGCATCATAAAGTTAAAGGGTTCACAGCCTGGACACCCTGCTGGTTTTGTTTCTTATTGCCAAATAAACATTTGAGAATAACTTGGATGGTCCGTCACTTAAATTTTTCCATTCGCTTTATGTCGCAGATCTGCTACATTTTGGAAAGGTGGTCCAAAGGGTCGAATTTTTTTTTTTTAACTATTGGCCCATAATCAACATACTTGCCTCGGGAAATTATTTTTACACAGTTGGAAAGGTACTTGGTTAACAGGGGGTTAATGCAGGGGCCTTGTTATCAGCCAAGTTGAGTAATGAAAGAAAACCACAATACGAAGATGAAAAGCATTTCACAGCCAAGGACTCGGACACCTTTTTCACAATCTAATGCATGACAAAAACATCACGAACTCCAGCGTTTTCGCGCTGCTGCTGTTACGTATTACGACTTCACCCTGCAGTCGGCCTATATGGTCTTGACCTTAAATCGAATTTAATGGAAATACGGAGCTCTGCATTAGAGTCCACCGCATAGGTCATGTGCACGAAGTTATCACAGGACTAAATTAAATGGCACACTTATGCAGAATAAAATGGTGCTTTACCCCACCTCCCCTTGCGCGTTCCCTGTTTCTGATGGTAGCGTACGAGGTATGTCTGTGTTTGAATGACTCATCTCTGTCAAGGCCAGAATTTACCATCAGACAATAAGATGAAACACTTTATTGTTCTGAACTTTTGTATATGCGCCGAGGTAGCACTTGCATAGGCTGTAGGCTACTTGGAAATTATAGGCTATTTCAAAGGAAATCTCTTTCAATAGTTTCAAGTTTTTGGCACTGAATACCGATTAAGGCTGCTTGAATAGCCAATTATTTCATTGCTACCTCTGGCTTGTTTATTCTTTCCAACAGAGGTTTTACTCAGATTATTTGTTCATTCCCTAGTATCAGTGCCAACCAGTCTGCATGACAGACATTTTTAGCTGGCCTTCAGTGCCCCTCAGGCATCAACCTGAGCCGCAAATTAAATAAAAAAATTCAGCAACTATTGTTTTTTAATGGTGGAAAAAAATTCAATTATAAACTTCCAAATAACTTTTTGTTTACATTGCGGTTCGACGTGACGTCACATTGGATCGTTTTACTCAAAAAAAAAAGAAAAGAAAAAAAGAAAAAAAACCAACATTGTACAATTCCGCGCGGCTGCGTCCTCTGGGATTGTATTCTAATCAGTTTGTTCCAAATACGGAATTTGAATATATTTTGAAGCCTAATTAGTAAAACACTGTTCATAATTTAGCTGTCAGTTCTGCGGGAATAAACCGCCTGGGTGCGGAGAGTTTCCGTTTTCAGTCGTCGACCGCAAGTGCCTCGGGACCGGTGTGAGGACGCCAGCGGAGGAATATCGAAAATATGACTTATTCTTCGTGTTGTTAATTTAATATTCGTGTGAAGATGTTTTGTGCCGCTGAAAGTCACTACACGTCATTTCGACCTCAGGAGTCGTGTTTTCGATGAGGAAGAAAGCCGGTCTCGGTGAGTGAGCGCGATACGGATCGTTTGCACGTCTCTGATTGTCGATACTGTACATTCCCTGCTGTGGAAGAGTTACTTTCCCTGGTTTTCATGCCTGTGAAGCTTATTTGGCGATGACAGGTGATTGCTTGGTGTTGCCCTTGTTTTTGATTTTGTCAGGTGAATGTTCTTAAGGTAGCGAATGCGATCTTTTTAAACTCCACCTGTTCGAGCGAGTTAGTCAGCGGGGAAGCATCTGTTCAGGACCCGTGTGCGTTATCCTCACCACAGGTCTGTACTTTGAAGGATTCCTCGCTTGTTTCGTGGTTTCAAGATGTTTCCGAGTCCATTTTTAACATGAATCAATAACAATCAATAACAAAACAGCTTTAAAATAGAGATGATGCTGTTTTATTAAACAGTCAGATAAACAAATACCCTGGATGAAGCTTATTTCTTCACACGGACAAGAAGCCGTCAGTATCCTGCGCAAAGTGCAATGACTGACATCAGACCTGCACGACATTATAACACATTTCCCTGCGCTGTAAGTTCTCTTGACTGACGTTTGATGAGTGGAGTTTCCCGCGTCAGTTCTGCATTCAATTTTATAGAGGACCATTCAGCAGGACTCAAGCTTGTCTGTACACCATTTTTCACAAAATGTAAACTGGCATCATGAACCGCATGACATATGGGAATTGTTTTGTTTGGTTTTTTTCACCCGTTCTGACATTTTTTCCCCCAACGACATCGCCACTAAATTTTCCCAAATTAACCTTTTTGTGTACTTTTTCATACACAGTGCAAAAAAAGTCCCGGGGAGTTTACTGTTACCTCTGAATAAAATAAGTGTATTTCAGTCGTATGACAGAATTGAAGGCAGGCACGTAGAATTGCACTGTTATTTGAGAGAGAAAATGAGATGAAACATTAAAAAAATGAGCTGATAATAAAAATATGCATTAACTTAGCTAAAACATTATGCCCTTAAAAGGCAAAATTAAATTAAAGGCCATTACTGCAGTTGATTCTGTTTCAGTCCATCAGTCAGATCAGAATAATTCACATTGGAATTATATTTAGCTGATATGGTAAATATTACTTCCGGAGTATCATGTGATATTTATTTCAATTCCCATGGTGATGGAATAGTTATTATTGTGATGTCGCTCTTTGATTTTCTGATAGATTAGCCATGTGACTCATATTTCTCAAATGTGCAAAAATGGAGTATATGGCCTGGGCAGCTGCATCAATTCGGCAAACATAAACCACATTCTCATGCTCGATAAGTGGATTTGTGTGGAGACATATTTGTCTTGTCCATAAATGTGCCAGATTTCATGCAGGTGATGATATTACATGGTAATAAGTGACCTGCAGAGCTCATGACAAGCTATCAATGCTGGTGATTTTAATTACATCATTATCACCAACAATATTAATAATTTCTTATGATATAATCAGTTATAGTATATCAATGCTGCTAAAAGACACATTTTGAACACGTTTATTATTGCAGATTTACCCATTTCATGCAGTGTGTAATCCTGAACGTATTCTCTCTGTTGTGGAAGTTATTGGATGGCAGTCACCTAAAACTAATTGCCCTGCATCCGCTGGCTTGAACTGCACCCAAGACAGGTCTTACCTTCGTAATTTCCAAAGCTTGCAGATAGTCCTACATGATCCACTCATAGTTCAGCTCTGTTTAACCGTGTTAAACCAAACTTTGCTCTAATTGCTCAGTTTGATGCAGACGAGAAACAACGTCAAATGTGCCTTTACCTCATTTCTACAATGGAAGACACAAAATGGTTTTTGATGATAAAATGTGAGCGCGCTCACTCAGGTTTGGCCCCGGAGCACCGGAGTGGCTTGGACCAATCACCACCTGTCTCCTTTGGATACTTGGCGCTCAGTCACGCGTCAGAAATTTAGAGCTGATTCACACTGGTTGACTGCCATCTGCCTCATTCTTATAGCATGTAAACGTGACGTTATTCGTTTGAGTGTACTCTCATTAAAAGCACTAATTGGATAAAATCAGTTGAATCGAGGGCAGGTTTCCTCGTGTTACACAAACTGAAACCCAGGACCTGAATGGATTTCCAGAAGTTTCTGAATAGGTTGTGCTGGAACTGAGTCGTGTGACTGTTCGATTAATGTGATTTTCGGTTCTTTCCCCAGTGAAACTGAATTAATAGCTGCTGAACTCCAAAGCCAATGGCATCTCCTGACTCCTCCACTGAGGCTCAGATTCATTTTGAGGATTACCTATCCCAAACATTTTGGTAGAATAAGTGAGTCAAATTAAAATAGGTTTTTAGGGAAGATTTCATCGAACATCTGAAGTTTGCTGAAAAAAGTGAGACGCCAACAGTTTTGTGCTCAGAATGACTTGAGGACTCATTCCAGCGAAGATGTTATCATTGTGGCAGACAGTGCCCTCATTACAACATTCTGTCATCGAGGAGTCGCCTGCCAAAGCATTAACACGAGATAAAATCCTGAAGTCTTCTGTCGCACAGGAGTGCGCAGGTCCAACTCCTCTCGAATTACGTTGATCTTTTTTGACTCTGCACCTCTGTTATTGTTTTGCTTTGCATGAACTGTCTTGAACTCTCCCACTTTTACAAGACATTTGTGGTAAAATATTCAGAGTTAATTCAACACTTTTGGAGTATATTCGTAATTCATTAAATTAATCAGGGCTAATTCGGCTCTTAAAAAGTACGAACATCAGGGGTCCGGTGGGGGATATTTGCACTAGCCTGAGAGACTGAACATTTATATGGCAGCTAATAGATTGCCTGTCTTTCTGCGACATCTATTTAAGTGTATTTGAAAGAAACAGTTGGAGACGCAGAAGGTAGTGCTCTAGCATTTCCCACATAACGTACATAAAAGATCAGCGCCCCATGCAGTCATCCGGTTTCTAATGCGCGGACGCCACGCGTGAATAACCTGCGACGCTAAGCCCAATGGTAATTAAAGTGGAAATGTTGCTGTTTTTATCCCTGTGAACTTCACAGTAATGTTTCCATGACAACCTCCTTGCTAGTTGAGCAACCGGAGGTGATGAACGGTTAGGAGTTTTTATACCTGTCGGGGGAGATTGGAATCTGTGCCGACAGTTTGGGCCCTTAAATGGCGCTGGGATCATGTGAAGGTATTTGTTTATGAGGTCATATGCTGGCAGCTGTCAGTACAGGGCATGTTGACTCTCTGTGATAAAAGACTGCATTAGCCTATGGGCCTCTGTTGATCCTGCAATTTAATGATCTACGTCGGTGCAACTGCGTTTCGGGGGCCTCAGTTCACTGCCAATCTGGACCTCTCAGATCTTCACACGCTAGGCTACTCTGGGAGCGACATCCTGGTCTTGTTGCTTTTTGAGAAATACTTTGAACTGACTTTGGCTTGGGAAAGATACTCAGTCACACCAACAGGCTGAGCTAAAGATCGCAGGAGATGAGAGTATGAGACGAGTACTTTTGCGTTTGGCGGTTCTGTGGCCATCTTGGGTGGTTTTCTTTCGGTTACTGTTTTGGAAACATTTTTGTGGAACATTAGTTTTGCTATCACAATTATACTGAGTCAAAAAAGAAACTTCACACTCAAATTTGTAAATATTTTCTTGAAACTTTTGATAAGAGTTTTTATTATCACTAGGGGTAAATGCGTCGTCAAAGACATCATGACACGCATCAACTCCGATGTGCACAGGTACGTAGCACGTGCGAGCGTACTTTAAGCTAAAACCATGTTTTCTTGTGTTCCTAGTCACATGACCATATGAGAGATGTGCAACTGAGCTCACGTTAGCACGTTAGTGTGACATCTCGGAAAAACAAGTCTTTACAGTTAATTATTTGTTGATTTTCAATGCCATGGCTGTCAAACATTCAGCGTGAACGTGCCACTGGCATGCTGAATACGGAAACGTCCGTCACTGACGTTGCAAGGGTTATGGGATGCAGTCGACGGACTATCCATGATCTTCGGACACGTCTCCAACAAACTGGCACCACAGCTGACCGACCTCGTTCTGGTAGCCCACGTGTGATGTCAAAAGCAGAGGACTGACAAATTGTCTTAAGTCATTTGCATAATCGATTTGTCACTGCAACGTCCACCAGGAATGAATTGTTTAGAGGTCATGTGACTGCCTGCGCACTGCTCTTATTCAAGTTGTGACTTACCATTTTTACTCTTGGACATTTCCGTAGCATTTCCGGCGGAACTGGTTACATTATGGACATTATTTTTATGATCCACCATCTTTAATGAGTACGGAAATAAATAAAATCACTATTTAAAACCTCATTTCTTGTATGTTCAACTTATCGACCTCCAAACTAGTGTGAAGTTTTTATTTTGGCTGAGTATATTATCATGGATATTTGATTAGAATGTTTTCATTAATGTTTCAGAGTGACCTTTAAACAAGTAACAGGATAGTGCTTGAGATTATCCTACTGGCTATTGTTATGGGGAATAATCTTGTGCAAACGACATCACCAGCCTATTCTGACAGCTCATTGGCAGCACAAATCAGGGCAGTTCAATTCACAATAATCAGATGCCATCCTGAGATTTCCCATTTTATTGCCCAGAGGTAGCACTTCCTACATTATCTCTGTAAAATTCACCTCCCCAATCGTCAACTCCCTTAAGTGGGCGTCACTTCAGTCATATCGAATGCTTGCTGTGATTCAACGTATTGAAGAAATACATTTAAATTTTGGAAATCCTTATATGGATAAGGTGTGTGTGATAGAGCTCACGACCTGTTCAGAGCAGTGATGTCAGCGACTACAACGACGTTGCCCTCTGGAGAGATGAACGTTTCCAGTAGCGCGGAGATGTGGACGAGCGCGGAGATTCTGAACCAGCGCTGCTGTACGTAACTCCAGTTCAGACTGTAATGAAGTCACAGTGCACATCCATGAAAATTCAAGGTCAAAATAATCCTGCTTTTGCCTTCATTCTGACGCAGTGGTTCTGGCGATGATGCCCTTGTACCATTTAATGTTATCCAATTACAGCTTTTTTTTACAGCAGTGTCATGTGACCATTAAAAAAGTCAAGAAAGACCAAATTCAAAGCTGCTTTCATTTTCAGATCATAGATGGAATTTATGTATTTGAATGATGTCTATACATCTCTTACAGTGATTTTGTCAAGTCATCACTCAAGATTAAAAAAAATCCAGTGTGTGACAAATGACTGAATTAAGGATGTGTTTAAGATTGGAGTAACTGTATGAGACATTAAAACTTAATTAAAATATTGAGCACAAGGGGTCCCTGCTCGTCAGAGAGTGATTCTTGTGCTACGGGCATTTGCGCATCACGGTGAAGAAGTTCCTCTCACTGCATAAGTGCATTTTCTCTCATTGTGTGGCATGGAACTGTATCTGTTGCTACTTGGCAATTGTGGGATTGTGGGATTTGTACATTTGTTTTAACCTATCACTGGCTACTCAGATTAGAGGAACATCTTGATATTTTTTGTAACATAATAGTGGAATTATTTTAGAAGTGAAAATCTTGAGACGAAGAACTGCCTGGACTGATGTTTGAGCATCTGTCAGGCTTTCTCCAGGGGAAAGAGGACGTCTGTAAGGCTCATGTAGAGATGATGTTCAGACTGTAAGGCTGCAGTTCGAGTGCTGCGACAGGGTTAGGATTATGCGCAGCTTTCAGCAGAGGAGATGGGGAGAGACATGTGAACATATAAACAGGATGTGGGGTTCAGTTGAAATCGATGTCAAGTCCTATGAATTAGAGATGACAATCTGTGCTTAAATTTTAGGCTGTTTTCACTGGTATGGACTGTATGAATTGTAACCCATTAAATAGTATCGCAGTCCAAATATTTACCCAGTCATTGTGTTCTGCCTGTGCTCAGAAATATATAACCCAGCTTTTGAATGTGAGACAAAGTGTGTGTGTGTGTGTGTGTGTGTGTGCGTGTGTGTGTGGCAGGGGGGTATTTTTCATGATTTCTACAGAAGACTACGGAATAAAAAGAAGACTGTGGGAGTGTGTCACGTGGGTCTTCAGTCGGGGGGTGTACTATGTCCCACACGGAGCAGTGTGTGTCCGAGATAAGGCGATCGTCAGTCAATATTTACCTGCCCTCAGTGATCATCTGCGTTCCACACTGAAGCTTTCTGTCCATCTTTTTTTGATTCTCTGCTTTCACCCTGCTGCAGAGACAGACTCGTTGTGCAAGCGCTCCGGGGATTTCCCCAAAAACTGGAGGGAAGCGGGACTGTGGCCACTGGCCCTGAACGATTCCTGGTTTTATCCCCGCTAACTTCACTCTCAACATTTAACTCAGTCAAGTACTCACTCACTCACTCACTCACTCTCTCATTTATTCATTCTCTCGCCCCCTCTTTCGACCTGCTATTTCACACTGGTGTTCGCTGGTTCACACTCATACGCAGGGTTCGTTGGGTCCAGCAGAATGAACAGCTGATGGGTACGTACTCTACATGGAGCTGAGAGGCCCATGTGGTGCAGTATTGAGTCAGTGGCGGATGGGTCACTCCACAACCTCTGCATCAGGTGAACTACCGTGGACAGAGGAGATTCACTTCAGCCCGAGCGAAGCACACCTCAGTCAACAGCTGGAGCAGGCCAGTCCAACTCTGTTCCTGGATATACACCATCCAGCCTTCAGAAAGCACTCTCCTGTCAGCAGCTAGATGTCTCCAACAGCTGCTAATTTGTGGAATTACATTTGCTACTTTTTGGTCAAAATAAAATCCAATGGGATATTAGATTAGATATTACATTTAAATGGACATTATACTGGTTAGCACTGGCCCACAGGCTGCGCGAGGGATGAATCTGCCATCTGTTGCTACCTGAGACGGTGGGGAGAGATCCGGTCTGTTATTATGGATGCTGGAATAAAGTGGAGGAATAAGTCAGAGTGAAGGTGGAGGTCAGAGGTCATTCAAATCTGGTTCACAAATTCAAATCAAACTCAGCGCCGATGTTCTTTCCTCCAAGATGGATGACTGAGCCATTACCTCTACGAATTAACCAGCCTGTCTTCACTCCTGTCGTTCAGGTAAAGGGAGGATGGAAGTTCAGGCCTTTACTTTGGTTGTGGACCTTGATTGGATGATCCCTGGTTGGGATTACGGCAGGTTATTTTGATTGGGGTCAAAGGCAGCGAGGCGTTAAATTAGATTTAAAAAAAACAGTAGGGTATTCTCACACATTTCCTAGAGGAGCGGAGTTTTAATAGCGACTGTAACGAGGACCCACCAGGCGCTCTGACGCCAAGCGAGCATGCATGCTCCAGGACAGCTGTAGTGCTTTTCATGATTTAATTCCCCCCCCCGTGCAATTAATAAATGAATTCATTTGGTGAGACAAAAGGAATATGTTCCCCGACACGGTGTAGGTCGAGGGGGGTCGGATCTGTGGCGGCAGCTGGTGTGCACACACGCTAACATGCTGCTTTGGAGAAGCGGCGGCGCGTTCCATGCGGGTGCTAATGGACCTGGCTAACGGCCCTGTATTATCGATGTGTATGGGCATTGCAAGTGTGTAAACTGCATCGTTCGCTAGTCTATCGTGGAGCCGATTTAACCTGCCAACATCTAGATCAGGAATCATAAAATATGGCCCTCGAATCCAAATCCAGCCTGATTTACTCATCTCCCAGGTGATTTCCTGAGCAGGCGGAGCTTCTGATTGGCCATATTCTCTGCACATGTGGGAATATGGAAATCTTGCCGCTCAGGGCCCAGGAGGACTATGATTTTATGACCCCTGGTCTTGACTATGAACTGGGAGGTAGTGCCGTGTCCTGCTGTAAATAAACAGAGTTTGAAGGCTGTCTTTGTTCAGGACGAGTTTCGCATTAAACACGGTTAAAGATTTAACGCCATTCACATTACTGTCGTGCCGCTTGCGTGGAACGAAATTCTTCTTTGCTTCATTAGGCTTGTCGCTATTCCATCCTCCATCTGGATAACCTTGTGGGCTGCTGTGAATATTTATATTCTGTGAGTGATTATGTTTTTTATGAGCAGCGATCGCGTCCCTCACTGAATTCATTATTGGGAGCGATGGGCGCTGACTGCCTGCAGGTCTTACCTTAGAAGATCTCATTCAATTCTAGTCAGTGTGACAAATATATCTTACTGTTTTTACCTAACACCCAAATAAAGTCAGTTATACTGCACATACCGTCAGATCCATAAATATTTGGGTATCAACGAAGATATTCTTATTTTAGCTGTTTAACACAGCATATTGGGGACTACATTGATTAATGAGTAGGAGCGTGACGTGCACGCTTCCAGCTTGAATTTACTGTATGTGTATGTCCTCTGAAATTGACTGCAGCGCCAATAAAAACATTTCTTTTGGATATTGTTTGCCTGGCAGGTAAATGGGGCAATTTCGGGACTAGTTATAAATGTCATTCCTTTAGCTTGTCGATAGGCACGCCACTGACAAGCCCTAGATCAGGTATCCTGTTAGGACAACCTTCTAAAGTATAGTTTTAGAGTAGGTCTCAGGAATTGGCATTAGTGATTGACATTCCTCGTCATAAACATTTTTTTATTAGTCAGGGGCAGGTGATTAGCTGGTTATTGCTTCCTCATATCCAATGAGCAGTGTCTGCAGCACATCCATAATTTCAGACATAATGAGCAACAGCTTATGGCAGCAGTGCATTGTGGGACAGGCGCATCAGCGCACTCTGGAGAGCACGTTCGACAGGACCTTAGCTGTGTCACTGGTGCCTGTCAGGGTGATATGAAATCTGGAAAGGATCTTCTTTAAATCCTCTGTAAATTAAGGATTCATCCGGTGAAAGGCAAGTCAGACGTAGAATCATGGCTGAGGTCACCAATGACATGTTACAGCTCGGCTGAGACGGAAAAAGACAAGGAGGCCCCATGATATAAACTTTAGGATTGTGGGAATGGCACCTGGCCAGATGAATACTGTTGCTAAAAGTTTCCGCAATTGGTATTGCACAATGAATAATTAGATGCATTAATTCAGCAACATGACTTTGCACTTGCGTTTCAAAACGGTTAAAAAGACCAAGTTTTTGGACGGCAGCTGGTATTTAGATGCACCACTTAATAAACACTGTTATTTTTCATGCACAAGCAGTTTTCCATGATTTTGAAAATAACACACCAATTAAGCCAGACTTGCTTTGGGAAATCTAGTCAATAATAGGCATGAAAAAAATCGGATTAATTAAATGGTGGTAATACGCTGGAATCAAAAATCATACGCTGGAAGCCCCGGGACCTCTCCAGCAGGTTGACTGATGTAAACAGTGGTGATAGTAGCAGGGTCTGAGGTTAGCAGGATGAAGTGTATCTGTACCATGGAGTAGATGCCGCAGGCTTTCGATCAGGAGTGTCCAGTTTGGTATGAGATGGGCCGGCGTTCGTGTAGGTCTGTGTTTTAGCCCATCGTTAAGACACCAGACTTCATTTATCGCCATTTTGAAAGCAGATGGCGATTGGCTGGCTGGTTGAATCAGGAGTCATAGTTCTGGGCCGAAGCACAGACCAGCATCCTCTCCGACCTGTTTCAGGTGAGACTGAGCTGCTAACTAACAGCACAAGTGTCAGCAGAGAGCAGATCTGGGTTTACTGGGGTCAAATTAGCCACGAGCTGCACCTCCAAACGCCTGCAGCCAAACGTTTGTTTCTAGTTAAGGACTGAAATTTGTTTTGTTCTTCATTTGTTTTTCACAAACTCGTTCCCTTGGAGTGAGTCTGAGAAAACACACTTGATTAAGAGGAGCTCATCGGCTCCTCTCCGTCGTTCTTGTAGGCTGTGATGCGAAGTGGCAGCTCCAGTATCAGGGGGCGGAGCTTTCCCACTGAGCGCGTGCACTGAGGCCTCAGCTCTCTGAGTCACAGCAGCTTCTCACTGTTATGGTTGGGGTAAACTGTGACGTCACCTTTTAACTCAGGATTACTCTTGTTCTGTTACCAAGTGCCTTGCCTGATTAACAATCTATTTACAAAACTAATATATAATCTGAATAATTTACTCTCCAAAAAGCTTTCTCAAAAATTAATCTTTAATGAAAGATCTCTGAAGAAAATGTGTTATTTTAAGATGGCAGTTTATTCAGTTTTACGTGTTAAAAATGTATAGTTAAAGTGCACAAAATTACATAAAACATGTAGAAGCAGTATTGAACACAACATGTCGTAAATGGGTTTGGATGTTAATGCAAAATGGCTTTACGTACTCTAAGCTTACCTGACAAATGTTGGCCTACTAAAGACTGCTGTTCACTGAGCATTCGACGCTGAGAATTTAGTTCTTCCATCTGAAAAAAGGCCAATAATTCTTTTCAGTGTTAGTAGTTACTGTGTGAATTAATTATTGCTCATCAAGCTAAGTAACTGGGAACAGCATAAGAGTAATAATGTCTTACAAAGTGAGGGATCGACTAACTCTAATTTTGCACTAAAATGGGCATCTATCACAGGCAGAACCAGTAACATGGGCAGTGATTGGCTATTTTGTTTTGCACCAATCATTGGCGATGTTATTAACATTTAAGCACTGAAAAGTTTCTGCATGTGGTACAAGTCTTAATAAATATGGCTGCACATTCCCTGCACCCTCCGGTTCTTTAATGTTCATTTGGGGGTCTGTTTGAGGGGGGTCTGGCTCGACTGTGGGCTGAACTTGTGGGGCGCGTTTCCCCCCGAAAGACTTAAATCAATTCATTTTTAATTTCTCAAGTATCCACTTACATCTTCAAAGACAAACTCTCAAATATTATCTCCTCTTTAACAAATCCTCTAATCAGCATTAATAAAAGTAATTGGCCCCGACTTCAAACTTCGGATGTGCTCGCTTCAAGTCTGCTGCAATTATGTGATTCTTAATCAAAGAGGGCAGAAATGTCCAGATTGATAGCTGTGCAGAAATTCTGTTTGAAAATGAGTTTTTTTAAATTTTGGGGCGCGTGAGCTACAGTTTTCATCCTTGGTTGGTCTTGTGGGAGACGTCTCTCAGAAAAAATTACTCTGGGTTTTTTTTGAACCCCGGATATTACGAGGAGCCGTAATTCCGAAATGAAAGAGACAGTCCGTCCCCCTGTTTGTCCATCTGCCTGAGCTGGGCTTTAGCGCTGAGGTAGTTGGGGATGGACATCATTTAATCTGAATCTCCATCTCAGCTCCTTAGCACAGAGCGAGGTCGGGATCAGGTCATAGGTCAATCCTCCGCTCTGATCCCTCCGGAATATTCTCAAGCCCTTTAATCGGAATGTCCGTTTTCAAAAGACACAGTTTGCATTCAGTCGTGTGCGTGTGCGTGTGTGTGCGCGTGTTCATGTGTGTGTGTGCATGAAGGTATGTGTGTGAGTGTGTGCTTGAGCGCGTACATCTGTGTGCGTGCACACGTGCATATCTGCATGCGTGTGTGTGCAGCACTTGCAAGTATGTTCTGTATGTCTGTGCATGCATGTGCGCATGTTCGCTTGTTTAATTGTGTGTCTGCATTGTGCACAGCAGTGTCTGGTACATAAGGATGAAACATGAACAGGAAGTGTTCGTTTCCTAACGCTCTGTCTCAGGGCAGATTAAGCCAAACACCCAGTGGTTCACTGTTTCACTCATACGCTGGAGCATTATTACACCTATCATACTTAGGAAGGCAATACGTGTCACAGTAACATCCACATGAATGCCCTGACCAAAATTTTCCTTGCAGATCACTGCCACGAGCAATACACTCCCTCCATCAGCTTGCGTTCTTCCCACGATGCATCTCGGTGCCGCCTCTTCCCCAGGTAAACAGTGCGCATGTACACGGCCTTGCATCTGCAGCAAAGAATAAAACTAGGCTCATAAGACCAAAAAAACTTCACTGCGCCAACGTCCAGTTCTGACGCTGATGGCGTGACGCTCGGCCAGTAGAGCACAGCCCAATACGCTGCAGGGTGCAGTGCCCTGTGTGCTGTCACACATTCTTTCCAAAACCATCGGTGTGCGCTCTGCATTCAAAGGATAGATGAAAAAATACTCTCACTTGCCCGTCTGTAAACAACGTTAAACTGTTAAGGCTTCAACTGTCCTATTCAGCAGGCATCGCATGCAGCCGGTGTTTATTAAATGTGCTTCTCCCTGAGGGCAGATAAGACCGAGGCAGGAAAACATCCTAGAGGGGCAATGGGCGGAGAAGAGAGGGGTTTATTTGTGTTTAAGAATGCCCAGTCGGGGAGTAAGCAGGCTCTCTTACTGCGGAAGAAGAGCTGGGGACTCAATAAGACTATTGATCCACAGACACTCATTAGAGGGTGGAATGGCTGGGCGCGCTGCTGTTCTGTGCTCTCGAAAGGACTCTTCAGGACCAAACACACACGAGTAAACACGCTCTCCTGAGCTCTGTCTCACTGCAGGCTGGACAACCCGAGAGAAAGAGATTGAGCTCAGTAAAATCGCAGAGACGGTGGCGTGTTTATGTTGTTTGATGCTGCTTTTTACTTCTCATTTCATTACTTTTTAAAAAAATCTGGATTCAGAGAAGCAGATTTCTCCAGCTTTCGGATGTCAGGAATGCCAACATCTCATGACTGGACATTCTTGAAGAGCGACACATTTTTCTGGCAATGGTTCTCTACTCCAGCAAATTGAAATGAAACAATGTAAAACACATTCGCAGCGGACCCTGCTCTCGTAATGTGTCGCCGCATTATCAGGTGCTGCTCTCAGGAATTACAGAAATTTTCATATATGTTATTCAAATACTTACAAACTGCAGCGTATGGCAGTTTTGGAAATGCATTTCGTACATTTTCGAATGCCGCTCACTGGAAACAATCACTACGGAATGGAAAGCCAATGTGATGATGTCATCTTCATCTGAGTTCCATGCAACACATGAGCCCCCCTCCTCTCACGCACAAACATGTAAACACACATGCAGATGCAGACATGTGCACGCTCTACACAGATGTGCATACGCATACACACACACAAGCACACACTCACATACAGACACACACACACACACGAAACTTTAAACAGAATTTCACTCCGTCATTAACATATCTGACTGAGGACGAAACTGCGCCCTGGTGTATTGACTGAGAGATCAGCGAAAATATGAAAGTCTTTTAAATCTTCATGTGCGTTATGTTTCGTGCTTTCAATCCTGCCCCTGTACGTTGACAGCTTTGGGACTTAGTGCTGTCAGCTTGAGGCCTGAGGCATTTTTCACCAGCCTAGTTAGGATGTACAGAATCCCTGCTCTGCTGAGAGAAAAAAAAAAGAAACTCAACAATTGTTCTGACCTTGAGTGACCTTTCAGATGAACACTCACTTAAATGGTTTGTAGAATGCTTAATCCTTTAGAGCTATGTGAGTAACTTAATCAAATGCAGGTGAAATCTTTTCACTAAATCAGGAGAGTGTCAATCTCATTGTAATGGTCCCCGTTTTTTCCATACATAAGTTGTAAATTAAATTTGAGGAATTTTATCGACCGTCTTGCGTTTTTAGAATGTTGTCAGAGTACCTGTTTGCCCTTATCATTTCAAGGATCTTCTATCAGGATTTGAAATCACAGGATTTATCATTTACGCTTAGCCACATCAATGCTATCATTGAAAGGAAGATACAAGCGTGATGTGGAGTTTCCCGTAAAAAGTGCACATTTAAATTGATTGACAGCTTGAAATATTGACTAGTCTAACTATAAAACATCCTTACACTGTGCTACTGTGCATCTCAGATCACATTGAGCCCAGAGAAGTCGGCGGTGCTTTTGGACTGTTGGACTGAGTTGATTCATGGCTTTGGCTTGCACTGTAAAGCTTCATCTCGCATCTGCGGATGCAGTGGCAAACAGCGTTGACCGAGAAAGGTTTAGTGAAGTATTTCCGAGCCCGTGCCACGATATCCATTAAAGTTGCACAACGGTTTTTTAGCTTATGCACTGGTTGGGGAGCCTCGACCCATTCCTGCTTTCGAGGGACTGGGCCTTTTTTGGAGTCGTCTTTCATACTATGACACAAATAACTCATGTGTTTTACAACACCTGTTTCACATCACCTTATTATTGTAACTTTTCATATCACTATCAGTCCAAAATTATCCCTTTTTCTGGAGTCTGTTCCAGTCATCAGATTTGAAATATGCAAATATTTTCAAAAACAATTAAATTTATAAGTTAAAGCTTGAAATGTCTGGCTGTGGTGTTTTCAGTATAGTAAAGGATGAAGCAGCCGGTATAATCACTCCTTTTTTATTTTATTTGTATTTTCCATTATGTGCCAACGTTTTTTTGACTTTGGGTTGTTGCTCAAATACAGTAGATAGATGCATCACTGCTATTCCGCGCCAGCGGCAGTGATGCTGTATGCCTCGTTCCGCAAAACAGTCCCCCGCCCCACAAAATATTTATAATAAGAGCATTTATTATAAGAAAATTCTCTACTTGTGCGGGATATTTATAATCCGTCGCGATTATCGGATTGTGCGTTTTGTTTTGAATTTAAATGTGTTTTGTTTTTTTTTTGGCAAGGTCTTTTTTCCCACGGAGTAATTAAGTGGAAATGTAAGCGCGCTGTTCCGCGGCGAAGCGCTGAATTATGCATCCTCACCTCCGCGGCCGGGAGAAAACATGAATGAAGGGACGTCTCCCCCGTTGCTTTCTTGTTATTTTGGCGATTTCAGATCACTGGGAGCCTTTTTTCGCTTCACGGATTCAAGACTAATTCTCCAGGCTTTTCATCAGAATTAAATCAATTAAAACTCTCGGATGGTGTCAGGGCCTGGTTTTGTTAACTACATCAACATTCAAATGCACAATTCCAGCAATAGAGTTTGTACACTACCGCTCAAAAGTTTGGGATCACTTGCAAATTTCTTTGTTTTCCACAGAAAAATACATTTTCATGCATTTCACAAACATTTCTATCCATTTCACAAACGATTAAAATTAATCAGATGATTTTCAAAGAATGATCCACATTTTTGCATAGAGGCCTATAATCAGTAACTGTCAGTCCTCTGTATCAATCTCCTGGTATGGCTGCTAATCAAAGTTATGCATTTTATAAGGCTAATTGATTATTAGAAAACTCTTCTGCAAATGTGTTGCACAGCTGAAAACCGTTGAACTAATAAGCGAGCGCAAAAGGGAGCATGGCATTCTTGAGGTTGGGTTAGTACCTGAAGCATCAGCAGTTGTTTGTTTGTTTATAGGCTCAAAATCTTCCTTTAGAGACCCATCAGTCTTTTGTTGTGCTTAGAAAAGAAGGCTATTCAATGCCAGAAATTGAAAACTTAACATCTCTTACCATGCTGTCAACTACTCCCTTCAGAGAGCAGCACAAACTGGCACTAACAAGGACAGAAAAAAGGAGTGGGAGGCCCTAATGCACAACTGTGCAAGAAGACATATCTGAGAGTGTGTAGTTTAAGACAAAGACGCCTCACAGGCTGTCAACTAGCAATGGCGCTAAATAGTTCCCGTCAAACACCAGTTTCAGTATCAACAGCGAGGGTGGTTTTTTTTTTTGATGAAGGCAAAGTTTGAAGTACATATTCATCATTTTCCATTAAAATCATTATTTCTAACTCAGACAATGTCAGCATGTTCTGTTCATTTGCTATATTTCCTATTCAGACTAATTTCATGTGTGTTTCCACTGAAAACAAGAAAATTTCCAAGCGATCCCAAACTTTTGAGCGGTAGTGTAAGTGCAAGCACTACCTCTTCAATGAACTTTTGCTTTAATTCTCTGGACATTATCTCTGAAACCGGAGTTCGTCAGTGTGGAAACAGGATTTGTGGGAAAAAATGCCCCTCACACAAGCTGAAAAGACTCTCAAACCTGTTATTTATGGCATAAAAATAATAAATGAGTGCTTCAGCAACAGGAAATTGCATAGTTGCATATAGATTCTAAATACTTGAACGTGAAATAACAGGTCTGAACATGTCTTCACATTTAGCATTTAGCATATGATGGTTACCAGCCTATTTGGCTGAATGTAAACGTTGACATGGCTCTGATATTTTCTGATTTTTGAGCTGAAGCAAAATATGAATGTTTCTTTCTGGTCGTATGCTCATTTGAATCTCATTACACCCTCAAAACCCAGGATAAAATTGGGAATATTAGCATGGACGTCATTGCTGCAGATTTTTCGTGATAGCGGGATAACTACAACAGATTATATGGGAATCTCCTGAAAGTTCTCGAGTTCATTCCGGGTGCACAGAGGATGGACCTGATTGTTTTGTGACCCTGTGACCTTTCCCGTTGCGCCACGGTTATTAATTACAAATGCAAACACTATTGGGGATCGTTTCTCGTGCATACAGAAGCCAATTTTTTTGGCCACCATATGACCTTTGCTCTTGCGAGACCACCAAGTCAAATTGTTCATTTTAAAAAAATTGCCATAACCGCAGATGGGAATTATGTCAAATCTGCTATGAGTGTCCTTGGTGCGCAGAGGAGTTAGTTATTGCTTGCGGTGGCTCTGTAAAGTTTCCAGTACTGCCACTATTCGGCCAGTTTTAATATTTCCATATGCATTTACTCAAACAGTTTGGAAGGCAATCACGTCACACATTTTATTTCCTTGGACGGATACAGAGGGGCTGTGGTTACTCTATGGCCTTTGCTATAGCAGCACCACCTGGCTACACTTCTAATTTTTAAAATGAGCTGAATAGTTTGAATGGGAATCATGCATAATCAGCGGGTATACTTGCACACTACACATTCAAGTAATTATGCCCAGTAATGCTCATTAGGAACCATGAGGGTTAGACCAAAGAATCCCCAAAGTTGTTTGTTGAGCGGCTCTCCAACAAGAGAGTGACCCTGCGGTGTTTTAGACAGCACTGTAAGTCTGCCACGCTTCAGATAGACAGATCAGCTTTGAATTCAGCGCCGGCTGTCTTTTTTCAAATGGAGGCTTGTACAAGGAGGCGACATGGCCTTATAATCACTGTTTCTCGACGCACACGATACTCCTGCTGAGGTTACTCGCCGATAAAAACTGAAAGTAAAGCTTTAAAGATGTGCACCTCTGCCTGTCCGCGCGGCTGTCTTGCACCTGTAGCGCTTAGCTGTCGTCGGTACCTGAGGTCAGGGCAGCCTAGCGCCTTGCCGTAAGAGGTGTGGAGGCGCAGGGCAAGCGTACCGGTAAACCGATAATCACACGAAGGTTATGGAGGCATCGATAGCCTGCTCTGCTGTGCCGGGGTTAGCGCATTAGCATGCTAATCACAGGAGTCACCCCCTTCTCCCTCGGCCATCAACAGTGCACCCACTCTCGTAGTCGGCTATAATTGCATTTAAAATGTCACAGAGGTGGAACACGTGTAATTTAGCTGCGACTGTGGCAAATTAATGAGCGCTGTCAGGCATCTTTGTTCACCGCCTGCGACAGACAGAGGTCTTTTCTGCTTGTTGTCGTTGTTCAAAAACTAGCCTTCTGTGTTTTTGTGATGGAAGTTTTCCAATAGAGCTCTGTCGTTCTGTCTTTCAGATCGATCTCTCATCGACATAGCAAAAACAAAAAAAGCATTTATAATCAAGATTCAAGCCACAAGGAAAGGAAGTGGGTGAGATGTAAAGGAGTCGAGGTGGTCGGTAGTGAGAAAGTGGTTTATATTTATCCATTGCCAGGTGTTCTTTCACATATGCATTACGGCGATGATGTTTCCACAACATGCTCTGCAGAGGAACGCCTCCCAAACAGCCCTGTTTAATATTTCATCGAGGAGGACCATCAAGAGCCGTAAGACAGGCCTGTTTTTCCGTTTTCCGCTGCCTAACCCTCACATTTTTCCAGAAAGTGAAGGACTGCCGAGGCTCGGATGAAAGGCTACGACTGTTGAAATGTTAATTTTACCATCTGCTCTTGAGCTCTGCTCCCCTCACTGCTGCCTTTTATTTCTCAGCTCCCACTGGGTCAGTTCAATTTTATGAGTGTTGTGGTATTTGGTTTTTTTTTTTTCTTGAAGTTCTCAAAACTAGGTGATGGACTCATGACAGCAGAACATGAAACGGCTCATTCAGCCAGGTCTAAACTCTCATGTCCCATCTGCTCAACAAAGATCTCAGTCTGTTTCTGCTCATCTCTCAAATCGGTTTTTCCGGTTCCTGCTCATCTCTCACCCTGCTTAAATCAAACATGCTCATCTTTAATCTCAGTGTGTACATGCTCACCGCTAATCTCAGTCTGTAGTCTCTCGTCTCTAATCTCAGTGTGTACATGCTCACCGCTAATCTCAGTCTGTAGCGTCTCATCTTTAATCTCAGTGTGTACATGCTCACCACTAATGTCAGTCAGTAGTGTCTCATCTCTAATCTCAGTGTGTACATGCTCACCACTAATCTCAGTCAGTAGTGTCTCATCTCTAATCTCAGTGTGTACATGCTCACCGCTAATCTCAGTCTGTAGCGTCTCATCTCTAATCTCAGTGTGTACATGCTCACCACTAATCTCAGTCTTTAGCGTCTCATCTCTAATCTCAGTGTGTACATGCTCACCGCTAATCTCAGTCTGTAGTCTCTCATCTGTAATCTCAGTGTGTACCTGCTCACCACTAATCTCAGTCTGTAGTGTCTCATCTCTAATCTCAGTGTGTACATGCTCACCACTAATCTCAGTCTGTAGTGTCTCATCTCAAATCTCAGTGTGTACCTGCTCACCACTAATGTCAGTCTGTAGTGTCTCATCTCTAAACTCAGTGTGTACATGCTCACCACTAATCTCAGTCAGTAGTGTCTCATCTCTAATCTCAGTGTGTACATGCTCACCACTAATCTCAGTCTGTAGTGTCTCATCTCTTATCTCAGTGTGTACCTGCTCACCACTAATCTCAGTCTGTAGTGTCTCATCTCTAATCTCAGTGTGTACCTGCTCACCACTAATCTCAGTCTGTAGTGTCTCATCTCTAAACTCAGTGTGTACATGCTCACCACTAATCTCAGTCAGTAGTGTCTCATCTCTAATCTCAGTGTGTACCTGCTCACCACTAATCTCAGTCTGTAGTGTCTCATCTCTAATATCAGTGTGTACCTGCTCACCGCTAATCTCAGTCTGTTGTCTCTCATCTATAATCTCAGTGTGTACATGCTCACCACGAATCTCAGTCTGTAGTGTCTCATCTCTAATCTCAGTGTGTACCTGCTCACCACTAATGTCAGTCAGTAGTGTCTCATCTCTAATCTCAGTGTGTACCTGCTCACCACTAATCTCAGTCTGTAGAGTCTCATCTCTAATCTCAGTGTGTACCTGCTCACCACTAATCTCAGTCTGTAGTGTTTCATCTCTAATCTCAGTGTGTACCTGCTCACCGCTAATCTCAATCTGTAGTGTCTCATCTCTAATCTCAGTGTGTTCATGCTCACCACTAATGTCAGTCTGTAGAGTCTCATCTCTAATCTCAGTGTGTACATGCTCACCACTAATCTCAGTCTGTAGTGTCTCATCTCTAATCTCAGTGTGTACCTGCTCACCGCTAATCTCAGTCTGTAGTGACTCATCTCTTATCTCAGTGTGTACCTGCTCACCGCTAATCTCAATCTGTAGTGTCTCATCTCTAATCTCAGTGTGTTCATGCTCACCACTAATGTCAGTCTGTAGAGTCTCATCTCTAATCTCAGTGTGTACATGCTCACCACTAATCTCAGTCTGTAGTGTCTCATCTCTAATCTCAGTGTGTACCTGCTCACCGCTAATCTCAGTCTGTAGTGACTCATCTCTAATCTCAGTGTGTACATGCTCACCACTAATGTCAGTCAGTAGTGTCTCATCTCTAATCTCAGTGTGTACATGCTCACCACTAATCTCAGTCAGTAGTGTCTCATCTCTTATCTCAGTGTGTACATGCTCACCGCTAATCTCAGTCTGTAGCGTCTCATCTCTAATCTCAGTGTGTACATGCTCACCACTAATCTCAGTCTTTAGCGTCTCATCTCTAATCTCAGTGTGTACATGCTCACCGCTAATCTCAGTCTGTAGTCTCTCATCTGTAATCTCAGTGTGTACCTGCTCACCACTAATCTCAGTCTGTAGTGTCTCATCTCTAATCTCAGTGTGTACCTGCTCACCACTAATGTCAGTCTGTAGTGTCTCATCTCTAAACTCAGTGTGTACATGCTCACCACTAATCTCAGTCAGTAGTGTCTCATCTCTAATCTCAGTGTGTACATGCTCACCACTAATCTCAGTCTGTAGTGTCTCATCTCTAATCTCAGTGTGTACCTGCTCACCACTAATCTCAGTCTGTAGTGTCTCATCTCTAATCTCAGTGTGTACCTGCTCACCACTAATCTCAGTCTGTAGTGTCTCATCTCTAAACTCAGTGTGTACATGCTCACCACTAATCTCAGTCAGTAGTGTCTCATCTCTAATCTCAGTGTGTACATGCTCACCACTAATCTCAGTCTGTAGTGTCTCATCTCTAATCTCAGTGTGTACCTGCTCACCGCTAATCTCAGTCTGTAGTGACTCATCTCTAATCTCAGTGTGTACCTGCTCACCGCTAATCTCAGTCTGTAGTCTCTCATCTATAATCTGTGTGTACATGCTCACCACTAATCTCAGTCTGTAGTGTCTCATCTCTAATCTCAGTGTGTACCTGCTCACCACTAATGTCAGTCTGTAGTGTCTCATCTCTAATCTCAGTGTGTACCTGCTCACCACTAATGTCAGTCTGTAGAGTCTCATCTCTAATCTCAGTGTGTACCTGCTCACCACTAATCTCAGTCTGTAGTGTTTCATCTCTAATCTCAGTGTGTACCTGCTCACCGCTAATCTCAATCTGTAGTGTCTCATCTCTAATCTCAGTGTGTTCATGCTCACCACTAATGTCAGTCTGTAGAGTCTCATCTCTAATCTCAGTGTGTACATGCTCACCACTAATCTCAGTCTGTAGTGTCTCATCTCTAATCTCAGTGTGTACCTGCTCACCGCTAATCTCAGTCTGTAGTGACTCATCTCTAATCTCAGTGTGTACCTGCTCACCACTAATCTCAGTCTGTAGTGTCTCATCTCTAATCTCAGTGTGTACCTGCTCACCACTAATCTCAGTCTGTTGCGTCTCATCTCTAATCTCAGTGTGTACTTGCTCACCACTAATCTCAGTCTGTAGTTTTTCATCTATAATCTCAGTGTGTACATGATCACCACTAATCTCAGTCTGTAGTGTCTCATCTCTTATCTCAGTGTGTACCTGCTCACCACTATTGTCAGTCTGTAGTGTCTCATCTCTAATCTCAGTGTGTACATGCTCACCACTAATCTCAGTCTGTAGTGTCTCATCTCTAATCTCAGTGTGTACCTGCTCACCACTAATCTCAGTCTGTAGTGTCTCATCTCTAATCTCAGTGTGTACATGCTCACCTCTAATCTCAGTCTGTAGTGTCTCATCTCTAATCTCAGTGTGTACATGCTCACCACTAATCTCAGTCTGTAGTGTCTCATCTCTAATCTCAGTGTGTACCTGCTCACCGCTAATCTCAGTCTGTAGTGTCTCATCTCTAATCTCAGTGTGTACATGCTCAACACTAATCTCAGTCTGTAGTGTCTCATCTCTTATCTCAGTGTGTACCTGCTCACCACTAATCTCAGTCTGTAGTGTCTCATCTCTTATCTCAGTGTGTACCTGCTCACCACTAATCTCAGTCTGTAGTGTCTCATCTCTTATCTCAGTGTGTACCTGCTCACTGCTAATCTCAGTCTGTAGTGTCTCATCTCTTATCTCAGTGTGTACCTGCTCACCACTATTGTCAGTCTGTAGTGTCTCATCTCTAATCTCAGTGTGTACCTGCTCACCACTAATCTCAGTCTGTAGCGTCTCATCTCTAATCTCAGTGTGTACTTGCTCACCACTAATCTCAGTCTGTAGTTTTTCATCTATAATCTCAGTGTGTACATGATCACCACTAATCTCAGTCTGTAGTGTCTCATCTCTTATCTCAGTGTGTACCTGCTCACCACTATTGTCAGTCTGTAGTGTCTCATCTCTAATCTCAGTGTGTACATGCTCACCACTAATCTCAGTCTGTAGTGTCTCATCTCTAATCTCAGTGTGAACCTGCTCACCACTAATCTCAGTCTGTAGTGTCTCATCTCTAATCTCAGTGTGTACATGCTCACCTCTAATCTCAGTCTGTAGCGTCTCATCTCTAATCTCAGTGTGTACATGCTCACCACTAATCTCAGTCTGTAGTGTCTCATCTCTAATCTCAGTGTGTACCTGCTCACCGCAAATCTCAGTCTGTAGTGTCTCATCTCTAATCTCAGTGTGTACATGCTCAACACTAATCTCAGTCTGTAGTGTCTCATCTCTTATCTCAGTGTGTACCTGCTCACCACTAATCTCAGTCTGTAGTGTCTCATCTCTTATCTCAGTGTGTACCTGCTCACCACTAATCTCAGTCTGTAGTGTCTCATCTCTTATCTCAGTGTGTACCTGCTCACTGCTTATCTCAGTCTGTAGTGTCTCATCTCTAATCTCAGTGTGTACCTGCTCACCGCTAATCTCAGTCTGTAGTGTCTCATCTCTTATCTCAGTGTGTACCTGCTCACTGCTAATCTCAGTCTGTAGTGTCTCATCTCTAATCTCAGTGTGTACCTTCTCACCACTAATCTCAGTCTGTAGTGTCTCATCTCTTATCTCAGTGTGTACCTGCTCACTGCTAATCTCAGTCTGTAGTGTCTCATCTCTTATCTCAGTGTGTACCTGCTCACCACTAATCTCAGTCTGTAGTGTCTCATCTCTAATCTCAGTGTGTACCTGCTCACCGCTAATCTCAGTCTGTAGTGTCTCATCTCTTATCTCAGTGTGTACCTGCTCACCACTAATCTCAGTCTGTAGTGTCTCATCTCTTATCTCTGTGTACCTGCTCACCACTATTGTCAGTCTGTAGTGTCTCATCTCTAATCTCAGTGTATACATGCTCACCACTAATGTCAGTCTGTAGTGTCTCATCTCTAATCTCAGTGTGTACCTGCTCACCACTAATCTCAGTCTGTAGTGTCTCATCTCTAATCTCAGTGTGTACATGCTCACCACTAATCTCAGTCTGTAGTGTCTCATCTCTAATCTCAGTGTGTACATGCTCACCTCTAATCTCAGTCTGTAGCGTCTCATCTCTAATCTCAGTGTGTACACGCTCACCTCTAATCTCAGTCTGTAGTGTCTCATCTCTAATCTCAGTGTGTACATGCTCACCACTAATCTCAGTCTGTAGTGTCTCATCTCTAATCTCAGTGTGTACACGCTCACCTCTAATCTCAGTCTGCAGCGTCTCATCTCTAATCTCAGTGTGTACATGCTCACCACTAATCTCAGTCTGTAGTGTCTCATCTCTAATCTCAGTGTGTACCTGCTCACCACTAATCTCAGTCTGTAGTGTCTCATCTCTTATCTCAGTGTGTACCTGCTCACCGCAAGTCTCAGTCTTTAGTGCTCCTGATTTTTACTGATCTTGGTTTGGTCCGACTCCTCAATAACTCAGTGTTGTGAATTGTCTCTTTTTCTCATTATACATTCAGATGGACTTTGTTTGCTGTGATAAATGTTTGGAGAAGATGATTTTTTATTAATACACAGACAACTGTCACCACAGTCAAAGCAATTACCTGCCGTAACTGTTGTAATTACATTCAATCGTATTCATATTTATTTGGTATACTGGCTCAGGAACCGTGAACCCTGCCTGACCCTCTGCATTGTGTACATGAATTATGCATTTAATTCAATTTCCAGACATTTCAGATGAATGAAAACATGTGGATGTGCGGGCTCTTCGCATTAGCAAGGCTTCCCCTATTGATTTCCAGTGAGTCCTCTGTTCAGAATTTGACATGTATAAACATTTCTCGAGCACACAAGTTTGCTGGAACGCTTTCCACGAAAAACAGGCGGATTCCACTGTGAGATTTAATATTTTCCAATTAGGGTGAAACATCCTGTGTCGTTACTGTGCGTCTGGAGTTGGTTAACATTTTGTTTGGCCGAGATCTCTCTGTTTAGTCTGTCGTCTTTGCGGACTTGCAGTCTCGCATTGCGGTAGTTAACGGCTGTTTGCAGACCTCTTGGAAAAAAAAAAACAGCGAGTTTTTAAAAAAAAAAGAAGCGTTGTTTTCATTTTTCCCAGCGCAGGCAACAGGAATCTGATTTGTTTGCTTGTTTGATATTCTCCGCGGTGCATTTGCGCGCGGTTATTGGAAGCCATACTCACGCGTGAGCTCATCGCTCGTCTGGGTTCGATTAGAGACTAACTCTCTCTGGATGACGGGAAGCGGAATATTTTTCGTATGACTCTGTCGCGCATTTTGTGTGGCGCACCCGGCAGTGCTAACCGCTAACCACACGCTTCTGGGAGCCCGGGGTGTGAAGAGTTCAGGGTTGTCTGTGTCTGGCAGGCCTTGTGTTTATATTAGCGAGTCAGAGTGCATGTGCCTGTGTGTGTGTACACATTCGTGCATGCGTATTGTGTATGCATCTGTCAGTTAACACGCACTCTCTACAGCTGAACTCCTGTAGACTTGATTGGGGTGGGGACTAATAATGACGCATTGGGTTTTTATTTAGAGATGCCACAATCAAATACACTGAAAACAGGTTAAGTTGAATGTAGATGTCTTTTTTCTAAATCTGCACAAATGAATCATTCTTTAAACAACTGACTTGGAATAATAGCCGTTGTTTTCCCTGGTTTGGTTGGGCCGTCCGCTCGACAGCCGCTGGCTGTAATGTGTTGTGCGCGTGTGATTGAATTTGTCTGCCGTCCGATGGCTCTCTGAGGCCTCGCAGAATAATTCAGGAAGCATGTGTTCAGCTCAGACGCCATGGAAAAGCTTTGAGTTTTCATAAAGTTCGCATGGTTATGCAGACACACGTGAGCACATCACTCTCACTCACTCACTCACTCACTCACTCACTCACACACACACACACACACACACACACACACACACAGTATGTGGGCATACCGTATTAACAGAAGATTCTTGTGTGGTTTAAAGTATTTGGACAGTGAAAAAAATGTTAATTTCTCTGTTTTAGAATTTTAATCCTGTCTAATTAAAGCTGATAGATGACACTTTGATTCGAGCGTAATCACATCCATTACATACATGCCTGTTGGTGACTCATTTTGTGGATCCACTCATCATACAGCTCAATTTGGCTAGCAGACCTGTGAAACACACAACATTGGTTCTGAGCGAAACCTGCCCAGACATGACCCCAGAGGTCACAAAGTTAAGGATAAGCCCCTTTAAATACTCAAGCAGGCCTCAGCCCAACTTCAGCATATCCTTAGCAGGATTTTTGCCCTCTGATAGACACGACAGAATTCCCAGGTGAGTGAAATGTGATTTGTCCCTTTTTTTTACAAGACTTTCCCAACAACCTTATCTTCATAGTGAGGCCCCGTTCGGAGGTGAAAGGGTGAGAGCTGACTCTACACTCCCTCTGAAGAACAAACACCACCCCCTTCTGCCTTCTTTAACTGTTAGATATTAAAGCAGTACTGCAGCTGACAGACAATGTTATGGACAACATTAGTTACTTGAACATCTCTTTGAATATTATAACTGCTTTCCATTTGAGCACGAATACAAACAAAGGCATGGGGCAAATTTTTGGTGAAATCAGTTTTTGGCCATTTTTACATATAGTGCGAAGATCGTTGTCCTTGGGTCTGCAGCTGAGAATAAATATTCTGTGATGCTCACAGTCATATGTTTTCATTTTAAAAGGTGTTACTAAACTACAACGATCTCCATTTACTATAAATCACGATTTTGGGAGTTTAGAAACTTTGATGGGGTCAGCAGTGTTTTCAAAAGTATCTGTTTTTGGGGTCTGAAAACACAAGAGTAGTGCGGACGCTAGGCAAAGTAACAGAAGTTACGTGTTTTAAAATGAAAAGTCAGTCACCCCGCTGCGCAGATTTAGATGACAGAGTCCGTAAATTACGAAATTTGATTGCTAAATAATTCTGTCAATGAATTCCCAAATGTCTTGCTTCTTTGGAATAATTTTCCAGTCTCAGTGACAACAATGGTGAGATATAAAGACTTTAATAGGCCAATGCACAACAGGAAAATTTGGCATTATTGGTGTTCTGCACAAAGGGGTTAAAGTGCCCGTAGCCGTTGGCCACATTCAGAGAGCTGTGTGCTAACTGTGCTGCCTCAATCCAAAATGAGAAACTCTCAAAAAAATAAAAAAATGCAGGACTGTCGATTTGCATTCTTCTTTCTCTAATTGAAACAGAAACTGGAATCATTTCTGGACTCGATCAGTGACCTGGGTAACCTAAGGTATCAGTCAGTGACTTATTAATGTCCCGTGGCAGTGCATGGTGTTCGTCTCATTGCTGGCTGCACATCTGCACTTAATGCAGAGCGGAGATGCATTCATGGGCGACCATTTCACGTTCACTGGGGCCCTTCATTAAAGGACTCATAATGGCAGTGGACGAGATGTTGATGAATTTCTGCATTTACCGTCGTCCATTTGGCTGCTGTGAATACGTGTTATTAAGAACACTGGCTTAGAGTGCGCTTTTTGCGCTCAATTAGTTCCTGTCAGTTTTCGCCGGCGGGGAAAAAGGTGAGCGAGTCAGTGATGAGGTGGGTAATCGTGTTGAATGATGGATAGCGCTTTTTTTCTCTGCTAATTACTTCATTTTATTTCATTTTTCAGGCGCTTTATTAACATATGCACCGTGTGAATTAGACTCTGCATCACACCGTACTACAGAACAGCTGAATAAAAGTGTCTTTTCTGTCAGAAAAAAACGCTCGCCGAAGAGACTGACCCCCCACATAAACTCGGTTATACAGTATTTACATGAGATTTTTAATTCCCACCCAAATCTGTGCTTCACACAGTCCAGTCTGATGAAGGCTGAGTAAAAATATTCACACCCAGGCACTCTGTGTGCTTCTCAGGACTGATTCTTCCCCTAGTCTCTCTCCCTCCAACATCTCCCTTCTCTCTCTCTCCCTCCGTCTCTCCTGCGCTCTCTTTTCTGTCTCGGTCCATCCCTTCCTCCGCACCCATCTTCCATCCACCCCAGACTGACTGCGTTACCTGCAGATGTGCCTTGTATAATGTAACAGGCCGCTCCGAATTAAAGCCCGTTACATTATCTCTAATTTATCCTTAAAGCTGGTGAAATTTGCAAGCTGAAATTTCCATTTCATTCTTTTATCTGAGCCCTCTTTATTTCCTGAATCAGGAGCACTGAAGATGAATGAATTACACCCATAAATGGCTGCGCTTTCAGAGGGACGTTTAATTGACCACTGGCCAGGGCCGGATTATACGGCGGGACAACACCAGGCAAATGATATTTGCAGGGCCCCACTCACCTAATCAAGGTGTTTTCGCCGATTGTAGACACTGCCCGATAATTATCATGTATTAACTGATCGATGCGCACATTTCTGTGGTTGTAGCTACTGCAGAGCCTTCTCACATTTAGAGAGACATCCTTTCCCCAGAATCTGGATTGGGTGAAATCCTCATTAACGTTGTTGTAATCGAGTGAGACCGCAAATTTGTTTTCAATCGCAAGCAATGCAAATGCGTTCATTATTCTGTTCTGTTATTGAGGGCCCCAAAATGACTTTTAACGCATTTTAGCACGGATAATGTCCCCTCCCCCGAGCAGTTTGAAAGCGGCAGTATGCGACTCTTCCTCCGGCAGATGTCCACATTTGGAACAGAAACAAAACACTGAGCCACAAGACGATGAATACGGTCGCCATTCTTTGGACCGAATTTCCTCATTTAGTTTTTTCTGAAGAAGTATTCTCTGATTAATTTACGATTGACAGCCCCACATTTCCTCACAGATCGTGAAAAATCCCCAATTTCCGTGATGGTACATTTAATGAAAAGTAGGTACAGATTTTATCATCAATTTTGTCCCACTTCGCAGGAATTGAGCATAAGATTTTGATCACCTTATCTGTGTTAGCAGCTGATTTTGACTGAGCCCATGGGAACGATTTCTCAATAGCGAGCGCAAAGCCCACCTCAGCTGTTCGGTCACACGTTACTGTCACGTTCAGTTTCACATTGATAAATATGGCGCGATTCTCTGCAAGAGTTCCGGCCACATTGGCGGTTGGTAACACCTCCGCCGTACCGTTACCAGATTTGGCTTTGCCAAGGGAGGAGAGGCTTTCCACTGCGAATCTCTGCTTTCTCCTTTATTCTAATTTATGTTTCTTTTTTTAATTTTTGCTGCACCAGAAAGCAGTATTGACTTCGCTAGCCAGCTATAGCCAACAAATCGGATGTAAATTCAAGTGCCAATGATCACTGGACCAATGGTGAACTGGAAGATCTTGCCAGGTGCACAATATTAACCCTGATATCTAAATGCTAATTGTATGGGGTGTTTTTCTGTCTGCACCAAATTAAAACCTTAATGGGATGTGGGGTTTTTTTGGTGTTTCCGTGGTCTACTTTTTTTGTCTTTTTTTTTCACCAAAATAAAACTTTAAATTCTGGCGCACCTTCGATTTCCTTCTCCGGTTTTGAAACATTTGATTAATTTGAACATGGACGTACAAAATTATATTCTTTAAATTGAAAAGTTTCACCGCATTTTTATTGGCTTGGCGCATCCATCCTGTCTCTCTCGCCCTGCATCCGGTTGCTTCCCAAAACATCCACTAAACGGCCCCAGACTCCCGTCTGGCTGGTTGGCCCCCTAGTGGCCAATGGCTGCTTAGCTGCTGAGTTTGCCTGTGCATTAATACAGTACTGCCACTGGCAATTTTCCTGGTCAACACAGGCACATTGAGAAGTTTGCAGACAAGGGGGAAATCTGTGCAAAAAAAAAGCTCTATCTGCGAGAACGTAATTGTTTACAGTGTTTATACTCAGGCCTAATGCCGGCATCTTCCACATGCAGTAAATCTGTCAGGGCCTGTATTTGTTAGTGTCCATTAGCTCGATAAGATCAGATTTATTGGGCTGGTTCATCAGGTGTCCTGAGCTGCACACACCTCCTGCTGGAAGGAACAATCCTGAGCAGCTCGGTTTTAGTGCCATTAGTGCAGTAAAATTTTTACATTTTGCATTGACTTAAATGGGTACAGTCCTTGACAAGTAATGTCAGTAAGAAGGCAAACTGAAGAACCAAACGGCCCACAGTATATGTGTTACAGCCAGATTGTGAAACCAGTCATTTTGCGAAATGACAAAAAATGTTTGTCTTTTTGTGAAATGACTGAGTTTTAGCTCCAGCCATTTCATGCACTTACTGGTTCCACAATCTGATTGTAAATTATACAAATTACATAATAATTTTAATGTGAGTGTGCTCAACCGCACCGTGGAGTTTATTTAATTATCGATCCGACCGGTGAAGCGAAGAGGGTTATGCACCGTACGGCTGGTTGAGAAATGGACGTATGAAATGAAGAACACTTGACACAACTGAAGGGAGCCTTTGCGTTGGACCAAAACCCAACCAGGTTCATGCATGTTCACGACGGGCCCACACACACAGCGATCAGCCTTCCCCACAGAGGCCCCATATACCTGTACCCTCTTTGAAATTTGGGCCCACGAATTGCCACGGTAGTCATTTAACACGGAGAGTCGACTGCGTTGCGCGTAGACTTCCGCCATACTCACTGCAGCCCGGCTGGCCCAGGGGAGTCGACTTTGCGTCTGCTTTAATTGAAAATGAATAGTTAGCGGGTTGCTATGGAAATTTTACCGTCTGCCATTCGCCTCGCCTCCCCTCCCCCCGCCCCCCGAGCTGTCTGTGCTCTGAATATAACGTGAACCCTGACGATATTGTTTGTTCTCATTGACCTTGGCTGTGTACGTCCCCTGCAGAGGGAAAGACAGAAAGATAAAGATCCAGAGATTAGCGCAGAGACACAGGTGAACAGCATCCCTCAGAGCGAGCCCTTAGCTTAGCTCTCTGCAGCTACTGCCTTGAACAGAACTGCTTTAGCCACGAGCATGTTCTCCACATCGAAGTTCTTCCTGTTATTTTGCCGCGCACCCGTTATAAGGGACCACATCTGATTGGCTGAAGATTGAGCTTGAAATTCTGATTAAATATGTGCATAATTATGCCGCACCTTAGGCCTGGGACTACAGCAAAAAGCACTTTGGGCGCAGAATTGATGTGTCCGTTATTTCTCTAATATTTAATCAACGCACTGCTGTAGGATAGGAAACATGCCGCTAATTGGACTCGCGCTAAGTGCCCTGCAAGGCTCCATTTTCCGTCAAATCTCGCTCCTGCCAATCAGGCGAGCCAGGAAACGCGCCGTCGAGGCTTCAATTTAAATGCGAGCTCCAGTTTTGTTTCTCACAAGCGAAGCTGTTGAAATGGGGTGAAGGTGTTATTAAGTGCTTTAAGTGGCGCTGCAGGAATAACAGGCATCCTTAAGGTCTCAGGCGTGAAATACGAAATGGCTGTAATTACTTCCCAAAGAGGAGCGTTTCAGAGGCTCTTAGGGCCATCGGTTCAAGCGCAGCCTTAGCCGAGCCTCCTTGGGTGTTAGCGTTCAGGCTATGCGGTCGCCACAGGCATTTTGCTGTCAGAGGCAACACTCAGATCACTTCGCAAAGTAGCAAAACATTCCCGATGCAGCAACAAACCCAGAGAGAAATCTACTACTGCAGTGGGCTACTGTCGATGTGGGATGGGGGATCTTTAAATTCAAGAGAAAATAATGTGGTGAAAATCTCTGATTCGTCCTTTAGGAATATTTATTTATTTATTTTGTAAATGGCTCAATTTTACATTTCTGACAAAACAGGCAAAGACCTTCCAGTTTATATCTGGTTTTCAGTGCTGTCATCATTGTAAACATGGCTTTTTAAATATAGTACTATATTTCTGCATGTCTCTTGGTGTGTCAATCCATGATATTTTTATACTGGCCACTAAGTACAAGTGTTTTAAATTAGCTGCCCATGATTTGTAATCAAAAGTGTTAAAAATGGATGGAAAACCATTTCATTTTAAGGTCCTCATCCAGGGGTTCAGTATTTCACTGGACGTAGGAGGAAAAGCTCAGGGTTCCCTGTGCTAAAATCCTCATAGTACACAGAGTACATTTTGAAGCCACTATGGATTTTATGCATCTGTGACTTGTGTAGCTAATCGAACACATAAGCGAGGAGAGCAGTGGGTGCGTCTTAATGCTGATATTAAGACTGCCTGGAAAAGAAAAAAAACCTGCGCAATCATTTATTTATCATGAGTGAAAAGTCATGTGCGTGCTGTGTACGTAAGATGCGCTCGGGTGATCCGTATAGTACACGTAAGAACCACAATAACGCTGCCGAACGCGGTCTGATCCCAAGTCCATGTGCTTCTGTGAGCTTCCGGCCGATGGACTTTCTCTTGCATCCGCCGTGTTCTGACTCGGCTTTGTCCTTCCGTCCTCGGGGCGGTCGTCTCTCCTCCTCGCGCGCTGATTCTGTGTAATGATTTGAGGCAGCCACGGAAAAACCGTCTGTGGCGGACAGAGGTACTGACAGTGGATTGACAAACACCGATTGCACAACTGTCTCACAAAGGCTACGAAGTCGTTCCGCGTTGTTTACAGCATGGGAACTCCTCCCGCGCATCGCCTCCAGTGCGGAGAACAGTTCTGTGACTCCCAATAAGGTCAGTACTAGATTTCGTTTGACAGAATAGCGCGTGAAGAGCCGATCTATGAAACCACAGCAAGTTTGTCCATTTGTTCTCAGAAAGATGAAATGCTTTACTTCTTTGCATGTTTATTCCTCTCAGACCTGCCGTGCTTCAAAAGTTTTGGCAGGCGCACTGTGCATGATTTAAAGCTTAACCCTATTAGGGAACCTTAGGAAATATTTATCAGCAGCGTCATGAAGCAAGAAAGGGTGAAGGACTGGTTATTTATCAGTGAAAGTGAAGGTCTTCGTTTCGCGTGAGACTTCGGCTCGATCGTCGACTCCGCGGTCACCCCTCGCCTCGCCCGCTCCCGCGTGTTTAGTTGTCCTCGGGAACCAAAACAACTGCAGCGCTGTTTGGTTTGTTTTAATGACCGCGCGTCTGGAACGCGCCCGGACAGCCGCGCTCACAGTAATACGAACACAAGTGGAAATGTTTCCTCGTTAACGGACAAGACAGTTTTCAGACTCTACGGCATCCCTCTGTCGTGTTGATTTCTTCGCCCGGTATTTTGTCAGTTGACTGGGTAAAGATTTCACATAGTGACTTCAAATGCCTGCCGCTTGGAATTGATATTTTCTCGCATTCTTCTTAAGGTAGGTTAACCACTATGTTGCCACTCTATGGATGACTGATTAACACATATTTTCTCTCAATAGAATTATTTTGTGAGGGAATGTTCTTTTCACAAGTCATTTATACAGTTTTTTTTTTCACAATTGTTGCCAATACGGATCATCAACCAGACCCATACGAATTGCAATGGAAATTGAAAAAAAAACGTGGGGAAATACCTTTTCTTTTTCGAAGAATGATTCGTGCCCCCGGCTATCAATGTTGAGCAGATCTTTTCTTTTTTTATTGCGTTCTTAAATGCTGAAATCTGAGCGCGTGTTTCTGGAGCACGAGGCGAGCGCGCGGATTCGGCCGTCAGCGCGTGGTTTATTCTGAGCGCGAGCCGCGCACAGCCCCGAACCTTCACAGCTCGTGCGCCACTCCGCGCAAAGTGCGCACTTAAGGAGTAATAAAGTTATTTTTTAAACAATCAGGTCAGGTGAGAGATCTCCGCGTAAAACTGTTTCAGGCAGTAAAACGTCAGTGAAATGATGTTTGATCGGATGTGCTCTGTATGACTGTGTCATCACTTCAGCGGAAGACAGCCGGTCTGTGTCTTTTTATTTCAATTTTCTACACTTTTCACTTTCCACAGAGCGCAGCGTCCCAGCTTGGGATTCTGTCGACCCAGCCAGAGCCGCACTTACCCGATGACAGGCGAAAATGACTGAAAATTAAATTACTGAGAGTTTTTTTTTTTTATTTTTCATAATTTTCATGAAGTACGAACAAGGCAAGCGCGTAGAAGCGCTCGTCTGATGACACCGAGAGATCGCTGGCTGTACTTCAGCCAGTGACGCACAAACACCAGCGGCTCGCATCTCTGGCCGGAGTCACTCTCTTCACCGGCAGGTAATTCGGTCAAAATTCTCTGCGCCACTCAGTCCATATTCTCAGTCCATATTCTCAGTCCATATTCTCAGTCCATATTCTCAGTCCATATCAAGGTGGCGCAGCCATCGCGTCGGCTGGGTGCACATTGTGCGTGAGCTGCGGTGGACACGCAAATCTGAGGGCTTATTAACCCTTGTATTCAGGCAACAGTAATGACTGTGCCGGGTGCTCAGGCGTGTTGTTTCACTCAGAAGTTTATATTTTAATCTGCGCGGAGAATGGGGGGTTACAATATACAGATACTGGCGAAACGATTGACAATTAAACGCGGAAATTAAAACTAATGTGGTTTGCATTTACTTTACTGCGTAATGACGATAAAAAGTGTCAGCAATTTTGCTTCATTTATGAGCTTTACGACCATAAAGTATCATTGGGTTTTTACAGGCATGGTTTGTTTTCATTTGAAGCAGTTATTCAAACACTTACTGCCATCCAAACCGTTACTGGACATATCCACTTTGAATATGAGGATATATTATCAGTCAGTGATATTGTCGTGTAGCACTGAAAGTCTCTTCCAAAGATTAATTTATAATTTGTTTTATTTATAATCAGTGAGGGGTGACAAAGCGCATATAATTCAATGAGATGACTGATGTATTATATGGATTTGTACAAAATACAGCATAATTTAACTCAGCGCATGAAGAACTTTGTGATAAGGCGACTGAGAGAATCGGGCCCCGCGGAACTTTCCCGAGTTCAGGCCGTTTAAATGGACTTCTGTTGTTTATTTTAATGACATCAAATGCGACTCGCATTTTAGCTTCCCTTGGAAACAATCTATTCTGAATATCTGATGTAGCCGTTTTTAACTGCATTTAAAAGGCATTTTAAAATAGTTGTGGAGCTTCATGTTTATTGAGTTGTTTTATTGAGTGGATTTGAGCAGAAGCAGCCTAACGGTATTCATTAGTGGAATCGTGTATTTGTTTAAACGTTTAACCAGTCCCTTTGATATGCTAATTATAATGTGGCATAATTTGAGTCTCGTAATGATGATGCCGCTATTATCGTATCGACATAAATGATGCACTTAAGCAGCCGGGTCTCATTTGCATATGCTCGAAGCCAGTGGAATTCGGCAGTTCCTGCATCCTCGTGCTTTCATTTTTCCGTCACCGAGAGCAGCTGCTCTATGGCTTATCCAAGATGTCTCTCACTTTTAAAATTATTTTTACAATATAAAAGCACCTGCTGCAACTGAGAACCACCTAGACTTCTATGGCGCTGAGAAAACAATATCCAAAATATGAGACATTATCCAAAAGATGTGCCAATTTTGTTCCAAAAGGAATATTAAATCTCAAGCAATCCCCCAGGAAAAATAATATATTGTTATTTGTTTTTAAAAAACACATTACAACACTGTTGTGTGTGCTCCTTTCTAATTTATCCTCAGCACGGACTTTGTGGGGACAGGAACTGTCCTGGTTTGTTGTCTATAAGTGTTTACGTGGCGCTGACTTGCACAGCAGTTAGCGTCATGAATTGTGAGTGCTTTTTTAAAAAACTGGGGCAGTGGAATTATTAAATTTAAAAAAAAAGAATGACTTTATGAAATGTGAGTTGACTGACTGTCCATTGATCACGATTTTGTAGAGGGTTCCTGTTGTGTTTCTCACATGTGAAGATGAGTTTTCTCCTGCTGCGCTATAAGCGCTGGGAACGATCTCGCGTAGCGTGGAAGGGAATAGCTTTGGTGGTGTCGCAGGGTCCTGTGTAATAATCCTCAGGCTTACTTTACGGCTGATTAAGACGCATGATCCTGGACCGCTGGCAGTGGGGTCGGCCAACTGCGTTTGACCTCGTTCTGCAGGATTTAGTGGAGCCCAGGGTCCGTCAGTCCTTCTGCAGCCTTCCTCCGGACAGACTGCAGCGCCGTGACCAGAGCGTCCAGGTCAAGAATCCTGTCCTACGCTGTACATCATGTGCATTCGAATCTCAAACAGTAACGGGAAAATGACTTCTCAGTGTTGGTGGAGAAGTCAGGAACCGCAATGTCACATTTCAGGCAGTGCAAAAGATCGACCTATGAGCTCCGGCTTCTGTCTTCTTCTGTGGTAAAATGCCACGGCGAGATGACGGCCAGACTTTCTGTCCTTCATCTGGAGTTGACCCGCTCTGGATTAGCTTGGCTAAATTACATGAAAGAGAAGGAAAGAAAAAAAAAGAACCTTGTGATAAAAAATAAAACAGGAGAAAGAGGTTCGGCGTCACCCCGAGTTCCTTCTCAGCCTGCTGTATCAGTTCGAGGAATTAAAAATGCGTAATATTAATTCCTGAGGTGAGATGTAAAGGGTGGTGAGGTCACATCGACCGTAACGCCCTGGATGGAGGTCTCACTGCATCCTCCTGCTACATCACCTTCACCGCCCGCTGTCTCATCTTTTATGGGGCCAGAAAGGTGGAGAAAGACTCCATTTTAATTGCATCTTTCCTCAGCGTTCACCTTAATTCTCCATGGTAACAGGCTTTCCATTCGTTGATATTAAAAGCTCTCTGCCAGCTCAGGTCCATTGTAATGTCACATGCTGACAAAATGTCCTGCCGACTTTCGTCGAAAAACAGGGATGCGCGTAGGTACATTTCCTTAATCAATTAATTAAAAAAAAAACTGCAATACAAGTGGATTTTGGTCCTTTTTAATTCATGCTGTTTGAGCGAATTAGCAGTAATTGCATTGAAGTTATTTGGGAAACGAAGTATCAATTTGTTAAAATCTTCAGAATCTATTCAGTCACTTTGAAACGATGAAAAATACTGAGCTGCTGATGAATGTAATGTCTTTCCTTAAGATATTTTAACTGTTTAAAAAAATGCTTTAATCCCCAAATACAATTCCAGTAATTATTCACAGAAACACTGTGAAGTGCAGGTTAATGCAAATGAAACTGCAGTCATGCACTTTCAGTACAAATGTCAGAGCTGTACTTGCCTTTGAAAGGATCACTTGCATCTCTGAGCGTGAGCATCAACTGGTGATAAAAATTCTTTGAGAAAAGGCGTGCGGAATGCTTTTCAGGTGTGTTTTCCTGTGCTGGTGTACTGTGCATACCAAGCGTCTGGTGTGTGTGTGTGTGTGTGTGTGTGTATTCATCTATACAGTTCAGTGTGTGTGTGTGCTTGTGCTAAATTCTGATATTACTCAGTCCTTATTCTTCAAGCTGATTTTCACCTAAAAAGGTCCTTGTTTTTCAGAGGCTGCAGTTTCTCTTCTGTAAAACACTTATCCATCGGAGGCAAAAGGACGTGCGTTAGGTCCAGTCCCATAATTCATCTCCGCCAGTGTTTCTGTCTGTGATAAAGCTCTACCTTAGACATTATTATCCAAATACAGCTGCTCTGCGATATCAAAGGTAAGTGTTTCTGACGCTGTCAGCGCCAGCAGCCATTCAAACACGATCAAGAGCGACACACGGTGTATTACCAGAATGAGCTCAAGTCCACAAAATACCTGAACTGTCCCCTCGACCGCGCAACGACACGCAGCGCAAACTCCCCCTCTCTCCAACACACTCTTCGCTCTCTCGATAGCCGCGACGACGAGTGTTAGCGCTCAGGGCTTGAAATCCGGCGTCGGAGCGTTCAGCTCTGGCAGCGTAAGCTTCCTGTTTTCTTCACTCTCCAGATGTGAGCGCGCTCAGTCAGTCTGCGGCGAATTAAGAGCAATGTGTCACCGAGCGTTCGCTTCGGGGCGCGTCGGGGGGTCATCAAAGGGCCAAAAGACGCCAAACCGAGAGGGGAGACGACGTTCGAACATGCAGCGCGGGTCTCACCTCGATTTACCTCAGAGGTGTAAATGCTGCATCCGATTTGGCTCGGAAGTTGGAATTCGGAGCTGAAAAAGATGTCATAACCCAGCTGGCTGCGTTCCATTTAGTAAGTCGGAAAACTGATTTGGGGTCTGTGGGGTTTCCACTGACCAGGATAGCTTTTGTTAGCTATTGTTCGCTTTACTAGTTGATAACAACACATTACGTGGCATTTTTTGAGCGTTCAAACACCATAGCAACAAGTCCGTCGATAAAAGCTATTGTGTGTACGACTAATTTCATGAGACTCAAATATGACAGAGGGGTTAATATACAGAATATCACTGAATCTTTGATTTTGTTGAATCAGGAGGCGGCCATCTTGAACTCGGAACTCAAAGTAGGTGAGGTTCCTTTGACTTCTCCATTTGGAAATCCGACTTTAGGGGGCGGTCTAATTGAAATTTCCAACTGGGAGCACAAAAATCCCGACTTCTCAGTACAAATGGACTGCAGCAAAAGTCCACGGACCTTAAAGTGAAGATTTTTTACCCCGATGACCTCAAACCACTCGATTTCACGTATTGGCTCCGCCTGCTGTGCAGTTATACTAGTTAGTTAATGCGAGTGGTTGAAACAAAAACAAGTCGAGAGGACGCTGACTTTTAAACCTGGATTTTAACTCCTCTCCTTTCCCTGAAACTTCTGACATTTGTTAAAATGCTGGCGTTGGCAGAAGCCTGTTACTTTGCGCTTCCTGGGTCAGGTTCAGGGGGCGCGTGCAATACGGTCGCAGAGCGAGGACAGCGCGCCGCACCTCCAGTCGGGCAGTGATTGCTCATGTCAAAGTGCCTTTCCTCTTCTGCCTGGGCCGCTGCAGTGATGAGCCCGGTTCCATTATAAAAAGTTAGGGAACGATACCAGCAGTGTGCAGGACGTCTGTGGTTTAGGACCCCGGACAGAGCTGTCAGTACTGACACACACGAGAGCCACAGACTGTCAGCACTGACCTGCGGTGCCCTGGACATTCCTCTCTTAAACGTGAGCAGAGATGGGCGCTCACAGCGTCCAACAGCACAACTCCTGCCGGTTTTAGCTCCACCCATCTGCTCAGCTGACGTCACTGATTAAAGACCCTGATGTGGAAAGAGCTTCCTGACCTAATTACTATTTTGAGGAAATCAACTGAGGTAAATATAAAAGTCATTTTGCCATCCTTACCTCACGATGTGTGAAAATTTGACTTTTAGCATTTGGCTCTTCAATCAGTGAAATGTTCTGGACGGAGGGACGTTCTGTTTAGCTAATTCAGGTGGTCAGAACAAAATTTTGGGGCGGATTTTTACTTTTCTTAATGAACCTAAAATGTACTTTTAGTTTTGAGCCTGCAGGCAAAAACAGCTTCCAAAAATATGTGATTTAAACAGTGACACTGATTAAGAATTGAAGAACAATCACATGGAATTCTTCTGTGCAATGTGACCAGAGCTTTTCTCGCAGGGAATAATTTTCATTCATTTAAAAATACTGAAGTTTCCAGAATCGGCACTGCATGCTTCCCTTACTCGTGACTGCAAGTAAAGAGCTGTATTTCGTGAAAATAAGAGGCCGACTTCTTCGCCCACTGCTGCTATTCGCTCGTTTTTTTACCTAAAATCTCATTTAAATTTGGTTCAGGTGTTTCTCTCCCCTTCACCCCAACAGAGCCTCCGTTTCCTTTTCGGTGAATAAACCTCGACTCTTTTCGGCCGCTAGTTGTGATTTCCTGTTGAAATAGACGAGATTCCCTCATTGTGCCAGTGAATAAAAAAGGAATTTCTCTCTGAACATTGTAAGGACGTTTCCTCTCGTCCCAAGGTCACGAGCCCTTTTGAATTTCCATATCACTCATGGCGAAGGCAATCAGGGCTCCTGTCCCTGAATATTTTAAGCGTGCGGCATGTAAAATTTATGCCTCATTTGAATGTTTATTGGCTGCCCGATGGCCGGACTCTCTTTGTGTTCTTCTGGTTCGATTCATCAGCGGTCGTCCCGCGTTATCTTCTGTTGCTGGAGTCGAGTGTTCCCCTTCAACGCTCTCCTTGCGTGCAGCGCTCCCGCTCCAACGGTTATTTACCGCGAGAAAACAGGGTCGCTCTCGAGAAATGTGTTTGTTAACCGTACATCCTGTTTACTGTATTCTGTGGGTCTGCGCATGATTGGCTGAATGAGACTTAGGGATGATGCGCATGCGATCGATGTGTTGTGCTGACAACACTGCGCCCCGCTTCAAAATCCAGCCCAGAGCTGTTCTGCGGACCCCACAAACTCTTTACATCCTATATGCAAGACGATTACTGCAGTGATACTAAATCGACAACTGAAAATGAAACTGTCTGTAGTGTTTGCATTCGCGGTTTAATGAAATTTTGAGCTCGTTTGCCTGAAATATTATGTAACGTACAGTGCGCTGAGTATTATTTAGGGCTGCAACGATTACTCGGGTAACTCGAGTAATTCGAGTACAAAAAATAATCGAGGCAAATTCCTTACCTCGAGGCTCCGTTTAATTAATGTCACGTTACTCTTTATTTTAATTTGTGTATCATCGCGGCATTCTGTATATGTTAACTATAGCGCTGTTCAGATATCCCATATCCCTGTTTCAATATACACATAGAAATAACATTTATAAATGTAACATTACAGTGACGGTCCGTCGGCAGAAACACAGGGCCAGCAATAACCTCACCTTTCATTTCTTAATGACAGACACCTCTCGCAGTTTACCTCCCCAATTAAAAACAGTTGCTCAGACTGATTGCTGGAACCGATGAGAATCTAATTTATTTTTGAAAGCCTTGTTATACATTGCACTACGAATATATACGGCGTTTACCTCCGCACATCAATGACGATGGAAAATATCAATCGCCTACGTCTTTATAATTTCTGGATTTGCGTAAATTAGTTCGCGAGGTTAATTGAGCAACAAGTCAGGAGAATCCGTTCTCTCGTCTGAATGTGGTGACAGCTCAAGTGCATTGTTAGACGCACAGCTGAGTGATAATAACGAAAGTAATCGCCGCGAAGTCAGCGAAAGTTCCAGATTTTTTGCAGATTGTCATCCTTGCGGAGTCACATCAATTATATCAACGTAGCCAACAGGTAATCGCTTTGTCATTCGTTAATTATCACATGTCATGCATTGGCGGTAGCTGTTCAGTTAATAAACTGATTGTTAATCAGGCAAACCTGATCGCAACAGCACATCGTCAATACTGCAGCGCCTAAAAAGAAAACGCCCTCACTTCACCGTTACAAAGTAACGTTCATTTAAGATTGATATTAACACTAGCGCCTGTTAAAACGTACAGTATTCATAGCCTGTGGTGTTAGTCTGTAGTAACGAGGCATGGAAGTCACTAGATTACGCATAGCCTGTTGGTGTCCGCAGATAAACTTGTATTAAACACCTTTTTTGTCATGTCAGTTCATACTTGTCAGACTAGTAATGCGGCTGTCCACACCAACACTGATACACACACAGGTACACATACAGTATAGTTCATATATGAGGTGAAGAGTTTTGCTCTTAAGCCACAATGTTTTAAACTTTAAAGTTTTCATTGAGAAGTTCGGCGTTTTGATTTTTTTATACAGGGAGAGCTAATCTCTCTCTCTCTCTCTGTCCCCTTTCTTATACACGTTTGCCAAATTCATACCAATCGGCTTAGTTCTTGTGCCTAATGGTTTAGGCTGCTTTGGATTGTTGACTGAAATGCTGAATTTTATTACCACTTTGAATGGCTGACTGCTGAATTGTCCATCCATCCATTTTCTATACCCACTTATTCCTCACTAGGGTCACGGGGCGAGCTGGAGCCTATCCCAGCTGACTACGGGCAAAGGCAGGGACCACTGCTGAATTGTATTTAATTTTTTATTTACATAGCAAAGATTTATTTTTATTGTCTTAGATGAAGATTGTTTTATTGGCTTAGTTCTTAAGCCAGCAATGGTTTCAACTTTGAAAGTTGTTAAAATAAAAACCTTTTTCTGAGGAAAAAACCGCAATTGTTTGTTCATTTTAAAAGGCCTTTCATATTCCATTGTACAAAATTTATTTAATTGTTTAAAAACAAAAAAGTAAGATTCGTTAGATTACTCGATTACTCGTAGAAATAATCGACAGAATACTCGATTCCAAAAATACTCGATAGTTGCAGCTCTAGTATTATTATTGTGTAGCGGACTGCAAACCCGTGGGGAGAGCCCTGGAGAGAAAGCAGGTCTTTCGGTGCTCTGAGATGCACCTCACACCTGGAGAACTCACTGGAGTGGGGTGGGGGGGGGGCACTGTGGGGTTTCACTTATTGGGAGGAAATCGACTGATTCGCCTGACAAGGTTCTTCAGTCCCGGATGCTCCGTCCTACATCGCTTTTACGCGACACAACCCATGAAACATTCATGACCTCCGCGGAGGTTAATATGCATAATTAATGCTGTTTTTAGCATTATCATTAATAGCATTCCTGGTAGATTGTTATTTTCGGCTTTCATGGCTGATGCGTGGCGGCGAAATGAATTTTCGCATCTTTCATTCATGTGTGTTTTATATAAAAATGGAGGTTGATGTCTTCGGAATGGACTGTGAGTCGGCTGTGGCTTAATTTCCCAGCAAAGAGAGATTGTAATGTTTCAGACGTCACCATCATGAATGAGAGGATGGTGTTTGATCAGAGGTTAGATGGATGTTAAAACAGAAGTCAGTGTTTGAATTGCAAGTTTAATTTGCTGCAGCTGCAGTTTACCTGTAATATTTTATTTTAAGACAGAACTGAGGTGCCTTAATTGCACCCACACAGAAGTACATGCATTTTTTATTCTGCATGATTAATCCACCCCAACTGTTGGGCACAATGTGAAATGTCTGGCTGATGGGATTGGTCTGGAAATGACCTTCTACCGGAGAGGAGGTTGGTTGGGTATTAGCCTGTACTGTGGTGGAGGTTGGTTGGGTATTAGCCTGTACTGCAGTGGAGGTTGATTGGGTATTAACCTATACCACAGTAGAGTTTGGTTGGGTATTAGCCTGTACTGCAGTGGAGGTTGATTGGGTATTAACCTGTACCACAGTAGAGTTTGGTTGGGTATTCTCCTGTACTGGAGTGGAGGTTGGTTGGGTATTACCCTGTACCACAGTAGAGGTTATAGTTGGGTATTACCCTGCACCACAGTAGAGGTTAGTTGGGTATTCTCCTGTACTGGAGTGGAGATTGGTTGGGTAATACCCTGTACCACAGTAGAGGTTATAGTTGGGTATTACCCTGTACCACAGTAGAGGTGAGTTGGGTATTCTCCTGTACTGGAGTGGAGGTTGGTTGGGTATTACCCTGGACCACAGTAGAGGTTATAGTTGGGTATTACCCTGTACCACAGTAGAGGTTTGTTGGGTATTCTCCTGTACTGGAGTGGAGGTTGGTTGGGTATTACCCTGTACCACAGTAGAGGTTATAGTTGGGTATTACTCTGTACCGCAGTAGAGGTTTGTTGGGTATTTTCCTGTACTGGAGTGGAGGTTGGTTGGGTATTACCCTGTACCACAGTAGAGGTTATAGTTGGGTATTACCCTGTACTGGAGTGGAGGTTGTAGTTGGGTATTACCCTGTACCACAGTAGAGGTTAGTTGGGTATTACCCTGTACTGGAGTGGAGGTTGACTAAAACCTAGCTATTGATTTCAGTCAACAGTAAACAATACACATTTATTTTCTATTACTGCCCTTCCATTGTCCTTTGATATAATTATGCACTAACGCCATTAAATGATAAATAATAAAATGTCTAATCCTGACACTCTGAAGTGGAGCGAGAGCTGAAAGTGGGGCTTGTTCAGACTGTGGAGAGCCACTCGTTCGGACCCCTGGCTTTCAGTGTCACGCAGTTTTCTCAGTTCATTTCTCTCGCCCCACCCACCCATGTCCAGAAATACCTCAATCTGAACAGCGCAGATATCCAGCCCCGCCCCCCTCTGAATATTAATTACTGCTCTTTCCCCTGCAGGCCGGAATCTTTGTCAAAGATGTACCTTGGGCGGAGAAATAATGTATGCTAATGACAATATGCATGCATGAGACTGTGCAGTGATCTTTAAATTCTGTATCATACTGCACTGTAGTGAATTATGGGGGTGAGGAATCATTTCTCATCCATGAGCACAAACACAGACTATTCAAATCTTCAGTGGTCCCTGTCAGTACATCTCACGGAAGGAATTGGCCCTCCTGTGAACAGAGCGTTTTCTCCTCAGGAACGGCTTGGACTCATTTTTGGCCCTTTTGTGGCGTTGAAAGTGTCTGAGCTGCGACCTTGGCTTTGTCTGAAGCTGTACATCGTTTAGTTCCATGTGCTTGCGATATGGAAGCGTGTTCAGGGGAAATTTGAGAAGAGTGTTTGGCCGGTGATTTCAGTTGGGCACTGCGGGGCATTCTGCTGCTGTCTCTTTAATGCCTTGGCACTCAGTCGCTGGTACGTTCGCTAACTCTCGCTAACTCTCAGCCAGTTCTTGGGGGACATAAGGACACCTGCTCTCATTTCACTGTCGATTGTAACAGCGTTACGAGAGCCTGCCAGTCGCTGCCTCTGCATAAATGACAGCAATTAACCTGACTCTGTCGCTAGAGGAGAATTTGAGATGAGGAATGTGTGTGTATGTCTGTGTGCGACAGACAGAGAGACTGGCAGTTGATTCTTTGGGTTTGGCGCCGTAGCCAATCAGAGATGCAGGTGTACGAGAGTGACATCCGGCAAATGAATTGTCCAGCTCCGTGTTCTGGGAGGGGAGTTCTCTGAGTTAGCGTCAGAAATGTTTTCTGCTGGCTGACTGTCTGGTATTCCTGGAGAGATTCAGTGAAAGCGCATCGCCTGTGTCAGTCTGCCGAAGCTGCCCTATCTTACAAATACAATGACCACTTGTACCAACAGGGTAAGTGGCAGTATTATGGCTAATCAAAGACATTAAATTTCACCCCTTTGTGCAGAATACAAATAATGCCAATTTTTCCTGTTGTGCATGAGCCTATTAAAGGCATGAAAATTACATATTTGTGTCACAGAGACTGTGGAAAATTATTCCACTGAAGTAAAACATTTGTAAATTCGATTACAGAATTATTTAGTAATTCAATTTTAGAATTTTTGGGCGCTGGCAGCTATATCTGCACACAGGGGTTTTAAAAGAGGGTCAGATTGATGGATGGATATCATGGCAACACACCGTTTCAGAGGTAAATCTGAAGCAACACCAAAGAGAGGATGATAGTGAGCGAAGTGAGTGGACAACAGGAAGTGAGATCACAAGAGGTGGAAGTGACATCACCGGAGAAGCACTCTGTGAGATCACAAGAGGTGGAAGTGACATCATAGGAGAAGCCATGCTTTGCTAACAGAATGGGCCATAATCTCACAGTCCTTCTCCTGCTGCGGCCGGCAGAATTAGCCTCTAGCTTTGTGTCCCAAACGTCACCAATCACAGTCCATCTTTCCCAGAGGCCAATGCCACACTTTGAGGATGCAGTATTTATTCGGCTTGTCAGGTGCTGAAGAGACTGCTAGGGTTTCCAGTTAGCCTCCCTCAGCAGGGTAAGAACAGGGCTCAGCTGGGGAGGGAGCTTGTGTGTTTTCCTGTGAACGATCTTCCTGCCATTTGGAAAGCAGGGATATTGTACAGAATTAAAAGTGTCGATATGTTAATTTCAGCTGGCACAAGTGCTGCGGTGTGGCCACACACCGCGTTCGCCCTTGAGCGAAATCTCGAATGCTAATCGCTGAGGTTCCCAGCAGAAGACGGCGCTAATTCACACAGCGCGCCGGTACAAAGAGGCTCATTAGCCTCAGATTCACCGGCATACATTGCACCGCTCAAGTGTGTAAACACAGCACCACGAGGCTGCTTCTCTCTTTCATTGAGGATTCTAAAGTATTAACGGCTCCGCGAAGACTTACACTGTTCACTGTGATGGATTTAAAAGGGCAACAAATTGTAAAATGAGGAGCAGCAACTAATTACCTACATTGTTTTACGATATCACATTATGTAATATTGTAATCTCAAGTGAAAGTCCGTTATTTCTGCTGTTCAGTTGGTCTCTGAAGTCTGGAGTCACGACGCTTCGCACCATACGAAACCACAAACTCCGTAATTAAAGCAGACAGTCAGGGTTTACGCCCCTTTGAAATTGCACCACTGTCCAATTAATTTTGGAGGTCACTGTGTATACCTCCCATTTGGAGTTCTTTCCTTTGCCTACTGAATGAAGCCGGATCAAGAGCTGCACTGCTCTTAAGGTACAGCCTTCCTTAACATCTGACTGGCCTGAAAATATTTTTATTCAGGAAGGAGGAATATTTTGTGATAATTTTTCATGGGGTTTATTGTTTCTGTTTTGTACAGTTGCACTTGGAGCTTCTCTATGAATGAAAAGTACAGCACAAAATATATTATTATCAGTATTAATATGCCTCCTGTGAAACGCAGGGGGCAGGAGACAGTTGCTCGTCGATGTGTGCGTCTGTCAGACAGTTTGTCACAAATATCTCGTCGCAGCTGTATCCACGGAGGGAGGGGGAAATCACATCACACATGGTAACGCCCACAGAGGGGAGCTGAACTGATTCGTTTTAGGAGGTCATCAAGTCAAAGAACAAGGTCACATACGGTCGGTTATATGAAGGGTTAGAGTTAGGAAGACTGTGCCAAAATTCCACATTTTTAGCTCACCAGCCGGTCGGCCATGAGCTATTGTGATCAGGCGCAGTCCGGTGTTGTAGTTGTGATTGTGGATCTGATTGTCATCCATTAGTAAAATTTTTTTTTTAAATCTTCTCTGAAACTACTGGCCCCATTTACCTGAAATTTGGCATCGCCCTTTCTTGATAGAATGACTACCAAACTTGCTCAGAGCAAGAAAAAATTTTTTTTTTTTACTTTTTATGATTTTTTTTGGTGTTTTTTTTACATCCAGAAACTTTAAAAATCTTCTCCGAAACTGCAGGCCGGATTTACCCCGGGGATGGAGATCTCTTCGGACAATGTCTACCTTCTCAAAAATACTGAGCAATGGGCTCAGTTATTGGGCCAGTGAGCTACAGGGCTATTGGTCTTATTTTTGTATTTTTCTGTAAGCTTAAAGTACAGTTTTCACAAAGCGGACTGGCTCTTCTTTATCTCGAATGACAGCTGGAGAGACAGTGTTCAGAAGGTGACGCGATGGTGTGGTCAGGTACGGACCCTTCCAGTCTGTGCTCATTTCCTGTTTCCTGACGAGGCAGGAGTCTTCAGTCCCCGCAGCGTTTGCTCAGTCATTATTTGAAAAAGAGCCTGTAATAATGAATGCGCTCGCAGGCCGCGGCTCCTGTGTGCGCAGGGCCAGGCAGATATCGCCTCAGCAGTGAAATTTAATTAGTTTCTCAGAATTCCTCAAATTAATTGTGTGTTAAGCTGGAGTTTCATCATGCTTTCCTCTCGCAGAAGTCACAAATACCGCAAGAGCAGTGTGTTTATGACAGTGTATCGCACAGCGCTGCATAACCATTTCAGAGAATCACACAGTGCTATGCAAATATTACAGCGTGGCACGTATTGCTCGGTAAAACACTTCCGTCGGAATATTTTTTGTCTAATTTCCCCTTTTTTCGGGCTGACAGCGGATACACGGGAGCAAACACCGTTTCCCCAAAGGCTCAGGGGAGCCGTGAAGCTGGAAGCCCAGGAGATGCCTCTGTAAAATACAGCCAGATTACAGTCAAACATGATAAATATCTCAGCAGTGTTCGTTCACAGCCTCGGGAACGAGGCTTCTCGTGGAGACAGACGCCGGGAATGATAGAGAGGACATCCCCCTGTTTATGAATGACGGAGCAGGTATAATCTGAGGAGAGGGACGGGTAAACCTGCTTCTCGCGCTGCGTCCTGTTATCGGTGCTGCGTGTGTCTGTTCTCTGTCAGTCATCCAGAACATTCCTCAAACTGTTATGCGCTGTCATGGCAACCAGAGGTCACTCTAGTGACCCCAGCCTATCAGCTCTTAAGGCTTCCTCCGATGGCCTGTTTGCATTCTAAAGGGTCATATTCTTTACATTTAAATGATAACAAACCATGACAGAAAAAATATTAAGTTTACTTTCCTTTTCTGTTATTTCGGCACCATTAAATACTTACCCGATGTTAAAAGTCTTCATATTTTCCTGACATCGTTCATGTAAAATACAAATCATGTTGCTTGCACATAAAGGGACAGGCTGCACCCTTACATGTCAGGTAATATCCTGTTTTTTATTATTATTATTAGTATTATTATTTCAAACCATAATATTGCCTACACTCAAAGAAATCTAATTTTTAAAACAGTGCATAAACTAAACTCCATGACATTTTTATAAGCCGGGGTTAACATGGTAGTTTTCACATTTGGATGATCTTATCAATTTTGCATGTTTTATATTGTCAATATAGTTTTTATAAATTCAAAATCCATAAATTGGCGCAGGTATCATTACTATGCCTGTGGACTACAGTATTTATAAATGTGACTGCTGGTCCTTTTCTAAAGCGGCATATGGAGTGGAACGGCAGGTAGTGGGCTGTATAGAGGCTGTTCTCTTGCTAAAACAGCTCCTGAGGTCTGCATGCATGAAGGACATATAACTTCTAATGGGTGTCAGCTTATACCGAGAATAGTTATTGCAGCCTCTGTGGTGGAAGAAAATTAATATACAGTAAACATACTTTAACTATTCACGGAATAGCTATTGTGCGAATAAGCTATTCCGTAGTCGTAAGATTACTCAATGATTTATTGCTGTCGTTTACCACAAATCTATTAATAGCCCTGCCCTCGCGCTTCAATACACTGAATAGGGGTTTTCGCAAGCTAGTGCGCAAACACCTATCTATTGCTCGACCGCTGTTTTGTGGTTAACGCACAAAAGATGAACGTTCGCGTACAGGTTTCGGGGGAGTTTGTGGAAACTCCCTAATCACAATAGGGTTCCGCGAAGAACTGGCAACATGTCACTGAGGACGATGAGGTTGAGCCAAATGAACATGTCGAGGGCAATATGCAGGGGGTTCGAGTCAGGGCCAGGCTGACTGCCGATCATTTCACCGGTTAAATGAATATGGATTGCAACCTTAAATGTTTGTTCAGGCATTCAGTTATACTTTTTTTGGTAAAGAAAAGTATGAAATTACTTGAAAATTTACATCTCCAAATGAGTGTCAATCTATACAGGGTAATTTGAACATCATTTCACGCCAGTATTCTAAAAACAGAAGGCACAGTCTTGAGACATCTACTGAAAGCAGACTGCAAACTGTCTTATTCCACTGCTTAAACCTACTCCTTGGTTGGTGTAGGTTACATCAGGAAATCTGCGGTATTTACACCACAGATTAAGCTATTCCATATTTGTGCATACGGCTCCCTATTCGAGGTTTAAAGTTATACCGCAGTTTAACTTATACCATGTTCATGCATAGCAACCGTGGAAAGACCACTGATTTATACCTGGTATAGGCTGCTCTGTCCCTATTCCACTGTCATGCACACAGGCCCAAGGCTATAAACACCAGGCTTCACCACAGAACGATAGCATTTCCTCTCCAGCGCAAACAGTTCAATATCCAGAATAATTTCGCTAATTTAGCACTGATACAATCCAAATAATCTGATATGAAACAATCCATGCAGTGTAGAGTATACGATACAGCGGACACACGATCCTGTTACAATGCAAAGACCGCATTTTAAAAATAGAGTGGGGTCGCTCACAGCAGAAGTCAAACTGCGATAACACAATGTTAGGTTATACCACAACGAAAGTCGCTCGGGAGAAATCTGAGGCATGATTATAGACACTTAAATGGGCAGTTTTTCATCATTCATAAGAACAAATATCGATTTTTATGTGCTGTATCGATCAGACTGGAGAACTACCCTCTGAGCTGATACTGCACAGGGACACACGGTTAAATTTACACAGAACTGTTTGTAAAAGGGATGGTCTATTATTATAATTATTATTATTATTATCATCAATATTATAATTTAGAGGTTTCTCATATCATATCGCAGGTTCCCGCTAGTATTCCTCCTGTATTCTAATCCAAACATACAAATGTTGGTTGAAGTACACATGCTTTGGCCTCAAAAAGTTCGTTTCCCAAGGCCTTCAAAACATATTTTGTGTAACTTATAAAGCATTTAACTTTAGCTATTTTTTTGTAAAAAGGCCGAAGGGGCGTATCCAGTTCAAAAACCTGGAGAAAGCTGCTGATGGAGTTGCTCTATAAATCCCCGAAGAGAGTCTAGTGAACCATGTTTTCTTAAATGACATTTTCCTGTTTGTCACATTAAAGTGGAGTCCAGGTTGTACGGTCAGTTTGCAGACACATTCCCACAGTGGCTGCGCTCTCTTCAGTGATTGGCTTTGCTTAATTTCTTCTCCGCCTCATGCACTCTGCACCCTTTCACAGTGTTCAACACCCCAGCTCTGCAGGGTGTTATAAACCCAGAGATGAATTAAAGCCGTGTTGCACAGGGATTTTCATGGGCTGCATTTCCAAAAGAAAAGGAAATCTGCGGAATCCCTAATATTTGCTTCTGTTCCTCATTTCTGAAAAAGCAGAGGTCAGAGCAGAGAGATTATCCCTGTAACTCACACGCTGTGTGATGATGTGTCTGATCTGTGTGTGCATTGATCAGCAGCAGACGTGTTCGCCATCATCCCGCTACGGCGGATGAGTATTAGTGACTGCTCTTCTCAGTTAGCGCTTGACACGCCGCGGAAAGCCTCCATTTTCTGTTTCTTTTCCCCAATAACACATACAGCATGTGCTCCATTTTCAGTATATAACATACTGGAGTCATGTCACAAGTATTTTGACCTATTAGGTGCTGTTTTTATCAAATTCACCCAGTGTCGCAGAAGTAAAATCTTACAGGTTGAATTTGTGAGTGCTGGATTATCAGCTGACGCGGTCAGTTATGTTGTAAGTGTATTTAAAATTTCCTGGATTCTGCTCAGAATGTGTCTCGTGTTAATATTTAATTTATTCTTGCCGTTGATTTCAATATGAAAGCCTCATCCTCAGGAGCGCTGTAATTATGCTTTTTCTGCGCAGACTGCGTTAGAGTGTTGGGCTTTGGCGCATTTATCCAGACCTCTTCATTAAAAAAGGAAAAAGCAAAAATGGGCATCTCATTGAGACCAGCCAAGTGAGAGGCTTCGTGATCCATTTAGCCTGTTAGGGGAAGAGACGTCCTTCATCTCGAGCCACTTCAGTACGATACTAGGGGAGAAAAACTCAGGACTGGGGAAACTCACATAATCAATTCCTGATTTAATGAAAGTTGTAAATTAGTCCTATGGCTGGAAAAAAGGTGCTGTAGTTGGACGCAGATTTAGACTGAGAGTGAAAATACTTGTTTATAGAAGCTGAGAGTGGGCAGCCATTAACAATGAAGGTTCCCTCTGAGAAATAAAAGTATTAAGAGAGTATGAGAGCTGGAAACGCTCGGCACGAGGACGGTATTCTATGGGGATCACAAACTTGTGCCTCAGCTGAGCGGTACATCAATCATTTCTACCTTTGCACCTGTAAAACGTTCTCACTCGTGAGTCAGTGAGTAAAAGGACTAATTCAGGGCACACTTGAGCAATGTGCTCTTTAAAGGACAAAAACATTCCCAACTTTAACCTGACTTATTTGTGGGAGGAGTTTGTTCTTTTTCACTCATGCGCGTTTACCCATCGCATCGTTATGCACTGGCTTTGACCTTTGAACTGCTGTTTGAAATAAAATCCCAAAATGGCTGCCAGTAGCTTCAGCAGCTGTTGGAAATGCCCTTGCCCCGCCCCTCCACACCACCCCCTCCAATGAGCAACACCGAATACACTAATTGACAGTAGTCTTAGTAGAGGTGGAGACAGACAATTAACCCTCCTTTTATCTTTGAGGTCAAACTGACCTCGCTCAATATCTTTATGGCCTCTAAAAACATGGTTAGCATTCTTTTTCCTCTAGATTTTTCCCTTACTTTTTGGGGAAAACATAAAAATCTGACACCATGGGTAAATACATGAATTTGACTAGAAATAATAAATGTTATGTTCCGTTCACGTCGTATGCATTGGTGTTGTTTGGGCCATTTACCTGTAGGAGAACTGATCTCATTGACCTCAGGTACCTCTGTGGAGGGGTTTTGATGGGCGTAGCTGGAAGGAAGGATGTAGGCGACGCAGACGAAGCCCTTGGGCGAAGCACAACACCGCAGCAGCTGCTATTTGCGCTCTATATTAGTTTCTGTCCACCACACTCACAAACACTGTTTTTCCTGTTGGTCCATGATTGTTTGCTGTCGCAGTGACATTCTCCCGTACGCCCCCCACCTCACACCAGGACTACTCCTGAATTACAAGCTCTCAGAGAGAGCGAGAGAGAGAGAGAGAGCGAGATGGAGAGAGAGAGGAAAATGGAGAGGAGAGCGTGTTTGGATTTACTCAGACTGCAGTACAGAAGCTACTTTTAGTCAATAATGTGATTATTAAGCTCATCTTCTGAATGATGTCCATCCTGCTTGCAGGCCGCACTTTACTCTTTAAATGCAGACATGGACACTGGTGTCCATAAATTCTGAAATTTAATTGCTAAATAATTCTGCAGTTGAATTTCCAAATGTTTTGCTTGACTGGAATAACTTTACCCGGTCTCAGTGTCACAAATACTGAGTTATAAAGCCTTTAATCGGCTCATGCGCAGCAGGAAAACCTGCAGTTATGTGTATTCTATGATCCCTTTGTGCAGAACACAAATTATGCCAATTTTTCCCGATGTGCACGAGCCTGTTTAAGGCTTTATAACTCAGCTCATCTTTGATTCTCCCCCGGCCCACCTCTTTCCTTCAGTGCGTGAGCAGTTTTCCTCTCACTGCTGTTAATTGCCCTGAACAATTAAGCTCGGCTCGGTTCCCATGATGCACTGCGGCAGGTATTTTTGTCACTACGAGACCCCAGCCCACCAGGATAGGCTCACTTAAGTGACCTGTCCTTATTACAGTGATTGTGTGGAGTGAATTATAGTGGCGCAGTGGGAATTAATCATCTAAATCCCTGTGTGAGGTGCAGAGGTGAGTGGGTCAGTACCAGGGGGCCACTTTCGAGCTGCTTTTTTAAAGCTCATTTCTGGACCTGATTGAGAGCGTCACTCATCACCTCCGCGGAGCTTGGCTCCTGCATTAAGCTGTTGCGAACCTGCTCTCCATTCAAGTCAAGGTAAATGTAGGAAGCAAAATTTAAAAAAAATTAAAGTAAGAAAATGGCCGCTCATTATGTTTCTCATTACGTACATTTTGCACACAAACTAGGTGCAGGTCACATGATTGCATCAAACATTCTGATTGGATAGATCAGGCTTAGTGACTATAGCGCACAGACTCTGGTTCCATTAGTAAACGTACTGATGTCACAAAATGTCCATTTCGAGAAAGATCGAGGCAGTGGACTTCGGCGACTGTAAAATTTGCTCGCCCATCCTTTACTCACGATTAGTGTGACTTAAGTACTTTAATCACATGGCTCTTCCATTTGCACACAGTCCTGCCCCGAAACTCGGCGTGTCTGGTTCAGAACGCTGATCATCGTGCCTGATGAGCCAACGGGTGACACCAGTCCAACTTTGGTCTACAGTTTTTCCGCAGTGTAGCTGTCAGTACAGGATTGCAGAGGGTAACTGAAAACGCTGCGTTCCATCAGGCAGTCGGGCGTTACGCCTGACAGTCACCACGGCACATTCAGAAGTTTCCAGCAGGCTTTTATGTTCTTTGACCGTGATTCGTCGAGACAACAGGCTCTGTGCTTTAACCTCGTTTAAAATTCTTTCTTGGAAGCTCAAAGCAAACATCACTCTCCTGAACAAGAAACTAAAATCCGGCCCTGACAGGACTGGGCAAATTAGGCTTTGTTTGTTTCTTCTATCGTTGCATCCACCTGGACTCGAATACATTCATTCCTTTCACAGCTGCGCTACGGTCCTCTGTACAGCATGTTCACGCAGAAACACACTAAAGGCAGTCTTGAGTTCATCATCGTTAGCGTCGCGTGGATTAGCATTCTGAACCTGCACTGGTTCTGAAATGAGAAGAGTCTGGCTGCCAGACAGGTGCAGTACAGACTGCGGTGTGTTCCCCCCCTTTACCACATGAAAAAAAACAACAAACACAAAATAAAAAAGAGAGAAATATTTCAAGAAGATGAAAGAAGCGGTCCAGAACCGTAGCAAAGGCCCGCGGTTGCCTCCGGCCACGGTCTTTGGAAGCAGGTAATGAATGCTTGTCAACAAAGACAAACACAAACAGCAGAGCTGTGGAGAGAATCTTTATAGTGCCAATCTCGGCGAAGCGTGTACACACACCATTAAAGGGCGGCGAAACCGCTGCACTGAAAGCCTTTTCAGATCGCCCAAGGGGAGAAACTGAGAGAGAGAGGATCGGCTGCTGGAGATTTCTGACACCACTTCTGATAAAGTTAGTCGACTTTCCACCCACTCCTCTGGTTCTGCATTCAAACCTCTCGAGCCGGGCGTAGTTTTGATATTAAATGAGTAGTAATCAATTGAAATTTCACCAAGTTTAACCCTTAGAGCGCTGAATGCAGCTACTGTTGCTCAGCGATGTGAGGTATCAAAATCAAAGCTGTTGAAAACCTGTCGTGTGTTTTGGTGCTTTTACCTCTTGTGGCAGACGTCGTCTCATTCTTACCTAACGACGTGTGAAAATGTGACTTAAGTACTTTCAGCACGAGGCTCTTCAATTACTTTTCCCAGTTGGACCCACCAATGAGGTGATGACTGGTTTCAAAACTGACCAACCAGGTAATTATTTTCTACTGTTCCATTAGCGGAGTCAGTGATACGGGTTTAGAAAGCAGATCATCAACTCGAGGTCCTGTATGTCTGCTGATTGGTGGTTATCCACCTTCCCTTTGCTTTGGAGTCAGGTGGACACAGTCTGGCCAATCAGACGCACAGATTGCTCGGTTAATTAGTTCATTACCTGGGAGAAGAGAGAACCAGGGCTGGATTTGGATTCGAGGCCCAGATTAGGTGATTCCACGCTGTTGAGGCTCGTTAGACGGTGTAATCTGCTGCTCGCACTAAGGCACTGCGCATTAGTGCTTCCAGCTATGGCAGGAAAACCTCACTCCTGTCTTTTATTATTATTTATTACTATTATTGTCATTGGGACGGAGGATTGAGGGGCTGAAGTACACCAATACCCATCAGCCTGCTCCGGCTCGGTCAGCGACTGACACAAATGTGCTGCCCCTCTCAGCTGAACGAGCCCCCAGTCCCTCCTCACGAAGGTGCGGACGAAGACCACGGGTTACCCAGCGCAGCCGGCCCTCATCTTCCCCTCGAACGCAGCGGTTCCCGGGGTATAAATGACCGAATTCATCACCGGGACACCGCGGGGACGCTGAGCTATGCAATAGTGTTTACAGTGGAGCGGAGGTAATATAAATTTTCATCAAAAGGGGAAGTTTACACACGCCGGAGTGTTTGAGATTCATTATTAGCACCTGAGTCCGGCTCAGGAAGCCGTAATTGTCTACAGGATCCGGCCAAATAGATGCAAGAGAAAGGCAAATAAGCAGAGCCGGGATATAATTTTACGCTCGTCCGCTACAATCCTCTCGGTGGGATTCCTTAATCTAGAGAATCAATAATCAGGCAGGGGTGGGGGCAAAGTGGAGCTCCGAGTGACAGGCAGGGGTGGAGACGGGGTCAAGCTCTGAATGACAGGTCGGGGGCCCGGCCCCGGGTTCGGCTCTCGCTGAGGAGCCATTGTTCGGCGGAGTTATACTCATAAATACTTGTGATCATTTATTTTCTGCCTGCCAGTGTGGCTGTGCGGCTCTGCTCTGATCCCGTATACTGCCATCCGCTGGCTGCAGTGTGCACTGCTCTTGTAGTGCAAAAACCAAATCTAATCAATCTCACAGTAACGAGCAGTTTTAGTCTTTCATCTGAACTTAAAATCTTTCTTCTGTTACTATGTTGCAAAATGAGAAAAAACATTACCGATAAAGACAATCATATCGAGTCATTTAAAAATACTGAAGCGGGATAAGGATTGGAGAGAGAACCGGAGCGCAGAGTGAATGATTTAGAGGGATCCTGTGCCTTTTTTATCAACAACTAAATCAGATAAAGTGGAATTTGTCAATGTTGCTCTTTAGTGAGACATTTTTTAGTTTTTTGTGCCCTCTCAGTACAACAAGTAGTTGAACGGAAGTGACCACTATTTGGTCATTTTAAACCACTCTATGTCGTGCTGCAGATATATTCTGCTCACTAACTCAGTCCTGACTCGAGGTCTGCTCTCTGCGTTCATGAAAACATTTGTCTTCCGACTGAACCATTTGGAAAACATGTTTAATATTCTCCAGAGGCTCCTGTGTATGGAATGCACTTGCATAAGCGATGGGGTGTTTGTAGAGTAAATATTTTGGCGTGCAGTGTTAGTGCTCCTGTCCCTGCTGAGAGAGGCCAGTGTTCCATCAGTGTTTGTTTGCCCGGCTTAAACTGTTTACGCCGATAAAGCTTTGTTTCTCCGTCGTCTGGCGCACGGCCGGTGATTAACCCCGTCGAACCTTCGGCTTCAGGTTTCCATCATTCCTGAATGTGTCCTGCTGAATGGAAATGTGTATAAAATGTGCAAAATCTAGATATTTGCCATTTGATGTAATACTGTGGCCATGGGCTTGAATATTTCTATAAATATAAGTGTGATGTCGTTTCAGTGAAGCGCTACAACCAGCAGATATAAAATATGTATGTTACACTGTTCTAAATCATAAGAAAAAAAATTTCTTTTTTGACTTCAAACCTACTTCAGGTAGATTTCTGCTTTTAAAATATCGTTACCGTTTCCACATTTTTCACACGCCATTTCTCAAAAACCGCCAGTCGGATTTTAATGAAGTTTGGAACATAAATAGTTTACAGCATGATGGTTGTCCTGAATCTAAAAAATATGGCCCTTCTGGTACTCTTTTAATTTCAGGGGGTGCTGAATATATAATGAGGTAGAGAATTTTCAAGTCTAGAACAAAATTTAATTAAACCTTTGCATCATGTGACGATCAGTGTTCTTGTGTTGCAGCACCAGAGACAGGGATCTGTGAGAGGCTGTGGAATTACAGATCTTTTCTCATAATCTGCGTTTTCTTCAGAAGAGGAGTGTGTTTTATTAATCTGTGCTCTGCTATCAGCACAGACAGTAAACCCCGCTGTGCACAGGCTGTGTTCTGCGCCTGACTGATGTGTGGCACCAGCTCTAGTATTCGGACAAACAGATTTCCTGTGCGGCCACAGTTTAAGCTGCACTTCGGTACCAGAGTTAAACCTAATGGACCTGTTACTTTTCAAACATTCTGACATTTGAGAAATGGGGACCGGGCCTTAGCCAAGCTTTCGGGATGATCCTGCATTTCTCTTCAGAAAAACAAAAAGGCACATTTTCACAAAGAGTCAGCTTAATCTTTGGCTAAAATGTGAAAAATGAGTTCAGTACAACTGGACCATTTCATTCGTACTATCTGCTCTACTGCTAATGTTCTAGCAGCATTTCTGTATTCCCATTTCTCTCTTTCTTTTTAAAGTGAACTTCATTCTGGTTGAGACCTTTCAGGAAACTATTTGTTTGATGAAGCTTGACAAAAACTTTCTGCTGAGGGGTCATAAGTAAAAATCCTTGTGCATTTTACATTGGTTTCCAGTATGGGATCTTTTCCCCAATGTAGGGCGCATCAAATTACTCCCATGTCCTAAAGTGTAAGGACTTGACACCTCGATGGCTGTGGATGCCTCTGTACTGATCTGAGTACAGTGATAAACATGACTATGCCCTGCTCCTCTGCTTACGCAGTGTGGTTTGCCTGTTCGCTTCCTCTTGGCCGTGCGATCTGAAAGCAATCACATCCAGTCCGTTCAGGCTGCGGTTATTAGTCATCAGGGCCTGGACCGCACTGTCGCTCCAGGGAAATGACTACAGACTATCGTATAAGGTGGCATGCAGCCAAGAGTCTTGTTCGTCAGGTTTTCACACCCGAAATTACTGGCTGAGGACGCCATTACCCATAAGTTACACCCTCCAGTGTTGCTGTGGCACTTCAATACTTTGGGCCATTCTAAATCTGGTGTCTCACTGAGCGGCGAATGCTTACGAATGTAGCGAATGTTGGATTCGCCAACTTTTCTGACGAAAGTTGACGAAAATCAGGATAGACCTACGGTGTCATTAGCGACATTTAGCAACGTTTAGCGTCTGTTAGCAACATTCGTGTAACTGTTTGCGAAAGAATAGGAAATAGCTTTCTCGAATATGAAAATGAACTCTTTGCGACCCTAAAAACCATTTGCAAAAACTTTTGCAATCTTGACGAAACCTTGATGGCATCCTCACGAAACCCAATATTCGTCTAAATTCGTCAGCATTCGCAGCTCTGTTGTACGGCGGTCACTACTTCGCGAACCAAAAAGTAGCGACACGCGTTACAACCGTTTGCAAACGCTTACAACTCTTGTACAAACGCCTGCAATTGTTTGTGAGAAAACAAATTCGCTTTTCGACAAGAAAAACAGTTTAAGATCCTAAAAACCTTTAGCGAACTGCTTTGCGCCTTTTTACAAACTCTGAAGAAACTCAAAATTCGCTATATTCGTAAGCATTCGCCGCTCAGTGAGATTCTCGCTTTACTAAGTCTGTGCTCCAGCTCACCTTAGATTTAATGATGGAGATCTGAAGTGTAAACGATATAATCCTCGAAAGAAGGCCAGACACTAAGAATTGAAATACTTTGGTTGTCTGTCACCAGATTCCAATTAGTCAGGTGTCTCAATAAGACAGCGTTCCTTGAGCTACTTTTCTTTCAAGAATAATACTTGGAGCCTGTTATTAATGACATCTGCAGGAACACACTTCGTTTTAAAGCAGGGGTGTCAAACTGGAGCCATGGAGGGCCAAGAGGCTGCTGGTTTCCATTCTGACCAGAAACTCCACCAGGTGATTTCACTAATTACATCCCCTCACTCTGCTTGAAGGTGAGGTAATCAATGAAATCACCTGGTGGAGGTTTTGGTTGGAATGAAAACCTGCAGGCTCCAGGCCCTCCACAGCACCAGTTTGACACGTGTTTTCATGGGTTTGAATTCTCTGATTATGGTGGGTTTCAACAGTCTCTAAATATGCAAATACTATTTGGGGATTTCGTACATCCTACTGTATGTACGACAGTGGTGACAGCTTTGCGATATCGGACAATGCAGGAGAGGGCGGGTGAAGGTGGTGGACGTCATTATCTCGAGAGACTTGCCAAGGTGCAGCTGTCTTCCTTTGGTATAATATTTAACATAAACTGATTTAGAGACGGAGTATAGCTGATAGAGCATTGTGGTGGCCATGCTGTTGACCAGGGCTGAAAAGAGTGGCATTATTTATTTACCCTGAGCTGAACAGAAGCGTCACTCGGAGAGACGTGACGCCGCGGTGAGCGACAGGGCGGCTCTCTGCGAGTCTCCTGACAGTCTCGCTCTCGACTCCGGCGGCATCGAGCGACTGGCCCCACCGTGTGGTCTCGTATTGACCCGGGCGCGGAGGGGCATTGATTACAGCTCTGTGACGAGCTGAAGACGTCTGTCAGGCTGCAAGCAGGCAAAGCTCCACTCGCTGTAAAGCTTTTTACTCCTGATAGTGCAGCTTTGCTCACTTCGTACTGTTCACGGAGTACTACCATCGTGAGTCCACAATTGTGGACTCATAATTGTCTGGTCAAGTCTCCGAAAGGCCACAGGAGCTTCTAATGTGGCAGGCAGGTTCTTTGTGAAGGATAAGTGTACAACGTGATGGGTGGATCTGACCTTTGACCTTGGCACAGTGACCTTGAAGTTAAAAATTTTGTTTGGGCAATATTTCCGAAAGTACTGACCTCAGCAGCTTAATATTTGCTATGCAGATTCCTTGTGAGGGGTAGGTGTGCAGGATGAGGGTCATTCATGGGTTAAAGGTCACTGTGCCTCACCATAGGTGTACGCCGCTATGTATTGATCGTTAGTTAAGACCTCTGGGGTTCTCTCGGCACTCAGCGTCCTCGGCTTGTTTCTTAGCTTATGTTTATATTTATTTTCACTTGTGCAGGCCGTGTTTATAAATGTGCACGCCTGCATGCACGGGCAGTATGTTTGACTGCGTATGTGAGCGAGTGTGTGAGTACCCGCGCGTTTGTGTGTGTGTGCACACGCGCGCATTTCAACTTCAGCGTCTCCTAATCCCCAGCCTGACACCGGCCCCCGAGCGGCGGGGAGGAATCGATGGCGTCGGGGTTGGGTGGCAGTGGGGGGGGGGGGGGGGGGGGGTTGTTTACTGAGGGTCCGGGTGCAGGGAGTCAGACGGGAGCAAATGCTACCTCTTTCGCTGCATGACTGATCAGAGGGACGACCCCCCGACGGTAACCAAGTGTCTCTCTCTGTCTCTCTCTCTCTATCCCCTTTCTCTCCTTTTCTCTCCCTCCATCTCTCTTTCCCTGTCTCTCTCTCCCTCTCTCTCTCTCCATCTCTCTCTCCCTCTCTCTGTTTGCTGGACCTCTCAGAGACGCTGTCCTCACGCGCTGCTCCCACCAGCGTCTGCAGCGTTCCTGCGTACAGAGCAGCTGTTGTCATGGATACGGGCTTGCGGCTGGAGAATACGGAGAGAAAGCCCAGCTCGATTCATGTACAGATGCGTGTGACTTACTCTTTCAAAAAACAGGCTTTTCCCCCAACCCTGAGAGATACACAAGTTTTCCATCTTTATATCTCTCTCTCTCTGTCCAGGTGTGTCCGTCGCCTTTGGGAAGGTGGACTGAAGTTTTCTGTCTTTTTAAGATGCTGAAATGCACTTATGCACCCAAATCTCAGCTCTCTGGACCCTCTACACTTTCAGTAATTTTTCCGCAGTTGTAGCTGGATCAATCCGTTCCAGCGCCTGCTGGTGTTTCCAGTCAGATTGATGTTATGTCCATCCTGCAGTTACACCTGGCAGCTCTGGTTCTGCTCAGATTCACACCCCTCAGGGCGATCTCTCCCCCCACAGCTGCAGGAGCTGCCCACCTGACCGCCACACTCCACTGGCATTTGAGCCTCAGGGCCTGGTACCAGAACCTTGTCTCTCCCTGACCCAGTGAACCATCTTTAAGGCTGTTAAGATGATCAAAGATAATTCAACTAACTCCTCTTATTTCTTAGAAACACTCTCTCACATCTAAAGAAATGTGTCTTAAGTGACTGACTTTTTAGTGACAGACTATGATTTTTTGAAGATGTCCAATTATATTAACTTTTGATTTTACCAGAGTGTCAAGAAGACAAAATGACTGACAGGGAGTTACATTTATGACCACTTTACAGCAAAAGAGGGATACGACAGAAATGCGCCACAACTCAAGCAAAACCCTCATGATCTTATTCTTACGTTGGAAATTTGTCTGCGACGGTGAAATCGCCTGGAAAGTTGTTTGTTGCAAGGCTGGCATTTCAGAATTCTCGGGAGAAATTCAGCTCATTATAAAACAGCATTCAGTTTCAGTGAAGAATCTCAGCGCAAAACTCATCTTCATCTCTGTGAATCCAGCTCCGTGTGCAAATAGAAGACTAAAAATATGGGTTTTCTGGTTGTCGTGTGCCAAACATCACTCTGCATGAGCTCTGGTCAAAGTTTGGAATCAGCAACATATTGATTTACGATTCACATTATTTTGATCGTAGCCCATTTGCTGCCTAATCGTAAGCACAGGACGGGATAAAGATTCGCTGCCCCGAACAGCTGCTGTTTGTGGGTCTCGAAGGACGCGGAGGTCGCGACCTCCAGAGAGGCTAACATCTTCTCTTCCGTTCCCCTGTCTTACAGGCCCAACTGGCAGTGAGTCGGCTCCTCTCTCAGCAATAACCCAGCAGCAGTCTGCAATAACCCAGCAGCAGTCTGAAGTCTCCGGACAGTCACGACAAACAGGTGAGCGGAGCTGTGCTAATCTCATAAGTCCTGATACAGCAGGCATGGCTTTGTGCGAGAGTGAGGGGGTTGAGTGCAGGGAGGGCCTGTTTGCGGTTGGGGTCATTTTGAACCTGCCACTCAACAACAGCTCAGAGTTACTCAGTCTTACTGGGAGGATGAGGGGGGCTCCGCGCGCCCCCCGAGATTGGGCTTAATCAACGAGGAATTACTGTTGCGCCGCGGCAGTGGGACAAAAACACAGGCAGTGTCCGGCTGGACAATACATCAGTTTAACATCAATATTGTTTGTGATACAAAACTGGATTTTGGATATCATGATATGGGCCAAGTGTCATCTGTTTTTAAGCCTACATTACAGTACTTGAATGAATAAACTGTTATAGCTGTTCTATTATGTGGATTTGGTTGCTTGTTCACGTCCACATATTGAATCATTTTGCCCAACATCTCACGGTGTAAATATTTTGTGAAACTCAAAGTCGTGCGGTATTTAATTCTCTCCATATTGCTCACCCCTACTGTGATACATACAAACACGTCTTTTTTGGATGATTAATCACAGCTTAAATCTTAGTTTCTCGTGTTCGCAATGTAATTGAAAGGTCTCTGTGTCGGCCGTATTGTGTCATATTATGGTCATCTCTGCTTACAATGCTTTGCCGTCTACAGCCACGTCCAAGAGCGCTGCGTTACATCACTAACACAGGAGAACTGCGTCAACATGTCAAATGTTCTGGTGTTAGTGTCGACCTGTGAGACACTTTAAAGATGGACTTATCTCTTTTGTGAGGTTTCTGTCTTTACAGATACCTGCAAACATTTCAGATACTTTCTACCCCAACTCACACAGGAACTATTCTGTTTGTACTTTACTGTAATTTACAAAACAGTCCTCGGTCATTAATCCTGACGGACAGCAGGTTATGTTGTCTCTCGGTTTGGGGCCGTTTGTTTTTTAACCAAGTGTTTTGTCCACAAAGAGAGAGAGCTTAGCATTTCCAGTTATTTGTGAGAGATTTCACAAAATCGTCTGCGATATCTGCACACATGAATTACCCAGCAACAGCTGTGTGCATGTGTTTAAATAACAGCTTCTGTCATCAAAATAAGCATAATAGACGAAAGAGATTCGCAAAAGGGTGTGTCTGAAACATAAAGGAGTAGTTATTAGTGGGACGCAACTGTGGCAGAATGCTTGCATGAACTCATCTGGTTGTTATCTGGTTGTGTTCATCTCATTAAATATAATTCACCGTATTTTGTTTTATTCAACAGTGTCCCAGTGTTGCTTCTGTTAGCATCGATGGAGCCGCCGTAAATTCCCCTCATATTTTATTTTCAAAGCCCATTAAACAGCTGATGCCCCCCCAACCCCCTTCTTGAATAATTTCCTCCAGCTGGGATGCTGCGCGCCGCTTTAAAAATACGTGTCAGCAGTTAACATATTTTCATGCCTTATTTTTAGGCCTTAAGCCGCAGTGTGTGAACACGTTTCCCACTCGGATAATAAGCGCTATCAAAGAACAGTTGGTGGCCTCATTAGCGCGCTCTGCATTTAATTACAGGATAGAAAATTGCGGCGAATCGCGCAGTTAATGTTTTCGGAGCGTGGCGGCGCCGACATCGAGGATCGGAGTCGCACCCCTGTGTACCTAATTATTATCTAGAGCAAGGTGGGCTCGTTGGAGGCCCTCGATGAGCTCCTTGAAAGGTCTGCGATCTCAGTTTTCTCTATTACCCGTTGTCTCGAGTGAGATAAAAAATGGCAAAAGCCCGTGCTGAACTCTGATGGAGAGGAAAGGCGAGGCGTGACGACACACTTTATTTTATCAGAGAATAAAAAGACCAGGAAGCTTTTATCCTCGCAGTGGATTAGCAAACCTTCCATGGACAGTTCTTTCCTGTCACCCACTGCATTCTGGGATATGATCCAGAACCCTGAACAGGATGAAGGTTAGATATTGGACCGGTGGTTGATGCTTTTAAGTTCATGTCACTTTGTCCGTTCTGAAAGATGTACACATTCAGAGGAACAGAACTTCTTCTCTGATAACTCACTGACCAGTGGAGGTACATTCGCCATCGCAAACATGTACGTTTCCCAAATCATCACAAAATACTGATCCAAATTCCACCAAAACTGCCCAACTGCTTTAACCCTCATCCAACCAAGAGTTTTTCTCCTACAACACCGCCCGGGGGGGGGGGGGGGGTATTTTGAAATTTAGCGATAATCATCATCTTGTTTGGTATCCGTGTACAGCTAAAGATGTCCTCTCTTCAAATGAAGTACAAATAAAACACATTTCAACATTATGACGTCATAGCTTACACCATATCAGGAAATAACATAAAAGTGACAAAAAACCATGGTTTTTTAAAAATATTTTTATTAGTTTTAGCTGAAAATAAGTAACTTTCTTTTATCTCTAGAGCTACTAATGCTACAATTAATATTTTAGTATTATTATAAATGTTAAAAACTCATGAGTAACATGAATTTGACATTACTATGATGTCTTAAATAACTTGTTTTGGGAAAAACGCGCACAAAAGGGAACCGTTTTCTGAACATTTTTCACATTTTTTTTTTACTTTGTTTTTTCCCATGATAGAACAAGGCTTATAATATCAGCAATATGTCTGGTACAAATGTTCTCTTTCAAAGCAAGAATCAGACATCACAAACTTCAGCACTGTGACGTCACAATGATGTCATTCTAGATTTCATATCTGAAAAAAAATACAAAAACACTCTTGCATAAAAGGTTTATCTATGAATTATGAGAACAACTTTATGAACAATTCTACGAGCTAGCATAATTGTAGGCCTATAACAAAGTATAAAAGCAGTATACAGTGCAGTAACCAGTCAAACACACAAGTAAAAGTATGTCGGTCATGCACTTCTAATATTATTAGGTGAAGATCACTTCAAGGTTACTGGTCACTGCTGGTCATTTTAATTCCAAGATTTACCAATACAAGGACAAGCTACATCCATAAATCAATAAGGATGACAATCAGTGTGGTCTACAAAGTTCATTGAGCATGAAACATAGTAATAGGATACTATTTGCAACTAATTTGTAAGCATATTTTGTATCAAAAACAGGCAAAAATTAACGCTGGTAGAAACCACCCCCCCTACCGGTCGACTTTGACCCCCCCTCCTTGGTTGGACGAGGGTTGAGGACACACAAGGCCTCTTGTCTCCGTCCTGAGAGCAGGAACAGTTTCCCTGTGCTAATGGTCCTCAGTGCTCCTGTCAGGGCGTATTAATCACGGACAGAGGTGATTTCGTTTAAAGAACGCGCCGGCCTCCTCTCTGACTGACAGTTCCTGAGAGCCCTCTTCCTCCGGCTCCGTGCGGCTTCGATGGCGCTCCTGTCTATTTCCATAACCCCTTTGTGTTGGAGCCTGTGACGGCTTCCATTTCATTGTTTTGACAGGTGACAAGGCGGCCGCTGGTATTTTAAGCCGACCCCGCCCTCCACATAAGCGTATCGCACAGGACGACCTAAGTGGACACGGCTAAGACTTGTTGATGGTGCAGGAGTAATTCATTACCCTCAGCTACACACTGGGTGCGCGAGTGACACAAGACTGATGTAATGTTGGCTCTGGGTAAAGTTTCCTGTTTATCAGATCCTGGTCCCTGAGAGAATCATCTCACTTCAACCCCTTAAACTCTGAGTTTCGCTTGAATTTCCCCTTTAGTAGGTTTGAAGCCAGAGAACACATTTTTTCGTATCGTCACACACATCTTCTCTGTCTGGAGGTCGCAGGGCTTCACTGAAGCTACTCTCACTTACAGTGAGAGAAATATTCAAACCCAGGACGGAGGATGCCGTGCTTTTATGGCCGCAGCGTAACATCAAATCGCAAATATGTAGATCTTGTGCATCATTTCATACACGTTTCCCTGTAATTCAGCAGGACATATTTGGGATCATTGGAATTTAAAACATGCCTGAAGTGCCACAGGTTTTAAGGGGTTAATTGGTTTGTGTGGTACATCTAGCGGGTGGGCACGAGAAAAGGCTTTACCGGTCCTCTTTTTGATAATGAAAGTTTAATGTAAAGGTTTATGAGCTCAGCACTATTCTTCCTGCATGAGCGTTAGTGAAGATCATTTCCTGCAGTCACTGCTGAGACTGAGGACTATGGTTGCTGCTTGTGTCAGTGTTGAATGAGCTTCGCCAACCCAGAGAATTACCTTAATCAACTAATTTTAATTTAATTTTAATTTTGCTAAATGCAAATGGATGTTTCCTTTTGATATTTTATAGCCAAAAAAAAAACGCTCTCTGAAATTGATCTGTTTGTCTTAATACTCTGAAATTGAGGCCATTTGATAAGAATTTATCAGTATAATCCACGATAGCCGCAGTAGCTCTATGATTTGGGCAGCTGTAAACAGCTATAAATACGGGCGTTTTGTAGTTTACGAGGAAAGGAAATTGGATACAGATCGCGCCGCATAAATCGCGAGGTACGCAAGCATCTAATTGCCTGAGCTCTCAGTGTTTATTACGGCGGGTGTCCGCCTCCGAAGCCTTCCGCTCGGCTAAATCAGTCTCGCTGTTCATGACGCCATCGTCGACTCGCGCCGCTTTCAGCATCTGCGTTATCTGACAGGTCTATTATTGCGCAATAAGCCCAGGGGAGGCCTCAATAAACAGCTATTCCTGCGGATACATCCCCCCCCGTCACACTCTACTGACGGGGATCTCCCCTGATGCCTCACGGCCTCGCCTCCACCACCGATTCACTGCCGCAGCTCTTTCTGCATCTACATACTGACACTCAATACGCAAAGAGTGCAATGCAAAGAGTATTACACCACAAAAACAGCTGAGAGAGAGAGAGGGAGTCGTGCCACAGCACAGCACTCTCATCAGGCTGTCGTCCTCAGTCGAGGACAGGCCTCGGACGTGCTCATCTCCAACGATATATTAATCCGCTCACCTTGAGGAGAGGGTGAGGCGCGCAGGAAATACACACATCAAACGTCCCAAATTTAATCACAATCTGGAGTTCTGCTTCCAAAGGTCAAGTCTGCGAGCAATTTAGTGTATCTTTCACAGTTCCAGTTCCAGAGCCCAGAAAAAAAGATGTCCTGTCTCAACGCGTGTGAAAGGATGGCACGTTGTAAAACCTCCGCGTGTTCTGAAAGTGCACATGCTTTCTGGCCCCTCCTCGACTCGTAATGCGTGTCGTTTGGCGCTGAATTGAGACAGAGATTTTACTGCGCATCTAAAATGAGTCCTTTGCCTCAGGATTTGCTGAGGGACAGAGCACACAAGCGGTATTTTATATCTCTCTGTGCCGACGGACTCGGGCGTTAGCCAGAACTGATACCGGTGTGAGTGCTTACACCTACACGCGCCAGGCCAGCCTCCGCAGGATTCCGCATTTCTCCGAGTCCGCTGCACAGGCCGACTGTTTGCGCGCCTGTTTGTTGTCGATGCTGCTTTGTTTACCGCAGATTCCCATAAAGCCGTTAGTTGCACAACAACCGAGGCCTTGAGTTTTCATTTCCTTGTTTTTAAATCCCAAATCAGCCCCATAAAAATGCTGATGTGGTCTATTGTCTCGGATTCCCCATCTGTAAACAGAGGAATGTATAACAGGATGTTACACTCGCATGCACTCGCGCATATGCGCTCGCCCACACTTTCAGATACATATATGCCCACACCTGCTTGAATCTGCAACTAAGCATGCAAGCATATACACACACACACACACACACACACATGTATATGTATTACTCTTCAGCCGCAGTGTTCAGAAAATGTCAGTCTGGGTCAGACTATGATATTTCCCCAGGTTTCAGAGCACATCGCACTGAATGAAATAACAGGGATTTAATGTATCTGTGTAAACACTTAGGCAGTAGAAAGTGCTGTCTGTGGCACTTTTAATATGGACCAATAGGATATTGTCTGTCTCCGAGATGTGACAAGGCAGTAGAGAAACATATTAAAAGCAGTCATTTTCTTTATGTGCTGTGAGACTACAATTCCCAGAGTTCTAGCCTCTGTTATAGCCTTTCAGCCATTCTGTTCTCTGATCCTGTCCGTCCTGCTGGCTGAGGCGCTGTAGGGTTTGATGGCGAGCCTTCGGAGGGACATCGGTCAGGGAAAGCTGTGGAACGAGGGGTTAGTCTTCCCAGTGGCCCAAGCAGAAAGACACTGTCCTGGAGCAGTGAGAGAGCACAGAGTAACTGAGAGTTCGCGTCTCTTCGGTCTTGAGTTGAGTACTGAATTGGTTAAATTATTTTAGTGAGCAAAATGCTAATCCTTGTTCTGAGTGGCAGACCTTGATAATGTAATTACTGGCCGTGTCAATAATATCTAATTGTGCTTCAAACATTTGAATCCTCCAAGTAAGAAATGTAATAAACTTAACATAAAGTTTTTCTCCAGGTTGCATGTGTAATCTTCCTTATGTTGGTAACTGGGTCGATGTTGATGGTTCTCCCCGACAGATATCGCAGATTTAATTTTGCTCGTAATTTGCATCTTAAATCAACATTTCAGTTGTGTTTTTAATTGAATTTTGCCCTTGATGCCTGTGTGTCCTGACGACACATAAATATTTATCATTACAGAATAATGAAAATGTTTTCCTTCACTGCAGATGGGTTTCGGAATGTGAGAAGAATAATGGGATGTTTATTATTAATGAACAGAGCCTGAGTTTGGCACAGTGTCCAGAGACAGATGCTAGTCAACACATATTTGGGAGATCTCTGCTCGAAATAATTCCCATAGCCTTCCTAAAAATATCAAGATGCGTGTAGTTATGGCCCCTTAATTCTGCCTTCCCCTGTTTCACTTCAACCTTGTCACCTGACAGAGGGCAAACAGAAAAGAGGTGAACACTTCCTGGTCTGCGATGCTCAATAGTTTCGGTGAATTCAGCGCATGACATTGTCAGGATATAATCAGCATGCTGGGCATTATGCATATTAATAGTTCAGGAGTTATGAATTTCAACCAGGAGCTTGGCCCGCTCCCGTTGGTCCTCCGATCCTTTCCATTTAAGGTAGTGCCTGACTGTACTCACGAATTAGGAGAGAGGATATCGCTGAAGGTCATCGCTCCAAGAAATCAGGGCATTGTGGGTAATTTAATATTCCACCGCATCTATTTTCACATCAGTATGTATGTCTTGATACAGAAGTAGGACTAAAGCAGTCCAGTCACGAGACATGGAAACATATCTAAACATTTCCTTTTGTAAAGTCTGACCCTGAGCAAACAGGGTAGAGACACAGCACTGACACGACACAGATGAATTTATCAGAAAAAAGATTGGCAGACAATGTAATGGCACCAGTCCTTCAGAACCCAATCAGATCGCCCGATTGTTCTGTCCAGGGATTTGATTCGTTCCCACCTGGCTTTTCTGACCCGGCAACAGGGAAACTTCTCAGAGTTGAACTGTAACTCACCTCGGCGGCTATAGCAATAGACCGCATCCCATGACGCGGGGAGCAGTGATCGAACGCACCTCGCATTACCCAAAACACAGGAAAGCTTTCACAGAGAGCTGGGTAGGTTTAAGAATATTTAACGAGGAAAGGCCGCCAGCCCATTCTCAAGCGCCACCGCATCTTCAGAGCTCTTAGATTACCCGTTAATTATTGAACGCTCGTTCAGGGAGTCGCTACTGTCATGCCATGTGCACACTCACTAAGGCTGGAGAGTAACTTAATTTGTGCACTTGCGCGTCGATACGCTAGATATATACTGCACTCTTTCTTTTAGCAGCTTTGTGAATAGAGCCGCAGCTAGAAAATCGGTCTCCCCCCCGAAAGAACACAGCTCTTCCCCCTCCTCCTTTAATCATGCTGGGATTCCCGCAGGCTCTCACTGCATGTGGGGCCGCCCAGCCTCGGAGCCCTTAGAATCGACACAGCCGTACGACTCTGCAGCTGTGGCCCTGGCTGAGCGCTAGGAGCCAAGCATAGCATAGCAAAGATGGGGAATCTAGAGCCAAGCTTTGCAGAGCCAGGAGCCCAGCCAAGCTTAGCACAATATGGAGCCTAGCCTGGCTTAGCATAAGACTGAGCAGGGGCTAGGCTAGCCTAGCTTAGCAGAGTCAGGACTCTAATTCTGAGGGTTCTACAGGGGTTTCTCCTGAGCCTAAAAAGTTGAATGTGACCACGGCAGGGGGTTATTATGGTCCATCTCGCACTGCAGGGTCCTGATGAACTGAGGCAGTGCCAAAGTCACCGTTAATTGGTTTGCAAATTAGCAGAGTCAGCTAATGAAGGCCATGGGGGCTGTGGAGGGCAGGGCACTGGGGGGAGAGGGGTGGTGTGGAATGGACTGGGCACCTCGACTCCCCCCCAAGTGAATAGGACAGGGGGAGGAATCACATTCCCACCTCTGCCGGAGGGCCTCACACCTTAATTAACACTGCGGTATCTTGACATAATTACCACCATCTTCCCACTCTCCCTCCAGCTCGTCTCCCGCGGCAACAGAATAAGGACACTTCCTGTCCGTCCTCAACCTGGACTCCGCGGCAGCTTCCTCTACACCTGTAGTGCAGCCCCTATAAACTTCCACCTCATTAAATTCGCAGCTATTTCTTACAGTCTATTTTAAAACCCTTTTAGCTCTTGAGTTTCGGGAGTTGAGAATGCACTTCTCGCCGTGCCGTGATTTATTGATGTTTTCAAACCTCACTGTCCACCAACTGTCATGCTTTGATTTTATTCTTTGTTTATATCAGATACAGAGAGGAGCAGTGTAGCTAATGTAGCTGTAGCGAGTTGTATTCGGGGCCTTTATATCCGCACCTCACAGGCACCAGTTAAGAGCAAACCGTGCACACACTTACATCACAGGCTCAGTACGACCTGCTGCCCGTCTTTGTAAAGCTGTGATTACTAACTCTGCTCCTGAACTTCACAAACCCTGTCCGTTTTCATTAACTACCAAACAAGGCTCATTGCTATCAGCTGCCTGAGACCTGCATTCAGCAGCTGAATAGTGTGGTCATGCGCGTCATGTTAGGTCTGAAAGGAAAAGCTATAGGATGACAGATTTCTGGAGCCAGGGTTAGTTAGCGCTGATGTGAAGGCCGAAGCCAAGGCAGTTGGGGGAGCTGTAGCCGGGTTTATGACGTGTATTTGAAGCGCTGGGCACCTTCTCCTGGTTTGGGGAGTTGTGCACTCGTCTCTCTTAGACACGAGTTAAAATAAAAATACAGGGCGTTGGGAGTGTGTTATTTCGCTCTCTGGTGTATGAAAACCAGCCCGTCACTGCTTATCAAAATAGTGGTTCATCTTCAACTGGATTTCTGCTCTATGAAATGTGCAGACAGTCAAATAAAAAACATGCACACACATTTACACACCCACGCCTCCACCGGCAGACACTCACACACGAACGCACGCACGCACGCACGCACGCACGCACGCACGCACATACAACCACACCCATTGTCCTTAAAACAATCATCCTCTAGATCAGGGGTGTCAAACTGACCCGTAAACGGGCCAAGAGGCTGCAGGTCTTCAATCCTACCAAGCAGAAGCTCACCTGAAAGCAATGATTTAATCAACTGATCCAAGCCTGCACAACTGATTAGTTGTATCAGGTGCGCTTCTGCATTGTTGGAGTGAAAACCTGCAGCCTCTTGGCCCGTTTACGGGTCAGTTTGACACCGCTGCTCTAGATTCCTCCTTTTTCAACTGATTAAAAACATTCCCACACATGGGACGAAGCGGTTTTTGAGGCGTTATTGAATTGAGTGGTAACATACACTGATCAGGCAGGCTGAGGCGGTTTCGAGATGAAGGACGGAACAGGCACTCGGCACGCGCTGCAGATATTCGCTCCCAGACCTCTTCAGAGACATGAATTACAGCTGCCTCCTCTTCCACAGCGCAGGGGGAAATCACACCTGCCTGCTCTCCATTCCCAGCGCCTGTCAATCAAAGCTAACCGCAGAGCTTCCCAGCACGGAGGCCCAACGTCTTCGCAATTAGCATCATGTCACAAATGTGAGACTGTAAACGAGCCTGTGTCTGATATTAAATCACCAGCACAGCTGTGTCTCACGGTCTCTGATGAGCTGGAAGAAAAATGGCCAAAGATCTTCTTCCGTCGTTGCTGTACAATAGTGGATGACGAATGCGTCAAAACAACCTTTTTCTGTACTGTTCGCTGTTCCGCACTAATGCACAATTACAAGTACGCATCTACACACGGATGCAGGAAACAAAAAGTCAGGGGGGTTTTGTCTCGCATTTAGACTAATATTTCTTAAATTTCCAATTTGCCAATTGGGTAAAAAATGTGCACTTGTCAAACGAACAGTCAGTTTACAGTAGCTAATATTTTCAGTACCAGTGAGGGAAGGTTCGTTCTCAGAACAGGACGAGGACAGTTGTCCAGAGGGACATTTCCACAGTGTTGCAGGTTTTATTCTGTGATGTGCTGCCCTCCCAACATCTTCCCTGTAAGACGGACTCGGCTCTGAACGGAGAGCTAATGGAGCGGCAGTCAGCTGTGAAAGTGTGCATTTCCTGCAATTAACAGGCCAAAGGCTCTTCTGTGATGAACAATCTGAGGGAAACGTCCTCAGCTTCTGCTTTCATTTTTAAACTGGAAATAAAATCTTTTTCCTTCGCCCGTCTTACCCCTTTTGAAAGCATCCATGAACAGCAGAGACACGCTGAACAGACTGAAAATACGTCTCAAGGCTTTAATTTCTCTGAAGAAATGGGCATAAATTTACATAATTGCCGAAGCATATTGTAATTTTTCCTGTTTCATATATTTTTTTGAAGCGGTAAAAGATATACGTGAGGCGATGCGGAGGGGAGCAGATTGTCTCTGAACAATGGCACGGGCTTGTTTGAATATGAATGTGCGGCTCGGATGAAGGTTCGACCTTCAGCTTTGATCTGAACTCGCCGGGATTAGTCGAGCCGGGCAGCCAGGCCCACTAATGCGGAATGACTTCTCAAATGAAAAACCCGCAGTGACCACGCGGACGTTTTCCGCTAATCAAACTGCACCTTCGGGCAGCCGGGGAGGGGAAAAATGCAAGGGCGTGTCAAGGCCGAATGATTACACCGCAGCAGATTAAAATGCACCTCGTGTGCCGCACGTTTATATTTAATAACATGCGGGGCGGATTGAGATCGGCTTTTGGCAAATACAAGAGCAGGAAGTTGTGAGCTGTAAAAATGGCTCAGTGTCAGTGTATGTGTCAGGGCCTTGTTGAGGGTAGAATATGTCCTCTTTACATTCAGTTGAAAAGAAGGTGTGTTTGTGTGTGTACTCCGGTGGGACTGCATGCGCACGGGTGTGTGTGTGAGCTTCTGAGTTTGTGCTCTCGCATTAATCCCTCCGCTGTAATCTACCACCTCATTTTCAAAGAATGACAATATTAATTTGTAAATCCGTTTTTCGTTCTTCAACATATTTTTTGGGAATGGACACTCATTTGGAATTTTACGCCTGCAACACACTCCAAAAAGGTTGGGAACAGGGGCGTGTTCAGCAATGTGCTGCATGAACTTCACTTTTAACAGGCCACTGAGTAAACTAAGTAAACTAAAGATGCCAAGTGTCCCAGTTTTGAAGGATTTTCCCCGCACTCCTTACATCCCTCTAACACTGCTGAGACATCTGGAGTTCACTGGCATATAATGGGCTTCTTAAAGCATCGCATAATTCCAATGGGAGACAGGACTGGACGGTAGGGAGGCTGGTCTACCACCCAAGGATGCCACACTGTAGTAGTGCAATGCGGCTCACGGTTTTTGAAACTACCTCAGGTGTCTCTGAAAAAGATGTCACCTAGAAGACCGCGCATGTTGCTCCAAAATGCCTCTGAACCTGACACTGGTCAGAACCAAGATGTTCTGTTTCTTTCCCAGCCAGGTGAACACAACATTTGTTATTCGTAAGGTTGACTGGTCCAGTAACAGCACCAATGTTTCTGACGCTCCTCCCCCTTTGGGTGTAGGTCCTGGCGTCGGCTGCCATGATGAGTCCGCAGGTGATCACCCCCCAGCAGGTGCAGCAGATCCTGCAGCAGCAGGTCATGTCTCCTCAGCAGCTGCAGGCGCTGCTACAGCAGCAGCAGTCTGTCATGCTACAGCAGGTACCTCAACCTCAACCGGATGCACCCTCCTAACCGACGACTCAATCATGCACCACACCCAACTGCACCTCCACGTCATGCTACAGCGGGTACCTCCACCTCAACCGGACGCACCCTCCTAACTGACGACTCAATCACGCACCACACCCAACTGCACCTCCACGTCATGCTACAGCGGGTACCTCCACCTCAACCGGACGCACCCTCCTAACCGACGACTCAATCAGGCACCACACCCAACTGCACCTCCACGTCATGCTACAGCAAGTACCTCCACCTCAACCGCACGCACCCTCCTAACCGACGACTCAATCACGCACCACACCCAACTGCACCTCCACGTCATGCTACAGCGGGTATCTCCACCTCAACCGGACGCACCCTCCTCACCGACGACTCAATCACGCACCACATCCAACTGCACCTCCAAGTCATGCTACAGCGGGTACCTCCACCTCAACCGGACGCACCCTCCTCACCGACCACTCAATCACGCACCACACCCAACTGCACCTCCACGTCATGCTACAGCAAGTACCTCCCCCTCAACCGCACGCACCCTCCTAACCGACGACTCAATCACGCACCACACCCAACTGCACCTCCACGTCATGCTACAGCGGGTATCTCCACCTCAACCGGACGCACCCTCCTCACCGACGACTCAATCACGCACCACATCCAACTGCACCTCCAGGTCATGCTACAGCGGGTACCTCCACCTCAACCGGACGCACCCTCCTCACCGACGACTCAATCACGCACCACACCCAACTGCACCTCCAAGTCATGCTACAGCGGGTACCTCCACCTCAACCGAACGCGCCCTCCCAACCGACAACTCAATCACACACCACTCCCAACTGCACCTTCTACCTATTATCCTGACAAACCATTCTACCATTTACAGTGAGCTCTGTAAGACACTGGACGATACTACAATTTAAAAGGGATACTCCACGAGTTTATCATATTTGAAAAGCACTATTATTCGCTAGGTTATCATAATCTCCACCAATCCTGACATTTTTGATGATTTTTGAGGTCGTTTACCATTTAAATAGATTTTTATTGCATTTATGATGAACGCCGCCATTCTTGATCGCCCAACGGGAAGTGACGACAATATTGCGGTAAACAACCAGGCAGGGCGACCAATGTTCGGCTAAACTGTTAGGATCACAGTAAATCAAAACGCGTATTGCATGATTTTATGCTGTAACACTGCCAAGTTAGTTACAAAACATTGTCAAGACCATCAAATTAAAGCGGGCAGACAACCTTTTAGTCAGTAGGTATTTCACAGCCCGAACACACCGAACAATGTAGGAATTACAGATACCCTCCAGTGAGTTTCTCACCATTTCAAAATGGTTAAGGACCTCGCCGTTTCCGGCTAATCCAGCCAAGCGCCCCAACCATTGGTACCAACCACGATGCCATTCGGACCACAAGTAAATCACTCAGCTACCACGTCGACCAACCAGCTGTCAACCATTTCCAGCACAAACGGGCATCTTGTCCGGACACCATTCAAACTGCTCATTCCATCTACACCTCCAACTCAAGTCAGGGTAACCATTCCCGCAAGGCAGAAAACAGGGCATTTATACTGTAGAAATACATTTAATTTATGATTTATCTTATCTGAAATCCTGTTGAATACTGCCTGTGGTTTTCAAATGGGCTGTATCAGGAGATTACCGCGAGGTGAGGTGTTCCCATGGTGACGACGGTACTGCATGCGTTCGTAACTTCTGTGCAAGTGCACAGCTCTACACTCAAATATCAGGTAATGCACCCCATTTGTCATTTAGCAGCCTTCAGCACCGAGGCCATTACTTAAGACAGAATGGAGATATGTGAATGCGTCCTCTGTCCGTTTGATCTGGATGAGGAGATTTGTAATTACCCATTTTGGGACGGGGGAGAAACCATCGGACCGTAGAGCGGCTATATATTTTACCTTACATGGGGCATTTAAAAAGGGCAAATCTGATTGGATGCCAAAAAGATTGATTGTTGAAATTGAGACGGCGATTTCACATTACTCTAAGGTGTTATAATGGAGGCCATGTTTCAGTTAGGTCTCCTTGTCGTAGTTTTAAACTGGCAAGCAAGTTTACACGACTAGCCTTTCATTAGCTGTTCTCGAGGCTAGATAAAATACACTAATTAAGCGCTCCTCGTTAGGCAAAGTGCAACACTAATTTAAAATCCACATGGATACACAAAGAAGTACCAAAATGAAACCGATAAACAAAGATAATTTGTTGCCTTCAGTGAAAGTGTACGCATCTACATTTGGACGAATCTTTTGAACTGTACACTTTCTGCTCCCAACTATTATTTTTAAGTGACAGTGCGTCTGTCTGTGTGTCTGTGGCAGCAGCATCTTTCAGGAGCATGCTCAGTGTGCGACAGCAGCTTCTGAAGTCCGCGCAGCGCTTGGCGTCTCCACGCTGCAGACCGACAGATTATTTAAGGAGGGCCGAAACGAACGATGCACACCGGAGCACCTGCACGCCCCCCGCCTCCGACCCCCTCCCCGCTCGCGAACGAGCCCCACACATCATCTCCTTCCCGACCGCCGCGGCTGGGAATCCCAGGCGACGCGCTTTCAATTCACACAGCTCATATACTTCGAACACGCACCAGACAATAACTGTGTGTGTGTATGTACGCTTGAGTCTGTGTAAATACAACTATAAATAAATACATAAAGGTCAGATTCCCTGTTGAGTTTGGAGAAGTTGCAGAAGTATTGCGCTCCACACCATGATGTCTGGCTCGCTGCACCTGGCCCATGGGGAAAGGGCTGACACAGACAGTCTTCTTCATGGATTTTTTTCTTTTATCACAGCAACAGCTGCAGGAGTTTTACAAGAAGCAGCAGGAACAGCTTCATCTCCAGTTACTGCAGCAGCATCCAGGCAAGCCAGCTAAAGAGGTGACCGCTCTTCTCAACGCGCCCGCCGTCCCACCTCACGCCAATTCCGTCAGCTGTCCATCGCTTTCGATTGTCAGGACCGAGCAGGACACCAACATCTGAACTCTTGTGCCACTTAGAACAGAAACCCTCTCCACACACACACACACACACACACACACTAAAACAAATGATCTCATGCCTTAAAGGGGGCAAACTGATAGACACACGACTGCAGGGATCCCAAAATCACGGTCCTTTGGGGCAGAGAGCTGCACTGAGGCTCCCCCGCCCGTTACCGGGGAGTCAGGTGTGACATCAGTCTGGCCGATCAGTGGCAGTAATGTTCACTTCATTATCTCTGGAAGCAGGGAAAACCAGGACTGTATTGGGATCGGAGGGCCAGATTTGGGGTGCCCTGCTCATCGGAATGTAAGGAGTGTTGGGCTGTTGCTACTTTATCCATTAATGTGGATACTTTCAAGATTCTATATAGTTTATGGCGTGCATGCAGCCAATATACGGCCTGAAAGTTGGGTGGGATTTTATATCTAATGTCCGCAGCAAAAGACAGAAATAGTTTTTGGGGTCCTTGGATGGTCACCTGATGAGGTGGGGAGTCAGGAAGAAAGCCGCGGCGCGATGGTACCACTAGAGCCAGGCTACCGACATTACATTACACGAGGGACAGACACGTAGGGCGACAATGGAATCCGACCCATCATACACAGCAAATGCTGCGTAATTTGGCCTTTCGTCTTTAACAGCGAAGTGTTCCGCTAACTTTTTGTAAATCTGAGTCAGAGAATCAGTGGATGAATCCTGGCCTGTCCCTTTGAGAAGTAAAAAGGCACACAGTTAACCCCTGTTCATTGGCTGGAATCGCGCACTGATGAAACTGCAGCGAACATCCAACATCGCCCCCGCCACGAACTCATGCACTTATCTTTTCTCTTGAAAAAAATCTCATTGAAAACATGCATATTGTCAATTAACTTTATTCGCTTGCTGGATTCAATCTATGAATAAAATTCTCATTCTGACAGGCAGTTTTTAGACCTCTGTGTGTCCTATGTGCTGCCTTTCAGGAACGTTTCATTTCCTCGTTAGCACTTTCTCCCAGAGTGCCTGAAAGAGAGAGCGAGCAGGAAGTGACCCTGCGATTCAAACTATATTGTTAATTGTAATTTTACCCAACATGTCCTCACTGCCTAATAAAGCTAAGCAGCCAATTAGAAATGCAAGACAATGAACAGCTTTGCAGTGGTTACTGGGGGGGGGTGGGTTAGTACACGCAGTACGCAGTCACCACAGCCATCTGGAGTACAGGGACGAAAAACAGCAGAAGCTAGAAGCGCTAGCATTAATTAGCAGAACCTGCACTCTCCCAATAGCAGCTGCAGCAGTTACCAGCCCTAGCATTAATTAGCTTAACTTGTACTCTTCCCATAGCAGCAGATAGCAGCAGTGGCATTGATGAGTGTAACCTGCACAATCCTTTTAGCAGCGGCGGCTAGCAGCGCGAGCATTAATTAGCATTACCCACACAGTCTCTATAGCTGAAGCAGCGGTTAACAGCGCTAGCATTAATTAGCATTACCCGCACTCTCTCCATGACAGAAGCAGCAGTTAACAGCATTAGCATGACCTGCGCTTACTCTATAGCAGAAGCAGCAGTTAACAGCGCTAGCATTGGTTAGCGTAACTTGCACTCTCTCTATAGCAGCAGTTTGCAGCACCAGCATCAATTAGCACAACCTGTACAGCAGCAACAGCAGTTAGCAATACTAGCATTAATTAGCATAACCTGTGCTCTCCTTAGCAGCAATTAACAGTTAGCAGCACCTGCATTAATTGGTGTGACCTGTGCTCTCCCTATAGCAGCAGTAGTTTGTAGTTAGCGGCACTAGCATTAATTAGCGTAACCTGTGCTCCCACTATAGCAGCAGTAGTTTGTACTTAGCAGCACTAGCATTAATTAGCATGACCTGTGCTCTCCCTATAGCAGCAGCAAAAGTTAGCAGCACTAGCATTAATTAGCGTGACCTGTGCTCTCCCTATAGCAGCAGCAGTTAGCAGCACTAGCATTAATTAGCGTGACCTGTGCTCCCCCTATAGCAGCAGTAGTTTGTAGTTAGCAGCACTAGCATTAATTAGCATGACCTGTGCTCTCCCTATAGCAGCAGCAGCAGCAGTTAGCAGCACTAGCATTAATTAGCGTGACCTGTGCTCCCCCTATAGCAGCAGTAGTTTGTAGTTAGCAGCACTAGCATTAATTAGCGTGACCTGTGCTCCCCCTATAGCAGCAGTAGTTTGTAGTTAGTAGCACTAGCATTAATTAGCGTGACCTGTGCTCCCCCTATAGCAGCAGCAGAAGCAGTTAGCGGCACTAACATTAATTAGTGTGACCTGTGCTCCCCTTATAGCAGCAGCAGCAGTTAGCAGCACTAGCATTAATTAGCATGACCTGTGCTCCCCCTATTGCAGCAGTAGTTAGTAGTCAGCAGCACTAGCATTAATTAGCGTGACCTGTGCTCCCCCTATAGCAGCAGTAGTTTGTAGTTAGCAGCACTAGCATTAATTAGCGTGACCTGTGCTCTTCCTATAGCAGCAGCAGCAGCAGTTAGCGGCACTAGCATTAATTAGCGTGACCTGTGCTCTCCCTATAGCAGCAGTAGTTTGTAGTTAGCAGCACTAGCATTAATTAGCGTGACCTGTGCTCCCCCTATAGCAGCAGTAGTTTGTAGTTAGCAGCACTAGCATTAATTAGCGTGACCTGTGCTCTCCCTATAGCAGCAGTAGTTTGTAGTTAGCAGCACTAGCGTTACTCAGCGTGACCTGTGCTCCCCCTATAGCAGCAGCAGCAGCAGTTAGCAGCACTAGCATTACTCAGCGTGACCTGTGCTCTCCCTATAGCAGCAGTAGTTTGTAGTTAGCAGCACTAGCATTAATTAGCGTGACCTGTGCTCCTTCTATAGCAGCAGCAGCAGCAGTTAGCAGCACTAGCATTAATTAGCATGACCTGTGCTCTCCCTATAGCAGCAGTAGTATGTAGTTAGCAGCACTAGCATTACTCAGCGTGACCTGTGCTCCCCCTATAGCAGCAGTAGTTTGTAGTTAGCAGCACTAGCATTAATTAGCGTGACCTGTGCTCTCCCTATAGCAGCAGCAGCAGCAGTTGGCAGCACTAGCATTACTCAGCATGACCTGTGCTCTCCCTATAGCAGCAGCAGCAGCAGTTAGCAGCACTAGCATTACTCAGCGTGACCTGTGCTCTCCCTATAGCAGCAGTAGTATGTAGTTAGCAGCACTAGCATTACTCAGCGTGACCTGTGCTCCCCCTATAGCAGCAGTAGTTTGTAGTTAGCAGCACTAGCATTACTCAGCGTGACCTGTGCTCTCCCTATAGCAGCAGTAGTATGTAGTTAGCAGCACTAGCATTACTCAGCATGACCTGTGCTCTCCCTATAGCAGCAGCAGCAGCAGTTAGCAGCACTAGCATTACTCAGCATGACCTGTGCTCTCCTTATAGCAGCAGTAGTATGTAGTTAGCAGCACTAGCATTACTCAGCGTGACCTGTGCTCCCCCTATAGCAGCAGTAGTATGTAGTTAGCAGCACTAGCATTACTCAGCGTGACCTGTGCTCCCCCTATAGCAGCCGTAGTATGTAGTTAGCAGCACTAGCATTACTCAGCATGACCTGTGCTCCCCCTATAGCAGCAGTAGTATGTAGTTAGCAGCACTAGCATTACTCAGCGTGACCTGTGCTCCCCCTATAGCAGCAGCAGCAGCAGTTAGCAGCACTAGCATTACTCAGTGTGACCTGTGCTCCCCCTATAGCAGCAGCAGCAGCAGTTAGCAGCACTAGCATTATTCAGCGTGACCTGTGCTCTCCCTATAGCAGCAGTAGTATGTAGTTAGCAGCACTAGCATTACTCAGCGTGACCTGTGCTCCCCCTATAGCAGCAGTAGTTTGTAGTTAGCAGCACTAGCATTACTCAGCGTGACCTGTGCTCTCCCTATAGCAGCAGTAGTATGTAGTTAGCAGCACTAGCATTACTCAGCATGACCTGTGCTCTCCCTATAGCAGCAGCAGCAGCAGTTAGCAGCACTAGCATTACTCAGCGTGACCTGTGCTCTCCCTATAGCAGCAGTAGTATGTAGTTAGCAGCACTAGCATTACTCAGCGTGACCTGTGCTCCCCCTATAGCAGCAGTAGTTTGTAGTTAGCAGCACTAGCATTACTCAGCGTGACCTGTGCTCTCCCTATAGCAGCAGTAGTATGTAGTTAGCAGCACTAGCATTACTCAGCATGACCTGTGCTCTCCCTATAGCAGCAGCAGCAGCAGTTAGCAGCACTAGCATTACTCAGCATGACCTGTGCTCTCCCTATAGCAGCAGTAGTATGTAGTTAGCAGCACTAGCATTAATTAGCGTGACCTGTGCTCCCCCTATAGCAGCAGTAGTTTGTAGTTAGCAGCACTACCATTACTCAGCGTGACCTGTGCTCCCCCTATAGCAGCCGTAGTATGTAGTTAGCAGCACTAGCATTACTCAGCATGACCTGTGCTCCCCCTATAGCAGCAGTAGTATGTAGTTAGCAGCACTAGCATTAATTAGCGTGACCTGTGCTCCCCCTATAGCAGCAGTAGTATGTAGTTAGCAGCACTAGCATTACTCAGCGTGACCTGTGCTCCCCCTATAGCAGCAGCAGCAGTATGTAGTTAGCAGCACTAGCATTACTCAGCGTGACCTGTGCTCCCCCTATTGCAGCAGCAGCAGCAGTTAGCAGCACTAGCATTACTCAGCGTGACCTGTGCTCCCCCTATAGCAGCAGCAGTATGTAGTTAGCAGCACTAGCATTACTCAGCGTGACCTGTGCTCTCCCTATAGCAGCAGTAGTATGTAGTTAGCAGCACTAGCGTTACTCAGCGTGACCTGTGCTCCCCCTATAGCAGCAGTAGTTTGTAGTTAGCAGCACTAGCATTACTCAGCGTGACCTGTGCTCCCCGTATAGCAGCAGTAGTTTGTAGTTAGCAGCACTAGCATTACTCAGCGTGACCTGTGCTCCCCCTATAGCAGCAGCAGCAGCAGTTAGCAGCACTAGCATTACTCAGCGTGACCTGTGCTCCCCCTATAGCAGCAGCAGCAGCAGTTAGCAGCACTAGCATTACTCAGCGTGACCTGTGCTCCCCCTATAGCAGCAGCAGCAGCAGTTAGCAGTACTAGCATTACTCAGCGTGACCTGTGCTCCCCCTATAGCAGCAGCAGCAGTTAGCAGCACTAGCATTACTCAGCGTGACCTGTGCTCCCCCTATAGCAGCAGCAGCAGTTAGCAGCACTAGCATTACTCAGCGTGACCTGTGCTCCCCCTATAGCAGCAGCAGCAGTTAGCAGCACTAGCATTACTCAGCGTGACCTGTGCTCCCCCTATAGCAGCAGCAGCAGTTAGCAGCACTAGCATTACTCAGCGTGACCTGTGCTCTCCCTATAGCAGCAGTAGTATGTAGTTAGCAGCACTAGCATTACTCAGCGTGACCTGTGCTCTCCCTATAGCAGCAGTAGTATGTAGTTAGCAGCACTAGCATTACTCAGCGTGACCTGTGCTCTCCCTATAGCAGCAGCAGCAGCAGTTAGCAGTACTAGCATTACTCAGCGTGACCTGTGCTCCCCCTATAGCAGCAGCAGCAGTTAGCAGCACTAGCATTACTCAGCGTGACCTGTGCTCCCCCTATAGCAGCAGCAGCAGTTAGCAGCACTAGCATTACTCAGCGTGACCTGTGCTCTCCCTATAGCAGCAGTAGTATGTAGTTAGCAGCACTAGCATTACTCAGCGTGACCTGTGCTCTCCCTATAGCAGCAGTAGTATGTAGTTAGCAGCACTAGCATTACTCAGCGTGACCTGTGCTCTCCCTATAGCAGCAGTAGTATGTAGTTAGCAGCACTAGCATTACTCAGCGTGACCTGTGCTCCCCCTATAGCAGCAGCAGCAGCAGTTGGCAGCGCAGCAGCTCGTGTTTCAGCAGCAGCTCTTGCAGATGCAGCAGCAGCAGCATCTGCTCTCTCTGCAGAGACAGGGCCTCCTCTCCCTGCCCTCCAGCCAGGCCTCGCTCCCTGGCCCGACGCTCCCGCAAGGTAAGCCCCTGGAATTACCCCACGTCTACACCCCTCCACCACCCAATACCTGTTTTACTGCACCCCACCCGACCCCTTACCGCCAATCCTCCCCTTCCTGGCTCTGACGTCAGACACTCCTCCCCCCCTCCCCCTCTCCCTCTCTCTCTCCTTGTTTCCGTGGCAGCCGCGGTAGCTGCTGTTGTCGTGTTGTTGTTTACTGCCTGCGGGAGCGGAGAGAGCGAGCGAGGGGGGGAGGGGGAGAGAGAGAGAGGGAGAGAGGAGTGACACAGAGCAGAGTGAGGATTTGAGCGGGTGGAGGGACCGCCGTTAGTCTCTGCCGCCGTTTTCCTCCGACGAGCAAACAAAACACCTGCCGCTTGCATTCTGTTTACGGACGCCGCCTTGCATTCTGTTTACGGACGCCGCGCCACGTATGCGCTAACTCGCCGCTGAGGAAAACCAGGACCGAGGATCTCGCCTGGAATCGCCGCCTCTGCTTATTTTGATGGGTTTAACCCCCTAAATTGCGGCGTTCACCCGTTAGGAGCCAGAGTGCGAAGGACACCAGCGACTGGAAGGCTGCGTGGTTATTTTTTCATAACGAAGTGCGGCGTAAACAGGCTGAGGTGCGATCGAGGCTGTACACGGTAAGAGCTCGGCGTTTTGCGTTTATGGAAGAAACGCAACAGATCGTTAAAAATGATTCAATGTTGTCCCTCTTACATCGATCTGTAAACACTACGGGTCTCCTCCTCGGCTTCCAGACGGCTCAGTCGACGTGAGCTTTTCTCAATTTCGACAGCTGCCTGAATCGTCACCACTGAATTACGCAAAGCCTATATTTAACCGATACATCACATATTCTTACAGGCAGTAGATACATTGATAGTGGCATGTACAATGCATTTGAGACGGAGTGTCCCTCGTATGTACCCTGGTATTTGGGTTTGACTGTGACTGTTCGACATCCATATTTACGCTGTTTACCTGCATGTTCTGCATTGTGTAAGGTTCTCAGCCTGAGCGCACACTCGCACGTGAGGTTACGGTGGTCGCTGTTTCATAATCATTAGCCCTGTGCGTGTTTGCAGATTTTCTGCCGTGTGTTGGTAACTGTGTTCGTCTCTCAGCTGGCCTGACCCCGGTGGATCTGCAGCAGTTATGGAAAGACGTGAGCGGGACCCACGCCATGGACGAGGGCGGCAGTAAACCGGCCGGTCTAGACCTCACCGTCACCCCAAACTCCGCCTCCACCACGCCCTCCGCCGTGTCCAGAGCATCGCCGCCCAGCGCTCGCCACCCCATGGTGAACGGCCAGTGCTCCTCGCACGCCTCCAGGAGGGAGAGGTGCGCCTCGGTTTTCCCCTCCTGCATGCTACCGCGCACTCGCCAGCGGAAACCGCCGGGGGTCGGATTCGGGGATCGACTTGCTGTCCTTAAGATCGCAGTGCGGGCTTTTCCCTTTAGGCGCTAATTGAGCTCGCTGTTTGTTTGTTTGTTTGTTCAGCGGCAGATTAATGTCTGGTTAGCAGTTGGTATACAGCCTCCCTCTGTGACAGCGACTCTTTAGCGACGCGCACGGAATTAGAAACAGGGAGGGACTGCGTGCAATGGCGCCAGCGAAAAGCTAACCACGGTCCTATTTGCCTTTTCTTGAGGTTTAAATGAGGAACGGGCCTTTAATTATCCAGCCATAGCTGGTACAAAGGTCTATTCGCACTTCTGCAACCCCGTCTAATGCATTAAGTTACGATGTATTAAGCATGCAGAAGCCGTGTAACATTAGCTTCAGTAACGGTAGAGCACCGGAATTGATTGGAAGGCACCAGCGTCAGAGGGAGAGCTGGGGATGCTGCCGTATTGTGAGGCCGAGATGTCAAAAACTGTCCCCAGGGACTTGTGCAGTTCGCTGTAATCTGAATGAGATGGGGCTTATGCAGCTTAACGTGGAGCAAAACAGGGTCTGGCCAATACCTGCACAGCATGCTCTCACGTTAGAGCGGCAGAAAACAGTAGCTGACCAACATTGGGGTGGGTGGCACTATGGGATGGGTGGTCTGTATAATGACCACCCAAGATCTGGCATTTCAATATTACTGTGGACCAAATCAGGGTACTGCTTACACCACACACACAGACGAATGGCTTTAGGTGATAAACTCTCTCTCTCACTCTCTCTCTCTCTCTCTCTCTCCCCGTCAGTGCGTTACCGGAGGAGACAGGAGCGTCTCACTCCCTTTATGGCCATGGGGTCTGCAAGTGGCCCGGGTGCGAGAGCGTCTGTGAGGACTTCGGACAGTTCCTCAAGTAGGTGCCCCTCTTTCTCTGCCCCTTCTCCGTTCTGATTGGTCAACTGCTCCCTGAGTTATTACTCTGAGATGAATATGGTAATTACTGTAGAACTGTCAGTTTGAGTCCTCGGAGTCGCCCGAACTCATGCTACTGATCGTTCAGGCCGTCTTTGCTCTCGTTTCACTGATAAACAGAGGCCGGAAACCCAGCAAACCTCAGTCATCGGGGACCGTGATATGAGTTGGAACATTGCCTCATGTTTTTAAGACTTAAAGAATAGCCGAATTGCGTTTCTTTGCTACGGGTCCAACATTGTTTTGAAGCGGAGGTAAATAGGTGGCGATCGATGTTTCTGCCGCTATTGCGCAAACGGTTTTGAAAGGAGACTCATCTTTGAGTGGTTCCCGCCTCACTCGGGAGTGTGGTTTTCAGCGCCGCTTCTGATCGCGCTCGGATTCCAATCCCTCGTTCAGAGAGTTTTGTATAGAAGCGATTAAACACTCTGTGTCCTGTGTTTAAAGCAGGAGTCTCGTACTGAAATCCTGGTGAGCCGCTGCATCTGCTTGTTTCAGGTTTTTTTCCTGTGCTAAAATATATAATCGAAGCACCCGATTGGCTCAGCAGTCAGCAAACCTTGCTAAAGACGCCTGGCATAGCTACTGATGAAACTGAAATCCCAAAAACCCGGAAACACTGCGGAGCTCAGGGACTGGAGTTGTCGACCTCTGATTTAAAGCCTAATGTATGAAGAATAATATCCTCCCGAACGCCAGCTTTGAAGTCCTGCCGGTACTTGGTTGTAAAAAGGAAGTCTGCTAACGAATGAAAAAGCCTGGAAACTCTCGTTTATGAGAGGCAAAAGTGTACCAACACCAAAATAGCCGTCCTGGCATTCAGCAGGAAGCAGGATCAGTTGTGTGAAAATATGCAAAGCTAATTGCATGGATACACACGGCTCCTCGAGGCTCGAGCCGTTGTGCTGTCTTGGCGCGACGGCAGGAGGGAATAAAATCTTCACGCTTCGTGAGCGATTAAGATAATTGGCTCATTTGTAATGGGTCTGCTTTGTTGCCGGGATATTAGTGGGGGTATCATAGAGAAAGGGTGCGTGTGATTTGGCCGATTATAGGCTATCATGTTGCCACTTTGAATAATACACAAGCTCAGGGAATAAAAGAAGAAATTGCCCATCTGAATATGTTAATCAGAAATGTAATTAAGTGTGAAGAAATGATTTTGGATCTGGGTATAGTCTTTATAAAGCCTTTTCAAATTGATTCTGTTGTTTTTTAGTTGGCATTTTGTGTGGCTTCGCTCATAAAAGTCATAAAAGGTAACGCGCAGCAATGGATGCCAAGATGTATATAAATAAATGCTGAATGAATTTCAACTAAATGGAGGTTTACTTCAAAATTTAGATAAAAATCCCCATAGAATGTTATCGGCATTTTTTGTCCTTGAATTCAGCTGAAGTTCACTAAGCAATTTCAGTTCTTTCAAATCACAGTTACTGCAACAGAAGTCATGTGACCCTTCATCTCAACCCCTTCCACGTGCTGGGGTGAAAATTCGCCCTGTTTTTACACGTCCATCTCATAAAGTAATAAATCCGATATTTAGCTGTCAAGTCTTATTTTTGTGACTTTATTTGCCAAGTGTGGCTAAATCTGCCGTCTGGGTGAGACAGTTTGACTCGAGACATGCAACGCTGGACGGCAATTTTTCATTTAACAACTTTAAACAGGCTTGTACTTTCTCATTGAGGAAGAAAAAAGAAGAGGTTTTCTCTGTCTTATAATAAAATGACAGCACTTGTTCGAGGCAGACTGTTTTATGGTGTGTAATTGAGGCACCTATTACTAAAACCCCATAAATCACACTTGACTTGACTTGACTTGTGGGGTTTTAGTAATCAGTGCTTCATTTGCTGCTGAATGAACTTAAGAGCTGTGCGGTCATGGGGAAGGGAGGTCAGGGGTTTATTTACATCATATTTTTGTGCAATAGTGGAAGGATTGCATCAGTTGGCATGGTAACGCGAGCAGTCGGGAGGGTGCTCGCGGCCTGTAGTTCGACTGATGCTCTACTGCGGGGATAATGCAGGGTGTCTTACGGCCTTGCGCTCAGACACACACACACACACACACACACATACACACACACACACACACACACACAGGAACTCTCCAGAAAAGAAAAACAAGACATCACCATGCAGTGTGGAGAAAAGCCGCTCAGCTGGAGAGAAGCGATGGCGGGTGACAGGCGGAGTCAGGCAGAGCCCTTTCATGCAGCCGGAGATGTGGCAGGTGCTCGGCGGGTTTGGCTGTTTGTTGCGCAGCTGAGCGCAGGCTGTAATGTAGAGGTTTACATCACAAGTGCAGCGGAATCAAACTGCGTTCCAACTGGGAGTCCCTCTCATCTCATTGGCTGTTCCTTGCCCAATCAAACAAGAGGCTAACCTCGGCTCTTGCCAGGGCACAGCATGAACATGTCGCATTTAGGGGCAGTTTTGGTGTGATTTAAAATCTGTCGGCCATTTCGCCTAAAATAATGAACCATACACAGCGTATGTGCATGCATTTACACTCTTGTTCTTGGCTTTTTCTGTGTCCGAAATCTTTGACCACCACCAAATATTATAGAAAATATATTTTCATACATCGACTCTCTCCTTTTTCTGCAGTCATTGCATTAGTCAGTCTGATCTGATCATCAGGTTTGGCATTAAGGCAGGTGTTTCTGAGTGTAGCTGCCTGCAGTGAATGTACAGTAAATCTAATCATAACCTGGGAAGGTCCTGATTATGTCAGCTGATTACGGACAGCGAATCCCGAGAAGGGGACCCTCCTTGTTGGAGTCCTGCTGTCCTCACATTGATTTCCTCTGAGAGACGGGTTACTGGCGGTAATGAAGGGCCTGGCTGCTGCCACTTGGCTCAAATACCCGCCGTTTCACCACGGCGACCGCTGTCAAGGCGCCAAGTGCCGATTTGCCTGAACTCATCCGCTCCTGTTACCCACAGCCAAACGCAACACGAGGAGTTTGCAGCACTCTCTGTGTGGGAGAACGGACAGTATTAAAGACTCCTAACTCATTTATTAATTCACTGCTTGTTCAATGACGAACACTTTTCCTAATGGCTGTATCGAGTCGCCCTTCATTCTTTTCTAAGCCAGTGTACTAATCGCATATCATTCGCGAACTCAGGCATACCATTGGGTAATTTAGAGTCTCCAGTCAGCCTAGCATGCGTTTTATGGACGACGATTGGAAACCCACATTAGCACAGGGAGCGCTTGCTAACTCCACACAGAATGACCTCAGGCGGGATTCAAACCCACATCCTTCTTTCTGTGACGGAACAGCACAACATACTGCACCAGCATACCAACCCTCCTCTTACTCTCACAGTCCCGTGCGTGAGTGTTTGCACAGTCGCAGTTTCTGCTGACTCCATATTCCAGCACATCGGATTTGTGAACAATAGGAGGTTAAAGTGGAAAATGAACCAAATAAACAATTTGTCACTGACCACTGAATTAGGGTGCTCACTGTGTATTAATTACAGCAGGGATTTTGCCACAGTCTCTCACAGGTTACTAGCTGATGCACGCTAACCCAGCTCCTCTCCCCACATGATCGTCCAGGTAACTGACACAAAGGACATTTACCGAGGAACAGCAGTACCAGGCGGTGGGTTTAGCTAAATTTCTTTTCAGTAAACGTGCGAGTGCGAGTGCAAGTTCCCTCAGGCGGAACAAACCCTCAGTGGCTCGTTTGGAAACAGCTGTCGCTTGTGACAGGTGCGATACATCAAGTGTGTCGCGACCGATGGAACGAAAAAGGAATCCGCGCCATTAGTGATGGTTTCCTGAGAGCGAGGTGATTTAATGATAAATGAATTGTCCCGTTTGCATACGTATGCATGTCTGAGGCAGAAATTAGCTACAGACGGGCGAACCCTCACACCTTTGCCACATCCACTTTGTTTCGGTATTATACACAGCCTCTCTTCCAGATGAATGACGCAACGGTTTCAAACTCAAGCGCGCGGTGAGAGTGGATCATTGCTCGATCACCACTCAAGAGAGGAGGGAAGTTCAGCCCACATCGGTTCGGCAGTAGCCTCTGAAGAAGCCATTTTAGCGTTTAATCGGACGTGGGGGCATCCAAATTGTCTTCAACCCTTTTCCTTTGCTCTCTAATTTTCCTCCCTTCACAAGCGAACACCACACAGGCCAAGGGAAGCTGTGGGGAGATTTTAAAGGCACCTTGTGACACGTCTGTGCGTTATTTCTCCCCCAGTATTTCCTGAACTCCACGGATAATACATACTTTATCATTTATCAAAAAACTTCAACAAATGACTTTTCCACTTAGGACAGCTGCAAAGGACTGTGGTCCATTACCCATCAATCCTTTCTTCTGAGGTTCATCCTGTATTTCCTCGCTGGAAGGAAGCAGGAAGGGAACTAAATGGCTCCTTTCCATCATAAAATTGAGAACGGGGACACTCCACTGCTACCAGCGAAACTATTTCAGGTTCGTGTCCATCATCAAGGAAGGTTTCTTGCTCTTTGTAGAATTAAGATGCGCCCAAAGGAGATTATACTTGATCTGAACATAGATTTAACTTCTGAAAGTAACTTATTAAATTATTAAGCAAAATTTCAGGAGAGAATTTGCAATTGCTTGTTCCCACCGACGCAGTAGGCTTGTCACCCGTCCCAGGATACTGGACTGAACTCGCGTCCTGTCTCGGCTGGGCGTGTCGTGATGACTGTTAAACCCTGACTGCCGGAATAATGCGGAATGCTGTCATTTTCATGCCTTAAGGTACTGCTGGCATCTCCAACATTTCCCGGTGATGGACAGACGGGCTAATGAGCAGGTCTGTTTACTCAGCGCAGTACAGAATAATGACGAGAGAGATCAGCTGCTCTGTTCAATATCTCGCTCTCGCTCTCAGTCTTCTGGTACTATAGCACCGGCAGAGTCAGAGATGACAGCCAAGCGGCTGCAAGCCAACCAGTAATTACGCCGCAGGAAGTGGCTGGTCTGATGTGTCGGTGAGTTTGTCACCAGCAGCAGTTTGGAGAACGCTTTATTTCGTGGCAGCGCGACAATTTTTAAACCCCTCGTCCACATGCGCTTTGAATAAAAGGTGTCCTTAATAACCCAGGTTCTGTTGTGTCCTGTAGTCAGACTGAAGATGAACCTTGGGGCAGATTTTATTTTTCTGAAGAGCCGCTTTGCTCATGAATTTATCCAGACTTTGAAAAGGATATTTCATAAATGTCACAGGAGTTAAGTTTGCAAAATCAGCCTCCAATGCACTGAGGTTAAGGAATCATTTTTAAGGGCCATTTCCATGCTGCAGTCCATGCTGCGGTCCTGCCTTAGCTCTGTGCCAGCGTGCAGGTCAGTTCTGCTCCAATCCCACTGCAGATGTTGTGTTTATGTGCTAATGTCACTGTGTTTGGGTCAGTTCCGCTCCAATCCCACAGCAGATGTTGTGTTTATGTGCTCATGTCACTGTGTTTGGGTCAGTTCTGCTCCAATCCCACAGCAGGTGTTGTGTTTATGTGCTCATGTCACTGTGTTTGGGTCAGTTCTGCTCCAATCCCACAGCAGGTGTTGTGTTTATGTGCTCATGTCACTGTGTTTGGGTCAGTTCTGCTCCAATCCCACAGCAGGTGTTGTGTTTATGTGCTCATGTCACTGTGTTTGGGTCAGTTCTGCTCCAATCCCACAGCAGGTGTTGTGTTTATGTGCTAATGTCACTGTGTTTGGGTCAGTTCTGCTCCAATCCCACAGCAGGTGTTGTGTTTATGTGCTCATGTCACTGTGTTTGGGTCAGTTCTGCTCCAATCCCACAGCAGGTGTTGTGTTTATGTGCTCATGTCACTGTGTTTGGGTCAGTTCTGCTCCAATCCCACAGCAGGTGTTGTGTTTATGTGCTCATGTCACTGTGTTTGGTTTTACAGATTCTGCCTGTTTCATCTTCATGGCTTCAGCTGTAGTTTATTGGCATTTAGATTCCCCGGCACAGGAGCTCAAACAGGTTACCCACTCCAGTCTAACTAACCCAAGAAATGAAAGATTTGCACGAGAGTCCGACAGCACAGGGCGTCCCAACTTTACCCCTCCGAACCCCAGTGCCTCCAGGCTGTCCTTGGGGCCCTGTGTCGGTGGTGTATTTGCTGGGGCCTCATCAGTAACCCCTCCCCTGATTTGCGCTGTGATTTCAGGCACCTCAACAGCGAGCACGCCCTGGACGACAGGAGCACAGCGCAGTGCAGAGTGCAGATGCAGGTGGTGCAACAGCTGGAGATACAGGTGAGGCTGTGCTTCTGTACCGTTTATCGGCACAGTGTCACCTCACAGGACTGCATACAGACACAGGTGAGGCTGTGCTTCTCGGGGGCGTAACCGTTTACCGGCACAGTGTCACCTCACAGGGCTGCGTACAGACACAGGTGATGCTGTGCTTCTCCGGGGCGTAACTGTTTACCAGCACAGTGTCACCTCACAGGGCTGCGTACAGACACAGGTGAGGCTGTGCTTCTCAGGGGCGTAACCGTTTACCGGCACAGTGTCACCTCACAGGGCTGCGTACAGACACAGGTGATGCTGTGCTTCTCCGGGGCGTAACTGTTTACCAGCACAGTGTCACCTCACAGGGCTGCGTACAGACACAGGTGAGGCTGTGCTTCTCAGGGGCGTAACCGTTTATCGGCACAGTGTCACCTCACAGGGCTGCGTACAGACACAGGTGAGGCTGTGCTTCTCGGGGGCGTAACCGTTTACTGGCACAGTGTCACCTCACAGGGCTGCGTACAGACACAGGTGAGGCTGTGCTTCTCAGGGGCATAACCGTTTACCGGCACAGTGTCACCTCACAGGGCTGTGTACAGACACAGGTGAGGCTGTGCTTCTCCGGGGCGTAACCGTTTACCGGCACAGTGTCACCTCACAGGGCTGCGTACAGACACTGGTGAGGCTGTGCTTCTCAGGGGCATAACCGTTTACCGGCACAGTGTCACCTCACAGGGCTGCGTACAGACACAGGTGAGGCTGTGCTTCTCCGGGGCGTAACCGTTTACCGGCACAGTGTCACCTCACAGGGCTGCGTACAGACACAGGTGAGGCTGTGCTTCTCCGGGGCGTAACCGTTTACTGGCACAGTGTCACCTCACAGGGCTGCGTACAGACACAGGTGAGGCTGTGCTTCTCAGGGGCATAACCGTTTACCGGCACAGTGTCACCTCACAGGGCTGCGTACAGACACAGGTGAGGCTGTGCTTCTCCGGGGCGTAACCGTTTACCGGCACAGTGTCACCTCGCAGGGCTGCGTACAGACACAGGTGAGGCTGTGCTTCTCAGGGGCGTTACCGTTTATCGGCACAGTGTCACCTCACAGGGCTGCATACAGACACAGGTGATGCTGTGCTTCTCCGGGGCGTAACTGTTTACCAGCACAGTGTCACCTCACAGGGCCGCGTACAGACACAGGTGAGGCTGTGCTTCTCAGGGGCGTAACCGTTTATCGGCACAGTGTCACCTCACAGGGCTGCATACAGACACAGGTGAGGCTGTGCTTCTCTGGGGCGTAACCGTTTACCGGCACAGTGTCACCTCACAGGGCTGCATACAGACACAGGTGAGGCTGTGCTTCTCCGGGGCGTAACCGTTTACCGGCACAGTGTCACCTCACAGGGCTGCATACAGACACAGGTGAGGCTGTGCTTCTCTGGGGCGTAACCGTTTACCGGCACAGTGTCACCTCACAGGGCTGCATACAGACACAGGTGATGCTGTGCTTCTCCGGGGCGTAACCGTTTACTGACACAGTGTCACCTCACAGGGCTGCGTACAGTGAGTCAGTGAGCCGCAGTGACAGACTGACCCCTCGTCTCTCCTGTCCCCCGCAGCTCTCTAAAGAACGCCAGCGGCTCCAGGCCATGATGACCCACCTCCACATGAGACCGTCTGAGCCCAAACTGTCCCCGAAACCAGTGAGTACCCCGAGCCTAACATTCTCACAATGCTGCTGCAACGCTGGAAGAACATACCAGGAAATCAGCGAGAACATATTTGTCGGGGTGGGGTTTATTAGCTCTTAAATCAGCACTGCTACCAAAGACCAATCCTGCAAAGACTGCCCAAGTTATGGTGGAGTGTGTGTGTGTGTGTGTGTGTGTGTGTGTCCATTAGCAGCACTGCAAATCGTGGCCTAGAGTCCGTTGATAATGTTCTCCGTTTCCATATTGTAACTGAAATGCTGTTGAAAACAGCCATTTGCCGGCAATACGAAGTGGGAAACACAAAAGGTCCGGAGCTGTCATCGCTACATGTGACTGAACGGACCGGCAGTCTGAGTGCATCGGGCAGAATATTCAGCACTAAATACTCAAAGCCCATTAGGAAATAGTTTTGATCAAGCAGGGTTATTTTTTGAACGGTCAATAAGACTGGCTTGAATCCAGATTAATCTGGACACCACATCTGTCACCCCTCCGTCGCTGCTGCGATCGAGCCACAATACGATTAAGACTAAGATGATTAAAGTTAACGGCTGGTCCAGGGACTCTCCCAGACCCCGTCAATCGACTGTAACTCCTTCAGTCCCGGCGCTGCCACTGAACCTCATCACCAAAACCCTCCAGATCTCACCGCGCCAGTCACCTGCATCACCTCAAGTGAACCTAAAACTGAACCTGAAGGGAAAAGTTGCGTGTAATTGTTTGGTAATTTTCTGCCAGTTGAGCTCTTCTCCATATGCAAGTTCTTTTCTCTGTACTTGTAGCTGAACAAACCTTGCGTTTCTGTCAGACAGCATTTCCTCCCGGATTAGTAATCCTTAAAATGCACAAGGAAACTCCTGCTTTGCCCCCCACCATCATCAATTTTCTACAATTGGCCTCTATAGAACCTTCCGGCCCTAATCCAGACCTGACCATGAATGAATAAAGGTAGTGAATGCAAATGAGTGACTGCATTATTGGCAGCCAATGGGGGGCAGCCAAGCGGCAGCAATTAGTGGCGAATTTTTGGAATAAGGATTTGAAATGTAGGCCCCACTCCAGGCAGTCAGCACAAGTGCGGTCCGCGGCCGCCGCATCAGGCGCAAAGAGTGGAATTAAAAATAAAAAAATGGGACTTATGAGAAATGTCATCGCCGAAAGAAGCTCCATAATTGATATGGCGGTACAGATTTATACTCTCATATGCCAAGGCCTGGGCAGGAACGAGCCGTACATTTGATAAATATTAATGGCTTGAATATATTACCGGGGCCAACGGAGCGCTGTTGGCGTGTCGCGGCGCCTTTAGCAGCTATCGGCGTGAACACAGAGTGCAGGGCTCAGCTCCACCCCCCGACCCCACTGATTACCTCTGCAATGTTGCTTCATTAAGTGCTACCTTTTAGCCTTGCTACGCCTGGATGAAGCGCTTTAGCCGACAGGAGACCCCGAGATAATGACATTCTGCCCAGCCTATAATGTAGTGATACAAGTCTGAGGTTTTCGCTGGGTTTACGCGCCCTTACACTGCAGAACCTGCCAAATTGTTCGCCACTCGCCAGATGGTCCCAGGTCAGCGAATGGGTCGCGCTCGTGACACGGAGACACTGAGTCAGTTTTGCCTCTCAAATACACTTCCTGGGGTTTGATAGCAGAGTTAACCCTCTGTTGGCTGGAAATCAGCTCCAGCACTTTATACACGGAGGCTACATCTTACGCCACAGATGACATACTGAGTATTCAGTGCTTTTCACAGCATCAAAAACTGGTCTTATTTCCAGCTCTCACAGGAAGTGAGACGTGAGCATGAATGGCCGGTCCTGAAGGGGCTACTTAGCCATTCATGACACTTTCACAAAATGGTGGTAGCGCTCGAAATACAGGTCAGTACTTCAGTATTTGGGCAGAAACAAAGTTCTCATTGTCTCGTCAGCACATTGGAAATAGAAAACATGAACAGAGAGGATCAGGTGAACCCCTCAACATCTGTATCGTCAAGCGAACGTACGGGAGACCAACGAGCCATATCACATATTTACAATCAAAAGATATCAGAGCTGTTTAAAATCGGAAAAATAGCGGCATAGCTCATGGGGACCTCTCGGAGGGACCAAAGTTTCCTCCATCACATTCACCAGGCAGGATTTTAAACCCTTTAACTAAGGTATAAAAGGCCCAATGCACGCAGACTGCCACTCGAGTTCCTGTCGAAGGCTTTCCCGCGGTACAGCGAGATGATTGGCTGTGTGGCTGAACAGACGCACAACTCAGGACTATGTTGCGGTCTCACTGCAACACGCCGTAGGATGGGCTTGGCTCCAAAACAGTGCGTTTCGCACAGAACAGATGTGGCAGTGAATGCCTCAGGGTGCGTGTTCTAATTAGGGAACCGCCATTCCGGCTCAGCTGGCAGCAGCCCAACAAAGAACAATTAGCTGGCGTCTGTTAATTTCAGTTCCTTTACAATTCCCCTGCTCGCTGCGGTGTGAAACGCACTCCCAGAAACATCTATCAGACCCTGGGTTCAGGATGCGTTCGCAACGACAACCACAGATGTTTGGAAGGAAACTGCGTTTACTTCACAGCATTTCATGTGGTTTCTTCAAACTGTGTTTTGCATGTGAATCCATCTCTGAGAGGTTACAACGGCAAACTCGTGTCTTTCCTAAAAAGAAGAATAAAAATGAAACAAACTCGCTGAGGTGACTCCTCAGGCGTACTGAAATAGATGCTTCTGAAACCCCCTGAACGAGGGTTCCGAACAGAATTACTTCAGCAGAAAACTGTCCAGCCCCTGGAACAGCCTCTTAAAAGGGCGACGTCACAAATACTGCACATGCTCACAACTTTCGGGGGAGAGGTTAAACTGCGGTCCTGACAAACAGTGGTCAGTAAAGATCCCATGATGACACTCTTCGATAAGAGTAGGGGTTCCCCGGTGTCATGGCTAAAGTCCCAACCTGGCTCTTTCCAACTGCCACCGAATCATCCCCTGATCTGATTGGCTGTGCAAATTGCCCTCTACCTCCCCACCTCAACCCCCAGGGCTCCCTTGAAGAAGAGATTTCAATCTGAACAGGACTTCCCTGATTAAATAAGGGTTAAAGAAAAAAATAAAATAAACTTTGAACAAAGTCAATCTGCCCAAATCCAAGTCAAAATCAAGAAGGTATTTTTCTTCTTCTGTGATTATTGCAACCCGCTTACGTTCTTTGTATCCCTGGGCTAAAGCTTGAAATAGCACTTTGAAACTTCTAATTTCTGCAGAAAGCTCCTTATATCGCAAGAAGCATCATGCCAGAGTAGCTAAAATATTTAAATACAATGCAGAACGATGACAAATATGCAGGGATGGAGTCAGATTATGACCTGCAGTCAAGCAGATTCACTTTCTCGGGATGTAAGTTCTGAGCATGAGCAGTAATCCTGACGCAGCTCCTTAAATCACAAATGATTCCAGAGTTTTCCGCATCCGTTGAAAGTGAAGTCTGCTTTGCACGCAAGCAGCTTCAGGGATGAAGTTGAGGGTCCAGTAGACCCCGCTGGAGCAGTACGTCCGCCCAGGGCAGTGTTCGAATCTGCATACTTGCCTGCTGCTGTGGATGCAAGCAGTATACTGAGTAGTATGGAAGTGTGCTTCTAAGGATACAATCCATGTACATACAAGTAAGTAAGTATGGTGAATGGGACATCGCCCTGGTGTGTGTCTCAGGTGGAGCATGGCAGACAGACCCGAGCCGTTTCACGATGCAGACGAGCAAGAGAACAGTCCAGTTCAGACGCCAGTGTCAGCGCTGTGATGTTCTTGTGCAATGCATCATTTCCTGTAGAGGACTCCTTACCAAAAACATTTCTACGTCTTAATCGGAGACGAGCCAAAGAGGCTTGATAATACCAGCAAACTAGAGTAAAAGATGGAGTGAGATACTTTGTACCAGGCATGTGATCTCATAGCCTGAGGTACAAACTGCTTCAGAGCAAAGTCTTCTTCCGGTACGCTTCACAGATCAGATGCACAAACCTGTCGCGAGTCCACGGCCTGCTGCAAGCGCCAGTTCGGGAGCGATGGGCGGGCGACAGTGCGCTGCAGCTGAGTAGATTATTGAAAACAGCGTGCTCTAATTACAAGTCTTATGATACAGTTTCAGTGTGTAATTAGTGGAGACCGGCTGCTAATGAGCAGAATCACAGACGAGCTGAATCTGCTCTCATTCGTCTGTGCTTTCACTCTCTCTCCCTCCCTCCCTCCCTCGCTCCCTCCCTCCTCTCTCTCTCCCTCTCTCCCTCACTCTTTCCCTCCCTCCTTCTCTCCCTCTCTCCCGTGTCTGCAGCTGAATCTGGTTTCGAGCGTCACCATGTCGAAAGCCGCCCCGTCAGCCTCTCCGCCGAACCTCCCTCACACCCCCCCCACGCCTACGGCCCCTGTGACGCCGCTGTCCCAGGTGCCCTCGGTGCTGAGCGCTGCGAGCGTGCCCAGTGGGGGCGCTGTGCGGAGACGCCATTCAGATGCCATCAAGCACTGCATCAGCACGTCCTCAGGTAAACCATTACACCTGTTTACCGCTATATACCACTGAGTACCTGTGTCAATATACACTCTACTCACCTCTATATTTAACTCCATCGAGCACTGCATCAGCACGTCCTCAGGTAAACCATTACATCTGCTTACCGCTATATACCACTGAGTACCTGTGTCAATATACACTCTACTCACCTCTATATTTAACTCCATCAAGCACTGCATCAGCACGTCCTCAGGTAAACCATTACACCTGTTTACCGCTATATACCACTGAGTACCTGTGTCAATATACACTCTACTCACCTCTATATTTAACTCCATCAAGCACTGCATCAGCACGTCCTCAGGTAAACCATTACATCTGCTTACCGCTATATACCACTGAGTACCTGTGTCAATATACACTCTACTCACCTCTATATTTAACTCCATCAAGCACTGCATCAGCACGTCCTCAGGTAAACCATTACATCTGCTTACCGCTATATACCACTGAGTACCTGTGTCAATATACACTCTACTCACCTCTATATTTAACTCCATCAAGCACTGCATCAGCACGTCCTCAGGTAAACCATTACATCTGCTTACCGCTATATACCACTGAGTACCTGTGTCAATATACACTCTACTCACCTCTATATTTAACTCCATCGAGCACTGCATCAGCACGTCCTCAGGTAAACCATTACATCTGCTTACCGCTATATACCACTGAGTACCTGTGTCAATATACACTCTACTCACCTCTATATTTAACTCCATCGAGCACTGCATCAGCACGTCCTCAGGTAAACCATTACACCTGTTTACCGCTATATACCACTGAGTACCTGTGTCAATATACACTCTACTCACCTCTATATTTAACTCCATCAAGCACTGCATCAGCACGTCCTCAGGTTAACCATTACACCTGTTTACCGCTATATACCACTGAGTACCTGTGCCAATATACACTCTACTCACCTCTATATTTAACTCCATCAAGCACTGCATCAGCACGTCCTCAGGTAAACCATTACACCTGTTTACCGCTATATACCACTGAGTACCTGTGTCAATATACACTCTACTCACCTCTATATTTAACTCCATCAAGCACTGCATCAGCACGTCCTCAGGTTAACCATTACACCTGTTTACCGCTATATACCACTGAGTACCTGTGCCAATATACACTCTACTCACCTCTATATTTAACTCCATCAAACACTGCATCAGCACAATAAAGTTCTCAACCAATTTTGATTATACTAACTGGGAAGGCTAGATATGACAACAGTAAGAAGTGATTAGTGATTTTTGCAGATCAAGGTCAAAGTCAGAAAAGGTCAAAAATGATTGTGTAGGCGGAGCTAAGCCTACAGCACTGAGCACCTCCATACACAACAATGAAATTCTACACACCACCGCGCACACTGAAACACTACACACCTATATATGCCCCGATACACCTGACAAACGCTTCACACAGATCCATCACACACAAGCGCTCACTCGCACGGACTAATGTATGCTGCGTGAGAAACAGTGTGTTTGTATTTGCATCAAGCTTACAGGCAGACTCATATTTATTCTCTGTATATTTCAGTATTATGCGGCTCACAGATGATTGAAACATATACAAGATGTGCTGACTCTCCATTTCTCTCAATCATAATGACTCATGATTTCTCGGGAGAAATTGACTGAAATTGCGCTCGGTTAGGCCTGTGAGAAGCTGCTTTATTCCCATCACATAAACCTCTTCTTTATGTAAATAAAGAAATGAATCAACTCTGAAGTGAATTCCGCGCGGCTGAAGATCAGAAAGCGATTTTCCTGCAGTGATCTGGTGTTAATGACTCCCCACAGAGATCGCTCCAAACTACGAGTTCTACAAGAACGCTGACGTCAGGCCGCCGTTCACTTACGCCACCCTCATCAGGCAGGTGAGTGCAGAACTAATTACCTGCACCTGATTAGGCTCTAATTAATTGGCGCTGAGGTGGCGGAGGCTGTGGAGAGACCCCCGCGCGCTCCGGCCGAGTTTAATGCGCTAACTCTGGCTGCTGTCTGCTCCTGACAGGCCATCATGGAGGCCAAGGACAATCAGCTGACGCTTAATGAGATCTACAGCTGGTTCACCACCACCTTCGCCTACTTCAGACGCAACGCCGCCACTTGGAAGGTGAGTCCAGGCTTTTTATTACGAGGACAGAGAGGAGGTTTGGAGGACTGATGCTCGATTTAGTGTCCTGTCCATCCCCTCCTTACGCTCGACTAAAGACTCGAGGGAGCACGTTAAGAGGAAGGACCAACGATACCGACTGAAGTGGCGAATTGAAAGAAAGATAAAACTGCACCCAAGACTACAAAAGGCACGGAGAAGCAAATATCACTCATTATTTTTGGGGACATATTGGTTTTCCATGCATATAGAAGATGACGTTCACTTGCTCAAAAAACGACAACGTCATAATTTTGTATTCAGCTGGACTATTGATGGTCTATGTGCAGAACTGTAGGAAATGTGCAACGGCCAGTAGAAAGTGAACACCCAAGTAACTGACCAATGGTGTAACTTCATCAGTCACTCACTCGCTCATGGGGCCAGTCCAGCTGAACGTTTTTAAGAAAAAGCCCCTTTTCCCCCTAAAGGATTTTTAGTCATACATGTTAGAGTCATTCAGCCTTTTGTAATTTGGTGAATTTCAATGGATGTGATTTGGCGGAGGAGGCCGGCATCTGACGGTACTTTAGGCGCAAGTCAGCACCTGTGTGTTCACTGGGCCAGGGGGAGTTCTCGAACCCGCCTCTTTGTGTTTTATCAGCATTTCATGTGATGGGCAACCGTTTCTGCAATTCAAAAGGCTTCTGTCATTACGCCCTTTCATTGACACTGAATGTCATGTGTAACTGCTCAAGAGAAACCGACAGCTGATTGGACCGTGACAAGGAAAGGGAAAGGGATTGGTCCGGTCAGAAGAGAGGCTGTGTTGTGTTTTATACTTGAACTTGGAAAGTTCCATAGGGTGATACTGTGATGCAGATCACTGCTGAGCTGGGTAACTGTATTGGGTTTGTCCTGCTGCGGTTCTTAGCTGGGTAACTGTATTGGGTTTGTCCTGCCACAGTTCTGAGCTGGGTAACTGTATTGGGTTTGTCCTGCTGCAGTTCTGAGCTGGGTAACTATTGGGTTTGTCCTGCCACAGTTCTGAGCTGGGTAACTGTATTGGGTTTGTCCTGCTGCAGTTCTGAGCTGGGTAACTGTATTGGGTTTGTCCTGCTGTAGTTCTTAGCTGGGTAACTGTATTGGGTTTGTCCTGCTGCGGTTCTTAGCTGGGTAACTGTATTGGGTTTGTCCTGCTGTAGTTCTTAGCTGGGTAACTGTATTAGGTTTGTTCTGCTGTAGTTCTCAGCTGGGTAATTGTATTGGGCTTGTCCTGCTGTGGTTCTTAGCTGGGTAACTGTATTGGGTTTGTCCTGCTGCATTTCTTAGCTGGGTAACTGTATTGGGTTTGTCCTGCTGCAGTTCTTTGTTGGGTGACTGTATTGGGTTTGTCCCGCTGTAGTTCTTGGGTAACTGTATTAGGTTTGTTCTGCTGTAGTTCTCAGCTGGGTAATTGTATTGGGTTTGTCCTGCTGTGGTTCTTAGCTGGGTAACTGTATTGGGTTTGTCCTGCTGCAGTTCTTAGCTGGTTAACTGTATTGGGTTTGTCCTGCTGCAGTTCTTTGTTGGGTAACTGTATTGGGTTTGTCCTGCTGTAGTTCTTAGCTGGGTAACTGTATTGGGTTTGTCCTGCTGTAGTTCATAGCTGGGTAACTGTATTGGGTTTGTCCTGCTGCAGTTCTTAGCTGGGTAACTGTATTGGGTTTGTCCTGCTGCAGTTCTGAGCTGGGTAACTGTATTGGGTTTGTCCTGCTGCAGTTCTTAGCTGGGTAACTGTATTGGGTTTGTCCTGCTGCAGTTCTTAGCTGGGTAACTGTATTGGGTTTGTCCTGCTGTAGTTCTTAGCTGGGTAACTGTATTAGGTTTGTTCTGCTGTAGTTCTCAGCTGGGTAATTGTATTGGGCTTGTCCTGCTGTGGTTCTTAGCTGGGTAACTGTATTGGGTTTGTCCTGCTGCGGTTCTTAGCTGGGTAACTGTATTGGGTTTGTCCTGCTGTAGTTCTTAGCTGGGTAACTGTATTAGGTTTGTTCTGCTGTAGTTCTCAGCTGGGTAATTGTATTGGGCTTGTCCTGCTGTGGTTCTTAACTGGGTAACTGTATTGGGTTTGTCCTGCTGCATTTCTTAGCTGGGTAACTGTATTGGGTTTGTCCTGCTGCAGTTCTTTGTTGGGTGACTGTATTGGGTTTGTCCCGCTGTAGTTCTTAGCTGGGTAACTGTATTAGGTTTGTTCTGCTGTAGTTCTCAGCTGGGTAATTGTATTGGGTTTGTCCTGCTGTGGTTCTTAGCTGGGTAACTGTATTGGGTTTGTCCTGCTGCAGTTCTTAGCTGGTTAACTGTATTGGGTTTGTCCTGCTGCAGTTCTTTGTTGGGTAACTGTATTGGGTTTGTCCTGCTGTAGTTCTTAGCTGGGTAACTGTATTGGGTTTGTCCTGCTGTAGTTCATAGCTGGGTAACTGTATTGGGTTTGTCCTGCTGCAGTTCTTAGCTGGGTAACTGTATTGGGTTTGTCCTGCTGTAGTTCTTAGCTGGGTAACTGTATTGGGTTTGTCCTGCTGCAGTTCTTAGCTGGGTAACTGTATTGGGTTTGTCCTGCTGTAGTTCTTAGCTGGGTAACTGTATTGGGTTTGTCCTGCTGTAGTTCTTAGCTGGGTAACTGTATTGGGTTTGTCCTGCTGCAGTTCTTAGCTGGGTAACTGTATTGGGTTTGTCCTGCTGCAGTTCTTAGCTGGGTAACTGTATTGGGTTTGTCCTGCTGCAGTTCTTAGCTGGGTAACTGTATTGGGTTTGTCCTGCTGCAGTTCTTAGCTGGGTAACTGTATTGGGTTTGTCCTGCTGTAGTTCTTAGCTGGGTAACTGTATTGGGTTTGTCCTGCTGTAGTTCTTAGCTGGGTAACTGTATTGGGTTTGTCCTGCTGCGGTTCTTAGCTGGGTAACTGTATTAAGTTTGTCCTGCTGCAGTTCTTAGCTGGGTAACTGTATTGGGTTTGTCCTGCTGCAATTCTTTGTTGGGTAACTGTAATGGGTTTGTCCTGCTGCAGTTCTTAGTAACTGTATTGGGTTTGTCCTGCTGTAGTTCTTAGCTGGGTAACTGTATTGGGTTTGTCCTGCTGTAGTTCATAGCTGGGTAACTGTATTGGGTTTGTCCTGCTGCGGTTCATAGCTGGGTAACTGTATTGGGTTTGTCCTGCTGCAGTTCTTTGTTGGGTAACTGTATTGGGTTTGTCCTGCTGCAGTTCATAGCTGGGTAACTGTATTGGGTTTGTCCTGCTGCAGTTCTTAGCTGGGTAACTGTATTGGGTTTGTCCAACTGCAGTTCTTAGCTGGGTAACTGTATTGGGTTTGTCCTGCTGCAGTTCTTAGCTGGGTAACTGTATTGGGTTTGTCCTGCTGCAGTTCTTTGTTGGGTAACTGTATTGGGTTTGTCCCGCTGTAGTTCTTAGCTGGGTAACTGTATTACGTTTGTTCTGCTGTAGTTCTCAGCTGGGTAATTGTATTGGGCTTGTCCTGCTGTGGTTCTTAGCTGGGTAACTGTATTGGGTTTGTCCTGCTGCAGTTCTTAGCTGGTTAACTGTATTGTTTGTCCCGCTGCAGTTCTTTGTTGGGTAACTGTATTGGGTTGGTCCCACTGTAGTTCTTAGCTGGGTGACTGTATTGGGTTTGTCCTGCTGTAGTTCTTAGCTGGGTAACTGTATTGGGTTTGTCCTGCTGCAGTTCTTAGCTGGGTAACTGTATTGGGTTTGTCCTGCTGCAGTTCTTTGTTGGGTAACTGTATTGGGTTTGTCCTGCTGCAGTTCTTAGTAACTGTATTGGGTTTGTCCTGCTGTAGTTCTTAGCTGGGTAACTGTATTGGGTTTGTCCTGCAGTAGTTCTTAGCTGGGTAACTGTATTGGGTTTGTCCTGCTGCAGTTCTTAGCTGGGTAACTGTATTGGGTTTTTCCTGCTGTAGTTCATAGCTGGGTTACTGTATTGGGTTTGTCCTGCTGTAGTTCATAGCTGGGTAACTGTATTGGGTTTGTCCTACTGTAGTTCATAGCTGGGTTTGTCCTCAATACAGTTGGGTTTGCGACGAGTTGATTGACACTTCCTCACGCGTTTCTGCTGTTTCCACTGTGGTTTTCAATTGATTCAACTGCCGATTTTGCTACAGTGAAGTTTCTTAATCCTTTGTGACAAACGTAAATGTTTCACACTCATTTCTGTCTTTAAATTTGTGATATTCTTCTTCTACAGTTGAATGTGCTGATAATCTGGCGTCTTTAAATCACAGATCTTCTGTTCCTTTGTCAGGAGAATAATCTGTGATGGGCTCGCCCTTTTATTTTTTACGATTCAATATCTCAGCCCAGCCGGGCCAGTGACGCGCTCGTTCTGCGGCGCTTATTAGTTCTAACGATATCGCATGCATAATGAAAGAGCTCGTTTGCTCATTAATATTGAAATTATCATATGCAGAGCCATGGGCATTAAGATCAATCAGGCCTGTGGATTTCCAGGTCAGATGTGAGATGTGCTTATGAGCTTTCAGCCCTTCTTATTTCTGAAATAAAACCACCCCCCAATATGGAATTATTAAAATAATCTAACAAAATGAATCAATAAGGTTATTATTTGTTAGATCCTGGCATGTTTTAAGCAGATTTAGTCCAATATATATGGAAAGTGTGCCCCGGAGAGCAAATGAGGCTGGGCTTTTTTTTGATGCGTTACTTAACGGGAAATGAGGGTATTTATAGGGTGATTTTGAGGGCCCCTGGTTAATGAGATGGGGGGTTTAAACTAAGTGTGGAGATGTGCATATTTCTGAGTCTGACCTTGGAGGTAATGCTACACGTGCGCAAAGAATCCAAACGCACTCGTTTTGCCTCAGTAGCGAGTCTGTTTGCATGTAGTCACTGTGTGTAATAACTGAGATGCAAAGCAGTGTTTCAAAGGCACCCACAGCGGTGATTATGTATTTTCTTTCAGTGTCTTAAGCAACCCCCCCCCCTTATCACAAATACTACAGAGATGGGCTGGTCCTGCCGTTTGAAAGACTCTCCGACAGCAGAGCCAGGAGCCAAGAGCCTTACAGACTGCCATTTTAAAGCTATGCATCATATCACCTCACGCCAAGCCAGAGCTATTTATTACAGTTCATGTGTAGACTGCAGGTTGTGCTTATTACACAATTTATTAAGTATTTATTTAGAGTATTATTCTGGAAATGAGGCTGAAAAATAGGACCAATGGCCCTGGAGCTCACCGGCCCAATGATTGAGCCCACTGCTCAGCATTCCTGAGACGGCAGACATTGTCCCAAGGAAGCACCAAGGAAAGTAAATCCTGCCAGTAGTTTGTGAGAGGATTTTCTAAGTTTTCAGATGGCAAAAAACAAAAAAAAAATGTAAAAATGATTTTTTTTTTTTTCACAAAAATGTGAACAGTCTTGATTGTCTATGGGAAGGTCCATAACAAATCTGAAGCAAATTAGACCTGCAGTTTGGGAGATGAAGACTGATTTTTTTTCCTAAGGGCTGACGATCACGACGACGACACCGAACCCCACCTGATCACGATCGCTCACAGCCTATTGGCTGGTGAGCTAAAAATGAAAGATACATCTGAGGTCAACAGTGTTTTAATCCAGTGGACTGCTGGCAGCAGTCACAGCATTTCCTCAGTTAGTGTCAGTCCGGGGATATAAAAGGAGATAAAGGTCCATCGTCAAAAATTGTGACTTAATTTATTGCGCGGAGTGTATTATTGTGCAGTTATTTTTTCCCGTTATTACTGATGGTGATCACCTAACTCTCCCCTGGGCAGAACGCAGTTCGCCACAACCTGTCGCTGCACAAGTGCTTTGTGCGGGTGGAGAACGTGAAGGGTGCCGTGTGGACTGTGGACGAGATGGAGTACCAGAGACGTCGCTCGCAGAAGATGACGGGGTGAGCCCTCTCGTGATGCGCTCTTTTCGCCAGGACTCGACTCACACACACATTCACACACACACACACACGTGCGAGCAACTCACAAGAGCACTCTCACTCTGTTCCTCTGAGAAAGCCTCACTCTGTTATCAAAATAACAAAAAGTAATTAAATGCTGTGTTGGAATCAATTATCTCAAAAAAAAATGGTGCAACCCAACTTAAAGGCCATGTGTTGACAGCACTTCAAAACACTGCATGTATTTTAAGGGCTACTTTTGCCACGTTTTTGAGGGACTGCAAACACAAGGCTATTAGCGGGTTTCAACAAAGAATCCTGAGTACACCCAACTATCTTAGTTTAAAATCTTTATTAACGTTTATTTTTTTGGCCCATTTGTGGTTTATTTTCAGGTCGTCATCATTAGGCTAGCAGCTACTGCTAATATCTATTGATTTTTACTGTCATCTATTTGGCTTATATTCCCCTCCCTCATCTCATGCAGCTCCAAGATTTAATCACAGGAGGCTTTATTAAATCTAATTCAACGAGCGAAGGACTATGTCATAGTCAACTAATCATCTCCACCGATTCCTCTCCAGATTTAATTTTATCTTAGTTTTTTGTCGAATCAAGGCATGGTGACGACATCAAATTATATGTAGAATGCAATATTTAACTCACAGATTTACCAACAATGCATACACACCGAGATATGTATGCAATAATGAGCCAATACATTGGGACTACTCATTCCCGAAGTGAATAATGCACTATGCTAATGCACTCACACTGACCCATGCAGAATACCTGCTATTGCACTCACACTGACGCATCCAAAACGCCTGCTAATGTACTCACACTGACCCATGAAGCATACCTGCTAATGCTCTCACACTGACCCGTGCAGAACGCTTGCTAATGCACTCACACTGACCCATGCAGAACACCTGCTAATGCACTCACACTGACCCATGCAGAACACCTGCTAATGCACTCATTATGTCTTTGTGTGCATGTTAAAAAAATGTTCTGTTGATAAATTTGTATTTTTAGCTCGTATGTGATTATGCCTGTTTTTTTTTTAGGAGCCCATCGCTGGTGAAAAACCTGCCGTCCGGTCTAGGCTATGGAGCTGCGCTCAACGCAAGCCTACAGGTAACCCAACCATGTCACGACAGAGAAGCGAAATCCAGGAGCTAAGTCCATCTCCAACATTGTGTTCTTATGACCGAAATGTATTAGTTAACTCAATTCAACTCCTTGTTAATCAGCTGGCTGAGCTCATGGGCGGTTCAAACGAACAGCAGGACTCTTACTCTCTGACCTCGCGACTCTCGATCTGGTCAGGAATGCAGCCTTCGAGAGAGGCACCTTTGCGTAACACACAACGGCAAGGCCACTCCTGCTGTCACACTCACTGAGGAGCTGTGAAAGAGTAGGACTGTCCATTGTGATCAGTGTCAGTGAAAGGGATGAAGTTGCATTACTGCCGTTTGTCTCCTCTTCATCTCAATGATGCAGGTCGTGTGTATGTGCATTGGATGAATGAGACAGGACTGAGGCCTTCAGAGACAGGTTCTGAGTGCAGTACTTAACTGTAAAATGACTCGTGACTGCAGTGCGGTGCTCCGGGTGCAGATGTGTGGCTCAGGGTTAAGCTGTGTGTACATCGGAGCTCATTAGAAATAATCACAGATAATTAGAGAAGGCCATGTGACCGGCTGCAGTCAGAGGGGTCTCTCTGAGCTGTTCTCTCCTCTATGCATTCTTCCTGGCGTCTATCTCTCCTGTAACCACATCTCTCCCTCTATCCCCCTCCTTCTCTCCCTCTCCCCCTCCCTCTCTCCCTTCTCAGGCTGCGCTAGCGGAGAGCAGTATTCCCTTACTGGGCAGTGCCGCGTTCATGAACAGCAGCTCGACCGGGCTGAACTACAGTAACGGCACTGGGCTGAACCTTAGTAACGGTAACGGACTAAACTGCAGTAATGGCCCCGGGCAGAATTATAGTAACGGCACTGGGCTGAACTGCAGTAACGGCGCTTTGCTAAACTGCGGTACCGGCACTGGGCTGAACTGCAGTAATGGCACTGAGCAAAATTACAGTAATGGCGCTGGGCTAAACTGCGGTAATGGCGTTGGGCTAAACTGCAGTAATGGCACTGGGCTGAACTTCAGTAATGATGCTGGACAAAACTGCAGTAATGGCGTTGGGCTACACTGCAGTAACAGCCCTGGGCTGAATTGCAGTAACGGAATTGGTCTGAACTGCAGTAACAGTAACGGACTACACTGCAGTAACGTCAGTAACGTCATTGGGACACTCCAGCACTCTCCAGAAGGAATCAACGGCCGCTCCCTCGAGCACCTGGACACCAACGGACACAGCAGCCCCGCCTACTCGCCGCACGCCCACAAGTGAGTTGACCTGGCCAATCAGCTCTATTTCACCCTTTCTGCCACATAAAGTCCATCTTCATTGGAACAAACTTTCAAATTAGCTAACTATTTTGCGATTTTGAAATTAACCCAATGTCAAATTAGATCGCTATTTTGAAGTGAAGATGCAAAAAGCCCGCTAATTTGATTGGGAAATTTTCGCTATAAATCTTGGTCTAGTTTGCAAAATAGCCAGCTAAATTGCGATTTAGCCTGCTATTTGTGTTGCGTCTTCATTCGACCGAAAGTTTCTTGATCCCATCATGCTTTACGATAAGCGCTAATTTCCAATCAGCTGATTTGCGTTGTGTTAAATGTTAGCTAGCGCCACGTATAGTGTATGTCACGCGGGAAATCTGGAAATCATGTAAAGTGCACATGCATCAACTTCGGGCTAATTTCTTTAGCGGAGGGCTATCAGGCTTATAGAGACGCAAATTCAAACTATCAGGCTAATTTCCCAAGCTGGCTGGTTGAACTTCGTTCTGATGAAGACGAGTTTGTAGACGAAGTGATGGCCTTGTTCATTAGTCAAGCGTAGTACAGTACTATTTGTGGAAATCTGCTCAGTTCTAGAATGTTAACGAAATTCCATTGCTGAAAATTCTAAAATAAAATAGGACCAAGGGTCCTGTAGCTTACCGGCAAGCATGCCTTACCTTACAGCCATGATACAAGTTGTGAAGTTTGACATTTGAATCAATGAAAATCAATGTAAAGGTCACTAAATAAAAGTTCACATACATTTACAAGACCTTCTATAATACAATCCTAAGCTCTGAAGCAGTTTTGGTGAAAGTCATTATCATATGTCAATATGGATTCAATATGTCAGTTGTGAACTTTAAAGGTCACAGAATGTCAAGTTGTGGTCAGCAAATGGACTTCATATATGACTTTCTAAATGTCTCTATACAAACCTTGGCTCAATCTGTGACCATTTTGGTGATACAAGTCGTTGTAATTTCACTATCGAGTTTGACCCTCTAAGGTCACTGACAGTCCAGTTGAATGTCACCAAATGAAAGTTCATATTCACTGACTTCCAAGATGTCAGTAACACAAACCGAGGCTCCATCTGTGACCGTTTTAGTGATACAAGTCATTGAATATTCACTACTTCACATTTGACCTTGGAAGGTCAATATGAAGGTCACCAAATGAAAGTTCATTTCGGACTTCCTATATGTCTCTAATACAAACCTAGACTCCCTCTGTCTGTTTTGGCAACACAAGTCATTGTAATTGTATTATGTAAAGTTTCACCATGAAATGTCATCAACAGTCAAGCTGAATGTCACCAAATGAAAGTTCATATATGACTTCCTATGTCAGTAACACAAACTTTGGCTCCATTTGTGACCTATTCAGTGATGGAAGTCATTCAATTTTCTCTAGGTCAAGTTAGACCTTCAAAGGTCAATATGAAGGTCACCAAATACATGACTTCCTATACGTCTCCAATACAAACCTACACTCAATCTGTAACAATTTTGCTGATATAAGTCATTGAAACTTCACTGTATAGTTTGCCAGTTGAAGGTCACTGAAGGTCAAGTTCAAGGTCACCCAATGAAGCTTCATACATAACTGTTGGAATGTAGTCATTGAAATTTCACCAAGTGAAGTTTGACCTTCGAAAGTCACTGAAGGTCAAGTTCAAAGCCACCAAATGAAAGTTCATGTAAGACTTCCTGTACATCTCCAACACAAACCAAAACTATGAGCAACCATTTTGCTGATATAAGTAATTGAAATTTCACTGTTAAGTTTGGGCATTCAAGGTCACTGAAGGTCAAGCTCAAGGTCACCCAGTGAAACTTCATTCATGACTTCCTATATGGCCACAGTACAAATCTAAGCTCTGTCTGTAATAGTTTTGTTGATAGAAGTCATTGAAATTTCACTATTTGAAGTTTGACCTTCGAAGGTCGCCGAAGGTCAAGTTCAAGGCCACCAAATGAAAGTTCATACATGACTTCCTATTAGTGTTCAATGCACATATATTCCCAATATTCAATATTTTCAAGCCTAGAAACCTTTGAAAATTGTAAAATTTTGCTTGACTTCAAATGTGACCTTTCAAGGTCATCTGAGGTCTACTTAAACACAGCCGAAATAAAGGTCATATATGTCAGTATTACAAACTTAATCTCTATCTGAAACCATTTAGTTTCCACTGGCGATTTGGCTCATTCTCCATAAGACCCAATGTTAAAGTACAGCGCCCCCACTAGACCCACTTCCATCAATTCAATCAAAATGGCACTCCCACTGTACATAAAGTGTATCAAGGTGAGATGACTGCCTGATTTAGAAAAAAAGTTATCATACAGTTTTTGAGAAATAATTTTTTGAAATTTCAAGTCATATCTTTTCACATTGTTAATATATTCCCTGACCTTGAGTTTGACCTTTCAAAGTCATCAGTGGTCAAAATTAATATTTCCAAAAAATAGAAGTCATACATGACTTCCCATATGTCGATAATACAAACTTAATCTCTATCTGCAACTATTTGGCCTCCACAGGCCATCTTGCATATTCATGAAGTACAGCGCCCTCAATAGACCCACTTCCGTTGATTCAATCAAAATGGCGCTTATACTGTACTTTGACGGAACCAAGGTAAGTTGATTGTCTGATTTGGAACAAAATTTATCAAGCAGGTTTTGAGAAATAATTTTTTACATTTCTCAGTCCTATCTGTAACATTGGAGCCAAAATTTCAAGGGCCCATAAAACGGACAAAAATGATTAAATCAAAAATCTGAGGAAAACATCTCGAAATAGATACCATAGGGCCGGTAAGCTAATAACAAGATAGTGCAGCCAGATGTCCCTGTGACTAGAAAGTGCCTCTCATTGATAAATGTGTTCAGAAAATTTGGGATATTTTGTGTATGATATTTATACAGATGTGTAATCACTACACCTGAAACAGTAATTTGAACATCAATCATTTCTTGAGGTTTACCACGGTACGGCAATTTTATCCGAAAATCTATGGATGGTTACGCACTAAATTCTAATGAAAATAGCAACTGCATTGGAGGGGTTCATAAATAATATTTTATGCAGGGCTGTTCCTATTAATATGTATCAGCTCGCTGTGTCATTAATTACTGTAAAACATCTGCCCCTCCACCTTTTTAATTGAGCTGAGAGGAGGACTATTAAAAATGGATGCCTTGCGGGACTGAGAAATGTGTGTGTAAAAAGTGTCTCTCCCCTAATCAGATGTCAGATGTGTCAGTATTTCCCTGTGTAGAGGCGGGGGGGTTAGGGGGGGTGCAAAATTTCCCTGTCATTAGGGATCTGATGGCAAAAGTCTCCTCTGCACCCCCCCTCCCCCCAAACCCGTCAAACACAGGCAGATTATCAGTATATCAGGTGTGGTCAAATTCGCATCAGAAATTCTTGCATCTGTAGTGTGCATGGCACAAAATGGCCACCTGACTCAAAAACAAGTTAAAAAAAAACCCAAAAATTTAAACGGGGCCAGATAAGAATAAACATATGGACTGTAAAAATAAAGGCCCTCACTGTACCTGTGTGTAAAGTATATCATCATACAATCATTTTCCAACTTTTTTACTTATGTTATTAGTCCCCTACCGGAAACGGAGGGGACTATAGGATTGCACTCCGTCCGTCCGTCCGTCCGTCCGCATTCGTGTCCGCTCCATAACTTCAATACCGTATGACCTAGGAACATCAAAGTTGGTGTGTGGATGCATCTTGGGGAGAGGGTGTGTCATGTACCCTATTCAGGTCACTTTGACCTGCTCTTTAGGAATTATAATATGCATACACCGGTAGGGGACTAGTATTGCGCAGCAATACGACATTCGCCGATAGGCGGTGCACTTGTTTACATTATTTTGCCATAACAATTACTACTATTGGCGAAGGTATGCCAAGTGATTGTGTTGTTTAAGTCATAATTTGGCCTGTCTCTACCCAAGCGAGGATGCAGAACGCACGCACCTCTAATGCAGCTACCAAACCGAAGAAAGAGCCCAACTGCAGCCTGTCAAACTGCCTCTTTGGCCGGCCTTGAATAATTCAGCAGCGGCGGCAGGGAAGCTAATGAAAGTGGCAGGAATCAGGAGGCGATGGCGGGACCGGGGACAGCTCAGGAGGACGAGGCAGACGGCAATTAAGAACTGCGGAGGCGTTCACTGCTGCAGACTCGCAGCTGAAAGCCGGCGCTCATGTAGACGCACGAGGGCTAACTCGCCTGTGTTCTCAAACACACACACACAGACGCACCTGTCTACGAATACAGACCTGCACAGCTGGCAATAATGAAGGTCTTCCCTGGCAGGAATTGGGGTGGGGCGGGGGGTCAAGTCACTCAGAGGACATTTGACCCCATTTTGACCGTTGCTTTGTTTCCCCTTCTGTGAACAGAGCCCCTTTTAAGGCACGAGGCCTCCACATGCCGAACAGGCTGTTCCTAACTGTGGTCTGTGCTTATTTCCGCAGCATGAGAATATTCTTCACCAAACAAACCAAGACTCAAGAAACAATCCTTACTGGTTATTGAAATCAATTCTCGACAGACGACTCGGAAGTAAGGAAAAACCATTCCAATAAACTGACACCTCTCAGGGTTAAACGGCTCATATCTCCACACACACACACACACACACACGGCACGCGGAGCGCACTGCCTGTCCCTGAGGAAGCCCTCACTCCCCGATCTTCATTACGGCGCACAGCTACCGCTAACATAACTATTAGCCTCCCGGGCATGACTGTCTGTGCGCGATGGCGGGTAATAACACCGCCGCGACGTGCCGCCGTTCTCTCCGCGATCGCAGTCATGAATCCGGCATTTATTTCCACGTCGCCCGATATGGATTGCTTCGTTTCCGTATTGCTTCATTTCGACACTGCCCGCTATCTCATTACACGTTAAATGAGTCATCCAGACATTTTAATATGGAACAAAGTGACTGAGAGAGCTAATCATTTCTTCCCTTTCGAATAGTGCCGCCGTGCTGCTGATTTGTAATTAATGCAAATGAAGGCTGTAAAGCTTCGGCGGGAAGCGCTGGCACGCATCACGGCCACTGCTGCTCAGCTCCATGCACTCCCTTTAATATTTTTAAGTACATATCAGTGGAATAGTGTTATTGCATGATAGAGATATGCTAGGCTGTTTAAAAGCCTTTTGCTGTCTCAGAGCTCTGCAGGGACTTTAACTTCTCAGAGAACACTTATATCTACAACCGGTGGCAATTAAAAGCTAAACAAAGGTTCATTAGGAGAGGTAGACGAATGTGCGGCTGCATTAATTAAATTTACAGGCAGAGAGCCTTAGATTTTAAGACACTGCAGTCGACCTGCAGGGCAGGAACAATAGCTGATGTTTCTGAAGGTGGTCGGAACTCTCGGAGCAAAGCTGATCGTCCTTAATTGTCACTGTGAGCGAGGTCATGCAAGAGAGAGAGTCCAACTACCGCACAGCATTCCAATAACTAAACGATGAAAAAGACGAGTTGAAGTTCCTCTGCGACAAATATTGAACTTATAAAGCTTCTTGAGGATTTATGAGTTATTGATGAAATAGCACTCAGAGGGACAATACTTTATTGATCGCCTTTCGAGATTGGCAGCATTACTCGTTATTATCCTACTCTTCCTGGGCATCATAAGCTCTATATTGAAAATTATTGGCTTGCGTTCTTATTTTTTTCTCTTTATATTATTTGTTCCAGACTTCCGATCCACATTAAGGAAGAGCCCTTGAGCATGGACGACGAGGACTGTCCGATGCCGCTGCTCACGACAGCCAATCACAGTCCGGAGCTGGAGGACGGGGAGCTGGAGGAGGGGAATTTGTCGGAGGACCTGGAGTAACAGAGCAAGAAACCGCAGTGATGTGAGCCAGTCTTGCACTACACAGCGACGATGACTCTTTATTGACCATGCCTCACCAGGACAGCCCAAACGACCTCTTTCTCCAAGCCTTTTCAGGAACTGGAGAGGACGAGTGGTTTATAGCCCACAAAGACTCATTTCCTACGAAGACACGTCTCTTTATGAACTCAGCGGCTTGGCCATAAAAACTGAACACAAAACAAGTTTGGCTTCCGCAGCCGTGAGGAAACCGCAAGCTATGTTTTCTGTCACACTTGCAGGCTCTGTGAACCTTTACTGCCAAAACATCGTCAAGTTACATGCCGGCGGAAGTCGCCGGCGTCACGGACGACCGCTGGTCCAGTTTGAGTTGATGCTTCTTCGCTGTTCATTGTTCACTGGCACAGATTTTGTCACAGAAGATGGCCTCACAAGCCTATACGTTCAGAAAAAGCCAATGACTAGTATTTTTGCTGCAGCTGCTGCAGTGAATTTTGGCACCAACGACCACAAACGAGGAGCATTTCATCGCCAATAACGGATGAAACACAATGTCTGCTCAATGCAGCTTGGAAAAAAAAAATGTCCCGGACTTTTTGGTTCTTCTAAATAACTTTGTATGTGCTGAAATGTGGCATGTGACACTCTGTTGAGACTGTGCATGCACAGTAGTTGGGGAGGTAGGGGGATGGGGGGGGTGCATTTTAAAAAAGTGGTCGTTTACTCCTCAGTTTACCTCTGTGGTCTAAAGCTTTGTAAACACTCAAATGTAACAGCTAGTTACCAAAGGGAGCCCTTTTCCTGGTCCAACAAACAGGACGTAGCAGAGTTAGCCGTTACCCTGGTTTGGCTACGACCCAAGCGTTGAACTAGAACAACGAGAGGAAGCTTTGCGCCAGCTACCCTCTGATGCATTCTGGGATACTAGCATCTTTGCGTAGAAAGAACTGGAGCGTCATGTGGACACTAGTAAAGGACCTTCCCAGAATTTAGCTCCAAACCAGACCACACAGGTCTGGCAGAGAGCACTTAAAAACGAGGCTCGTATGAATTTGAATGGTCGCACAATTTCACAGAGTCTTAATTCCTGCACGATTCAGTCTGTATGGTATTAATTGCTCTCATTAAAAAGCAGTCCATCACCATTACATACACACTATTTACTGGCGCAAAACATAGGAATTACTGCTCTGTTTTGTTACTGTCCAAATACTTACGAGACTCGCGCGGAGTTTCATGACCAAAACCACAAATGTGTGTTTAAATAGAAGTGTAGATCAATTATTTGTTGGAAAGCAGTTATAGTTACTACTAGTTTGATGATGTCTTTTTTGTTATGTTAATGGTGTTGTGCATTTTTTGTCATTTCTTTTATTTTTCCAGAGCTGCATTAAATGAAACTATGTACATTAAATGAATCAGCGACCCCAGAGTAAAATAAATAGCAAAGCCAAATAATCATTCTCATAACAGCAACAACAAATCTAGCTTGGCTAGAGAAATTCAAAGGTGTGCATAGGCATTTCAGAGTACAATATCAAGGGTGAGGTTGTTATTCTTTAAAGTTTTATCTAAAATTTTATCTAAAGCAGATGGTACATTCGATAGCGTAATTTATCCATGGCTCTTTATCTTAATGGGAAAACTGTCGACAGTAAAAGTTGCTAACTGCGCCATGTGCCAGTAAGCAACCACATTTATGTTACATATTCAGTAGTGAAATGATTTGAACTTGATAGAAAGAAATGATTGTGAAAAAGTCTGTGATAAATTTCATCTTGAAAAGTGAACAGAAAGTCGTTTCTGTTTTCAGTCAAACCAAAGTTATACAGTATTCTGCCCCTGAAGGAAAACGCTCCCTTTTATGCAGACATGTTATAGCTACCTGAGCGAAAACTTGTGTATTGAGACAAATTTGTCTTTGGGCTAAATAGAAAAAAATTGTTTGTTAGCATCCTTCATTTTTCAATTTTCAGGGGAGGTCTTTATTTAATTATTAGAATAAAAGTTTGTGATCCAAATGCAGCACTTCACAAGTACTTCCACATCACAAGTACATGTATTGACCTGAAGAATTAAATTTGCCTCAAGCATAAGTGGTACAGCAATTGAAAGCAGAACAGATAGTGAGCTGCATGGACATGGTTTACGAGCACTAGCCCATTTTGGCTCAATTTTAGTGGATTTTTTCCAAACTTAAACCCTTCCATCTGATTTTTTTTTTTTTTTTTTTCAGGGGCGGGCGGGGATCCTAACCAACTAATTTTTTTATTTGGCCTTATTGATAATTACGATAAGCTGTGAAATGATCCGCCATTATACACCTTCTCCCGATGGGTATTCATGTTGTAACGCTTTATGTTGCTTCTACTTTTGTGTTATTAGTCCTTAAAACCTGGTCTTTACAGCCTTCAGCTAATGAACTTCAGCCTTTAGACTGTTGTTGATTCACCGACTGGTTTGGATAAAAAAGATGGTGGCAACAAAGGAAGATGATGTATTGGGTATTCACTGTCACATTCACACACACACACACGCGCACACACGCACACACACACACACACACACACACACACAGGCACATACACACAGTTTTGGGTTTCACTGACTCAGAATATAATGATCCAGTAGACCAAATATGAAAACGCGTCTCATTTTTGTGGGGTTTCCCATTAACTCCCAGAAAAGCTTTCTAAAAAACTACCTCTTCACAAAGATATTTAAAATGAGTGACGTCGTATCGCCCACAAATTACACAGCCATCCACCACTTCAGTCGTGATCGCACTTCCTTCTGCGAGCCTTCGGGTCCCACATGTACGGTGTCATGATACAGGACGGCAGCCCTTAGCTACTTTGGGTTCAGATCATTCCGAAAGACGAACAGTAAAGGACCGTCGCGTTTTCACGGCGCGTGTATCGAACTGTTGGATGGACCGCAAAACAATTTACGAAAAGGACATACCTCAGCTCCAAGCCGCAGTCACAGAACACACGCAGTCTGTAGATTTTTGCATGGTTTTTGAAAAATTAAAAATTAAAAAATAAAATAGAAATCTGTCAATAGCTGCTTGCACATCACACAAGGCGAACCTCCAGCTTGGCATTTTTGCATCTCGAGTAGAGTATAGGTTTGGTGAGGTTTTTAAAATGCTGTATTTTGATAATTGTGCATATTCTGTATATAAAAAAAAACATTGGTGGACTCACGAAAAGGCCAGACTGAATTTTATTACTTTTTCCTCCTCTGCCATCGCTTGCTATGAATTGCAAAATATGTTTTTTTCCCTCCTGCATCTGCTTTGCATAGCTGTTGTAAAGCTTTAATCTAATCTGTGTATTTATGCTTGTACTTGTATAAATCCCTATTTGGAACATTTGTTTTTGCCTGATAACAGGAGTAGCGTGTTGTACTCCGAGCTGCTGATGACTGGGGGGGGGTTAGGGGACATTTCTGTTATTGTGTTTGGTGTATAGATGCCCCTTTGTTCTTCTTTGATCTTTTCCGGAGGTAAACTGATTTTGATACTTTTCAGGAGTGTTTTTCGTCCGTGCGGCGTGACGGGTCAGGGCTGAGGACCTGAGACGGCTGTTATTCCTTCTGTGTTCGTGGCTTTTCTGCTGCTGAATTTAATAAAAGAGAAGAGGTCGGGAAAGTGAATGTCTGACTCCCTAGCAAGCGACTGCTGCTTTGGGCTTCTGTCTTTCACGAAGGCACCCGTGTTAAAATCTGTTTGGAGGTCCAACGTTTGTGGAGCACGATGAAGGTGTAGCAGGGTCTGACTGATTTCACCAAAAGAACGGAAAACGATTAAATTTTCATGGATCATTTGAGGCCTTCGCCTGAACAAGCACTACCTGGAAGAGTTGCGCTAATATCTGAGACAAAATGAGTAGGAACCGACTGACTGGATTTGTCCTAATTCTGATGTGTCTGTTCTGAGCTGCACTGCGTCTGTACTGGGCTCCACTGCGTCAGAACTGATACATTGGTCCCCACTGTCGTTTCGCCATATCACTTCTGGGTACTGCAAAGGCTCTTTCCTTAGTTTAGTCATTCAGACCTGCACTTTAATCTAGCCCAGTCAAGGCCTGAGTCCTGTCAAACTCTCTCACCATCTTTCAGGAGAGGGCCGCTTGTTCCAGACACCAAACACACATCTGAGAGTTATCGCTAGCATGTAGCATCTATGTAGCTGACAGTAGACTTTTAGTGCCCCATGCATAAAAAAAGAGTGCATTGATAATGATGTATATGGTGCCTAAACCAGGTAAAGTGAAACATACCTGTACTTTTACATCACCAGAGACCAGCTCAAATACCAAGTGCTCCTCAGGATATACGCTTATTCCCTGAGTCACAGCTAGAGCTCCTCAGGAAATATGCTTATTCCCTGAGTCACAGCTAGTGCTCCTCAGGATATACGCTTATTCCCTGAGTCACAGCTAGAGCTCCTCAGGATATACGCTTATTTCCTGAGTCACAGCTAGAGCTCCTCAGGATATACGCTTATTCCCTGAGTCACAGCTAGAGCTCCTCAGGATATACGCTTATTCCCTGAGTCACAGCTAGTGCTTCTCAGGATATACGCTTATTCCCTGAGTCACAGCTAGTGCTCCTCAGGATATACGCTTATTCCCTGAGTCACAGCTAGTGCTCCTCAGAATATACGCTTTTTCCCTGAGTCGCAACTAGCGCTCCTTAGGATATACGCTTATTCCCTGACCCCCAGCTAGCGCTCCTCAGGATATACGCTTATTCCCTGAGTCACGGCTAACGCTCCTCAGGATATACACTTATTCCCTGAGTCACAGCTAGCGCTCCTTAGGATATACGCCTATTCCCGGAGTCACAGCTAGCGCTCCTCAGGATATACGCTTATTCCCTGAGTCACAGCTAGCGCTCCTCAGGATATACGCTTTTTCCCTGAGTCGCAACTAGCGCTCCTTAGGATATACGCTTATTCCCTGACCCCCAGCTAGCGCTCCTCAGGATATACGCTTATTCCCTGAGTCACGGCTAACGCTCCTCAGGATATACACTTATTCCCTGAGTCACAGCTAGCGCTCCTTAGGATATACGCCTATTCCCGGAGTCACAGCTAGCGCTCCTCAGGATATACGCTTATTCCCGGAGTCACAGCTAGCGCTCCTCAGGATATACGCTTATTCCCTGAGTCACAGCTAGCGCTCCTCACGATACACGCTTATTCCCTGAGTCACAGCTAGCGCTCCTCAGGATATATGCTTATTCCCGGAGTCACAGCTAGCGCTCCTCAGGATATAAACTTATTTACTGTCACAACTAGCGCTCCTCAGGATATAAACTTATTTACTGTCACAGCTAGCGCTCCTCAGGATATAAACTTATTTACTGTCACAGCTAGTGCTCCTCTGGATATACGCTTATTTACTGGGCTGAGGAGCCAGAAATTCTCACTATCTTCTCTCCCTCAACTGTTCATGTATATTTGTGTATTTATATACATGTATATTTAGCGAAAGCTGAAAATCATTTCATACTGTGAAAAAAATCATAATATTGTTAGCCTCATAGCTTTACTGCCTAAATCATACTTTTGCCGAATCAAAATATTGGCTGCCTGTTCTTTTGTCGGCAAAAAAATATTTTTTTTCCTTTTTTCTCATAATCTTCAAAAAAATCCATTCCCTTGAACAAAATAAATAAATAAAAACCTAAAAATGAGATGGGCAACAATGCTAGGAGGCGAACGATAAGATGATCCAACTATGATGATCGTAGGAAATCGTTAGTGTCCCTATGACTGCAGCCTAAATACTGACGTCAGATCACGTTACACGTTACAAGTTACACCTGTTAAAAATCATGGCCAAGACCCATTTTAGAGAACTTAGTCCTGTCCAGCGAGGATAAAATGCTTCTTTGTTGGTACTGGCTGAAGCTACTTCCTCCAAAGCAATTAAATTTTCAATAATGACAATAACTGAGAATGAGAAAATCACTTTGCAGCAGCCAGTATGTATGAAATATTACTGGTGAAATGTCACAGTGGAATGATCCCACGTTCCCCTGATACGCTCTAAAGAGAAGGGCAAAGGTCATTACATGCTTAACTCCGGCAGAGGTCTCAGAACCCCAGAAAACATCCTGAATGAAGCAACACTGCACTGTTTGCCTCATTAAAGGGGATGTAGCTGGAGGAGCTGGTTCTGGCAGATGTTGCCACATTCGCATTCGCACTCCCATGCACATCGGTTATTGCTCTGCTCATTGGGAGGGTGGGCTATATAAGCTGTTCTGCCCCACCTCTGCCTGCAGCTGTTCTGCATTACACTTCCCTGCTGCTGGTTAACAGCCCACCTTCACTCCAGCACCCACCAGTGGGCTTCGAGTTTCCCCCAGGGGGCGGCAAATATTTCTTCACGGTTTCAGCTCAAGCTAAACAGGCAGCAAGGCGTGTCAGGACCAGAGTCGAGACGCCCATCATTGTAGCTTTGTGTTAATAGAGTAATTAACTGTTTAGACATTTAGGCATTTGCGCGGTGGGGGACAATTATGAATTCAATATGAGCGTAAACACCCCCAAATTTACAGTAAAGTTTACCACTTACACCCGTAAGGGAACTGGATTAAAGCGCTTTGAAATCTGTCACTGTCGAAAATACTTATAGACCTCAGTGAACGGTTATATTTCAGGTATTGATGTGATACTTTCCTCATATGAGAGTCAGATACATGACTGATTCCAAAATTCAGCGACACTCATTTTTCATCCTTGCTTGCTTGTAGACGGTCAAAAATGGGCCTCGCTGAAGCGAGCAATACCCCTCAGCCCCGAAGGTCACTGCTGCAAGGTCAAAGGTCAAACTGGGACGGAACCTCGAAAAGGCACACCAACCCCCCATGGGGAGTCCACATATGCAATATGAACTTCCTAACCCAAGTGGTTACAGAGAAATAGCCCGGACAAAATTGGCAGCCGCCCGCCCGCCCGCCGAAGAGACGACAATACCCCTCGTGCCCGAGTCGGGCTGAGGGTAAACCGATACAGGTCACAGTACTATTCTATTACAAAGTTTTGTTTACAATGCAAAACATTTGATAGTTTGTTTTTGACAACTTCTTTTGTGCGCAATGCAAAGGTGTGAAATGAGCCTTCAATACAGGTCACTAAAGACGACAAAAAATCGCAACATGCTGAAATATATGAAGAGTTGGAATGCAAAACCCACAAAGTCCACTCAACCTCTTTTGTTTTAAATTTTTTTAAAGTTTTTTTTTATGCTGAGTAAAATAAACTATTTAAAACAAAAGAGGTTGGGTGGACTTTGTGGGTTTTGCATTCCAACTCTTCATATGTAATTTCTGAAAGGACCTTTGTGACCCGGTGTAGTAGGGAACAACCGTGTAAAATGTAAGCGCTCAAATTCCACACCGTCGCATAGAAATATGAAGTTGATTATGAGCACTTTATGTATGTTAAATGAAACATCTCAAGGACTTGCATGATCAGTTTCAATCATTATCATGGGATCCACATCAAGACCTAATTTCCATATTCATTGGAATTTATTAGCAAAAAGGATTTCAATTATGCGCCAGCGCTTGAAGGCGGGTGTTCCAAATTAAATCAGGCCGTTTGATTGCGCCTCGGCCAAAAATCTAGACATTTTTTGAGATGTCCGAATAATTCCAGCGATTTCAGGAGAGGAGATTTTGGCGTGGGTTAGCCTTGAAAAATGCAGCAATAGGAGAGGAAATGGCAGGTTAAATCACTTACTGATGATTTTTAACGACGTTTCAGTGTTTGTCGAGTAGCGGCTCCTCAGCTAGGCTGGCAGGTAATGGTGTTAGACAGTCCCTGTTCAAGCCTGGCTGGCTAGCTTTATTAGCATGTCACTCTCATTCCACATCACAAGGTATAATTGTGACGGCGAATAGGCGCTGCTCCACCGTACAAGCTTAATCAAAGTAGACCCACTTGTATTATTAATATCAGAAATCAGTCCGCTCGCTATTTTTTTATAAATAAAAGAGTACGGACACATAAATGAGCCGCCTTTTATTAGTGCGAAGCCGCGAGACGCGTAATCAGGCATATCTCGCGGCTGGGAGATTATTTTCACGGAGATTAAAAAGCCCTCCGCATTAAATATACATACTAATTCCAGGACGAAGTAGCCCGAATTGCTAAGCAGGTGAGCGAAATTCAAATGATAGGGAGAGAGCAGCAGGAGAGGGGGAAGAAGGGATGGGGAAGAGAAAGGATTGGAGGATGAAGGATTTTAAGCAGGACAAACGGGGGAAAGGATCTAGCGGACTCCCGCTGGTCGAGCTTACTGTTAGTGCATGGACTCCCTTTAGCGAGCTCTCGCTCTTCTGCGCGGCCTGCAGCTACTCGGTGACTGTAGCAGTCTTCAGAAGGACAGCTGTTAGCCAAAGATGAAGAAATCTCAGCCTGATACAAAATCCCATGTTGGAATTAAGCCCGGCTCCTGAAAACACACAAACCAGAATGGAGAGTCTCATCGCGAAACAAAATTTAGTCCGGGACTGAGCGAAATTGGTTCGCGAAACCAGCCCCCAAAGCTTTTATCTGTCGTCATTTTGACAAAATCACTCTGTGGATACAGCAAGGTACATTATGGCTGGAGCTCAGCTGGTGTGGACATGAGTGACCCCTTTCAGCGGGCTGAATACCCACAGCTCCAGCACGTGTATGATTCGGTCTCCTCAGTCCCTATTCTGAGTTTATATGGCTTTGGGCTTCAATCAAATAACAGCAGCTGCCTGACACCTCAAGTACAGGACTCATTCATGCGCTCGCTCTCTCTCTCTCTCTCTCTCTCTCTCTCTGTATCATGTGCTTTCTGAGACAGTACACAAAACATACGCACACACATAAACCTCAAATTAATAGCTGTTGTTCACCAAGACAACTCATTAGGGCCTTGTTTAGGGGACCGTTTTACTACAGGGACTAAGAGAGAAAGATAAATGAATTAGAGACCGGTGGCTGCCATCGGAGACCGCCGATCCAGGAGAGAAATGACCAGATGAGTAATGAATAACCGCAGCCATTTCCCCACAGGAAGAAGTATTTTAGCACAAAGTGAGGGATGAGAAACCTGCTGCAGCATGTGACCACAGCCAGAGCAGATATCAGCTCCTTAAGCAGCGCTGGACCAGCTCTTCTCCTGAATAAACTGCCAGTGTTTGCATCGGCAGCGTGAAACCTTCTCCCTTACATATTAGAATGCTTTCTCTGTGCAGGATACGTGAACGCAGGACTCATGGGAGAGACTGTGCATCAGGAAAACGGAATGACGGCTCTGTGAATCAGCAGTGACTGTTCAACAAGGATGCTAGTATGGGGGGCCGCGGAATGACTGAATCCCACCACACACATCAGTGTTACTGAAAGGAGACGGAGTAATCTTTCCCATTAAGCAACATTCAGACTTTTTTAACCAGTACCTGGTTCATGGAATTTGGGTCTCAGTTCTGACTTGGAACCGGCTCTCCAAGCCCAGCCCAGTTACAGATCTGACTGCGTTTTATTTGAAATGACCTCTCCTTTCATCATAACTCTGTGCAGACTCTGTCCGGTTACGAGTCAGCGAACAGAGCTGAAGTTAGCTGAGCACCTGACGAAAGAGCGAGTCACATCCCTCATCACGACCTGTTTCCCTGAATCCAGTGACACGGGTGTAACAGAGGTATGTTTTTACAGCAGGGTCCACTGCGCATTCGTCCCAGGGGAGCGGAGGGGACAGATTTTGGGGAGCAGGGTGCACCAGAGACAGAGGTTTGAAAGGGGCAGATGAGACGGATGGAAACCGTTTCCTGTCGTTAGCAGGGTCCCCATCACGACACTGTCAGTCACCCACTCTTCATTACCCTCTGCCTTCCTCTCATCTCCCCCTCACTCGAATCTCTCTTCCCTCGCTCCCTACCTCCCTCTCTTTCTATGATGTCACGTGGTGACACTCAGTGACAAGCACAGGGTCCAGCCAGGGATGCACATTACATAACGGCGGAGGAGAGGGAGGGGCCTGGATGACAGTGAGGCTCGACACTGCACAGCCGCGATCAAATCACCTGCGCGTGCCTTCTAAAGCGACCCTGGAGCAGCGCTCAAACCGCCAGGGCATTTCCAACGCATGCCACACCGCTGCGGCACGGGAGCTCAAGAAAAGTACCCACAATTCTCACAGGTGTCAGGTATAAGTACGGCGTGCACAGAGGGACACGCCGACTTTGACAGCCTGCTCATTAATACTGGGCCACAGCCGTCAGCCTACTCATATGTTTCAAAATGGCTGCCACTGTCTAAATCTCCAGGTGACATTCCGCCTCACACAGCCTGAATGTGTCTGGTGAAATCCAGTTTAAGTCCAGTTTTACCTGAGAATGTTCAGCTGTGGTGATGGACCTCAACTTAAAGTGCACATTAATTCTAATAGCAACTGAGCTTCAACACCTCTTTCCAATATACTGAATATTTGAGTATTGTTTAAAGTCTGAATAAAGAAAAATCAAGATTTTTTTTCTCCTCTTTAAGTTCCCATAGTAAGACGAAAGTTTGCAGAACTGAATATAAGTACATTCTGCACAAGAGAATGCAGAAGCTATCAGTTTTCAGGGAGAGATCCAGGAATAAACAATGAGCTTTTTTGGCAAAGGGGAAAATATTAAATCAAGGGATGCCAATAATTGTGGCACTCAGTTTTGAGGAAAATATTAGTTTCATGACAAGAATTAAATGTTTCTTTCACTTGTGTGACTTTAACTAAATGTAAAATTGTTGTAAATATTGTAAATGAAAGATAATGATGATAAACAAGATCATATCATGTTTCGTTCAATTTTACAAAAATGTTTCAGTAATTATACAGAATGCTGAAGGCCATTTCTTTACGGGATAACGCAATAATTTTTTCTGATACATTGTTTCGGAAACTGCTACATAAGAGTGTCAAAGTGGCCTTTAAAATGACTTCTGTGTAAGAAGTATGAGTCAGTGCTGTTCAAATACACAGATTAAATGAACTTACGTTAGCAGCACCTTACTGACTGAATCCACACTCTCAATTAAGCCTTAATTGAGGAGGCTTTTATCTTTGAACTAATCAAATGTGTTCTTTGCGAATTAATAGGTACCTTTAACAGATATTTACTAATGAATCAATAATGATCATGGATTTGGGCACAATTTTAGAACTCCAAATGGCACCATCCCAGTCACAAGCTTCAAGTACTGTCATTTCAAACGCTTTTATGTGTGAACTGATCAGGGTACAGATTCTCCCAAACCCCATCTCTGGGGAAGCTGGAACACGAAACGATCCTGAGATAAACTGCTGTACTGTGCAGACCGTAAATATTGAGACAGAGTCACAACTTCTCTTTTTTATTGCTGGACTCCAGCTAACTGAAATTAAATATGAAGATGAGGTTAAAGTGCACAGACTCTGCTTCAATTCCAGGTCATTCACATTCACTGACCATTATCTTCATGGGAGTAACATCCATTTTTAATTCATAGAGTCTGTTCAAACAGGAAATACCCTGTGTACACTGTACTGTACCATAGAGTCTGTTCAAACAGGAAATGCCCTGTGTACACTGTACTGTACCATAGAGTCTGTTCAAACAGGAAATGCCCAGTGTACACTGTACTGTACCATAGAGTCAGTTCAAACAGGAAATGCCCTGTGTACACTGTACTGTACCATAGAGTCTGTTCAAACAAGAAATGCCCGGTGTACACTGTACTGTACCATAGAGTCTGTTCAAACAGGAAATGCCCAGTGTACACTGTACTGTACCATAGAGTCTGTTCAAACAGGAAATGCCCAGTGTACACTGTACTGTACCATAGAGTCTGTTCAAACAGGAAATGCCCTGTGTACACTGTACTGTACCATAGAGTCTGTTCAAACAGGAAATGCCCAGTGTACACTGTACTGTACCATAGAGTCAGTTCAAACAGGAAATGCCCGGTGTACACTGTACCGTACCATAGAGTCTGATCAAACAAGAAATGCCCTGTGTACACTGTACCGTACCATAGAGTCTGTTCAAACAGGAAATGCCCAGTGTACACTGTACTGCACCACAGAGTCTGTTCAAACAGGAAATGCCCAGTGTACACTGTACTGCACCACAGAGTCTGCTTTGAGCACAATCATTTCATGAGTGCAATAGATCACCAGCAGTTAATTCCCATTCTTCTCTAGTCACATTAACAAAACCAAATGGGGCTTATTAAGCCATGATTAATACTGTATATTTACTCATTCAAAATTAACAGCCGCCCACACACCCCTTCAGAGAGCAGCAGAAAGCATGTTTAAGAGGAACAAACAAATGAGCTGCAGCAAAGGCTAACAGCATTAGCAGCACAATTTTAGCACAAAGACAACACTGGCAGACTGTGCAGTAATTATGAAGTTCCTGTAAAGTCAGACAGTCATGTGTCCTCACATGATCCACCGCCAGATTCAGACACTAAATACAGAAGCTTTAAGATTTTATGCCCCCCTCTCCCCGTTTCTCTGGGGATGTGCAAATCTTTTCCTGCCTTTGGAAAGCGAGGACACCAGACTGAAGCTGAAATGAAAATCAGACATAATGAAGCAACATAATTAGTGGAAATATGAACAGCCCTGTCGCTACACTGACCAATCAGGAAAGGCATTGTAAAAGTTCCAGAAAAATGTGTCCAACAGGGATGAGCATCGCTTCAATTAAAAAGAAAACACATTTCAGAGAAACTGCGGCACTAAGAGACACTTTCCTTTGAACAGCACTAAATTCAGTAAAATATAAAAGTCAGAATTACAGAAAAGAGCATCAAAACAAAACCGTTAACTAATTCTAACAAAAACACTTCTGCCATTACATTATCCTCAACCACACACAACCACACAGCAGATGGATGTCCCTCAATTAAATTCTGACTATTCACTTCATAACAGTATTAAATCTTGACTTATTCCAACAGCTGCTTTACTGCATGCTCTATTAACAAAACAAAAAAAACAATAAAACAGCTCATTATTAATTTAGTTATTTACTAAAGATTCAAAAGGAATTACACTTCTGTACTTCTTTTTGTACATTTTAGCTCACACCTTGTCTTTTGGTCTTTTAAGGTCTCCTGCCTGGCTGAGGTGGAGGGAGCACCTGACAGAATCATCTGGCCATTTGCCCTGAACATCCAGGGGACACGAACATGACAACGTCCCCCCATCAGCACCACTGACACGATGCCAATTCATTGTAGGGCATTTCAACATTGAAAAATCATCATCTAAACTACATTGATTCAACAACATTTTTCCAAATGTTGAAATAGTAACTGCAATTAAACACTGAATCAACATAGATTTTTCAACCTCGACCAAAAATAACCAATCTGTCCAAAATCTAACATTGAATTAATGTCCTTTGCTATCTGGGTAGTTTAATGAGCTTACATTTCAAAGTATGGACACTGAAAATGTACTTCGCTCCACAGACCTGAGGAGGGAAAACAGGCAATTAAGCGAACAGCCCTAAGGAGGGGATCAGAGGTGTTTCTCTTTTGGGGGCTTTTCTCTCGTTCGGCTCGTAAACGTCCCGTTAATTGATCATGTAAAGCTCGGGAGATGGCGTGAGGAGAGGACAGCCCGGCTTTCACAGGAGAGAGCGCCGTGATGTTCTGTCATCTCAGCAGCGCCGGTCATGAGACGGACGAGCCCCATAAATCAAACCTTCTTTGTCAGCCTGTCCTCTCGCTGCGATTCAATCACTGCCGGGGAATGCGTCATTTCGGGCTTGTCGCAGCGCGAGTGCTGAAATCTGACTGAACACTGCTGTTGGGGCGATGCAGTACCCCTCGAACGCAAAACATTCTCACAATGTTGTGGCCAAGAAACGCCAATGTTATAACATTGCTGAAACTCCACGGTATTGTTGTGATAGTGTTTTCTGGGTTAGCCAGGCGCGGCGAGCTGGTTATCTGAACTGATCTGATGTGAATCGGGGACAGTTCACTTTCTCCACACAGGAACCTTTCTCAATAAAGAGATGTAAAATCCTCCAGTGCAAACGAGCTGGGACAGAGCCCTGACAAAGACAGAGTTCCTCTATGGGATCCAGACCCATTTTTTCTAAGGGTGGTAATGTCAAAATGTTGTTGAGATCTTACAAACTGTTCTAACCGTCCATCATCTCAACACGTTAATGCCTGCCCAGGTCAGGGCCCCAGGGACCTCACACAATCCACTCACAAACTCACACCGATGGGCAATTTAGAGTCACTAATCAGCCTGGCATTGGTGTTCATGGACTGGGCAAGGAAATCAGAGTAACCATAGAAACCCCATGCGAACGCAGAGAGAACACGCAAACGCCGAACAGAAAGATCCCCAGCCAGACTCAAACCCGCAAACTTCTTTCTTTGACACAGCAGCACAACTCACTGCATCGCCATACAGCTCGCTCTAACAATATTTGCTCGCAGTAAATACAACTCACGAACCGCTCGAGAAATAATAAATCATGACAGAGGGGGCTCTTCAAAATTCACGTTCTGAAAAAAACAAGCCCCGAGGCAAGCACTTAGCAAGCTGTGGTCATGAAATCATTATGAGCTGTTAGTTGACAAATAGAACAGAATCAACACTGAAAGCATTTACAATATTTTAACATCTAGATTTGACACATTTCACACGCTGGCTAAAAGCTTGAAGTCCTATAGAACTCTTTTAATCTGAGAACTTTAAATATATATTACAAGCAAGCCCATCACTGAAAAACATTCTTGAAGCTGAGAGTTACATAAATTGTCTTGCAGTATTTATGTAAGATGTTGTTATGCATGACACAAGTTCACCACCGCCAATTTATCTCAAACTACTCTGCTACGCATAAGTGAAATGCATTAGCACTGAAAGAATTTCAGAACTCGCAGACGCACAAACACAATCACATAACAAAGAACTAACAGACACACAAATACAATCACACAACAAAGAACTCACAGACGCACAAATACAATCACACAGCAAAGAACTCACAGACGCACAAACACAACCACACAACAAAGAACTCACAGACGCGCAAATACAATCACACAGCAAAGAACTCACAGACGCACAAATACAATCCCACAACAAAGAACTCACAGACGCACAAATACAAACACACAGCAAAGGACTCACAGAAGCACAAAAACAATCACACAGCAAAGAACTCACAGACGCTCAAACACAATCACACAACAAAGAACTAACAGACACACAAATACAATCACACAACAAAGAACTCACAGACGCACAAATACAACCACACAACAAAGCACTCACAGACGCCCAAATACAATCACCCAGCAAAGAACTCACAGACGCACAAATACAATCCCACAACAAAGAACTCACAGACGCACAAATACAATCACACAGCAAAGAACTCACAGACGCACAAATGCAATCACACAACAAAGAACTCACAGACGCACAAATACAATCACACAACAAAGAACTCACAGACGCACAAATACAATCACACAACAAAGAACTCACAGACGCACAAATACAATCACACAACAAAGAACTCACAGATGCACAAACACAATCACATAGCAAAGAACTCTCAGACGCACAAATACAATCACACAACAAAGAACTTGCCGACGCACAAACAAAATCACACAACAAAGAACTCACAGACGCACAAATACAATCACGAAACAAAGTCAGAAACCAAGACAGCGTATTGTGGTAAATCTCATTTTTAATCGCAAAAAACCCTACACCATTTCCCGTTTATGATGTTTACATCCCTACTGATTCACTAAATAACCACAATGAAAACTTGTTTAGCCAATTGAGACCGTTGAAATTTTAAATGTTCAGCATGTTTCGGAGATAGCTGCTTCAATTCAGAATAATTAAATAATTAAATTTGGTAACTTTAATTAATGAGATATATTACAGTTACACAAAAGCGTAAGTGAATGGGCAGAATGTGTAATTTGGATGCACACTCAAATGTCACACATTTGGTGGCGATAGAGAGGCAGACACAAACAGGCAGACACACAGAGAGGCAGACACAAACAGGCAGACGCACAGAGAGGCAGACACAAACAGGCAGACACACAGAGAGGCAGACAAAAACAGGGAGACACACAGAGAGGCAGACACAAACAGGCAGACACACAGAGAGGCAGACACAAACAGGCAGACACACTGAGAGGCAGACACACAAACAGGCAGACACACAGAGAGGCAGACAAAAACAGGCAGACACACAGAGAGGCAGACACAAACAGGCAGACACACAGAGAGGCAGACACACAAACAGGCAGACACACAGAGAGGCAGACACACAAACAGGCAGACACACAGAGAGGCAGACAAAAACAGGCAGACACACAGAGAGGCAGACACAAACAGGCAGACACACAGAGAGGCAGACACACGGACAGAGACCCAGGTTAGCTACACAAATGCTCACTTTCCCTCATTCCTAAGCTGTCCTCAGGTCAGAATCTGCAAGCCCTAATAAGTGCCCGTCTCGTTTTTTAAGCAAAGACAATTTAAAGTCATTTTCCTTTTCGACCTCAGCCACACTGGTGAGGAGATGCATCTGCGATTCCCACCCACCCACTCAACAGCGCTTAGCATCTGGAACATTCCGCACGGCCGGTCTCACTGCCAGTGCCCTGCATACTGACTGCGTTTGAGCAGAACAGCAGGAGTCCCTCCGGCGTCATGATTACATTTATATTCCTGAAGAACAGCTTTACAGACAAAACTGTTGAAGGGTTCACATAAAATTATTTTTAAAAAAGGTTACACGATAAACCAAAGATGCCATTTAATTCAATATACATTTCCGCTAGGAATTCCATAACAGCCTGATGTCCTTCAAAAGCCAGTCTCGAATCCTTGCATGACGAGTCTACTGAAGTCCTGAAGTTGCATCTCCCCCAGCCTTATTACGAACTTGCAAGAAGAATTTTAACGTGTTCGCAAGCCAAGATCAGAAATGACAAAATGTGAAATTTGCGACAGGAGCAAAGATAAAAAGCACTCCGTCTCTGGCAGCATTACGACAATGTCACAATTAATGAATCCCCATCTGAATATCATCAACTCGCTGCGGAGAATAGGAGCATTCTCAAAGCGAAGTAATATTTACATTATTTAATGTTCATAAACATCATCTTGGGTTGAAAGCAGGATGGGGGAATAAACAGGAATCATCTGTAAGCTTCCTGTCAGAAGTTTCGCATGTTGAGTTTGTGCGAGCGACAATCGTCTCCGTCAATAGATGGGATTAATACTGATGATTGATTGAAAGAATTTCAGATAAGAAATAAGTGACGCTGAAGTTGGTGAGATTAAAATGGGATACTGATTTTGCTGATTGGTTTCTGGAGGGTCATGGGGTCACAGGAAGCAGGATTTTGACGCCAAAAGCAAAAGTGCGCCCTCCTCAGGTCATGGCTGTAGCTACCACGGAGAACACTGAGGTCAAGTCCTTCGTATTTTCTGGGTCTTTTGACATATCAAATGATGCGCTTAGTTAAAATGTAGTCGACACGCCTGCCGTGTGCTGGTCCAATAACCACCCCATCTTCACTGCACACCCCTGACTCTGCGGATTCACCACGAGGCAGCGACAGTCAACTTCAGGGGCCTGTATCATAAACACCTGAACACTGAGATCCCACACAATCTACTACACAGTGGAGATAAACAACCGATAATGCAATCCTACAGCAACAGCGATGGAGCGTTAAAGAACGAGGCCACATCGGTCCCAGAGAGCGAGGTGTGGAAGCTGTACTCCCTGAATCGAGACGAGCACTTCCCTATCGAGCTGATCTGCGGTACCTTACTGCCTCATTACCTCACGCTCGAGGAACATCTGCGGCCGAAACGCACCCGTCAGCACGATGAGGAGCGGCGGGTCTGTCCGCCTCGCCGTTGGGTTCGCCCAAGAGGAGCTCAGACCTCAGCTGTGTGCACATGCAGGAGAGTTTCGCCCAGGAGATAAACATTTGAGGGCGAAAACTCGTCTGCTACAGCCACGGAAACGCAACATCGACGACAGTCCGATTCCTGATTCCAGCTCAGCTAGAACCACAGGCCAGCACCCTGTTGGATAGTTACTGTAGCATGGATGGAATATGCAGTGTTTAAGCATATATACACAAACACACAGTCGCACAAACACCGACAATTCGGAGATGTACACGCAATTCTACACTGTTGAGCACAATTATTGAAAACACACTCGAGTAAGCTGAAATACCCAGGCCATGTCATACTACACCAGCCTGTCAGCACACACTGATAAATACAGCACATACAAATCTGACATATGCCTACAGTGCTGTCACTGCTCCTCTGTGAAGCCAAAACCAGAGTTATTCACAAACAGAGCCAGTGCTGATGTTTGTAATATTTACATACAGCCCTCTGCATGTGCAGAGATTAGCATAATGTGTTGTACACGAGAGCACATGGGACCTGGGCTGTTACTCACTGGCGCTTAAATGAACTAACCAGCATTTCCTCACACTGAATAAAGAAACTCATCACAGCAGTTAAAGTGATCTGGAGGGAGCTGGGAATACTCCCCTGCTAATAAAGACCCGATCAGCAATAAACTGTCATTCCTCATTTTTCTAACTTCATGCTCACTTCAGCCTATCAATGCATTACAGTGACCCCAGAACCTCAGGAGAGTTAATTATTTATCAGACCTAAAAGAACATGTATGCGTTTGAATGCATTTGCAAGCACTGCTTTCCTGCAGAACTTGAATAATAATGTGCATGTAGATTTCATGTTCTCATTCGTGTACCGTGGCTGTCGTCGAGAATCCGTCGGTAAAAGCTACTCTGGATTCAGTGTATTTTAAGTGTCAGCCAGCCTCAACATGCACAGTCATATAGGCCTGGGCAAAAAAGACAAGACTCTTCCCATCAGAACTCTCTACCGAGGGAGTAGATCCTCAGCCTTAGTCATCCACTCATTTACCTAACTCATACAGAAAGCACAAACCTCGTCGAGATGCGATCATGTCATCGGAGACGGGCTATATCGTACGCAGTTTTGACTCCCTAAGAGACTCCCTAAGAGATTCATTGGAAGGACCTGTCCAGGCTGTCGATCATGGATTCTCTCGACCCATCCCTGAGCTAACCCTCTTAATCCTGGACAGGGTCATGGGGTGGGGCGAGGGGGAGGGCTTTCGGAGTCTATCCCAGCATGCAGTGGGAGAGGAGCAGGAACACATCCTAGACAGTCTGCCGTATCAAAAATAGCAATGTAGGAACAACGTTATCTCGCAATTAAAACTTACAGTTTGCATCTATAGTATGTTACATAAGATTCCCATTACAGATGCTATTTGCTTTGCTTTCATTTCATCTGCCAATATCTAACTCAAATAAAAGCAGAGGAAGGCTTATGAAATACGGTGATCAAATCCATCGCTATGAGATACCATCAATCGTGAATGATCTCTTCAACTGAGACACTGTTGGGTGCCGTCAAATCCCGGCGTCAAATTTTCTTCGCTTATACAAAATGCCCTCCGTACCTTTAAATCACTGACATCTTAAAGGATAATTATTTACAGAGGCGAACATCTGGGACAACACAAACTGTCATTAAATTTGTGAAGCCGAACAGAGCAAAGCTAAGAAGCCCTAACGCTGGTGTCAATCATCGTGTCCTGGCAACTCTGACGGCGGGCAGGAAGCATTTACAGTTTCCACGACGAAGCAATTAGAGCTAATACGTGCATCTCCTCCACTGAAGTGTCTTAGATGCACTTCAAAGACTCAGGGACAATTCCAAATATACTGCATGTCCCCAGAGGTTATCTTGCTCTATGGTATATTTGACCGTATTTCCAATGCTAAATAAGGCTGACAGGCATGGGTATAATCACAACTGGTAATTCTGTCGTCAACAGAAACATTTACGCTGGCATTTATCATGAGGAATCTGTTAGAATACCTGGGTTACTCATATTTTAGATGAATTGTGCATATAAAACTTTTTATCTTGTACAGGTCAAGCATGTTGACGAGACTAAATGCTTTTATTACAGAATAGGAAACAAAAACAACACAGAGAGGCACAAAACTGTCAGAACATGCATCACTGTCCTGGTTTCCTGGAACACCTTCGACATTGAAGTATGGGAGCTTTAAGGAACAGTCCACGCTGCATGCTGGCCTTGTGACAACAATGGATAGAAGTCAATGGACAAGACGCTAATTAGCATTTTTAGCCTTGGTACATTGACTTCTATTCATTGACATTACAAGGCTAGCATGTAGCACAGAATACGCCTTTAGAAAGAAGATGAGGGAAAAGGATAAAGGAGATAAAAGATGAGTAAGAATAAGAATAATAATAAGAATAAAAAGAAGCGTAAGACGAATACAAAGGAGAAAAATCTCGATGAGGCCCGATGCACTGATAAAGGCGCCAGTCACACTTTATTTCACATATGGAAAACGCTGTTGATAAATAGCCTGAGTTTTAATACTAGAGAAAATACAGGCATATACAAATGAACAGTGTGACTGCCTTATTTATGCAGTTCTATCAACATGTTTATAGTATATACAACCAATCAGAGCGTCCAAACACAAGCCAAATCTTAGAGCTGAACCATTTCCATTCATATGACTGTTGTCTCTTTTCCCTACTCAACACTATCCCTTCCAAATGAGGCACTCGGATTTCAACTGTCACACTTAAGAGTATGCAAGATAACTCAGGCACTACAGGCGTCTGAAGCTTGCGCTAACCTCAGCAGATTTAATTTTGATATCCCATCACTGAAGAAAACCAGCTCCTAAAGATCCATGTCATCTTGCCTTGATGTTAACGCATTTCCTCCATGACTATTACTTCTCATATTTTTCACACTGACGTTTTTCAGATTTAAATATACTCTTCAATGGTTGATAAAATGTTGACATCACGAGAGGGGGTTCCGACTGATGTCGTGTCAGCGTGACAGTTAACTGGAGCGGAGTCACGTTAATCACGTCGATGTTTGATTTTTCTGAAATATCTTGCAAAGGCGTAATAGCTCTTACTTGATGTTGAAATTCAGCTTCACGGAGACGAAGTCCATGTCAACATATTTAAGTTGCCTGAGCAAAATAAGAGAGATTTACAGTAAATCAAAAACACATAAAAGGACAACAAACTGTCAAGTCCTCAGGTATAACTTGAGGCCACTTTGAGTCATTTATTTAAGTAAAAAAAAAAAATCAAAGGACAGCTGAAAAGCTTCCAATCCCAAACCAGCGGTGGTATCGGATTTACGGCTCCAGTAAATACAAATCCTTGTCTGTTTTTGGACCTTCGGGAAATGCAGCATATAAAGTATGAGAAGATGACCATTTTTTCCAAATCTAAATTTAGATTTACAAATCTGAAGATTTTCCTTCCCCGGTATACTGCAGTATATAATCCCTGACGTGTACCTCTGACTGATTAATGCCCAGAGCGTGAAACAGCCTGGGCAGGGCATGGAAGGGCACTTTATCGCTTTTCACAAACATTTAAACTTGACCCAAACACAGATCTCTTTGTAAATCAGGCCCCAATTTCGCATGGTCATAAACCCCTGAAATTCACATAGTAGCACAGAATGGACAATCACACTCACTCTGGGTCAAACTCCACACACCTCTGCCCCACATTTCAGTTCTGGACTTCTGTGAGACACAATGCCTTCTCATATTGTAGCAAAGCATTTCTGGAAAGCAGGTCGTGCACATCACTAACGGAGGGAGGGCGGCTGACAGTACACGCCATCAAGTGATCCTCTGCCCAGTGAATTTTTAAGGACTGAATTCTACGATAGAACTGATTATCACACTTTACAACGACGAGCGCATTAACAAGGACACACACCGCCTGGTCATGCTGCACTGATTAGCAGTGCACTCATGCAGCAGCCTGCAGCCAGACATTTCATGTGGGCATTTTGTTAGCCGAAGCCCCACATGTTGGTTTGGCTCCCTTAAAAAACCGAAGCATTTAGAGGCCGTGAGCTGCTTCTTTCTGAGAAGGAACTCCGCTGTCACAGCTCTGTTATTTTATCAGACTACTGAGTAACCAAAGCTTCTTGTCTTATCTCACTTTTCCATCGATTCAGACCAGCATTCCCGACGTAATAACAGTGGCTACTGCCATCAGCGAAATAACGTCGTTATCAGCACGGTTTACGCCATCAATAACAGCTTTATAAACTTTGCTTTCACTGCAAATAAACCCTGCATGCTCACAGCGTACACAATGGATAGCAATGACACCATTACAGATGACGCTAATTTCCCAATGAACGCAACAACGCTGAGATAAACACGATTTCCGTTTTCACGACAACAACGCCTTTGCAGACGCAAAATTCACAATTCTTCACATAGCTTTCGCCTCCACTGTAGTGGCTCCATTACAGAACTAATCTGGCCTGTTGCAGGGCTGTTGGTCTCCATTTTATTTTCTATGGGGGCGGGAATGAGCAGGACTCTCATATTTGATTGATCAAAGCCTCAGTCAGCACTGCTCACCGCAGAGGCACATGAAAAACTGCACCCAAGAAGCATAAGAGAGATAGTTTGATGATAGATGTGGTGCATTATTCATGGTACAATTAAAATGGAAATACAAAAGGGCCATTGAATATTTTAGCATTTAATCCTCTGAAGCTAATTGAGCTTACGGCTCTTTAGACCGCTCATAAATGTAATCAGTACGCAGAACTCTGCAGCGTAGTTTCTTAGTGCTGTGCGTCAATACGTACTGTAAATGCTGCAGTTGGACACGAATGCAAAACAAAACTAGAGGCACTCGTAGAGTGCAAACCTCCACCAACGCAGCACAATCCAAATCTTCAGGAGTGGGACCAAAGTTGAGTAATCGCGTGTCATACGATTTCAAGATGGCTGCCCTGGCGGCCATATTGTTTCAGTGATCGCGGTCCATCCCTGATGTAATAGCAATCTACCCACAAAATTTCGGAGAAATCCGTGCATTGCTTTTTGAGTTGTGTTGTTCACAAACAGACAGACAAACAGACAAAAAAACACAAACGGGGTGAGAACATAGCATAACATTGACATTATGACAGCACTGCTGAAATACAGGTTACTGCAATGTTTTGTCAGGATTTTTGCTTCATTTCCACTCAGAAAAGACCAGTTCAGCTACAAAGCTCAGGGAAACTACCTCCGAGATGGAACTCATCAGTATTAATTTACAAAACAAAGCAAGTTCATATACTTTGTTTCCATCCGTTGGTGGAAACAAACTTAATTGCATCATTCACAGATTTTAATTAGCCCAAGTCTAAAGGAATGGCGGGTTTGATTACGCATTCAAGACATGGACTGTCCATTCCTTCTCATTTCTCAGTGTTTGATTTAATCAAAGCAGAGACTCCACAGGACTTAAATCTCCATGGCAATTTCAGCTTAACATTTCAAACCAGAGCAAAGTGAGTGGGCCGGAATATGAGTTCCACCCAAGAGTGAAGCTAAGAATGCTGGGCTCCCTGTAAGAATACTGCTGTGGACCCCCCATGGGTCCCCTACAAACTGAGCTGGAGGTTCGAGTGAGCCTGAAGCTCATCTGCTATGCCCGTCCCATTTGGGAGAGGCGCACAAGGCTGAAATGAAATACCTAAGAAGTTTATGTCCTCAAGATGTTGTATGCAAAGTTGCATCAAATCTGACCAATATTTTTGACCTCAAGACGTTGTAGATTTTTCATATAGATGTCCACGAGCGATGAATTGCCAACAATAACACAGATGCCATTTCAAAGTGTCTATGGAGAACAATGACAACAATGTACACAAACGTTTACGCCATCTTCATAACTCAGCTGGTCAATAACCAATGAAGTTATAATGAGGCTTTTACCTCAATACACTGCCAACAAAAAATCTTTTAGCAGGACCAGCCATGATTCAGGGACAAAGCTTTCAAAGACATCTTTTCGAATGTTTTGTAATCTGTGTTCAAGAGTTATATTTGCCTCCAGTTACGAACTGTGACTATTACATCAGCATTAGAAAGTTTGACTATCAGTTACTTTCAGTCACCTGTAAGCTTACACCTGATAGAGTTAATCAAAAACTCTTAACAGGATTGTGCCATTCAGTGGTTTAAGCACAAGAGATCTGATAAATGTATACTAAACATAAAGGCTGACCAAAACACAGTGCATTCACGAGGACCAAATGTTTCACCAGCATCCAAAGAGTTAATAGACAGTATTTTTAAAGGCTTCTTCCAGGCAGGTCTGGCAGTGATATAATTCCCTATACTAAGTAGCAGTTTAGCAGATGAGTAAATGCAGTCAATTCATTTATAAGTGATGAGCTTACAGCTTCATTTCAATGGAAAATGCCGGAGTGCAGCCTGTTGCTCCCCTGGGCTCTGAGTATGGAGATCTGCAGTCAGATACACACATCCTCTAATCCGTGTAAACACTAAACGCTCTCGCTCGGCGCTCTCTCGGGGGAAATAAACATGCTTCTGGGCTGTGAAAACATTGATTCGGTGCGCGCACACACACACACACACACGTATACTATACACACGCAGACTCACACACTCACTCATATATTCCCACTCACAGTAGCCTATATTGTCTCTCAGCTGCACACACACACAGGAAAGATGACGATTGGTTTGTTAAAGTCATGTGAGTCGCAAGATTATCAGCACTGATCATGGAACATTCGCAAAGGAAGAATGTTCACGACTCCATTTGGCAAAAAATGGCCGCCATGCACTAAGCTTCCTTGATCGCCTCACACCTCCAAAAAGCTGATTTCTCAAAGGGCTGCTTCTCGGCCGAAAGAACGCCATAGAGGCTTCTGAAATGAAAAGACCCAAACTGAGAAAATGAAAGACTGCGAGGCCCCAGACCTGCATCTCTACAAAGCGTAGAGACGGACAATTTAACTTACTTGACCTTGCCAGCTTAACTTGAGAATTTCCCCAGATATAAACATACCTGTTTTTCAGCGCGGCCCTACTTGTACAGGAGAGCTGAATCAAAGGTGTTTGCCCACTGAATGAGCGAGATGGCGAGGGCATGAAAATGCACTGAAAGTATTCAGTCTGCCTGAAAAGCCCCTTTTATAAAGATGTTCCTGCAGGAAGTCTCCCACATCCAGACACACACGTAAAATCTGAGTCCAGCAAACATTAAAGTACAAATAATCTTCAGAAGAGCTGGGACAAAGCACTAGCTGAAGCCTCAAAACAGTCCAAACAGTCCAGTGCCATGTACGCTACAGCACTTTTACACATTAGTGCTGTGCAGTGGGCGAAGATGACGCCTGTTAGACAAGCGGAAAACTCAGGGCACATTCCTGTCACAGTGTTGTAGGAATTTTGATATTGTATTCCTGAAAGAAATCACTCTTGCTCCAGTAATCCTAAAAAGTTTCTCCCCCCGCAGAAATTAGCATTTCCTTGGGTCTTATCTAGAACACTCCAGGCTTCAGAAGGAACACACTGTTTCAGTGACACACTCATGACGCTTCTACAGGGGAACAAGCTAGATTATAAAAGCTGCAGTCACGCATGGCCTGGGTCACCTCAGCCACTCGAGAACAAGCAAGGATAAACACTTAATGACTGAATAAACAAGTAAATCAAGGGCAAGCAAGGATCAACAATTAATAACCAAATAAGCAATAATAAGGAATTTATGACTGAATTCCACCAACATACAGTGCACTTCCTGTCCGGTAGAAGAGTTACACTAGTATCAGCTATAAAAGCGTATCCCACAGGATCTTCTGAAACTGCGGAGAGGGACCATGAGCCCTTTTACAACGTTTGACTGAATTTCGGCTGAATTTGCTCCAAGCTTGTTTAGTAATATTGACAAGTTCCTTTACCAGTCCCAAGTAAACATATCTTCCTTACTGCAGTAGTTATCATTTTGAAGAGAGATTAGATTTTAAATTAGAATTTTTAAATTCATTCTGAAACTGGTTGGGGTTTTGAAACTGTGGTGGGCTGACAGGATTGGGGGGGGTGGGGGGAGGTGAAACGCCAATAAACTATAACCCTCCCCACTCAGAAACTTAAGCCTGCTTTCTACATTACCACATATGCAACCCTATTTGAGAATTTCCAATAAATCTGGCTCACAGCGAAAAGTGTAAATTAAAAAATTCCAGCCACATTGCGGACTAAGATGATGGTGAACTGGGAGATTCTGCCCGGTCAGCTCTGCAGCACAGGAGTACTGCACTCACAGTCACACGCCAAGTACTAAATCACCTCTTAGACCGTGTATGATCGTAAAAGGACTCACGCGTGCACTGTTAAGAGTCGAATTATCACTGATCACTTGACAGAGTGACTGCTCAGGGCCCTGTTCGCAGGTTTAAAGCACAGGTATCCCAAAACCAGCCAATCTTTTTCATATTTCATCAGCAAGGGCATGTTTGCCATCTGGTTGCACTGACATCAGTAGGATTTGGCCTCAGTTAATGCAAGCGACTGGGACATGGAGAGGGTAGAGATGAGATAAGGTTCTGGTCGTACAGTAGATTACAGCTTCATCTGGTCTGGTCTCCACCCTTACTCTCAGGATGACACAAAATCAATACGCATTTAAACCCCCGACAGAGGTGCGATGCATCACAGTATTTAGTGATTACTGTCTAAAATAAATTGGCTTCTCCTCAAAACACTTAGAGTCTTCTCAGTTGAGTGAATGAACTGAACCTCTACAGGCCATTTGAGGAGATCAGATTGGGGTGCGAACACAAGGCCGCAGTCGGCCTGCTCGCAGACCCTATGCTTTAACGGTCTAAGCAGACTGGAGGCTTCTGAGTACCGCAAAACAATGTTCCATATTCTCTCAACTATACTTCCCATGACCATCAGCGAACAACTTCTCAATAGTGTTTAAAACACCAGCACATTACACCCAGTTTCAGCTTGGGAAAAAACATTAACACCGGATACATTCTTTTAAATCAATCCCTTAGATTCATCAAAATGCCCATTTTTTGGCATAACTATGAAACATATTTATTGTATTTTTTTCCAACAAGGACAGGCGAAAAATTCTTACTGGTCTAGCACAATTTGGGCTCTTGCGCATTTTGACTGAAACAAATTTTGGTAGATGAACGAATCAGTGAAAAGACATTATTAACCTTAATAGTCAACATCACTAATTTTCCACACATTCAGCATATTTTTTTCATCATTTATACGCAATAATGGCCATAACAATCAAAAATATGAAGGCTAACAGTGTCAATCGCTGGGTACATGATACAGCCAGCGATTCCTGCGCTGTGTGAATGGAGCTACTGCCAAGTCAGCTATGATGAGAGGACACAGGGTCGAGCAACACCAGGGTCAGTGTCAATAAAGAAAAGAACTACATGTTGATAGAAAATGGCTCCTGTGAAGCTTATTTTTGGGACTCCACTCAAGAATATATATAAAAAACAACAAGTCATCAAGGTATCAAACTAAATCTTGCCACAGCATCCAGCGCCCTGCAGCTCTCAGTCTGAGTTAATCGTCAGCATGTCAGCAACTGTAGCGGTTATAACACGTGTCAGTCGAGCGAGTGTCTTATAATAAGAATTTCGGCATTATAGTCAGTCTGTGTGGTTTTGTTTTTGAGCTTTTTATGTGAACACTTGGGAGGGGTTGGCGTCTGGATCAAAAACAGTGCTGGTTTGTTGCTAATGCCAGGGCTGTTTTTAAATCCTAGCCCATCACTGCTCAACTCCCTGTACTAAATTTCCAAAATCGCATTATCATGGCAATGAAACTTTTTCTCAACACTCTCCCCAGATCAGTTTTGATTTTCCAATTTTCTCCCTTGTGAGACTTCATTTGCCGCCTATCCTGCAGTTGTAGGTCAATATCCCGCATGCCTTCATTGCGGTTTTGTTGATGACCAACACAGTTTTCTGCGAGGCGTTTGGGCATCGTGCAAACATCGGCAGGCTGACCACCTGTTAAAAGCCACCCAGACGCCGAGGACATCAAAGTCCCTAAACAAAGCACAGGTCCCTCCTGAACCAATACGGCTTTATGTGTTGGAGGGAGATTGAGTTTGTTTTCAGTAATTCGCTGCAACAGAAAACAGCCAATATTTCCAATAACCTGGATGGAAAACAAACAAATTTTAAATCCCCAATCGTGCACATCCTGGAAGAGACGTGTCTGCAAAGTTGATGGCTGTCATGTGACCAGACTCCCGCTGCAGAATACACAAGTGCACAAACTTAAGTGTGCAGTGAAAGTCAAGTAGCTTCTTGCGTACACAAGAATATTTGACTAAATGTCTGAAAAAAATGTCATTCATTACAGAATATCTGTTAAAATATAGCACAGAAGCAACGCAGAGGTCAATGGAATTCACTGTTTTTGGGAAGACGTGTAGTTTCACATGGAATTCAATCATATTATTTTAACTTAAGGGAATTCATAACACTGGCAAATTAAACACATCAGTGTTCTTTCTACCCAATCAATGTAAAAGGAAGAGGAGGTCCTGACTCAATTGTGCAAGCCTCACTAAACCCAAATCAATGACATCATCAATCCCTAATATTTCCCCTAATTAAGGCAAAATAACTAAAAGTCAGGCAAGCCGTACACAACAAGGTTCAGTTAAAAACAGGAGCAGGAATATACCAGTTTGCTGTATGCAGTCCATTTATTTTCTGTTTATCTCCTTAAAAAATGCGATCATTGCTTAGACATGAACGAAATGCTCAAAAACTGTCAAAATCGGCTTGTAAACAACATTATTGCCGAACGGTTTTCACAGTCCAGTGAACAGACCTGGGGCCGACATCAGTTAACCATGATCCCTGCAGTCAGTACTGGTTAAATTAACACTGCCTCTGATGTCAAAAAGCACAGCTATATCCAGCCATAATGATTTACGACAAACTTCAGCGAATGCTGAAGTCACACACACTATCCATCATGCGGGTGCAAAATGTCGATTCAATTACCCATCTTATCCCAGATCAAACTGGACCTCTGTACCACCGTGTTGATAATTACACAGACAGCGATAACCTCTAACACTTAGTAACAGGTATTACCCAGCAGGTAACAGCATAACCTTTAGAGGGATCTCCTCGGCAGCTTTTATTTCCCCCAAAAATCACTACAGTTCACAAAACAACAGACACGCACGCCTTACAATAGGCTCCCTCTGGAAAGGTTTGCATAAAAAGGCCATTACAACATCAACTACTGGCACTTCACATCACTGATGACAGAGAGGGCCGAGAGCAGAAGGCTCGAACGGTGACACTGTAATTAGTCTGCGGTGTTTTGTCTGCAATTGGCATGAGTAAATACACCCACCTATCGTATCCCACATCAAGAGTGACGAAGAGCACACAGACTAAATGCCTTCTGCGAAAGACGCACACACACCCGTCCACACAGAAATGCAAGCACAGACACAAGCCGGCACACACACGGACACACACAACCAAAAAGAAGACATACTCACACAAGTAAACTCGCATGCAAACTCGCAGAAACCCAAGGAAGCTCACGCACGCACTAACGCACGTATGCACAAGCAGGCCTGTAGACACACACATATGCGCATGTCTCATAAATGTGCATGTTGTTATGATGGGTTTTTAAAACACATTGTTCCTTCACGCCGGAGACTAAGTCTAAAAAAAATCACTTTTTCGGTGCTCTCTGTGCAGTACTGTGACTGTGTGTTTAACGTGTGAACCGAGAGAGTGAGAGAGTATTAATGTGTGAACACAGGGCCATCACCGCGACAGCCGGGATTTGACCACATTAACACCCGGCTTTGAGCTGGTGATTTCCATGGGTTTGAAGTCACATGTGCGTGGTTTTGTAAGAGTCTCCGGTGTGAAAGAACGATCTGAAAATGTGTTTTAAAAACCCATTATAACAACATGGACTGCTAGCATGTACACATGCATGTACACATGGCTGAAAGAATGTTGGAAACTTTCCCTCGAGCATAAAAGGTAAAACTCTTGAATAATTGACATCTCGAGCGCCTTTGCACATCTGGGTTAGGACTTCAGAATAAGCAAAGAATTCGCTCAATCAGAAGCAGATGTTTCATGCGCCGGCGCTGAATTCATAAATATGTAGTTTTCAAACAGCTTGACCAAATTAGGCCCCGAACTCAGAAGTTCACAAAAGAGAGCAGACAGCCAGACATTGTTTGTAAAATAAATTCCCTCGGCCCCCGAATAAAAAAATGAAACACCGTCTATTCTATTACGGTTTCAGACATTTTATTACTAGTTTTTACCATTTTTATTTCCCAACTACACAAAAAAATACTTATTTTTACTGAAGGGGATATTTTAAAAATTTGGCCTCGGCCATCTTAGCGAAGGAAGCACTTCATTCTCCGGCTAGTGAGCATGCTAGATCTTTAGTGATTAGCATCGCCATTAGCATCACTGCACAGAAAAATTAGGCTCCTACCAGGTTGAGCCCCGACTTCGGTCAATTATTTGCCACCTGGTTTGGCCCCCTGTCAAGGGCCAGTTGCAAACTGAGGAGGTCATGTCTGGCCAAAGCCTTAAATTGTGAAATTTCGTATCAAGTGCTTCGGCGATGAATGTAGGGCCGTCGGACAGCGAAGCTCACAGATTATCACACCAGTGAAGTGTTGGACGGTCAAGGGACCAAAGTGGGCGCGTCGCTGCCCTACACTGTTGACTTTTGAGCATGTCGCTATCGCATGTCTCTGTCCCGCTCTCTCGCTGTGTTAACAGATACACCCATGGGCCCATTAGAGTACCACACACACACACGCACACAAGTCTAAAAACAAGGGCAGAGTTCGCAATAACGAAGCCTGTCTCAGGCTAAGCGAGACACCCATGCATAACTGAAATGCTGCTGAGGAATACTGAACTCTGTTTTTTGTCCATTTTCATTAATTTACCGCCTGTTTAAGTCAGAAATTATGCTTTGACATGGGCTTCAATTAAATACTGCAGTCATGAAGTGTAATATTTAATATTTAATTTTTTAAATATGTGTTTTATTTTTCCTCGAATGACTTTGGGGGTTAAGGACCCCTAAGATGACATCATGCAGCAGGGACATGGGCCTTGAACACAATTCAGCGCCCAACCAAAATAAAACTAAACCAAATTTCATTCGGCGATGCTGAAATATTCACCCAGGTCATGCAGCAACCTCCATGCGGCAGGTCCAGGATTACAAGAGGCGATAAAAACTGAAAGCGGCTTTTTCCAGTAAAGATGGACCCAAAACAGGCCGCTAAGTCAAGATGAACTGTGTGAATCTAGTCAGTCTGCTGAAGGAGAGACACAATTTCACAATACATTTTCTAAATGGGCCGACAAAACAACGACACGTCGAACAACATCGACTGGCCAAAGAATGTCGCGCACACTCATTTCGTTGGACGGCCTTTAGCTCTGATTATGGTGCTCATTCAGTGAGGCATTATTTTGACAACCTTATAAAGCATCAAAACATTTATTTTAGTCCACAGCTGGCAAAGATCTTGCACTGATGCCAGTAGAGTTGAACCACGCCATGAGCCCGTCTCAAACACATCTCAAAGAGTTTCAAAGGTAATGCGTTGGCCAGGTCCTGAACCAATTCCAGTCATTTAACCCCTTAGCTGTCACCTGCATTTTCTCACATTTGGCCCAGCCCTAACTAGGGCCCAGTGACAGTTATTAAGCAGTCTACTTGGCTGTAGTTTTCTCAGCTTGATTCTAGCCAATAATTTTAACAATTATTAATTGTTAATAATTATTAATTATTAATCATAAAACAGTGACCATGGGATATGTCCTCTTGCATGGTGGTATAAGAAATGTGTAGCTACACTCCGTCAGGATTAAAAGAACTGTTTCCAGCTGAAGCATATTAATCACTGAAATAATGATCCAATCATAAACTTTATTTGGTAATTAAAGTGCAAACATACACTTCTTTTTTTTGGCTGGGTAGCGTGCATCTAAGGGGTGTTGAGGGGGTGTAGTTTGACATTCTATAAGTTTACCAAATTGTTGCAATAATTATTTCAACAAAATGAGGTCAAATAATTGATTTGTCGAAATCACTGGCGAGGGGTCACTCGCGTCCTTTTGACATAAAGCGATATTAACACTTGCGCACATGAATCATTTGACGCATTTATCTCATGCTAATTCTGGAAGCTGGAGTAAAAATTCAATGCACCAGGCTCAAGGGACCTGAATTTTTAAAAACATTTCCATCTGCAAATAGCCAGGTGACCCCTCGTACGCCGCTGTGCTAAAGGACTGCAGTCCCCGAATTGCCAGCTACCATTGTCAACAGAGTCGGAAAATGAAGCAGAATGAACTTTATATTTGAAAAAGAAAAGCGGTAGGCCTACAAGTCTACTCGTTCCTGGGGTGAGGACAGGTCCGGATTTACGGTTTGTGACAGTGAACAGTATACGGACCAAACACATCGGAAAACATTGTTGCTTCATTTGGAGCTCAGTCAGAGGCGGCAACGCTCACCAGCTCACGCCGACAAGTGGAGGGAATGAATCCTCGGCTGTAACCTTCGGACAATGAATGGCGCAATCATTCCACATGGATAAATCAATGAATTCTGCAGTTATCCCGCATGTATAAATTAACAAATTCTGCAATCATTTCACATGGATAAATCAACTAATTCTGCAATCATTCCACATGGATAAATCAATGAATTCTGCAGTTATCCCGCATGTATAAATGAACAAATTCTGTAGTTACTCCACATGGATAAATCAACTAATTCTGCAATTATTCCACATGGATAAATCAACAAATTCTGCAGTGATTCCACATGGATAAAATCAATGACTTCTGCAGTTATTCCACATGGATAAATCAACTAATTCTTCAATTATTCCACATGGATAAATCAAAGAATTCTGCAGTTATTCCACATGGATAAATCAACAAATTCTACAGTTATTCCACACAGATAAATCAATGAATTCTGTAGTTATTCCACATGGCTAAATCGTCGGTAAAGCCAGACAGTGAAGACGCCACGCGCACATATCACAACTGTCCCCAATATAAACGTCACCCCACGGCTGCACTCGCTGACCTAAAAAACAACCCGGACCGTGAATCCCCCAGCTCTAACAATATGACCCTTCACATACACTGGAAAAAATGAATGAAATGAAACTGTGAACTTTTTCAGCAAATAGAAAAGATATTTTTTTCAATATCATGCATTGCTCTGGTTTAACTACTTGCGACTGTCGCCAGTGCTCCTCGCCAACCTTAATTGCGACTCACCTGGGCGACATCTGGCCAGCCAATGGTCACACAGTATTCAAAACACGTTGCCTGGTTATCTGCCTGGTGTCGCAGCGAGAAACGTTGGCCGCCCCCAAACCTGGCCCAGGGTCAACGAATTACTGTCCCGCAAGACACACAACAGCTGAAGGCAAAGGACACTATCAGAACAGTAATTCCAGTACAGATAACTTGATATTGATGTTGAGAAAATACCTTCAAATGAAAGCTTACAGCCAGAACTGAGGGTTAATCAGTGCGCATTGATATCCATTTGAAGTGAATCTGGTAACAGCTCTTAAAAATTGTCTTTCCTCCTGAGCTCATACGTCAGTACATGGGCAACAGTCAAATTTAATAATAAACTTTTTATTGAGCGTGAGTATAAGCTTCTTTGAAGACCCTCTATTTCACTCTAATTTAGATTGTGTGTGTGCACTCTCATTGTGATATTGACTTGAATCTTGTGTACTCACCCACTGTGCATGGCTAACCTCTATCAAACCAGTTAACAGAATAATCTAAATAGATTTCAATTGATTAAACTTTAATGATTTAAGGGATTTTGCACTAATGTGCACTTGACAGCGCTAATTTAAAGCAAATATGAAAGCGTGATGAAAAAGTCCCTTGGCAGAGAAGATAAACGTTTGAATTATTTATCAGTTTTAATTGACAAGGCCTCTGCGTTGTAAACGGAAACGTTTCTGATGTTCGCCGCTGATTTAAACATGATTTGTTTTTGGAAAAGTTCCAAGAAAAACAGGAGAGATGAGATGGATGCAGTTATGGAAGTAAAACCCGAACTGGAATCCTGCAGCATGGAGCAAACGCAGACTGACGCTCCAGTGTACCGTACTTATATATTTGTGCTCACAGCATGCACACACACACACACACACATATGCGCAAGCAGGCACTCAGTGTATTTTCTGTTCAGTGCTCAAGTCCTCTGAATTTACGATGATGTTGTATTGTACTGGATTAGAGGCCACAGTGGCTGTTGATTGGGTAAGAGCACCGCAGATGTTAAGGATTAAGAATGAAAACTCACCTGCTGTCCATTGAGAGTTTGCAGTACATGCACAACTGACAGTCCTAACTGCAGTACATACACAATTTATCAAATACCACATTATTTCTGACCACTAACAGGAGCACCCTGTAAAACCATTTTTATTCTTTAGAATATTTTCTTTACAATTTTACAAAGCAGTTGAGGCGCTACAAGTTTCACAAGGCAATTGAACATCCGAAACGATCTTCAAATCATGCCAGGCAGCTTAAGTAGTTAAGTTGCGTCTGCTCATAGGACACAGCAGTCAGGATTTGGATTTGATTGACTTGATTATTCTCTGACTTGTTCCTGACGGTCCATCATTACTCCTGCGCCAGATCCCAGTGTCAGTACGAGGCCACCACAGATCTCAGAGGCTCAGCCTCTGCATGAGCTGTAGATGCAGCAGTGAATATTTAAAGAAACCCTTTTCATTCTCAGCAGAAATGTTTCAACCAGGACTTCAGACTTTAACTTTTGGGTCCCTGGATTGTCCACATCTGATTTTCAGTAAACGCTGGTGGTTAGAATGGGTTTTAAGCCAGGTTTGATGCGTACCAAAATCCTCGTGGAGCTATTTGTAAATCAAAAAATTGTTCCAACAGCATTTTTTGGTGGATCATAATAATATATCGACATATCCCTTCAGTCAGAATCTAATTTGATACTACCGTCTCAGAAAGTGCCTGCATGGGATGGGTGTGTCCCAAGTATAGATACTCTCTCGGCTAGAACAGGAAAGCCCAAGATTTAGCGGTGCTATCACCTTTCGTCCATTTAAACAAGATATCCATCTCAGCCAGCAGATTATGCTGCGTCATGTGTCACAGTAAAGCAAACAAACTTTGCACATATCCTGTACATCTGTTCCTCATCAGCGCAAGGCCTCAGAGTAAATTAAGCCATAGAGACGCTCGACGCTCCATTAACTCTCAATCAAAAAACAGCAGTTTCGCCGAGGAGGTCGGGACACACCTCCAACCGCCCGACAGCGTATCAGAGCCACCGCTTCGAGGCGGCGGGAAACTCATAACAAGCAGTTTATTACTGAGAGCCGCTACTGACGTTTCTCAAAAATCAAGAAAGATGAAATGGGATGTGAAATGTCAGTCTGCAAGGGCTTTTCAGCTTTCGGCGAACTCGGACGTCTTCAGACAAGAGCGCGTCCTCTTTTGATATGATAACTAATATAAATTGTTTAAAAACATCAAACGCGGTGTAAGTGAAAGCAGACGGATGCTAATGTGCGCCATTCGACAGTGATGTACCCCAGCAACATCTGCGCTGCATGGGACCGATTACCGCCGAGGCGATCGGGGCAGTGGGCTGGTTTGGCCGGGTAAGGTCACGGCAGGAGCGGCGGCGTTATTGGCGTGGCGCGCTCCGTTTCAGCAGTTCGTTAAATCTGCAGCCCTGCGGCAGGGGGGATTGAAAACCTGCACTGCCCTGTTCGTCATGTCCGGGCGGAGACCAGTCACAGCCGAGCATGGTGAATAGGAAGGGCGGAGAGAGCCGGGTAGCAGAGTGCGAAATGAGGGAAATCGAGAGAAAAGAAAAATCAGTAAATTATTTCCAGGGATAACGGGGTTCCCTCTGGGCAGAGAAAATGCAAATAACAGATCAAAGGCAAACTGCCTGAGAGAGAGAACCAGAGACACAGAAACGCTAATCAGGGGCGGAAATTTTATCAGTCCCCCCCCCCCAACACACACACGCGCATACACACACACACACGCACACACACGCACATGCATACACACACACGCATGCATACACACACACACATACACGCACGCAGAGGACAGTGATTAACTGATCGCGGATTTAAACGCTCCCCATCTCAGAATGCCACGATTCTTTCACAAACTTCACCATGTTATTCACGCAGAAACCCACTGTCCAGCAAATGCCAATAAATAACAGCGTGCAGACTCATACATACACACATACACACTGCGCATACAGTACACACACATACACACTGTAAATATGTGCACACATCCCCCTCCCTCTCCCCGTAAATCCCCAGGGAGTGGATACTCCGGGGGGGGGTGTCTCTCGCTGCATTGTGTCAGGTTGACCTGTGTCTTGTTTGCCATTTTGTGGCTGATTCATTTGTTTAAGCAGCGGTGAGAGGGAGTGGATGTAGGCTGCTCCTCTGATAGTGGCTTTGACACTCTGCTGAAATAATAACCCTTATTATGGAGGCGGCGACAGCACCTCAAAGCCCTGATTAATGGAGCGTCTGTGTGTGCGTTCCTTCTGCAATCCTCAAAGAGAGAGAGAGAGAGAGGCTGCAATAACCCTTCAGCCAGTGTCCTTATCTTTCCTTCATTTCACAAATAAAGACATAAATGTCAGTCTCAACTCAATTATTTTGGACTTAAAACCTTATTTCTACTACATTTTTGCTCAACCAGACAAAAGTTCTCCCAGTGAGGTGAGGTAACAGGACTCATTTCGAGATCTTCAGAGGATAACCTTGGAACTGGACAGAACATGTTCATAGTTCTATCGGGGAAGTTGTTGTTCATCACTTTTGTCCCTATAAAGAAGTTCGTCGTTAAGGTTATACGTCACTCATTGGGCGTTTTTTCTTGTTGGTAAAACGCAGTATTAGGGTGGTAGGCACGATCGATGAAGTCGTCACATCTGCTCTCGCCGTGTCGCTTGAGACTAATCTTTCCCCCAGTGGAATCACTGCGTAGATCTCTGTTCTTGTGTTTGCGCTCTAAGACACGCCAAAAAACTGTATCGGAGAAATGGCCGTACATTTTAGTGTATAATCTTTCTGTTACACATTCCTGTTTCTCCATGGCTCTGCCAAGACTTGAGGTAAATCTTTCTCATCTTTAACGAGAACTCATTGCTTCATTATTTCACTGTTTACCTTAAACATCTCGCCATGTAATTTTAATTAATCACTAAATCATTTCCCCTTGTTTATGCAGTGGGATTTTGGGGAAATAGATGGCTTAATTTTAGGAAGAAACTAAACGATCAGTGTCAGGCTTTTGAGGGAAATATTTCCCCTGCAGTTCTTCGGTCAGTTTAACATTATTCAAGGATTAGCATCACACCCATTGGTCCTCTTTGTCAAGCTTTGTTTCTGTCAAGCCCTGCATGAATAAAAGATCCGATCGTAACTCGAACACATTTTTGGGGCTCTTTCCCGAGTCCTTTTGAGAGCCGTCACTCAATAATGACACTGCGGCTGGCACCAGAATTGATCTAATTCACTCTGTTTTCCACTCAAGTCAGTGGCAGCATTTTTACATTAAACAGTTAAATCAATTATTTCTCTGACAAGAACATTTTAAACATGAGCATTTTTTTGCTCGTCTTACTCTCTTCCTGTGGGTGTGTTCGTTAAGTTACGGTGATATGTGGATGGGGGAGAAATGTTAATAAGACAAGATAGGAGCATTTCCCTGGGTGGACGAATCTGCCTCCATACGTTGTTGACTCCAGCTCCAAATTTTTTTTTTTTTTTTAAAGATTATTTTTTTGGGAATTTATTCCTTTATTTCACAGTTATACGGTGTAGAGCAGGGGTGTCAAACTGACCCGTAAACGGGCCAAGAGGCCGCAGGTTTTCACTCCAACAATGCAGAAGCGCACCTGATACAACTAATCAGTTGTGCAGGCCTGGATCAGTTGATTAAATCAGTGCTTTCAGGTGAGCTTCTGCTTGGTAGGATTGAAGACCTGCTGCCTCTTGGCCCGTTTATGGGTCAGTTTGACACCCCTGGTGTAGAGAAACAGGAAGGTTGGGGAGAAAAATGGGGGAGGCCAAGCAGCAAATGACCTGAGCTGGAATTGAACGCAGGTCGCCGCAGGGAGGACACAGCCTTTGTGGTACGTGCGCTCGGACCGATGAGCCACCGGGGCGCCCCTCCAGCTCAAAATTTTACAACATGGTGGCACCTGAAAAACTGAGCTTCCATGGTAAAATGCTTTTCTTCAAGGCAGAGCAAAGTCAAAGACTGACATCACAGTGACTTAGTCCATAGTTTTTTACGCAGTCTGTGGTTCCGACCCCGGCAGAATCAATTAAAATGACAAAAAGTAAAACGGTCTGAGGCACTGGACTGTAGAGAGGAGCTCAGTGAGGGAAGGCCGGACCAATCTGATGTCCTCCTGGTCAAACGGAATGAGGCACCCGCTGGAGATGAAGCTATTCCCGGCTGTCAGAGCGATGATGCTGTCCGGTGATTTATGACCATATCTCTGCAGCGCCTACAGGCACCCAGCATTGTTTGCCCTCACGTTGCCCCGTTTGACCATCTCGCACAAAGACACAGGCAAAACAGTCAAAAGCCAGCGGATTTCACCCTTTCAGAGCGTGGTCTTGTGATGCGAGGTGACGCGTTTAGATTGCAGAGCCAAATGGAGCAAAGCCTGAAGCGAAAATGAAATAGGCCGGCGTGTCAGTGATGGAGCGCTCCTGGTATTTGTGTTTATTTATGTACCCTCATACCATGACAGACGCCGGCTTTTGAACCTGATGTTGGCAACAACAGCGATGGTCCTTTTCTTCTTTGGCCTTTAGATCACAACTTCCAGTATTGCCATAAAATTTGAACAGTTGACAGGTCTGACAGCAAAGCACGTTTCAACTGTGTACCAGTCAATTTCAGATGAGCTTAAGCCCAGAGAAGACGGAGAGGTTTCTGATGTCGGCGTCCTCTGTGCCTTCTTCACCTTTATTGTAGGATTCAATGAGATACGATGTTTGTTGGCAACAGTTTTCGAAAGTAGTTCTTGCTCATGTGATTATATTTATCTCAACAGTTTTTTTTCCCCAAGTAGCGAACCCAGACAACAAGATGCTTGTAAACAGCTTGACATTTTTTTGGACCCTCCTTTCATATTCAAGCATGATAATGTCATATTTTCAACACTATTTTTATCATTCAAGCACTTCCAAAGTCTCACTGTGTCCCTTAAAGCCTTTTTAGAGCAGACTACAGGCCTCAAATCCAGAATGAACATGCAGTCCAAGGAATACAATGATGCTGAAAATGTAAAACATGAAATATTTTGTCTTGCACCCACACTGGGTTTAAAGTGCTTGAAAGTCTGAAAAAAAGATTCAGCGATTTAATATTTTCCTATTTTTCACAATAAATTCGGTTACCATGGTAACCATTTTGTATTTTCACCAATCTGACCCTGTGGTATGATGATCTAATAAGTCAAACTATCGAAAAAAAAAAACATGATGGCTTGCAATTATTAACCCTTTTCTTAGGATTTTGCAATTCAAGATGACTGCCACATAAAAAATGGATTTTCTCCAAAAATTCCCAACAGATTTTTTTTTGCATTTTCTTCATCTGCTCACTAAGACCTACAAAATGACACAGGTCTTGTTTCAGTATTTATTTTTCAGGCTTTCAAGCACTTTAAACCCAGTGTGCACCGTTCCCAAATTAATACAGGTAAATGATCATTTATTAATCACTGCTTTCATTTTTACACATGCATTATCTATTCCATCTGAACTCTTTTGGACAAAAGGCTTACAGTTTAATGATAAAACGTGAGGTCCCACATTTGTAGCATCTTTTTCAGTGCAGTGTGTCTTTAGTTGATAGACATCCAAATTCCTTCATCAATTTATCAACGAGGAATGCTTTAGCATTTACGCACGCGGCTAAGAAGCTCTTTGTTAAGTTCGTCGTGTGAGAAATTGTAAAGACGGCTTTCAGAGAAAAGAACTTTCATTGCTCAAGTACCTCGCTAAATGCTCTCTTTAATCATTCTTTTCTCTGAATTTAACTTTCACAAAACTGCAATTATATAGGCTCCAGATGCCGCATGCTCTGTTACTCAATGCCTCTATTATCCTGACGTCTCCGCACACAGAACAAGGCTCGCAGCCTTTTGCAATGTCTTTTCACATGCAGTGTCTACATTCCTCTTCAAAAAAATTCATCAATAGCTTCTTTTTCTCAACTAAAGAAATATACATACAGTACATAATCGTCCCTTCTGTAATATTGGTACCCTTGGAAAATAGAAGCTACAAAGGCTACGGAAAAATGTGGTTGCTATTAATCTTCCCAATCTTTCATTCAAAATATTAACAAAAAATCTAACCTTGTATTTAAATAAAATGATTTATAGAGAAGAAAAATCCTCGTCATGAAATTTATATCCCAACCCCCCCCCCAAAAAAAAGAAATAGAAAAATTGTGTGCCACAATCATTGGCATCCTTAAAAATGTTATATGAAAAAAGTTTTTTTTTTTTTTTTTTTAGTTCAGCGTGGTGAACTTTGTCAAGTCTTGGTTTTGGGCAATTTCGCCCTATCGGCCTCAAGGTTTGTTGTGGAGTGTATCGATGCTTTTCTGTTCACGACGGTTTAAAGGAGTGCTCATCTTCATTATCATTCTCTCTCTGTTGATTCAAACCATTTTACCCATCCACATCACACCACCCTTTATCAACAAGATACTTCTGTCCACAGAACTGACAACTGACGCTCGCCAGGTGTGTTTTTGCACCGTTCTGTATAAACTCCTCAAGCTCTAGTGCACGAAAACAGCCAGGTGATCAGGAAGTGTTCGTTAAACTCAAACCAGAACCACAGCACAGTCAAAATCACTGAGATCACAACCTCTTCCTGTTCTGACGCTTCATGTGCTCATTAACTTCCTGTATCTGCATAGTCTTACGCACTGAAATTCCGCTGCATGATTGGTTGACTGGATTTCTTCATGAATAAGCAGATGTACCTCCTGATAAAGTGTGAAAGTATCTTAATGAATACATACTAACAAACTTTCATTCTACTACATACTACTTTTTTTAAGAAATGGAAAAAAGCAAGACGATGAAATTAAAAGGTTGTGACCCCTCTGAATTTCCCTCTTTTCAATACCATAGAATAAGAGAATAAAGCATAACTGTGAAAGGAGCTGTGTTATGACGGCTGCACATGCACAGAACTTTGAACGAAGCAAATCTGTTCAACTGCAAGTTAAAATCTAGAGGGAATTTTTCTTCCAGGATTGTTGGTGATGGAAACCAGCTTACATTCCTCGTATCTCTTAGCTAAAGATTGAAATAGCGCTTCAAATCTTTTATTAATCAAATTACCAAAAAAAAGCTCCAGAACATAAAAAGTATAATGCCGGAGTAACTAAAAAATATTAATGCAATGCAAAATGAAGAGAGACTGGCAAAGATGAAATCAGATTATGATTTGAAATCAGATCATGCATATTCACTTTCTTAGGGTGTAAGTTCTGAGCATGTGCAGTAATCGTGGCACAGCTGCTTTAAAAAACAGTTCACTCTCAGAGCCAGGACCCCTCAACTCTCTGTTCCTTTATTCACTATGACACACACAGACAAACAACGTGCGCGCGCACACGCACACACACACACACACACACACCACCACCAATCCTACAAGCCCCCCTCATAAAACACTGAAGATAATTTCACAATTCAGACATCAAACACATTAAATTGAAGGCCTGTGTTTAGCCATGCCGGGAGCAGCATGTACATCTATGTAAGTATCTGACTGTTTGCATAATAGATTATACATTAGCATTTCAGCTCATTCCTCTGTCTTCTCCGAGCCTGGGAGAAGAATACCGCATGCATATCAGATCAGCCAGCCCTCCATTTCACGCCATATATTATTTCAACAATCTGAAGGAAAAAAAATCGTAATTTGCATGAAATTGCTTAATTAAAATACAGTCACTTTGAGGGTATTAATTTCTTTGTCTGACAGACGAACGCGCTTTTTAAAAAGCCAGGCGCAGGAGACGGTGATGCTCCGTCAGACGGAGAGGCCCTCGGGGAGCGGGGAGAAGATGATAGTCGTCCTCCGCGGCTTTGGCGGTAAGGGCTGTGTTCGCGCATGTGCGCCGGAGCGGTAAATGAACCGGCGGATGCGGTGGACGCTGGAAGGAGACACTCGGACTCTGAGCCGACAGATATTCTGAGGAACGGCCTCTGCGGCTGCCTCCATTCATCCAGAATTTTACTCCGGTGTCAGCAAGTGTTCGCCCTCGTGTGACGAATTTATCATCCAGTACAAAGACGAGCCTGAGCTCAGCAATACTCTGTGATGTTCGTCACCGGAGCGCTTCAGTGTAATTCAGAGCACTTGAGTTTGACGAACGGTTTTCCTTGTCCGCGAAATAAGCATAACCCCCAGCATACAATGAGATCCACAAGTGTTTGGACAGCTTGTGATAGGCCAATTATGTTTTTTCTTTGGCTTTGATCACAATAAAACATGAAATGGAAATTATGCCTGAGAATGTAAAGTTTACAATTTTAAATTAAAACGTCCAATTTACTGGTTGTATCTGCAGGTTTAATTTCAGAAGCTGCTGCTTATGTGTCTGTGAGCTGCTCATGCATGTGTGAACTGAATTGCTTGTATGTGTGTGTAGTTATGTGTGTGTTTGTGTGTACATGTGCTGCCTGTGTATGTGTGAACTACAAGTGTCTGTGTGCACTGCTCATATGTGTGTGAACTGCTTGTATGTGTATGTGTGTGTGTGTGTGTGTGTGTGTTACTGCTGCATACATAATATGGATGCTGATTATGATTATAGTTATTCAATATGGCAATCGATCTACTGATGAATATGATGACAAATATTGAAATATAATCCTCAACAATTCAAAGTAGTTATCTTGCGAAAAGTATTGCTGACAAAACGCATTGGAATAGAACTTTGAGAGGAAACCTCACAGAAAGTTTACTGTTCATTCGTATCCTTGAGAGAAAGCTTCGGCCGAGCACGAATACGCAGGACTGAATTTACAGTACACTGAATAGGCCTACTGTCCCAGACGCACCTTTGCCTTTTCGTCTGAAATATCACAGGGATCTCCGTAGCGTTAGCTTTTGAATCACTGCGGAGGCGCGGAAGGAGAGAGCAGAGAGGTGAAGAGAATCGCCTCAGTGCGACGGCCCTTTTCACACAGACGCTGCTGTTATTCCGCACATGTAAAAGCACAGCCTGGGCTCTTGTGGGGAGAGAGGACACGGAGCGGCCAGCTGTCAGACGAAGAGGAGAACACAGTCTCATACTCATACTGCGCAGCGTCACTGCAAACAGCAGTCTCTCACTGACTCACTGTGTGCTCACTGCACACTGCGCTCTAATGTCCTGACACACTGTACTCCCACTGTACTCTCACTGCACTCGGTGTAGTGTCTGCACACAGTACCCTCTCACCGCAGCATACTGCACTCTCAGCGAGGAGCGGTATACTCCATGCACGCTGCACTGGTTATCAGTACTCACTGCTCTCTCACAGAAATCTCTGCTTTTCACATCACTACTCTCTCACTCATACTGCATACTGCACACTGTGGATTCACCAATTACCGTCCCCCTCGCCACACACACAAACACAAATCCTTTTAGGTTTATTATTTTTGAGAATCTATGTATTGAGACTCCGGTCGGAGTCCCTGAGCTTTTCGTTTTTCAGTCTATAATTTCTCAGTGGGAGGAAGAACAGAGAGAACGAGAGAATGAGGAGAGAGAGAGGTAAGGAGTGTGTATAAGAGTGAGAGCAGGAGAGAGAGGGAAGGAGTGTGTATAAGAGTGAGAGCTGGAGAGAGAGGGAAGGAGTGTGTATAAGAGTGAGAGCAGGAGAGAGAGGTAACGAGTGTGTATAAGAGTGAGAGCAGGAGAGAGGGGTGATGAGTGTGTATAAGAGGGAGAGGTGGAGTGAGAGAGGTAAGGAGTGTGTATAAGAGTGAGAGCAGGAGAGAGAGGGAAGGAGTGTGTATAAGAGTGAGAGCTGGAGAGAGGTAACGAGTGTGTATAAGAGTGAGAGCTGGAGAGAGAGGTGATGAGTGTGTATAAGAGTGAGAGCTGGAGAGAGAGGGAAGGAGTGTGTATAAGAGTGAGAGCAGGAGAGAGAGAGGTAACGAGTGTGTATAAGAGTGAGAGCAGGAGAGAGAGAGGTAACGAGTGTGTATAAGAGTGAGAGCAGGAGAGAGAGAGGTAAGGCGTGTGTATAAGAGTGAGAGCAGGAGAGAGAGGTAACGAGTGTGTATAAGAGTGAGAGCTGGAGAGAGAGAGGTAACGAGTGTGTGTAAGAGTGAGGGCTGGAGAGAGAGGGAAGGAGTGTGTATAAGAGTGAGAGCTGGAGAGAGAGGTAACGAGTGTGTATAAGAGTGAGAGCAGGAGAGAGAGGTAACGAGTGTGTATAAGAGTGAGAGCTGGAGAGAGAGAGGTAACGAGTGTGTATAAGAGTGAGAGCTGGAGAGAGAGAGGTAACGAGTGTGTATAAGAGTGAGAGCAGGAGAGAGAGAGGTAACGAGTGTGTATAAGAGTGAGAGCTGGAGAGAGAGAGGTAACGAGTGTGTATAAGAGTGAGAGCAGGAGAGAGAGAGGTAATGAGTGTGTATAAGAGTGAGAGGTAACGAGTGTGTATAAGAGTGAGAGCAGGAGAGAGAGAGGTAAGGCGTGTGTATAAGAGTGAGAGCAGGAGAGAGAGAGGTAACGAGTGTGTATAAGAGTGAGAGCTGGAGAGAGAGAGGTAACGAGTGTGTATAAGAGTGAGAGCAGGAGAGAGAGAGGTAAGGCGTGTGTATAAGAGTGAGAGCAGGAGAGAGAGGTAACGAGTGTGTATAAGAGTGAGAGCTGGAGAGAGAGAGGTAACGAGTGTGTATAAGAGTGAGAGCTGGAGAGAGAGAGGTAACGAGTGTGTATAAGAGTGAGAGCTGGAGAGAGAGAGAGGTAACGAGTGTGTATAAGAGTGAGAGGAGGAGAGAGAGGAAACGAGTGTGGATAAGAGTGAGAGGTGGAGAGAGAGAGGTAACGAGTGTGTATAAGAGTGAGAGCAGGAGAGAGAGAGGTAAGGCGTGTGTATAAGAGTGAGAGCAGGAGAGAGAGGTAACGAGTGTGTATAAGAGTGAGAGCTGGAGAGAGAGAGGTAACGAGTGTGTATAAGAGTGAGAGCTGGAGAGAGAGAGGTAACGAGTGTGTATAAGAGTGAGAGCAGGAGAGAGAGAGGTAACGAGTGTGTATAAGAGTGAGAGCAGGAGAGAGAGAGAGGTAACGAGTGTGTATAAGAGTGAGAGCTGGAGAGAGAGGTAACGAGTGTGTATAAGAGTGAGAGCAGGAGAGAGAGAGGTAACGAGTGTGTATAAGAGTGAGAGCAGGAGAGAGGTAACGAGTGTGTAAAAGAGTGAGAGCAGGAGAGAGAGAGGTAACGAGTGTGTATAAGAGTGAGAGCTGGAGAGAGAGAGGTAACGAGTGTGTATAAGAGTGAGAGCAGGAGAGATAGAGGTAAAGAGTGTGTATAAGAGTGAGAGCAGGAGAGAGAGGTAACGAGTGTGTATAAGAGTGAGAGCAGGAGAGAGAGGTAACGAGTGTGTATAAGAGTGAGAGCAGGAGAGAGAGGTAACGAGTGTGTATAAGAGTGAGAGCAGGAGAGAGGTAACGAGTGTGTAAAAGAGTGAGAGCTGGAGAGAGAGGTAACGAGTGTGTATAAGAGTGAGAGCTGGAGAGAGAGGTAAGGAGTGTGTATAAGAGTGAGAGCAGGAGACAGAGAGGTAATGAGTGTGTATAAGAGTGAGAGCTGGAGAGAGAGGTAACAAGTGCGTAAAAGAGTGAGAGCAGGAGAGAGAGGTAACGAGTGTGTATAAAAGTGAGAGCAGGAGAGAGAGAGAGGTAACGAGTGTGTAAAAGAGTGAGAGCAGGAGAGAGAGAGGTAACGAGTGTGTATAAGAGTGAGAGCTGGAGAGAGGGAAGGAGTGTGTATAAGAGTGAGAGCAGGAGAGAGAGGGAAGGAGTGTGTATAAGAGTGAGAGCAGGGGAGAGAGGTAACGAGTGTGTATAAGAGTGAGAGCTGGAGAGAGAGAGGTAACGAGTGTGTATAAGAGTGAGAGCTGGAGAGAGAGGTAATGAGTGTGTATAAGAGTGAGAGCAGGAGAGAGAGAGGTAACGAGTGTGTATAAGAGTGAGAGCTGGAGAGAGGTAACGAGTGTGTATAAGAGTGAGAGCAGGAGAGAGAGGGAAGGAGTGTGTATAAGAGTGAGAGCAGGAGAGAGAGGTAACGAGTGTGTATAAGAGTGAGAGCTGGAGAGAGAGAGGTAACGAGTGTGTATAAGAGTGAGAGCTGGAGAGAGAGGTAATGAGTGTGTATAAGAGTGAGAGCAGGAGAGAGAGGTAACGAGTGCGTAAAAGAGTGAGAGCAGGAGAGAGAGGTAACGAGTGTGTATAAGAGTGAGAGCAGGAGAGAGAGAGGTAACGAGTGTGTATAAGAGTGAGAGCTGTGTGTGTATGCGTGTGTGTGTGTGTGTGTGTGTATACACTCTAAAGACATGTTTCTTTCGTGTGGCAGATTGTGCTTGTTCTTTCTCATATTTGAAAATTCAGCACTTCTACAGTTTCAAAAGCATGGCGATAAAAGCTGCCACAAAGTTCAGAATTTAGTTTGCTCAAGGAAGTCCTCTTGATTTGGAACGATGGTAAAACACACCTGCGCACAAGAGAAAATGTTGCATTTTCTGTTTGTTTTTCAAGATTGATATAGATATATGATGTGGGTAATTGATTAGAGACACTGAATATCAGAAACATATCCTACTTTTCTTACGGAACACTGATTCTCACCAGAAAAGAGGTCTTTTTGTTCGGTGAACACAAAACTATTTCAAGTAAAGAGATCATTTTTCGTGACTCTAATTACCATGACTGCAAATACTGCCGATACTTTACAGCATTTTAACAGCCAGGTGAAATTAAAGTTACAGAATCTTCTGCAGAAAATGCACATGTCAATAGAGTATCCGTATTTTCTACATTTTTATTGTGAGGAATAAGCCATTTTATTGACAGAGTATTTTATAAACCCATTAGGAATTTCAGAGAAAAAACTGAAACCTTGAATTCAAGACTGGAGAGACCTCATTATGTTGTTTGAAGAAATTAAAACTCATATAGTCAATAAATAGCATGCATGAATATAATCCTATAAAAAAAATCTAACTATTTTCATGTTGAGCGTGTTATTACATTTGGGGGAAATATTCTGGGGTCTAACAATGTGGAAACAAACTTCATAAAATCTTAAAGTGTCAGATGTAATTAAAGTTTTTGTTTGTCCATGACAATGAGCAAGAATATTGCGGAGAGCTGAAATTAATGAAAGGTGTTTCTCAATAATTTATGCCTCAGGAGTCTGGCTTAAGCCGGACCAGCGCAGCATTAATATCCTTTAAAGAAGCGTAATGCTGCATATCATGCATATTGATAAACTGTACGTAAATATGGGCGAAACTGAGGAAGAAAATTAGCTTTGATGTCGTACTGAGGAAGCCCATGCCTGGAATGTAGCCTATTTGAATTTAAATATTAATATCATTATGATACTGAAGGATATGTAACTATGATATTTTATTGAGGAGATTTTAAAAATGCATGTCCTCCGCTCCTCTTAATAAAAAAAAGCTGCCGTTACTTTTAAGTAGGTTGAGGGATTTTAGTCTTTGGGGTCGGTGTTGCGCAGCTCATCAGAGGTCAGTGTGCGATTCGTCTGTGGCAGCGCTCGCCGCGGTCTATTCCTGAGCGCAGACTCATGTGTGCGCGCATAGTTGCCCTTATTATAGAGCAGTTGACTGAGATATGTGCGATTAAAAACGTGTGCTCGTACTGTAGAATTTCCCCCGACGTTTATGGTAACCTTTAGGGTGAGAAACGCCTGGGTATGCTCAGGAAACCGCGGCATTAACAGCCTTTCGAAAAGAGAAGATGAAAAATCGTTGCGCCGCGCATCTCAGATAGACCTGGTGCGGCATTTGAAGTCGTTCTGTTTTTCTTCCCGCAATAACACAAAATTAAACCTGGGTCTGACGCCCCGCCAACCGCTCAGCGCCTTCTGCGCACATCCCTGCCTGAACTCTTAATTATCTTCTGTTTGCCTTTGATAATCCCAGACCAAGCCCTTCAATAATGAAGTCACTGAATCATCAGTGAGGGTAAAAACAATGGCGCCGCCGCGGATACATCACCGGCGCATTATAAATAATGAACGATGCGCGCGTAACGCAGACGGGCCGAGTTTATGAAATGGGTTGTACGAGCGGATTAAAGTACAACTATTATTACTTTCATTTTGATGTAGAGCTGGGGAGTAATGTCACATTTGCAAAAGAAGGAATCTTTTCCGTGAGGCATTATAAAATCTCATTTACATTAGAAGAAAAGTCGCGTCAATGGTCTTGTATTATTTTGAAAAAGATTTTCAACAAACGAAAAGGGGAAAAAAAAACCTTTCAATCGGCCTTCTGAAATCATTGGGCAGCCGAATAAAGCATCATTTTTGAAAATGAAGAATTGATACGCATTAAGTCTGTGTGTTTTTGTGTGTGCGCGCGGGCGTCCGCGCACGTTGGCGTGTGTTAACATGTTCGCACAGGGGCGCAATCTAATCTAACTCCCTTAAGTCGCGGACAAGCCAAAAAGCAACCCCCACTCACCCACCCACCCACACACACACATACACACACACACACACACATACATACATACTCACGAAATTACTGATTGTTTTTGAATGGTTCTGACGTAAAAGGAAGGTAGTAAAGAAGTGAGAATAACTTTGTTTTTGTTCTGGATAGTTCTCAGGCTGAGGACATGTTGTGATACAATGATTAGCAACAATATTAAAACCACTGACCAATGAAGTGAATCAAATTGTCTTATTGCAATGGCACATGTCAAGAGGTGGGATACACTGGGCCGCGAGTAAACAGTCAGTCTGTGAAGGTATTGTGCTGGAAGCAAGAAAAATGAACAAGCGAAAGGATCTGAGCGACATTGACTGAATTGTGATCACTGAGGAACTGGATCAGAGCATCTGATAATGCGCTTTGATGAGAGTTCCAGTCTACAGTGGTTACTACCCAGCAAAGGTGGTTCTAGGAAGGAGAACCAGAGAACCAACGCTCATGAGGGCCCGAGGCTGAGTGAAGCATTAGGGGAACATCCGATCTAACAGAAGAGCTGCGGTAGATCAAAGTGCTATAAGAGTTCATGTAGGGCTGAGAGGGAACTGATAGAACCCAAAGAGCATTGTAGCTCGCTGCGTCACCCTGGACGGGTCGCTACGCCCATACTGACCCCTGTCCACCATCGAGAGTATCTACTGTCCGCACGTGAGCGTCAGAACTGACCATGAAACAATGCAAGAGGACGGTCCAGTCTGATGAATCATATTTTCTTTTAACGTCACGTGGATGGCCGAGTGCATGTGCGTCGCATACCTGGGGAAGAGTTGGCACCAGGATGCATTATGGGAAGAAGGTCAGCTGGCGGGGCAGTATGATGCTCTAAGCAATGTTCTGCTGGGAAACCTTGGGTAGCATCATTCACACAAAACACCGACCGAAACATCGCTGCAGACGAACTACAGCCCTCCTGGCGTCGGTTATTCCCTGATGGCAGTAGCTTCATTCAGCAGGATTATGTATCCAGACACACTACAAAAGAAAAGTTCAGGAATGGTATAACATAAAAAAGATACTCAAAGTGCTGACTTACAGGTCCCACCTCACAATTAATGGGACTTACAGAATCTGCTACCGATGTCTCAGCGCCAGATACCACAGGACACTATTAGAGGTCCCGCACACATCAAGCCTCGACCAGTCAGAGCCTGTTTTGACAACCGGAAGGTCTGCACAACATCAGGTGAGTGGTTTTAATGTAGTGGCTGTTGGGGCCTTCATTATGTCTAAACTGTGGAGTCCTAATTGGCAATTTTCCATGTCAAACCAAGAATATACTGATGAGAATTAGAGGTAGAAATTGAAACAGGCGACCCAATTATTGCGTCTGACGGCAGCACTGACCCCTGGGTCAGGACAATGGCGGCAATCAGCCAATCAGGAGGCAGAAGAGGGTATGAATGGCACAGAGGAGTGAGGACAATCGCACGGGGAAGAGAATTTAAACAATCTGACGCAGTTATCTCATATTGAACAATTAAGCAAAGAAATGGGATTTTATGGCATATTTTTCAGATGCAATAAGGGTGTCTGATTCGAACGGGCAAAAAAGCAATGTTCATCTGGACTGAAAAGGATCGTAACATTAAGAGGGGAAATTAGCATGGAAATACAGGCTAATCTTCCCTTCACTGGGTTCAATTTTAGATGCCGCACTGCCAGGATCAATTTCTTTTGCACAACATACATATTCAGCTTTCAAAGACTTTAGGTGTTAAACGCATGGTGCCCAAACTCACACCTTTGTCCTTCGTTTTTCTGTCACTGCAAAATTGAACTGTTTTTACGAGATGAAAAGGAGCTTTGTTGCATTCAAAAAAAGTAAATATATTTCTACTCTTGAAATGGATTAATTTAGATGTCCAATGTACTGGGCACACACCATCTATTTAATGGTTTTGAGATTAAATGGCTTTATAAATACCATGCTCTCACAGGGCAGCATTTCTTTTTTGATAATTTCATTAAAATAATGTATTTATACAGCACCAATGATGAAATATTGGTCTTTGCAGTTTCCCTGTTTTCAATGCTTGGGGTAAACCGGCTGAAATCTAAGAGAGTATTTCTGTGAATTAAGTTTCACTCTTACATCCATTGTGATAATTCAGTGGATACCCCTCAAAATTGCAGAAAGCAAATTGTCCAAACTCTTCATAGCCGGATCAACAAAATGGTTCTTATATTCACTGAGAGCGACGCTGAGGACCTTCAGTCGGACCTCTGGATGGGCATCTGTCCTGCAGAGGGATCAGGGATTACAGAGGGATCGTGTAAACTCCGTTCTCGGTTCAGCTCTGACAGACCAAAGAGAATCAATCTGACCTGAGCTCATAATCCTCTGCTTTATTGCTCAATCAATAGCAGCTCTCAGACACGAGAAGAGCAGACGAATTATTATTATTATCATCATTTTTATTATTATTTTCTTATAGTCTTTGAGACTTAGATTTTTGAGAGAAGGTTAAGACAATCTTTCTCTTGGAGTCGCCTGGATTAGCAGTAAACCTGTGTTTTGGGGATTAGCCGTCTCAGTAAATTTATGAAGACCTGCTGAAACATGACTCTAAGGGAACTACAGCGATGAGTCACACATATTTAGTTATGCGTAGGGCAACATATAGGATAGTGACTGTTATGGCATCTTTGAAATCACGAGACCATAATCTGATTCAGATTTTAATTTGTTTGTGTTGTTGCAGATTTACCCATTCCCTTCATTTTAACTGGAAACCAGTTCATAACCTCTGCCAGGGAGGTTATGTTTTAACCCGTCTGTCTGTCTGTCTGTTAACAGGATAACTCAAAAGTTGGCTCGAAATTACGTAGGGTGGAAGGTGGCAGTCCAAGGATGAGTTGATTTAATATTGGAAGTGATCAGGAACATATTCTGGATTCTAGATCCAGAAGAACCAGTAATACTGACATATGGGGTGGCAGCGGTATGGGCTCTACTGAGAGCCCTTCTAGTTTGTTTACCTTTGAGAGTCCTCTTCTCTCCTGATTGGCCCTCACAGTTCGATGTTATACTCAAAATGAACTGATGAAGACCAATAAAATCTGCAGATTCACAAAATTGCCAGCATTTGACACAATAACCTTCCTTTTGAACTTATAGTTCCCAAAAGTTACAATTTGCTACACGTCAAACTTTTCACAAGTTGTTATACCTGGCGAAATCCTCTTGCGCAGTAACATTACGCCGTGAAACTCATTTCATGGACAGTGAGCTGAAAGCCATTCTTACAGTTTCCTTTTGCAAAGCAAAAATTATGCAGAGAAAAAAGCTAATTATGAGCAGAGTGGCTGTAGGGACGAGGGTTTGATGTATTGCCTATAATCTATAGGGCGCGGAAACCCCTTATGGACCGCGGGTTTGAATTTAAAATGGGTTCCCCTGGCCGTCAGAAAAGGGTATGAAATCTCCTGTTAGATCCAGCTTGCTTCTCCTTGGCCATTATATAGGGAAGCCCCGCCCTTTGGGATCAATTACGTGACCACAGGCTCGTGCAGGAGAAGACGTGTCGCGATTATACTTATCGTCCTCTCCCAGGGTACCTCCGCACAGACAGCGTTTGCCTACCACGGCTATTTATCAGCACGCAGAACTCTAAAGGTCAGTCGCTTGTTTTACAAGAGTCCTTTAGCCCACGGAGGGTCAGAGGGAGAGAAACAATTGTTCTTCGTTGAGGCTGGCGAAGAAATTCGCTTTCTGGGCTGAGCCTGTTGTTCTCGAGGGAATTTTCCACGGTCAGCGCGTTCTGTCTTGAGTTCTGTCGTTGTCTTCAAGTGACAAGAACCTGTCTGATGCACAACTGGGTTTTAATAACTAGAAATGTATTTACTGCTCACTTCAGGTTTTCATCGGGTTTTTATGATGAAGATGATGGTTACGAAGGCGAAGTCGACGATGAGGGGATTCTAACGGCACAGGGTGCGTTCAGAAGCGGAGAGATCTGTCTGTGCACTGGCTACTTGATGATCGCAGTATGTTTGCCAGTTTCCACTGCGCACTGTGTGGGCGTAACTACCACCTGTCAATCAGGAATGAGGACGAATCACAGGGAAGGGCTCACCGTTCAACTCAAAAGCACGGACCAATCCGTGATTATGTCCTGATTTTATGGTCCCCGGCCATTCTCTCCATACCTCTGTCGCTCAATCACCCCTCCCTCTCTCCGTATATCTCTCACTCAATCACCCCTCCCTCTCTCTCCCTCTCTCCATCATTCTCTCACTCAATCACCCCTCCCTCTCTCCATCACTCTCTCACTCAATCACCCCTCCCTCTCTCTCTCTCTCCATCACTCTCTCACTCAATCACCCCTCCCTCTCTCCATCACTCTCTCACTCAATCACCCCTCCCTCTCTCCATCACTCTCTCACTCAATCACCCCTCCCTCTCTCTCCCTCTCTCCATCACTCTCTCACTCAATCACCCCTCCCTCTCTCCATCACTCTCTCACTCAATCACCCCTCCCTCTCTCTCTCTCTCCATACCTCTCTCACTCAATCACCCCTCCCTCTCTCTCCCTCTCTCCATCATTCTCTCACTCAATCACCCCTCCCTCTCTCCATCACTCTCTCACTCAATCACCCCTCCCTCTCTCCCTCTCTCCATCACTCTCTCACTCAATCACCCCTCCCTCTCTCTCTCTCTCCATCACTCTCTCACTCAATCACCCCTCCCTCTCTCTCTCTCTCCATCACTCTCTCACTCAATCACCCCTCCCTCTCTCTCCATCACTCTCTCACTCAATCACCCCTCCCTCTCTCTCCATCACTCTCTCACTCAATCACCCCTCCCTCTCTCTCTCTCCATCACTCTCTCACTCAATCACCCCTCCCTCTCTCTCTCTCTCCATCACTCTCTCACTCAATCACCCCTCCCTCTCTCCCTCTCTCCATCACTCTCTCACTCAATCACCCCTCTCTCCCTCTCTCCTCGTCCCTCAGTCTCCCCTCCTTTCTCTACCTCTCTCAATCCCTCGCTCCCTTTTTGCCTCCTGCTCTCGTCCTCTCGCTCTGTCCATTCTTTAATAAGACTTGTGGACATGCGGCCCACTTCACAGCAGGAGCACTGACAGTGCAGCCTGGCTGAGGTCTCAGGCGCACAGTTTCCTGGGTTCGAGTGCAAACACAAAATGGACGAGCTGACGGGTAGGGCTCTCGCGGCCATTTTGGCTCGTAGGCAGGAGAATGGAATTCCAGCGCCGTCTGCGGAAATCAGATAATGATGAGTGTAATCCAATTTGCCGTTTCATCGGAAACCAAAAAGAAGTGGTTAGATTGCGCGACACGCTTTTAGTGAGTATTTCATTAAAATTCCCCTTCATCTCCGCCTCCTTAATCAGGCAGCGAGCGAAGATGTGCTCCTCCGCTGCTAATCACGTCTTTATTAACGCTGGGAGACCGAAGGGAAATTAAACCGTTTGAACTGAGTTTTCTCGGCGTGAAATTCCAGCCTGTTGATCTCTGTTTAACTCTGGCGATCCAGATGGAATCGGATATGTTTGTGCAATTACATTACACACAAAAAAGCAAAACGATTAAGTGAAGTAATAATGAAGTAACAGGCAAAACAGACAGGGGGAAAACGTGCTTTTCGCATCAAACAACATTTTAACACATGTGTTTTACTTTTAACACTCTTCTGAGGTCCAGCAGGAGGGCTGAACTGAGTGCTGTAAAACATGAGAGCCAAATTAAGTTAAGTGAACTTATTTATTCTCTTTCAATCCACCATCATGACAGGTTTTAGATATTAAACTTGAGTTCATGTTTTGAAAAGGTAAACTTCTCCACTGTCTTGACCAATTGTGAGTTGAAACAAGGCTTGAATTGAAATTGAGTTGACTCACATTGAGTAGAGTTAACTTACATTTCTGAGGCAGGCAGTGAATTTCTCTTTTTAAGTTTAACCAGCTTGAAAATAAGTGTGGGTTTGTGAGAACTAGGTGAGTGCTGGCCTAATATTTGCAAAATACAAAAACAATATGATGCACATGCGCATGCTCATTCAGGCAAGTACAGTCACTCTCTCACACTCAGGATGAACTTTGATCCCTGGAAAAGTACACTGTTAACCCCAGATAGTGTGGTGCACTCAATTGTTTTGTGGAAACTGATGACCTCAAAAAAATTGTGTGAACCAATTTTGTAATCTTGTGTTCCCAGCACTTAAAAATGTGGCAAGAACAACTTCTTACCTTATATTCTTTAAGTGCTGTCCACACAATGCAATTTAGTTGGCTCACATAATTTTTTGAGTTAACAGTTTTCCACAAAACATCTGAGTTTGCCACACTAGATATATCTGTGTTTACAGTGTAGACTTTTCCTCGGGCCAGAGAGAGAGGATGTTCAGTCTTGTTGGCTGGATCGCTGGAGCAGTCCTGGAGAGCCCCTCCTGAGTCCTCAGGACTGGGAGGTGTGTGCACTTGCTGGAGTCTGTGTATAAGCAGAATATTTTTATTTCTCAGACTAAGGTCTGGTATCTAGTGCTAAAAAACCCGACTAATGTCCTCCAGCATCAGTAAGGTCGAATTAGTGCTTTGACTGTATTGATTTGTGACACTACACCTGAAGTAACTAAACTGACTGAAGAGATGTTTCCCAGAACTCAAACAGAGAACAGACAACCTTGAAGTGCTGATGTTTCTGAAAAGACTGGTCAGTGTGTATTTAACTGGCAGTTAGAGAAGATGAAGACTGTTTGTCTCCTTTGATGCATACTGATTGGTTCATTTGAGAACATTTGAGGGGTTTTTTTTTTTTTGATCAGTTAGTACACAAGCTGTTTGGGCGGTAAATGCTCCCAGTACTATAATTAGGACCATCAGAAGGGGAAGATCACATGTAATAAAAAATTAATCATGTTTGGAGCGAAAGCACTTCATTCCGCAAGTCTTTAACGAGAACTCAGTCTTTAGACTCCGGTGGCAGGAGGCCGTGAGTGTTTGGCTCGGAAGGGCCCGGAACGATTGAAAAATAAGCCAAAGAAAAGGGCTGCCTTGCTCACTGAGTTTGTGAAGCGCAAACGATGCTTTCAATGAAGCTGCACTTCTACAGCTCCACTGCCGTGAATATAAACAGATACAAGAGGACGCCGTCCACTTACACGAAGAGTTCAGTAAAAACACACGCTTAAATTAAAAACATTTTCTCTCTTTGTTTTTAGCGATGTCCCTGAGTTCTTGTGCATGACGCCGTTGCTTAAGCCAGTTCTGCCGCTGAATAAGTTCATTTCTCAGTTTGAAAACATAATCAGAGAATCAGCCATAAACCTCAAAACCTGGGCCTGACCTCCATATTTTCAGCCTGACTGCTCAGTCTGCTGGAATATCTCATACAAAGTAACCGGCTCTGACTCCAATGAGGACGCACTGGTGCCGAATGTTCACTTTGTTCGCACCATTTAGGCTGTAAACTCACCACCTTCACTCGTATAAAGTCGCCGCCACCGTGACTGGTCCAATATAAATATATATAATAAATATAAAGCAGACATCACCTTAATTGGTCCATCCATGGGAATACTATTTATTTTAGAAATCATTTATTAAAATTTTATTTTTATATCATGTTAATCTGAAAAATCCCTGTCATGTGACCTTGTTGCATTATTCCTTTAAAACCAATATTACATATCTCCTTGCTAACGGCCGATGATTATCAAAAGTAAGTAACCCGTCACTCGCCTTTTGAACGTTTGACAGCCCTGCTGTAGTCCGGAACTTTCTCAGAGGTCGAAATACACCGTGAAACAGTTTCCAGCATCATTACAAACTGCCTCACCAGCTGCCCACCTCCTCCTTCAGATCTTCATGATCAAAATCATCATCATCATCCTCACCACCGTTTCTCTTACTCTAAAGTCCGCAGGTCACTGTCAGGAATGTGTGTTTCAATTTAAACTGCATAACAGCCCCTGCGGAGGCGGTTAGTAGCATGAGAGGACGGAGGGGTAAGGCCCATTTGTCTTTCTGATAATGTAGAGATCCTCGTTAGAGATGCTTAATCCTGATGCTGCGTGATGAAGGAGTCTCTGAGCGCGCTCGGGGCGGGGCCTCCTGCGGCTCGCTGTGTGTCAGGCTGACTTTACTGGGCTATGATTGTGTCGTAACTCCTGCCGAGCGGAGATCTCTATGGCAGGGCTGAGGATCGGTCTGATGCACAAGTTCAGAGATCTAACCCAGGATGCGGCCTTAATTCTGCTACATTACATGCATCAGGCTCAAATTACACAACAGGCGGGTCAACTTTGTGGCTTTGAAGCGTAAAGCCTCTGATTAACACTCGTATCACTCACGATCTCTCATAATTATGCCCTGTAAACCCTCGTCCAAAGAGTCCCAATTTTTTCATCATGTACATCAACCCGAGGCCAGATTATTTTTCACAGCCAAGTTACGTTAAAAATTCCAGTAACGTGCATTCTGATTGTCTAACGATTCCAGTGAGGTACAATCTGGTCTGCTTAAGTGTGGCAGAGAGCGGAAGCGGTGCTACGACATGTCGAAGAGAAATAACCTCGCCAAGCGGAGGGGTGCACTGTAAAGTAAGATTACGCGAGGTATGTAGAGCTTTAAGGTCCCCTTTAATGCCACCAGGTGCACAGCTAATCAGCCATTAAGAGCCATTTCAAAATCTCCTCTTCCTGACATCACAAGGGGGAGAGGCCACCCAGAATAATGAAATCTGATTGACAGCTTGGCTGAAGGCCTCTGGTTGGTTTCTTCCGCATGTGATGTCAAAGATTTTGAAATGACTTGTAATAACTCATTGACTGTACACCTGGTGACATCATAGGGGGCCTATAAAGCAGGGGTTTTCAGGGTCACGAAGGCAGCTCATCCCTTACCTGCCTTTTTAACTTATGGAATCCCTCATTGCAAGTTTTGGGATTCTTGAGCCATTTCACGCAAAAAAAAAGCCCGGCTGATGTTCAACTTGCTTCTTACTACACCCTCGAGTTCGTCTACGTCGGGTATCCGGGCACCAGGGTGCAGTGTCGAGAGAAGACGAGCTGGTGGAGGGAATGTGATGCTTTTAAAAATCTGCAGCTGGGAAACACAAGTCTACTGAAGTGGCACTGACGTCAGCGTGGCTGCAAACTTTAAGATGAACTGTATCTTGAAATGTCAACAGAGATTCAGTGCGAAGAGCATGTTGCCGTGGTGATCAGAGGTGTCAGGCGGGACGTGTGTGTTCCGTGTCTCAGGTCGGAGCTCATGGCGTGAGTTTCGCCCGCGCAGCAGGCGATAATTGAGCGATAATGAGGGTGCGATACAGAGGTGTGGACGGCCACGGCGAGGCAGACCTGACACGGCGGGGTTTCGTCGGCAGTAACAGCTGTCGGGTTAATCCGTTTGCAGGCGCACTTAAAGCGCTGAGTGCTGCAGCTTTTCTAGTCGATCGAACTCGTGTGCGAGCGAAGCCGCTCCGATGCGCTCCACCCAGGGCCTGAACGGAGGCACCCAGGCGCGAATAATGCACCAGATTAGCAGCACATCACTTCCCCCCCGATTACCCAAAACCGCACACGCCTTTCGCTGCAGTCCAGCTGAGCATTGAGATGTCAGTGGAGCAGGGCGTTTGTCAGACTGCAAAACTACTGAGGAGCTTCATTTAGCCCAATACATCCCTAATTTATCACATATTTGTGGTGATGAAATCGGCAGACCTTGGCTTTCAAAATGCAGACTCTCTCTTTAAAAAGGGTCAAATGCTCTGGTGTGACCATCTGTAAACACATGCAGGCCTGTGACCACATTTGTTTGATATTCGGGAGATAATACAGTGGTTTGGCCCCAGGGTCCCACAGGCAGCGCTGTGGTCTGTTTTCCTGCTGCGCCGTAAATAAAGACGCAGGGGTCGTGACCTCGACATTATCCCCCCCACAGTGTTAACTTACTGGCTCCTCGCAGCCAGCAGCAAACACACTCTCCGCTCGAACGACGACCGCTCTCTCGCATAAATCTCAGCGCCTCGCGAAACGGGACATCAATCTTCATTTGGGAAAATTCCGGAAGACTGAGCTGTCAGCTACCCAGCGGTGGCGTTCGAAGCAGCTCATTGAGGAATCTGAGGGAGCCGAGTTTGCCTGTCGAGCGTCCCCCCCGCCTCCAACCCCAATCTCTTCAATAATGATGAAAACAAAAGTTTTAAAAACCCTTAAAAATGAGATAGACAATTATGTTATGAGGCTAACAATATATGACGCTTCTTTTAGCAGTTCAGAAGTATGTGAGTGACCAGTCCTGCAGAAATATGCAACATGGATATTTTTATTTTATACAGACAATCGTTCATTCGTAATTGGTCAGGATTGTACATTACTTCTTCTTACGTTCTTTCGAATACACAGATGTCACACAAAAATGTTAATAATGCAGTTGCCAACACAATGAAAATTTAATATCCTAGACAAGCAAAGGAAAACATGTTTTCCTCGTTAAAGACACGTGTCCTAATCTTTAGACCGGAGTTACGCTTTGTTAGGAATAATTAATATGTTCAGAATGGGCGGGTGGGGCCGCTCTGAATGACCTGGGGCTCCGCCCTTTATTATTTTCCCTTGCACCTGACACAGAAATCAAGGCCACCTTTAAGGAGATACCAACACCTTTAGTGAACTAGGAAACAGAAATAAGTAGTCTCTCCGAGGTTACATGAGCAAGGAGTGTCAGGACTGTCCTTCGCAGAAGTATTCTTTTTCTCTGGAATGCGTGACGTATAAATGATTGACCTGGGAAACTACCCCTCCCCATTTGCCAAGCTTGTGAATAAATGCAACTGATGTGCCTCAAAAATTTTGTTGGAAGGAGCAAGGACGTCCCATTTCGCTAATATTTCTTTAATTCCCCCTCTTCACTCCCTACTGTTACGTTCTTCTTGTCTTCCCATCGTGTGGGGAAAAAAACGAGGAAAAGTAGGAAGAAAGACCGTAAGGCTGTGTGGAATAATGATTGGAATGAGCCTATTGACACAGATCAAGGGAAGCGTCTCTTCCAGCTGATGTCTGAGGGCGTGAGGATGTTCCACTCCGCTCATTCGTACTTCCGGGATCCGTCTCCTCCACTCGCTTTTCTGACTTTTTCTGTCTCTCATCCCAGGTGGGTGGAGCCAAGAGAAAAAAAGACTGAAGAAAAAGGCAGGAAGGCACACACACACACACACACACACACACTCACGCACACACACACACACACACACTCACACATACGTCAAGAAACGAGGTCAACCTTTGACGGCGAGATGCTAATTCAGTCGCATTAGTGAAATCTATCCAGCCCGCTGTCTCATGACACATATTTAAATCATGGTGTCGTATTTTTTAGAAGACAGACGTTCTATTTCCCGTCAAAGTGCACGGGGGCGCGGGTTTGGGCTCAGGTAAGACACTGGTAATCTGCAGGTGATTATTTAGACTCAAAGGCAATGCAGCAAACTCGGAGAATGAATGTATGCGGACCCAGAACAATGCCATGAGGCACTACGGTCTGCGCTTTGCCAGTTGATGAGACAGGGAGATTAATGATGGGGTGTGATAATGGGCACCCCCATGTGACTAGAAGGAGGCGGTAATGATGCAGTGCCACTGTTGGGGGGGGGGGGGGGGGGGGATTCACATCCCAACTGCTCCCCCCCCCACAGATACCCATCATGTGAAAAATGGGAATACAGTCATAATTTTAATTAGATATAGTTTTTTTTTGCTGACGTGAGGACTTGAAAGGCCATATTTTGCAGTTTTCGGGCCCACAGCTCCTGACTGACAGTTATGGTTCATTTGCAAATTTTTTTCCCCAGATCAAACTTCGCCCAGGGCATCACGCTAAGGGTAGAATCATATGTCATTTCCTCATGTGGACGCGATCGCGTATCACATCTACCCAGGGATGCTGCTGAATTATTTTGGGGTGAGTACGCTGATCCTGGGTTTCTGTGGTGCAGGCCATGATTTTAAGACTATAATTATTAGCAATATGAATAAGCTAACGTGGGGAGCGCTTTTCAGCAAAATACTGTGGGTGGAGAATCGACACATGATGTTCTGCACTCAAGTGCTTGCAGTTCAGTTTTTGTTTCATGATGAAGTCATATTAAAAGTCAAAGTTGCATGTTCATTCTACTGAGGTTGGTTTTGCACACTCTGTAACTTAAAAGCTCCCAATGAACTGGTACTGTTGTGTTTTTGCGGTTGGATCTAAGTATTAGTGTGTGTGTGTGTGTGTGTTTGTGTGTGTGTGCATGTATGTGTGTGTGTGTGTGTGTGTGTGCACGTGTGTGCGTGCGTGTGCGTGTGTGTGTGTGTGTGTGTGTGCGTGCGTGCGCGTGTGTGTGCGTGCGTGTGTGTGTGCGTGCGTGCGCGTGTGTTTGCATGCGCATACACACGTGCTGGTTAGTTTACCAGTCTGCTCCTGATGTTTACAGCCCAGTCTCTGCCCTCGAGGCTGCGGGAGAGATAAACACACAAGAGCGCTGACTAATTAAAACGAGATGATTTTGTTTTGATGAGTTTGCGATTCCATTCAGAAAACCTGTGTTCTCCTCCTAACCCCACCACTGCTCATCAGCTGTCTCTACCAGCAGACAAACCCCAGGCATAAATCACTCCAAGCAGAACAGAATTACACTGATCTTCATTTTGACGTGTGCATTTTCTCAAGAATTGGCAGGCATGATGCACACTGTCATGCCAGAAGGATCTTGCAGCTATCGCAGGGTTTGGAGGGCTTATTGCACAACTTCGGCAAGATTCTCGCGTAATTTTTCGGGAATATCGCGCAGCCGGCTTACTTGCACCCATAGTCTTAATCCTGCAGTGCGTAAATGGTTTGTGCACCGGTGTGCTTGCAGGCATAGTGCCATGTGGCTGCATGCTTCCCTGATTCCTATCAAGACAAACTTAACAGAGGCCCCTTCAAAGAAATATCAGCAATTACCAGGAAAATAAGACCCCAAGCGAACAAAAGGGACCAAAGCCTTTGGCTCAATTTAGTCGCCACCGTAATTCTCATCTGATTAAGTTTCCAATTATTCTACTCGGCCGTTAAGACTAATTAATCCAGTCGCTTTGTGAGGTCACAGAACGCACATTTCCACAGGTCGCTATTTCATAAATGACGGTATCATGGACGTGACCTATGATGCAAGCCACACAGGCTCTGATTGTTCTCCTAAATCTGTTTAATCAGTTCATAAATGCAATTAAACTCCTATTACAAGGCCAGCACCAGGTGAACAAAAGAGCTTTGGCCAATGTAAAAATATCTTAAATTCTTTGACCTCTGTGTCGGCTATTTCAGCGTATAGAAGATAACCCGTGCTAAGAGAAGGCAGAGGTACTATTACTGTAAAACCACCCTAAATCTGACAGTTTAACTCAGTACTTGACAAGGTCATCATTTACAGCATGAACAAGATTGGTGTTAACGTTTCTTATTTTACATAAAGTAGAAACTAGTTCCATAATATGATCACACAAGCCCTACAGCAATATCTAAAATGTTCAATTGACAAGAAAATTATTTTGGTCTTGCATGAATTTAGGCATTTATCTAAGCCTATTTTATAGTGCCCTATTTAAATTGAATGGTTTTATATTTATGGCAGCAATTGAAGTGATTGGCAGGTTTTCATTTAAATTTCCCCCCGCCAAAGTTCAAGAAACTGCGTCACAATTGCTGCTCATGCTCAGAATTTACATCCCAAGAGAGGGAATCTGCTTGACTGCAGCTCATAATCTGACTCTATTCTTGCCAATCCGTCTTCGTGTTGCATTGTATTTATATATTTTAGTTACTCCCTCATTGTGCCTTTTATATTACGGAGCTTTCTATGAAAATTCGAGGATTCAAAGCGCTATATAAAGGGAAAATGCCGTCTAGATTTCGATTTGCGGATTTACTTCGTTCAAAATTAAGAACCTGCGCAGTAATCGTGACACAGCTCCTTTACGCGTCCACTTCAGTTTAGAGGCCCAGATAAGTGACAGGCGTCGCGCTGACTGCCCCGATAATAACGCACATTGAGGCGGTGTTCATAATGAGAATTACATCACAGTGTCAGCAGTCATAACGGCCTTTGCGGGCCGTTATCGAGTAGCCTACATATGTTGCCTATCAAAAACCCGACCAATATGCTCTGGAAAAGGAGAAGACAGAACTTTAAATTGTCACAGTCGATAAACGATGTACAAAGGTCCTAAATTACAACACAGCGAACATTGCCAGAGAGCTAAAGCCCATCAATATGCTAATGGCTGATTGATTATAATAATTTTCTGTGAATACATTTTTTAAAATCCCCCAGTAGGCCTATGGGACAGGACAGGTTTACATCGATTTTTTTTCTTTTATATATATCAATTTTAGCCTGATTTTCCCGTTCAATGCGAGGAGCGGTCGCACATGCAGAGGTGGTTCTCTTATTTATGCATGTGCGTGCGTCTCCCAGCGCAAGTGGTCCTCTCTTTGGAGAAAAACCGGTAACTCACCTCCCCTTCCCTTATAAATATAGGCCATCGTGAATAACTTCAGTGGCTATGGGCACCAATCTCAAAACATATGGGCAGAGAGCATATTCTGTTCTCTGCTCTTAACCCTTGCATCTTGTAAATAGGATAAATTTAAATGTTTCTTTTGGTTTAATTCTAATCAGGCTATCGTGCCCGTGCAGTGCGGCGCTCAGTTAAAATCTATTCGGCCTGTCTCCGGTTTACAGAAGGCTTTTATTGTGAAAAAAGGTACAAAGGGACAAAGAACAAAGAGATCACGAGGGAGAAAATGAGACGAAAACGATCTGGCACCGGTTTCAAGATGATGTCAGCTCCCTAATGAAATCTTTTGACTGTAACCATAGCAAATGGAGGAATTCATATCTGTCACTTAACAGTTTGCATAGAAATGTCAGATCCTCTTCTTAATAGACCTGACTCATTAAAGAAACCCGGTCTTAATAACCCTGTCTTAATACCCCCGATTCATTACAGGACACCTCTCTTAATACCCCTGATTTATTTGCCACGGTTTTGTTGGGTTGGCATGAATCGCAGGCATAAATGAAGGTGAAATTTAGCACAAAAATGGCATTAAAGAAAAAACGTAATTACCGTAAAAGTCGCTTATGCCGTCAAAAACGCGGGCCTGTCCTGCTTCAGGAAGCGGCACTTGATTTTTTTCCCCTATGAAAATTAATCGGCTATCAAGCAATCTTGCGCCGCAGAGGAAAGATTGTAACGCGTGGAGGGAGCTGCCCTTTTGTGTAGGTGAAATGTGTCGGAGGACTGTCATTGCTCCGCACCGCAGTGAAACGAAGGTTAATTCTGATGTACAACCTGCGTGACAGTCATTATCAGTGAATCATGAAAATAAATGAAGCTACTGAAATAGACACCGCTCCCTCTCTCACTCACACAGAGCGGCTTCCCTGGGAGAGAAGGACGGGTGAACTTTCCAGATTATTATTGGAAAATGGTGCTGAATTCAATTAATGCACCTAAAGACACCTTTATAGAGGGCAGCCATAATTTACATGCCAGCGGGATGTCATTTCGCCATTTATACATCATATTTGCGAATTCTCCTGACCTATATTATTCATTCAACATCAGTTCTTTAACTAAAAAGTTTTTCAAATAGGCAAAACATTTTGGGGTATTTTTGTGGGCCTAATTCAATGAGTTATACGGATCATGTGGCTTTCCACAGAGAAATTTAAAACAAAAAAATAAATGTGGACTTAACGGAATCCTCTTCCGTGTCACGCATTCTTTACAATGCAATAAAAAAATCGGCATTCAATTAATTCTGAAAGAAGTCTTTTCTGTTGAGATTCCTTTAGGGCGTCGGACGATATAAATGTTGTTCGACTTGAGAGTCTTCTAAACTACTGCATGGAGGAGAACTGACGCTATTTACCAATGTGGAAAATTCAGCGTGAGAGCACGTTTAAACGCTTTGTGACTTGGGTCAATGGAAAACGCTGAAATAAAAGGGAGGTGCTCATCCCAACAGCTGTCTGACGAGCGGGAGCACCTCCAGTGTAACGTGAATGACCGAGATGACGACACGCATCTCACTAATCAAGAAGTTGAAACAGTGACAGAGCTGCTCGTCTTATGAATTCAATGATAAGCAATCACAACTCAAACTTCATATACTGTAATGCTGCCATTAGGGCATACGCCCCAACATTCCAATAAACACCACCATTCGTGAAACTCGGAAACTACTCCTCTTCCCTTGACCTTGACTCTTAAACTTGAGTCACACGACTATGAACAAATTAACCCTTAAGTGCCCCCTGTGACAAATTTGTCACATGATTTTGGGGGTTGTCAAAACCACTGACCCCACATAAATTTTGCAACCTCATGCCCATAGTGACATATTTAGACCATCAGTGCTGCCATCTGATGTATAAAAGTGGAACTGATACTACACTGGCGGCACCAGCTAACCTTTCCAATATGGCCGCCCCCATGGTGGAATCCACACAATAGATCAGCACCCTTTCGTCACTGGATAAAGTAGACAAACAGGTAAACTAATGAAATATAAGCTTTGCCTAATACTTCAGCTATAAGTCAACTACCAAAACAATGATGGACAAAAGTTCTCTTCATATCCTAGAAACTTAGAGGGACATATATGTCACAAAACTAAAATGAGGCCAAAGGTCACCAAAAATTAAAAATTGCAATTGAGTTGTTTTTGCCCCTCCCCAGGACATATTAACAGAATACAAAGATTTTTCCTTCAACTTTCAGTATAGTTGGGCATTTAAGGCTTAAAATAATTTTAGGAGACATAAATATCAATCTTCTGAACTGTATGCCACATCATAAACTCCAGAGATTAGAATTTTTCCGCATCAGAAAAATAGACAAAGATGCTTGAATTAAGATCTTGGAATTGATTCAGAGTTTACAACAGTTAAAAACTGGACAAGAATTAAAAGGATTGACCTCAATGCAGAAATAATATCCAAATGAAAGTGCTTCATCCAGTGCTTCATGAAGTCTGTGTACACTCGCTGGGATTTGATTTTGGGGTTTGGCTAGTGAGGCGTCTTCAGAAAGATCCGGAAAACAGGAGCACTGGAGCCACCTCTCACAACAGGAGGGTCAGGAGGAGAGAAGAGGAGGAGAGGAGGAGAGGACGAGAGGAGGAGAGGAGAGAAGGAGGAGGAGAGGAAGAGAGGAGGAGAGGAGGAGAGGAGGAGATGACGAGAGGACTAGAGTATGAGAGGAGGAGGAGAT